>CM026261.1:12724984-13924984 GCA_014851425.1 Senna tora | reverse complement strand
CGTAGTTCGTCATGGTGACGTCTATAGGAGCTGTTAGGCTAGGCGGTTACTTGTATCGGGCCGTGTGCGGCTAAGACATGCGTAAGGTACTCCGGGCGGGGTAAGCCGCTCGTAAGAGATTGCCTTAGCGTGTGAGAGAGCTTGAGTCTCTGAAAGCTGTTGGGAGCTTTGTTGGTGGAAAACTCCGGGACGGAGATGTGTCTACCGGTGGCGGGACCTGACGGTGTAATGGGCAGAGATTGGGACGTGTGATGTGGATTGGGCAAGAGGACGTCTGAGGGTGCTCATTATGCTTGCCTAAATAGTTATGGGTGATGTTCTCCTGATGTTCAGATTCTGATCCTCAAGTCCCCCCGGTGAGGGTCTTTTTATACTAAGTGTGGGGAGGACGTGCTCGACCCACGACGCTCAGGGGGTTTCCCACGTCTCTTGGACGGGAGCCCTCGAGGGGAGACGTGGACAACGACCACATAAGGGGCATTTAAGTGGTCCCACGTGTCGTTAGCATATGCTGTCACTAGGTTTCTGGAAGCTCAGTGCCACGTGTCCCTAGGCAGAATATTCCGTAGTTACAATTAGTATGGGCCCCTTTAGTATGTTAGTAGGGATGTAAAGGGAATGAATGTAAAGTAATTGTAAATATAGAAAAAAAGTGTGGTATGAAATAAAATAGCTGAAAAGTTTATAATGTAAAATCTATCCAAATATCAAAATGCCCTTATTATATTTAAAAACTAAAAAACTTTATATTAAAAAAAGAAAGTAGTGGTGGGTGGGTGGCTGGTGGTGGTATGGGTGGATGATTCTAAAAAATGAAAGGGACAATTTTGTTAAAAATTTTTAATTACCTAAGTAAACAAGTTTCACACAATATTTTTTATGTAATTTATTTTACTTCATTTGACGTAAAGAAATTACAATGTAAAGTAGATTACAATACTTTAAAATCATACCAAGCAAATGTATTTCTCGAATTTTGTGCTAATTTCATTACATCTCTTCTTTTCCTTCCTACCAGACGACCCTAAATTATTTTATCAAGTAAAAAAATATTTTGTTGTTGGTATTTTTTTAACTATAGGGTGTTACTTCGTCAACTGTCATAATCAAAGAGACATTTTCTCTTTAAAGTCTATTTTGTTATCCAACGTAAATATTTGTAAAGATTCCTTGATTAGTTTGGATTCTCACAAATTTCTAATTTTTTTTATTATAGTCATTATTCGTATATTCATTTTTTTAAACATCTTTAAATATATCCCGTGCATCGCACAGGTCGATCGCTAGTATATATAATACCCATGATCATCCCTAACTATATGAACTCATTTGTAATATAAATTTTAATTTGAGGTACCAAAGATCATTATCTAAAATTTTGAAAATCATCTTTCCTGAACCTTGTATTTTCCTTTCTTTTTCAAAAACAAAACCTTTTATTTTTCGAAAAATTGATTGTGAAATTAATGTAAACATATATATGACATACACATATAAATTATGCGAAAAATTTATCGAGAATCCAAACTAATCAAGAAAACTTTCAAATATTTGTGTTGGATAACAAAACAAAACATCGACTCGAGATATAATATTTTAAATTATGTCTCTAAGAAGGTTAATTCCGTTGGAAAAAATATTATTACGGAAACGAACAATTAAAATGTATCAAATAATCAATTGAATCATGTCTAATAAAAACATAATAATATTAGAAAAAGATACAACTAAATGTAATTGATGGAAGAACATTTAAAAATAATTTATATGTTTCACATGCTATATTTGTTGCATATTCAATTATATAGCCTAAAATAGAGCCGTCAAGACGGGTTCAATCTAGTAGGTTGGCCCATTTAACCCACCTATTAGGTGAGCCAGATTGAAGAAGCCTTCAGACTTTTCTGAGTAGCCTTCAGAGCTGAACCCCTAGCGGCTAAGAACCCAAAAAGTTGGTCTCTGTCAAGGCGGACGTCATGCTACACGAAACGAAAAACATCAGTGCATAAACAAAACCTCGGGTAAAAAACGATCGAAGAGAACAAGCCAGAACGGCTGAAAAGAAAAACGCTTACAACTTGTTTCTCCCACACAGTTCCAGCTTCGTGGAAGTCGGCCAACGCCTCGGCAACACTGCCAAATGCACGAACAACAATATTCAGGGGATTGGTGTCTATCTCCCTAGCAGCTCTCTCGCCCATGTCCACATGAAAGCGCCTGCCCAAAGCCACCAGGTCAAAAGAAGGTTCTCCCTTCGGACGCTTGCCAGGCTCAAAAGGGTCGACATCTGACCCCAAAGAAGCATCTTCCGTGGCGGTCATTTGGCTCACCACTACATTCCCTCCACCAGCGAGGGTCCGGTCTCTTCATCCACTTCACGAGCTCCGGCCCCTCCAGTTGGAGCCTCAGCCATTGTCTCATCTGCAGTGGCCCTCTCCCCCGCAGAAGGGTCACTCACAGGTCTCTCGACCGCTCGCTCAAATTGAGCTTTCTTACACACAGGCTCATCACCACCTTCAACAGAACCCGGAGCCGCGGTGTGAGATGACAAAACCACCTTCATAGGTGATTGACGAACAGGCACAGGGGGAGGAAAAGTGACCTCCATCGTAGCCACCACCCTCGCATCCGCTGCATCTGATTTTCGCTGAGAAACCTGAGACGACATCCTCGAACCCATACCAGAGGGCTTCTTGAACCCTCCTTCTTTATTCTTGGGGTCCCATGTAGTTACAACCTCCCTTCGATCTCTGCCCTTGGAAACCATCCCCTCTCCCATCTTTTCCTCCTCGTTTTCCCTTTGGGATCATCTTGCTGACGCACCTTATCAGGAGAAGGCGAAACACACATTCGGATATCTTTTCCAGTTCCACCAGACATTCCGACAGAAGCTTCGACAACTCTTCCTCGACCAGGGGAAAGGTCCTGCCCAGACTTCATCCCCTTACTCAGACTGTCGTCCCGAGTATGGCTAAGAGGAGGAGGAGGAGTAGGAGGCAGGTCCCCCAAGTCAGTAAAGTCAAAAGGAAAAAGACTGTCGTCGTCACCGGCCATGGTGAAGTCTTACAGAGGAAAATGGAAATTTAGAATGAAAGAGGGGAATGGAAATTTCACGAAGGAGAAAGGTGCGAGAACCAGAGAGAAAAGCTCTGATGAAACAGGGAAATAAAGAAATCGTTGAAAAGAGAAGGTAAAACAACCAACTTCTAAATATATGGTATTTATCCAGTGCACTCATCATAGGCTGCAACCGCCTGTCCTAACCAAGCATGTGGGAAAATGAATGGTCCAGCCGGGAATCGAAGGAGTAAAGACTGAAAAGCCCTACGGAACCCAGGAGTCACCCGAAGAGACCAAAGGGCCTTTGTGGAAAATCCATAACCAAGGCTAATGATGACAACCCTTGGAAACGCACCTGCATTAAATGAAGGAAAATGGCTACAAGCCACTCGAAGCTATGAAAGCTAGTCAGGCCAAGACAGGTGGCAGCGACAACAACCCACTTCTTCAAAAGGCAGCTTCTCACAGAGTCCCCTCCGGCCTCAGCTCGCGGGCGAGTCATTTCAGGGAAAGATGCTCTGAATGACCAAAATACCCTTGGCCTTTGGGATTCCTCCGCACACCCCTAGAGGGAACCTTCAGAAATTCCCCCTATGTACAATGATGACTTCTCCTCGGAAAGACGTGTACCTTCTGCAGAGATGGCTCCAAAAAACTTGTTGAGGAAGTCAAGAAGTCAGCCATCCAGATCAAGACGCGTGGCACCTTCGACATCCCAGCTCTCAAAGGAAATTAGGGAAAAGATACACCAAACTTCTTCAATGGAACGACCGACCAAGATGGCCAGACCAACTTGTGAACGGGCTCGTTTGGCAAAAGACAGCAAGTGGGAAATTTTCCTTAGGTAGCTTGCTGAAAGAAACTTAAGTCCACGGGCGCCCGACACCCGTAGACTTGGGGGCTTCTGTAACTACGGAATATTCCCCTAGGGACTGGGCTTCTAGAAGGGCTGCAGGAACTCACGCCAGTGACACATGGCAGAATACATTCACCTCCTACGTGGCCTGCACCCATGTTTTTCCTCTTGAGCTCCCGTCCAAGAGATGTGGGAACCCTTCAAGGATCGTGGGATGACCCACATCGAGTAGGAACGTGGGTCGACCGCGTCCTCCCCCACTCTTGGTGTAAATAGGCCCTCACCCGGGGGACTCAAGGGACATGAAACAAGATAGACTCTGAATACGCGAAAGCTAGACATAGCCTTCCAAACTCAGCACACCTCCTCATTAATCTTGGAGTTTGGTTCACTACATCCCAAGCTCCACCACCAACCAGCACATCTCCGCCCTGGAGATGTGCTGGTAATCACCTTGCCTAACTGCTCCTACGGACGTTAACACGGCGAACGACATGGACTTTGATCCCTTCCCAAGGGTACGTAGGCACCTAGGTTCTCACCTAAGGACAAGTCCCCTAAGATCACGACCCCTTGCAGTCGTTATTTGTAACTTAGAATTGTCTGAACCAAAAATGAAAGTTACACATAAAAATGCTTAGTCATGTTATTTATACATCCAAAAAATTCATAATACGAATACAAAATCATGAATTGGAAGCACAAATCTCAAACATGAATTTGGACTCTCTTCGCAGCAATATCATCATCCTCTTCTTCAATGTTCAGCAAGTATGCTCAAGATTCACCATAAAAAATCAGAGATCAAAGAAAACTTCTGCCCAAAATCGAAATTTGACGTTGTGTTGTTGTCCTCTTCCTTTGTAAGAGCCTCTTCTCTATCCCTTGCCTCTTCCCTCTGTATTTTCTCATGTTATGTTTCAAACATGACTACGAAAACAGCTATGATCGCATTCTAGAGGGAGAAGAAAGGGTCTTTTATTTTTTTTTTCAAAATGCTAATGTCGTCTTTTAGAGGGTTTATCAAATTCTTTTGCTCGGCCTATCACAAGTCACACACAAAAACCTAAGAAAATTCAGACTTCTCTTCTATGTTTTAACAACAAATATGAAAGAATATAGAATAGTATAATAGAATAAAATGGAATAGAATACCTGCATCTACCACCAAAACTCTATCACAAACCATAACTATTGGAATTCTGTGAGCAATGCTAATGATGGTACATGCTTCAAAGTCTTCTCTTATGATCTTTTAAATCATAGCATCAATTTGTGAATCCACAGAAGTTGTTGCTTCATCCATGAACAATAAACAACTTCGTTTAAGCATAACCCTTCCTAAACACAACAATTGCCTTTGTCCCACACTCCAATTCTCTCCATTATCAACCACTTTAAAAGTTCATTCACAAAAAAAATGTAAGATAGAAGTGAAAGAAATTCCAAACAAACTCCTTAAAAAGAAATTAAATTTTCATACATACCTAAAGAATCAAGTTTATGGTTTTGAAGCCACTGCATCTTTTAGTTGGCATCATTCCAGGCTCTACAAAAGATGAAATTTTCATACATACACTAATGGTGCAAACCACCGAAATCATGAATTAAATGCTATAAATCAAATTACCTCATTGGAGGAATAATTAATTAGGCATTATTCTATGATTCTAGGAGATATTAAATGGATGCACGGTCAGCACTCGGTGATGGCAAATTAATCATCTTTAATGACCAGCAAATTTGAATTTTTCTTAATGTATGGACTGAGGGACAGCTGGAGTATATTTTTCCTAGCTGGAGATTTATCATTTGATGTGGAATTTTGCATGAGCTTCTCGTGGAGGCCTCCATGACATGTGTATTAATGCTCAGAGATTTGAAGTTAGATTATTATGTGTAGATTGAGCAAACCACTCCTTAATTTTAGTTGTCAAGAAATGGCTCTAGGTACATTCCTTTATATATATATATATATATATATATATATATATATATATATATATATATAGATGGTAATTTAGAATACATGATTTATGTAGAATTTAATATTCCCCCTCAAGAAGCGGATTTTTGGAAATTCTAGGCACGCTAATATCCATCTCTTAGGCAGGCTCATAGCAAATGAAGATATGCGTTTTTTTAGTATTGGACTCTTCTTGATTGAAAGTCTAAAGAAATGTTAAATTTGTCCTACTTTTTTAAAAATTGTGCTTTTTTTTGGAAGACAAAGAAGTATATAAAATGATTTAATTTTCGTTTAAAAATTTTTTTTAAAAAATATAAAATAATAATTGTAAATCCATAATATTTCCTCCTATGGACACGTGGCACTGGTCGTTTAGAAGCATGACCATGCCTCAAACCGGTGACACATGGCACCCGTCGATGACCTTATACGTGGCATTCACACACGCATCCCCCATACTCTCCCGTTACAAAGACGTGGGGAAGTTAAAAGATCATGGGTCAAACACTATTCATGAGAACATGGGTCGACCATATTCTTCGCTGCACTAAGTATAAATACCCGTCACTTCAGGGACATAAAGAGACGAATCAACATCATCCAAAGTCTAACCGATAGACAACAGAGCTCCCTTGCTCCCTCAGAACACACTCATTCTCTAGCTCTAAAGCACCATTCAGACTTTCGTCCATTA
The DNA here is from genome assembly GCA_014851425.1 of Senna tora. Classification (NCBI taxonomy): domain Eukaryota; kingdom Viridiplantae; phylum Streptophyta; class Magnoliopsida; order Fabales; family Fabaceae; genus Senna; species Senna tora. The sequence continues at coordinate 13,918,405 of CM026261.1, read as the reverse complement.
CTCTATAGTATACCTCCAACAGGTGGCTCGCTCGCCCGGAGCAGCATACTCGTCCTAGCCGCACACAGTCACTACAGGCAACACTCCTTCCTAACGGCTCCTACTGACGTTACCTCTTCAAACTACATGTACTTTGATCCATTAACAAGGGTATGTAGGCACCTAGGTCATCACCTAAGGACAAGTCCCCCAAGGTCATGACCCTTTGCGGTCCTCATTTTTAATTAAGAATTGTCTGAACCAAAAGTGACAGTTACATTGGCGCCCACTGCGATCCTTCTCAAACCACAACGCCTTTTGCATTCTTCCGTTAAACGACAATTCTTTATCGGGGAGTAGGAGTATATTCTTAACACTCATAAACCCATTTTTCGTTTAAATCTCTTAACAGGTAGTACTCGTATGGCCAACACCAGTAGACGTCTCAAGTCGTTACACAACCGACGTGACGCTACCAACAACGACCGAAACAAATGACAACGAAGGGCACAACTTGTAGCCTTTGGGGAAGTAGACGAGACAACGGGAATTGATGAACCAACAACCATCACAACCAGCATTACAGGATATAAAGTCAAAAGGTTGTTGATAGACCCCGGATTGGCCGCCGACGTGCTATTTGCTGAAACGTTGGAAAAAATTCACAACTGCGAAGGTCAGCTGGTGCTAGACGTAGGAACCCTTATTGACTTCTAAGTCCGAGCTGTGAGACCTGCAGAACATTCACAACCTGGCTCGCCTTGGGAATCCCCTCGAGGGTCACCTACACAGAGGTTGAGTTCACTGTATCAATAGCTTCATCAGCATACAGTGCAATCTTGGGTCGTCCATCCCTCGGCAAGCTCAAGGTAGTCGTATCCACTGCCCACCTGACAATAAAATTCCCCACACGTGGAGGAATTGGAGAAATGTGAGCAGATAAGGCAGAAGACTGCGCGTGCTACTTAGCAGATCTCTATATAGTATTCCCTCCTATGGACACATGGCACTAGTCTTCTAGAAGCACGACCAGGCCTTAAATCGGTGACACGTGGCACCCCTCGATGACCTTATACGTGGCCATCACCCACGCTCCCCCATACTCTCCCGTTACAAAGATGTGGGGAAGTTAAAAGATCATGGGTTGAGCACTATTCATGAGAACGTGGGTCGACCACATTCTTCCCTGCATCAAGTATAAATATCCCTCACTTGGAGATCTTAAAGAGATGAATCAACATCACCCAATGTCTAATCAATAGACGACAAAGCTCCCTTGCTCCCTCAGAACACACTCTTTCTCTAGCTCTAAAGCACCATTTAAAGACCCTTGTTCTCTCATCCATTACTCTTTAGTATACCTCCAACAGGTGGCTGGCCTGCCTGAAGCAGCAAACACGTCCTAGCCACACACAGCCACTACAGGTAACACTCCTCCCTAACGGCTCCTGTGAATGTTTCCTCTTCGAAGTATGTGGACTTTGATCCCTTAATAAGGGTACGTAGGCACCTAGGTCATCACCTAAGGACAAGTCCCCCATGGTCACGACCCCTTGCTGTCCTTATTTTCAATTATGAATTGTCTAAACAAAAAATGACAGTTAGAATAGTTATCAATTATTTAAAATAATAACAAACTAAATATTTGATTGTTTTTTAACTAATGGTTTTTTATGGAATTTTTTAACTATTGTTATAACTTCTCATCTATTATTTTTATTTTCTCTTCCTTTATTTTCTCCCCTCACATCACATGTTTTGTTTTATATTTTAAATATTCTTAAAGTATCTATTTTGTAACACTATAGACTATAAAGATATAGAACCATATTTTCAAAAAATATAATATAAATTTGTTATTATTATATTTTGAAATAATAAAAAATTAAAATTTTGGTAATTTTTAAACTCTCAACTATTGTTATAACTTTACGCTGCTATCTTTATTTTCACTCTCCCATCTTCTTACACCATAAATTTTATTTTATATTTTTAATTATTTCAAATAGGTATTTTGAGACACAAATGACCGAAAAGGTCAATAATCATATTGTAACTCCATAATATTTCCTCCTATGGACACGTGACACTGGCGTTCTAGAAGGTTAACCGGACCATAGATCAATGACACATGGCACCGCTCGATGATCTCATACGTGGTTTTCATCCACGCTTCCCCACACACTCTCCCGTACTAGAGACATGGGAGAAGTACCAGGATCGTGGGCCGATCCCCATGCACAAGAGCGTGGGTCGACCACGTTCACCCCTACACCAAGTATAAATATCCCTCACTTGGGGGACTTAAGAGGGGGGAATCATCATCACCTGGAGTCTAACAAACATCAGAGCATACTCACTCTCTCTCAGAATACACTCATTCTCTAGCTCTAAGCATCATCCGGAGATCCTTGCTCTCTCATTCTTCTAAAGGAAACCTCCAACAGGTGGCTCGCCCGCTTGGAGCAACAAACACGTCATAGCTGCACAGGCACCTACTGGTAACACTCCTGCCTAATGGCTCCTATGGACGTTCTCCCTTTGATCTACGTGGACTTTGATCCCTTAACAAGGTTACCTAGGCACCTAAGTCATCACCTAAGGACAAGTGCCCCAAGGTTACAACCCCTTGCGGTCCTTATTTTCAATTATGAATCGTCTAAACGAAAATGCCTTGTGCATTTTGCCGTAGAATAGCAATTTTTTTCGGGGAGTAGGAGTATACACCTAACACTGAGAAACCCAATTTGTGTTCAAATCTTGTTTAAATCTCCACACAGGTAGCTTCCACGTATGGCTAACACCAGTAGACCCCTCAAGTTGTTACATGACTGACGGGACATCACCAGTCGCAACCAAAACAAGCGGCAACGAAAGGCACAACTCATAGCCTTTGGAGAAGTAGGCGATGCAACAGAAATAGATGAACCAATAACCATCACAACCAACATTGCAGGATATAAGGTCAAAAGGGTGTTGATAGACCCTGAATCAGCCGGCGACGTGCTATTCACTGAAACGTTGGAAAAAATGCATAACTACGAGGGTAGGCTGGTGCTAGACACAGGAACCATTATTGACTCCTCAGGTGAAACTGTTGAGACTTGCGGAACCTTCACAACTTGGCTCACCCTGGGAATCTCACCAAGGGTTGCTCGCACAGAAGCTAAGTTCACCGTATCAACGGCCTCATCAGCATACAATGCGATCTTGTGTTGCCCGACCCTCATCAAGCTCAAGGTATTCATATCCACCACCCACCTTACAAAAAAATTCCCCACACTTGGAGAAATTGGAGAAATACGAGCGGATAAGGAAGAAGCCTGCTCAAGCTACCTAACAGATCTCTCCAGAAGAGAAGGATGTGAAGCTCACACTCACAACGGAAGGAGCGCCCCAAAAGTGGTAGATTTGCGAGACAAATTACCGGGAGCTCGCTCGCAACGCACAGATGATCTTGCCAATGTTTGCATAGATAAAGAAAATAGCAAGGAGATTCAGGTATGAGCCCTTCTGGATCAAGCGACCACAGAACAGCTTCAAAATCTACTCACGAAGTACAAGCCCAAGATAAATCCAACACTCATATGTCCCTTCCTAAACACAAAAGACAGCTCCAATGTTATCCAGAAAAAGCGGCACTTCGGCGAGGAAAGGGAATTGGTGATCGATGAAGAGCTAGAGAAGCTGCTATACGCCGGTTTCATATGAGAGCCACAATATCCCGAGTGGCTCTCTAATGTGGTCATGGTAAAATAAGCCAATGGAAGATGGCGAATGTGTGTGCACTTCACCAACCTAAATAAGGCCTACCCTAAAGACATATATTCACTTCCCGAGATCGACAAACTAGTAGATGGAACTGCGGGCCATCGTTTACTGGGTTTCTTAGATGCCTTCTTAGGTTACAACCATATTCAGATGAACCTGCAAGACTAGGAGAAGACCTCCTTCATCACTAACAGAAGAGTATTCTGCTACAAAGTCATGCCTTTCAAACGGAAGAACGTGGGTGCCACCTACCAAAGAATGATGGACATAGTCTTCAAAGAACAGATTGGGCGGAACCTTGAAGTCTACGTCGACGACATGGTGGTAAAGTCATTGGAAGTGGAGCAATACCTTCAACATATGGAGGAAATTTTCCTAATCTTGAGAAAACACTAGATGAAGCTGAACCCCGATAGGTAACACTCCTACCTAACGGCTCCTATGGACGTTTCCCCTTACAACTACGTAGACTTTGATCCCTTAACAAGGGTACGTAGGCACCTAGATCATCACCTAAGGACACGTCTTCCGAAGTTACGACCCCTTGAGGTCCTTATTTTCAATTTTGAATTGTCTAAACCAAAAGCGACAGTTAGACATAATAATATAGATTTTAATTGTACATTATATAGCTATGTTAGTGTGTGAATATCATCATATTAATTTAATATTTGAGAGCTAAAATCAAAATTTTATAAATTAAATAAGTAATTCTAAATTATTTCCTTTATCCAAACAAGGTGTAACTACGAAATATTCCCCTAGGAACACGTGGCATTAGACTTCCAGAAGCCCCGCAGTGGCTCACGTCGATGACACGTGGCACCACTCATTGACCCCTGCATGGCCGGTACCCACGTTTATCCTTCTAGGCTCCCGTCCAAGGGACGTGGAAAGCTTACAAGTATCGTGGGACGAACCACGTCGAGCTGGAACGTGGGTCGACCACGTCCTCCCCCACACTTGGTATGGCCTTCACCCAGGGTACTTAGGAGGATAGCAAGTAACGCAGACTCTGAATACAGTGAAGCTAGACTCAGCCTTCCTTACACAAACATCTTCCCGTTAACACAAGAGCTTAGCCTACGGCATCACCAAGCTCTGTTATTAGTAGGCATATATCCATCAACAGAGTTCCCAGCAGCTCTAAGAGACTCTTGCTCTCTCACAACCTAAGGAAACCTCCAACAAGTGGCTCGGCCGCCCGGAATACCTAACACGCGTCCTAGCCGCACACGATCCCACACAGGTAATTACCTTGCCTAACGGCTCTCACGGACATTAACACGGCGAACTACATGGACTTTGATCCTTTCATAAGTGTACGTAGGCACCTAGGTTCCCACCTAAGGGCAAGTCGCCCAAGGTTATTACCCCTTGCAGTCCTTGTATACAAATTAAAATTGTCTGAACCAAAAACAACAATTACATTGGCACCCACTGCGGTCTTTCTTAGACCACAATGGCTTGTGTACTCTGCCGCTAAATGGCAATTCTTTTTTCGGGGAGTAGGAGTATCCGCTTAACACTTAGAAACCCGCATTCTTTATTTCTACACAGGACAGTACTCATATGGCCATCACCAATAGACCCTCCAAGTCGCTAGAGGACCGGCAAAATGCCACCAAGGGCGGCCAATGCAAACGATAAAAACTTGGATCAGCGAGTACTGATAGACCCCGGATTAGCTGCTGACATAGTCTTCACAAAAAATTTGGAAAAAATGCACGACTGTAAGGATCAGCTGACGCTAGACGCAGGAACTCTTGTTGACTTCTTGGGACAAGCTGTTAAGATGGGAGGAACCCTGACAACATGGCTCGCCCCGGGGGTGCCGCCAAAGGTCGCCCGCGCGAAGGTTAGGTTCACCATATTAGCAACCTCGTCAATATACAACACTGTCTTGGGCCGAACGACCCTTAACCAACTCAGAGTAGTAGTATCCATTGCTCATCTGGCAATAAAACTCCCCACAACAGAGGGAATAGGGGAAATACAAGCGAATCAAAGAGAAGTCCATACATGCTACTCGATAGACCGTCCCAGAGTAGACAAGGCTGAGAGTCATATCGGGAGCTCTCCCGAGATAGTAGATCTACACGATGAAATCCCCGGAGCCCGACCACAGCCTGCAGAAGATCTCGTAAATATTTGTGTAAAGCGAGCAAATAACAGGGAAATCCGAATAGGAGCCCTCCGTGACCAAACAACCCAAAAGAAGTTCCAGGAATTACTCACCAGGTACGGGGACGTATTTGCTTGGAGCACCGCAGACATGCTGGGAATAGATTCCACACTCATATGTCATTCCCTCAACACCAGAGACGGTCCCGGCGTCATCCAGAAAAGCGGCACTTTGGCAAGGAGAGGCAGCGGGCAATCAACGAACACGGTCATGGTAAAAAAGGCGAATGGGAAATGGCAAATGTGCATGGACTTCACGAATCTGATCAAAGCTTGCCCAAAAGACACCTACCCACTCCCCAGCATAGACAAGCTAGTAGACGGAACACCGGGGCATCAGATGCTGAGTTTTCTGGATGCCTTTTCGGGGTACAACCAAATCCAGATGAACCCAAAAGATCAAGAGAAGACCTCCTTCATGCCTCTCGGACTAAAAAATGGAGGCGCCACCTACAAGAGGATGATGGACATAATCTTCAAAGAGCAGATTGGTCGCAATCTCGAAGTCTACGTCGACGACATGGTAGTCAAATCCATGGAATTTGAGCAACACCTAGCGCACTTGGAAGAAATCTCCCTAGTCTTGCAGACGCACAAATTGATCCGACCAAGTGTGCTTTTGGCGTATCAGCAAGAAAGTTCTTAGGATTCATGATCACACAAAGGGGAACCAAAGCTAATCTTAAAAAGTGCATGGCCATCCTCAACATGGAGCCACCTCGATCGATAAAAGAAGTACAGAGGCTAAATGGGAGTTTAGCGGCCCTCAACAGATTCTTATCAAGGATGGCCGACTGATGCTTTCCCTTCTACAGGATCCTGAAGACAGTACCAACGGTCCAATGGATCGAGCAATGCAAAAACTCTTTCCAGGACCTCAAAACTTACTTACCCAAGCCTTCGGTGCTAGTGAAAGCCGTCAAAGGAGAGACCCTCGTGCCATACCTAGCCACCACCGATCATGCTGTGAGCTCGGCGCTAATAAGGGAAGAAAGGATTGAGAAATTCCCGGTTTACTATGCAAGTCGTGCCTTGCAAGAAGCCTAACTCAGGTATCAACGAGTTAAAAAGCTCGTGCTCGCCCTCGTTCACTCGGCCAGAAGGCTTCGACCATACTTCCAACAGCACACGATCAAGGTCTAAACTGACCAACCCCTACGGCAGATATTGCAAGAACCTGACTTAGTAGGGCGAATGACAAACTGGGCCATCGAACTTTCCGAATTTGACATCAAATGTGAGCCCTGACGAGCGATAAAAGTCCAAGCATTTGCAGACTTCGTCACTGAAATGACTCCGTCAGAATGCCATCAGAGGGACGCCCCGTCTTCAAGTAATGACGAGACCCACGAGCCACAGCCAGAAAAATCCCCATGGCTAGTCTATGTAGACGGCTCCTCAACTAGGAAATCTGCGGGCACCGGCATCATATCAGAGAGCCCTGACGGAATCAAGGTGGAACAAGCCCAGCGCTTCATGTTCCCCGCCTCTAATAATCAAGCTGAATATGAAGTACTCATAACCGGACTAGCGCTAGCTCACGACATAGGCGCCTCAAAGGTCAAGCTATTCAGTGACTCACAATTGGTGGTCGGACAACTCAATGGAGACTGTGAGGCAAAGCACGCTACTATCGTTAAATATGTAGAGCGTGCCAAACAAGAAATCAGCAGGTTCGAATCCATCTTGATGACACGGATACCCCAGAACCAGAACACCCAAGCTGACGCCCTCTCCAAACTGGCCACCATGCCAAGCCAATCGGGACTTAAGACAGTCCTGCGAACAACACTTCGCACCCTAGCATAACTCTGGGCATACTACCAATAGCAGTCGACGACTCCTGGATGGGGCCGATAAAAGCATATCTAGCGGAGGGCGCCCTGCATGCAGACAAGGAGCTAGCCCGAAAAATAAGGAGGCAAGCAGCTCGATACTTTGTCGGGGGAGAAGACCTATACAAAAAGGGATTTTCGTCCCCGCACCTCCAGTGCATCTCGGTCGAAGACGCTACCTACGTGCTACCAAAAATCCACAAGGGCGTATGCGGTACCCACCAGTCCGCGGGGGCACTCTGCAAGCAAACATTGCATTTAGGATTTTATTGGCCCACAATAAGGGCCGACTCTGAGGCTCTGGTCACCAACTGTGACCAGTGTCAGCAGCATGCCACGTTCATACATCAACCGCCCGGAGAAGTAAAGCCCATTGAATCTCCGTGGTCGTTCGATACTTGGGGTACGGACATACTCGGTCCCCTCCCTCAAGGTACTCTACAAAGGAAGTTCCTCATAGTGGCAGTCGACTATTTTACGAAATGGATCGAGGCCGAACCTCTGGCCACCATTGGCTCCCAAAACATTCAAAATTTCCTCTGGCGAAACATCATAACCAGATTCAACCCGCCTCACGCGTTGATTACCGACAACGAGCAATAATTCACCAGCGAAAAATTCGAGGACTTCTGTAAAGAATTGTGTGTCGACCACAGAACAACCTCAATCGAGTATTTGGCAACTAACAGACAAACCGAAAGGGCAAACCGCAACATCCTCGAGAGATTGCAAAAACACCTGGCGGATGCAAGAGAAAATTGGGTGGACGAGCTCCCCTCAGTCTTATGGTATTACTGGACAATAATACATTCGGCAACAGGAGAAACTCCTTTCGCTCTGATGTTTGGGCAAGAAGCGAAAGTTCCCGCTGACATTGGGGTCCTCTTAGAACGAGTAGTAAACTTCTCCAATTCAAACCCGAAAAATTTGCTAATTAGCCTGGATGCGGTCGAAGAAAGCAGGGAAGCTGCGGCACTGAAAAATGTCGCTTACAAACAACTACTTGCGCGAAAATACAATCGGGGCGTCCGACCTCGAGAATTCAAGAAAGGTGACCTGGTCATGTGGGCAGCAATAAACAATAGACACGACCGCCTGCATGGCAAGCTCGCACCTAATTGGGAAAGCCCATACAGGGTCATTGGAATCGCTTCTCATAACGCATACAAACTAGCACATTTGGCGGGGGAGCACGTCCCCAATACCTGGAATGCTAGCAGTCTCAAAAAGTAATTCACCATGTCTTAGTCTGAAGATAAGTAAAGGTACTCCACAATGTCTTAATCCAAAGACAAGTTCTCTATGTATTCCTCCACGTCTTAGTCAAAAGACAGATGTACCACTGTCAATTTGAATAAATACAGAATGCAATACGATTGACCAAATCTCGTACTTGAAATTCTCAATATCATTCAAATATATATATTTACATATGGGGACTAACGCCCCGAGAATACAAAAGTGACGACGTGGGGTATACCACGAAGTCGAAATTAAGAAGCATCCTCGCCCAGAAGACACGGATAATCGCCCGATTGTGGGGGGTCCCTTCAAGGATTCGGAGCCACGTCATAATCCTCTATCCTTAGCGGAGGATCGCCTCGAACACAAGCACGAAACTCTCCCCCGATATTTTCCCAAGAAGGATGCATCCTCGCCCTGACCCCCAAAGGAATAGAAATGCCCATAAGTCCTCCAACTGCGCCATGTAATTCTGCATCCCATAATTAGCTAAACGCAGAAAATCTAGACGACGAACCCTCGAAGAGTTAGCCTTGCTCTTCGCCGGCTCTTCCTCCAACTCCTTTACTCGGGCGGTCAGTTGCGTATTCTCTCATCCATCAAGGCCTCCACCACTTCCTCCACAAACTCTCACAAAGTAAGCTACCTTACAAAAAGAATACCGAAGCCAGAGAAAAGAGGCCTACCCCCTCCATCTCCCGCTGATAAGCGAAGCCTGCCAAATGGCTTAGTAACAACATAGTCTCCTTGGTCATACGCTCTAAAGCATAGTCATCCCCATAATCCAGCGGATAATGCTGACGAGCTAAAATGACCCGCTCAGCCTCAGAGGGAATCAACTTCCGTCTAAAAGAGACACCCTCGCCCATAAATCGGACGAGAATCTCCTCGGGGGGTATGGGAGTATGGGGAACCCTCCGACCATGACGATTTAAGTGTGCCTTACCTCCCACCTGGTTCATGACATCAACATTAACACCCTCGGTGCCCTCATCCGCGTCAGCACCCTTGTCCGCATTCGAAGGCGGAATGACAGCATTTGTAGGCACCAATCGCCCGCGCTTCCAACTTCGAGAACTGGACGGAGGAATCCACCTTACTTGAATACCACCCAGAGTCAACCCTGAAGACAAAAAGGGAGAAAACTCAGTGGACCAAAAGGCGCAAAAAGAACTCACCATCAAAATTCAGAGACTTACCAAAGGCAGCAATAGTAACCACCGGTCCCTTTAAAAACTCAAAAGCTGTCTCCTCATACTCCTCTCGGTCATACCGAATCTAAAGAGTAGGATTAGTCCATTTAAGGGGAAAGCGGGGGTGCCAGTCTCTAGGCCGCACCCAGGGTGGACAAACACCCTTCTCGGGTTCCACCTTAAAGAAGTACGACCGCCAATCATCATTGTTGCCAGACAAGTCTAAATAGTATACTGCTTGGCACGAGATTGGAAGCACACCCATCTGTGTGCCTCGCGGATGGCCTAAAGAGAAAGAAACACATTGGGCAAAGCCTCCAGTCTGTTCGCTCGACAAACCCTGTCGAAAATTCTGAGTATAGACCACTTGTTTGCCGTTAACTGCGTGGGGCAAACATTCAGCAAGTTGAGCATGGCTTCCATGAAGCCGGAGAAAGGGGGAATAAAGGCAGCATTGTAGGGGACGCAGAGGGGCAGAATGAAACTAATGGCGTCGCTCCAGACAATGGTCTCTCCCTCCCCCATCGGCCTTATTTCGTAATCCTCAATGAGAGAAGGAGTAAAGCGTTCCCTCCATATTTTTTCAATGCTGAAATATGGCACCACTCGCAATTCCACCTTGGCATCCACAGCTGGAATGTTGGCCGTCGACCCAGGTTCAGGATCAGTAGAATGCCACCCCACAGAAGCCGCTGGAGGAGGCGTCATCGTGTCTTCACCTTCCTTAGATAAAACTTCTCGAAGATCCACTGAGTCTCGCAACAGAACAAGATTCTTTGCTCTATCCCTTACTCCCTCCCTGGCAACCAGTAGCAAAGGCTGCTCAAATTCAGGGTCCACGGAGGAAGATACGGAAGCAGCTGCACTTGAAGAAACCATGGTGAAACACAAAAACCAGAAGAAGAAAATGTTCGTGTAAGAGGATAGAAGGAAGAAAACTGTGGAGAAATGACACACTCCACTCTCAGTAAAGAAGTGCCCACAAGACACTTTGGAGCCCAACCAAGAGGCACGAAAACGAAAAGACTCCGAAATTAGAGGGAATGGCCAAAATGCCCTTGACCTTTGAGTTTCTTTTACACACCCCCGGAGGGAACTTTCGGGAATTCCCCTCTACACAATGATGACTTCTCCTCAAAAAGACGCGTGCTTTCTGCAGAGACGGCTCAACAACTTGTTGAGGAAGTCAAATAGTCGGCCGCCCAGATCAAGAAGCGTGGCATCTTCGACATCTCTACTCTCTCAAAGGAAATCAGGGAGAGATACGAGAAACCTCTTCAACCAAACGACCGACCAAGATGGCTAAACCAACTTGCGGAAAGGCTCGTTTGACAAAAGGCAACGAGTGGGAAATTTTCCTAAGTTGCTTGCTGAAAAGAAACTTAAGTCCACGAACGCCCCTCGCCCGTAGACTTGGGGGACTTATGTAACTACGGAATATTCCCCCTAGGGACACGTGTCAGTGGGCTTCCAGAAGCCTCGCAATGGCTCACGTCGATGACACGTGGCACCACTCATTGACCCCCTGCATTGTCGGTACCCACTTTATCCTTCTAGGCTCTAATCCAAGGGACGTGGAAAGATTCCAAGTATCATGGATGACCCACATCGAGCTGGAACGTGGGTCGACCACGTCCTCCCCCACACTTGGTATAAAAGGCCCTCACCCGACAGACTTAGGGGGATAGCAAGTAACGCAAACTTTAAATACACTGAAGCTAGACTCAACCTTCCTTACACAATATATCTTCCCGTTAACACAAGAGCTTAGCCTACAGCATCACCAAGCTCTGTCATTAGCAGGCATATCTCCATCCCGGAGATCTCCATCAGCAGAGCTCCAAATAACTCTAAGAGACTCTTGCTCTCTCACAACCTAAGGCAATCTCCAACGAGTGGCTAAGCCGCCCAGAGTACCTTACACGCGTCTTAGCTGCACATGGCCCCACACAGGTAATTACCTTGCCTAACGGCTCTCACGGACGTTAACACGGCGAACTACGTGGACTTTGATCCCTTCATAAGGGTACATAGGCTGCTACGTTCCAACCTAAGGACAAGTCTCCCAAGGTTACGACCTCTTGCGGTCCTTATTTACAAATTAAAATTATCTGAACCAAAAACGACAGTTACACAAGGTATTTCAAATGCTAGGAATTTTAATTATCGTAATTCAAATTCCTTGCATTTGAAATTACATGGAATTCAAAATAACACTATTCAAACACACCATAGAATGTATTTTCCTGCAATGAAGTTTTTGGAAATTCAACCTCACATATCATTGCAGAAAAATACACTTACACCATAAGAATGAATTTAAGAGTTCAAATCTAACAAATGTGCATTTAACAACAACCATTATATGATTCGTTTGTCCATTTGAACCAAGTTTTTAGGATCTTTAATTACAAGGTAGGGTATTCTCATATGTTGCTTTTAATCCATACGGGCTTAAATATGCATCCACCTCGATGAACACACCAAATTCGTTGACTATAGGTATAGTTTAATAAAATCACACATCTCAAAGAATCTAGTTATGACAGCATTCATCACAATAAGTGATCACATATTTTATTGCCTCCAAAGAACCTCATAATTATTATTGACGGGTATCCCAAAATTTACAAAAATTTATTTTAATATATCCTTCCACCATATAGTAATTTTAGCTAATAAAATAAAAATATTAATCCGATCCATTTAAAAAACTTTTCAAACTCAATATAATTATGTCACCAAAAAATGAACATCATCTATATGTACCTACTTGTATTATAGAAATTAGCAGCAGTTGTGCTTACTCAAATTTAAATTAGGCATATATATATATATATATATATATATATATATATATCATCTCATTTGAGATGGTATCATCAATGTATAAATTGATCATAATGTTATGCCGATATCCACATTAATATTTTGGTCATTTATTCACAATAAAATGAAATCCAAAAAATGAATAATATAATTCACATTATTAATTGCATAGCAATTTTTAATGAAAATATACCGTCAAAAAATGTAGTGAACTCATTTTGAATATCCACAAAATATATATCCCCACTATTGATGGGTATTGTGTCTCTCACAAGAATTTTGTAATTCTTTTGTTCATTCAAAAAATAATATTCTTGTGACACTTATAAAATATCACATGTGAATTTTGAATTTCATTTTTGTGAAAATATCAGAAAATTCACAATTATGCATGCATACATATCCTCAAATATTTCTCAAAATAAATATTGAGATATGCCCAAATTCAGTCACAATTTTATTTTTCATATATGGCATAAAAGCCCACAAAATATATTAAAAATCTTCATTTTCATACTTTATTAGATAAAACCTTTAGAAAGCTTTTCATACAACTTCGCCAAATCAACCTGTGTGGCCAAACTCCGCTTTGTGAGTTCTCTCGCCCAAAACGACATTTCCACTAGTGTGCATGTTCTTTTGCTCTATCTTTTCTACTAAAAATCGTAATTTAATTCATTAAAAACACAATTTCATAACTTTTCTAGTGTTTTTGACTATCAACTCAAAGGCCTAAGCTAGAACCCTTGCCTCCCCCCTTCAAAACCTATCACTCGAAGAACACCCAATCAAAATCCTTTTCCTTTCTCACTCCATCCACATCTATTGGAGTTCACTAGGACGTTTTTCATTAATCATTGCTCTTCATTTATTGCTCTTCCAACGCTCAATTAATTCTCACAATATAATTTGTGTCGATTATATATAATTCCCCTTTTCGAAATCCCTAATTATTACACTTCCCTTATCCTCAGCTGCTATGCCCAATCATCTTTGTAGAAGATTTCAGATGCTTAAGAAATGTGCAGTTCTTCGTCTTCAGCTTACTTCTTGGTGGCCTTCTGTGATGGCCGTCCCTAGGAGGGGGTCGTCATTAACATGGAGTCGCCACCAAGCTTTCTTTCAATTCCCCAAAACTTGGAAAAGGAGGATTAAGTTTGAAAATGCTTTGGGAAATGGAGTGTGAAAGCAGTTTAAAATATCAAAGAGGGTGCTTTTGTAATTAATAATGATTTCTAAAATAAATAAATAATCTTTATTTAGTAATAGGATAAAGAATATGGAGAACCAGGCTATGACTAGAAGTTCAAGTCCGGGAGTCTGTTTCAATAGAGGGGAAGCTGTTACGCACCCCTCGTCTCCTGTTCACAGACGGTTACCCTAAAATGGGAATTCAACGTGATATCGCCTTTTTGAATATTTGGGGTTCTATCAAACAAATGCAAGGTTGAGCTCAAACCAAGATGAAAGGCTGGTGCCTACGTACCCTCAGGGAGGTATTAGAGTCCATGTACTTCATGGTGTATGCTCACGCAAATGTGTGTGTGTGGATGCGCGCGCCAAGCATATGAAGCTCAGAAGTCGCACAAGTGATGAGCTTATTGAGGTATGTTGGCCCCATGGCACCTATCTACAAGCAACAATGTAGATGCAGATATGCAAGTATGAAGATGCAATGTTGGGTTTGAAGGAAGATGAACCCTCCTACATAATGTCATAGAGGGATTAGAGTCCACATAGTTCGTGGTGTATGTTCATGCAGATGTGGGTGTGGACGCGCACGCTAAGCATAACAAGCTCAGATGGCGCACCAGTGATATGTTGATTGAGGCATGTTGGCCACAGGGCATCTATATACCAGGCAAAAATGTAGATGCAGGTATGCAACACTGATCATGCTCAACAGACATACTCCGTCCAACTAGCATGACGTGCATAGAAGAACATAAGAGGCTCTCTGGAACTTATTCTAATGAAAAACGTTAAATTCCTAAATTTTTACATGTCTAAATGAATTTAAAATCAATTAAAACAATAAAGAATTACTAACGTAAATAATTAAAAATGAGTACATGGCGTCGAATCACTCCGAAACCTGATCGCCAGCCCCGAAGAATAAAGCCTATTCACTGTCGAACCTTCTTTCTCTAAAACGAGAGTGTTTCTACATGTAAAATTCTAGGAATTCGTGCCAAATGAAGGAAATTCACACCTTATTTATAGGCCAAAAGGGGAGGGACAAAAATATCATTTTTGCACATTTCAGAAGGCATTGGCCGCGGCCCGTAATAGAATGAGTAGAGGCTGTGGCCTTGACCTAGCTTTGGAGGCCCGACCTTAGGGCTTTAGGTTGTGGCCTCCAACCATATGAAGGCCCATTTTATGAATCATTTCCCTAAAGTCATCTCTGATAAGGCCGGCCAACATCGGGTGTCCACAGTACCCTAAGGCCTTTTAAAGACTCATAATCTTGTCAGGGATGCGGCCTTCTTAAGGGCCCTAAGGCCTCAGCCTTATAGAGTGAGTCACTAGCCCTTTTTGGCTGCCCTAAAGCCCTTTTAAATATTCCTAAGTCTTACGCCAAATTGCTGATCGAGGTTCTAACTGGTCGTCACAACTAGGATCAAATAAAGCCTCAGATTGGTAGCATAGGGCACAACTCAAGGGTTGAATCTCTCGTAGATCCTCTAGTCAAAGCTCTACGATTGATCGTAGTAATCCTAATTGAGCTAAGTACTAAAAGCAATTAAATAGATCGGCTGTTAAACCATTTTTGGTTCATAATAAATATGTGGGACCACTATGGGTACTAATCTTAGGGATTTGTCCTTAGGCAGTTCCTAGGTGCCTACGTACCCTTGGGGGATCAAAGTCCATGTAGTTCAAAGAGCATCCAGGAGTGTGGACACCCAATTCGGCCTAGCCTCAAAATGGCCTCATCTTAGGAAGAGATCACAACCACCCAAAAAGGGGGCATTTTGGTTGCGACTTAGCCCATGTAGGTCGTTACACCCCAAAGGCAGCTAGGGTTTTTGAAAATAGGCCAACCGAGGTCGCGACCCACCACCGTATGGGTTGTGACCCCCCTCATTGGCCTCAATCAAATCTCCGTGATTTTGATTCCCATTAATGCTCCAATCCTCAGAGATGTTTATTTCCTAGTTGATGGTGCGTTGGTGATTATAAATTGAAGGTTTTGGCAGAGGAAAAGGAAACTAAAAAATAGAGGCTTGAAGATACCATAAATATTCTAAACCACTTTATTCTAAAATTTCTCAGAGAAGGTAGGAAGCTTATTTGGAGTTATGTTGGTTATCTTCATGGGCTGGGATTGCTAAACTTTCATTTTAAAACTTGTGTCTTGCACTGTCGTTTTACTTATGTTTCTTGGGTTTTAATCCCTGGTCGCGACCTCCATTTCATAGGTTGCGACCACGGGTCCGGTACCCTATATTTTTTTTTCATGTTTCTGTTTATTGGGTTTTAATCCTTGATCACGACCAGGGGTCCGGTACCTCTGATATCTTTTCATTTTTTCTTGTTTTTGTTTACTGGGATTTAATCCTTGGTCGGGACCTCCACTTCATAGGTTATGACCAGGGGTCCTGTACCTTGGATTTATGTGTTCTTTTACTTTCGTTTACTGGATTTTAATCCCTGGTCGCGACCTCCACTTCATAGGTCGTGACGAGGGGCCTTGTAACTTAGATTTATCTCTTCTTTTACTTTTTTTCACTAGGTTTCAACCCTCAGTCGCGACCTCCACCTGATAGGTCTCGACCGTGGGCCTTGTACCCTAGATCCCTCTGGTGGCCAAGTTACAATAAGGGTCACGATCTCATATCTCTTAAGTCGTGACCCCTCCTGAAACTTGTACCCATTAATTGTTTATTTTTATTTCATCCACGACATTCGTTGAGAAACACCATGTTTCGTCAGGTTTGCACCAAGGCCACCTGGATCAATGATCTGGTGAACCTTGCCTTGTTTGGTAGATAAGAGGTCAGCTGGACACTAGTCTAGTGAATCTCACCTCACTTGGGGATCCGTTTGAGAATTAACACTTTACGAAACCCCTCTTGCTCACACACACACACACTTGTATGCCTAAGAACTACGTGTCTCTGATCCCTTTGGCTAAAAGGGTACATAGGCGCCAAAGTTCCACTTTGGTTTGACACAATCCTTAAATGAATGATAAGGATCCTATTGAGGCCAAACACATTTATATTTAAGCCTTACGGGGTAACCATCGTAAGACGGGTGTTGAGGGGTGCCTAACACCTTCTCCTTGATGGAAGTGGTCTCCCGAGCCTGTGTTTTTACCTTTTAAAACCAATCCTCGAAAACCTTTTCCAAGTTTAAAGTCAAGAAACTTGGTGGCGACTCCACCGAAATAGGCAGTTGTTACAGTTGGTGACTCTACTGGAGACAACAAGGGACAAGTGACGACACCTAAATTAGACATTTTAAAAGGTGTCATTTTACCTAATATTGTTGATAATCATTAATAATATGACAGTAAAAGACACTAATAGAATACATAGGTGTCAAAATATAGAAAGTGACAAAAATGGCTATTTATTGCATATTTTATGATAAAACTATGATTTTAATTATTTATTAAATATCATGTATTATTACGAATATTTTGGGTTTATTTCAAGTCAAGCTGGAGCCATTCTGTCACTTGGAATTCGAGATAGGAACTAAAATGTAGATAGGAAAGTAAGCAGGGACTAAACTGAAAGAAATAAGGGAAGCAAAAAAGTCAACACTGTGGGTTGACCAACGGCAGGCTGCTCATCACGGCGAGCAAACAAATATTGGAAGAAAAAGTTTTGAATTCGAATTTCAAAATGGGATCAATTGGAGACTTCAATCGGAATCCCAATCGGACTATTCAAACTTCAATATTCGATTATATTAGGATTTATTTTATTTTATTAGGAATAATATTATTTAGAGTAGGATTAATAGTAACACCTATAAATAGGGGCAACTTGGTTGTAATCAATCATACCTAGCTTTCTTTTAGACTTGGCCTTGTGACGTCCAAATCATGAGTAGTTAAGCTCTGCTAGGTTGTCCCTAATGTAATCTATGTAATTACTTGAGCTCTGAGCTCTATCTTTTAGGGAAGTTATTTAGATGTTCACAGTTTATTAACCTCTTGTTATGATTCTAGATCCTTATCGGTTGGTGGATCTAAGGTTTATAATTGGATTAAATAGACCTAGCAGTTGCAGGTCTAGGTTGACCGGCTCAAACTAGATATCGTCTTTTTATCATTTATTTTCATAAATATAATTTGGTTTTTCAAAATTAAATGTGTTCCTCTAGTTTGCTTACACCATCTTAATGCAGGTGCGACAACCCTGGCTTGATGTGTACCTCTTTCAAAAATTAGCAGGGATAGCAAATTATATAGACCCCGAAGGGTAATTTATATTTTCTTAGTTATTTACCCCAATCATATATTTTCTTCTCTTCAATTATTTACTTGCTTTCCTCTAACAATATTCTTTGTTTACTTTTGCTCAATTCAATTACTTAAAGGCATAGTTGCTAAGGAACTACTGAAGGTTCCACGTGATTCAACCCTAGGTTTTCTCTATACTACATTGTTAGGTTTTATTTGATCCTAACTTGCAATGAGTTAGGGGGCATTATTAACGCATCTAAAAACGCCCTCATCAAATTGGCGCCATTACCAGGTAACCTTTTTTGGTTCTATGGTAACTGTGTCGGTCGAATCGGGTCTTAATCTAGTGACAACCTACAGGGAGTATTTTGTTTTATTTTGATTTTAATTTTATTTTCTTTCTTTTAATGTTTTTTTTAATTTGGTTTTTTAAGTTTTACATTTCTTTTCTTCACGTTTTTTCTAAATTTGTTTTTTCTCTTTCTCTTATCTTTTCTTTTTATTTTCCTGTATTTTTATTCTCTTTTCTTTTTATCATTTTTTATTTTATTTTTTTATCTTTTGTTTTCTTTTTTATAAAATAAATAAATAAAGGGTAGTTTGATCCCCTTTAAAATTAAAATGACTAAAGTACCTGACCCTAGAATTAGTAATAATGAACAAGAGGGAGAAAGATTAGTAAATGAACCTCGGAAACAAACAATTAGGCTATGTTTGGTTCAGTTTTTGTATGGAATTGGAATTGTGATATGGAATTAGAATTGAATTATTTGTATTGAAAAGTGTGTTTGGTATGAAAAGATGGAATTGAAAGTTTGTAAAATAATATGTGGTAAAAAGACAAATTTGCCCCTCATTAAATATTAAATAATTAATTTTATTTTATATCTAATAAATAATTAAAAAAACAGTGGGTAAGAAAAAAAAACCAACGGTCACAAAAGCCAAAACCCATCCTCTTCTTCTGTCGCCTTTCTGTTTTTCTCTCTTCAATTCTTTCTCTCTGTAAACTTCCATGGCCTTTCTCTCTCTCTCTCTCTCTCTCTCTCTCTCTCTCTCTGTTTCTTCTCCTCTAAACTCAACACTCTCGCTCTCTGTTTCTTCTCATCTAAACCCACTACCAAAAGGAAGCATATGCCTCTACTTCACTTGCCGCCGCCGTCTTCATCGTCGCTGCCGCCGTCGGTAGTATGCCGTCTTCACTCTTGTACGTCTTCCATTCTTCTTCTCCTTCTTCATCTTTTTCTTTTTTCCACCGTGATCCCTCTGACTTTTTTTTAGATTTGGAATACTTTCACTATTTTTTCAGATCTTCACCATATTTGTGTTTTCAGATCTTCACCATGGAGCTTGATCTTGATCTGAGTTGTTGGGGTTCTGTTTGGTGGGATTTTTTTTGTTTACTGGATTTATTGGAGTTGGGAAGAGGATGGTTATGGAAGCAAAAGTTGAAGGAGGCAAAAGATGAATGAAGAACCGAGATATTGATCTGAGACAGAGGGAGAGAGAGCAAATTCTTGAGGGCAAAAATGTATTTTCACTTAAATTCCACAAAAATTAGTCCAATTCCACATAAAAAATCAGGAATCAGATTCCCAATTAGTTACAAAGAACGTGGAATTGGATTAATTCCAAAGAATTGAATTCCAATATACAAATTTTGAACCAAACCATGAAATCCCTTGGAATGAGTGCAATTCCAATTCCAAATTGGATTCCATGGTGAACCAAACTCAACCTTAGGGAATTAACTCAATCTAGTATTAACTATGAGCAATTAACTAGTATTTGTCCTATCTTTGTGAGTGATTTTAAAATTAAGGGCCCTCTAGTTCATTCTTTACCCAAATTTCATGGTCATGCAGATGAAAATCCACATGCCCACCTAAGAGCACTTCACATACACTATATGACTTTGAAGCCAGTCGGGACTAAGATTGAAGAAGTAATGTGGAGGGTCTTCTACCTAACACTAGAGGGAAAAGCTAAAGAATGGTACATGAATCTTTCGAGATACTCCGAGGATGTGTATCAATCTTGGGAAAAAGTACGAGGGCCATTCCTCGAACAGTATTTCTCATCTAGCCAGGCCGCAGGCATGAGGAAGAAGATCGCATTTGCTAGCCAAAGCCTCATGAGACGCCCTATGAGTACTGGTGCTAATTCCAGAACCTACTCGCTAAGTGTCCAAACCACTGCTACCCGGATGAGCAAGTCATTCTATTCTTTTTCTATGGGCTCTTGCACGAAGAAAGAGATGTGTTGTCAGCTTATGCTAAATGTAACGTCCTAGTTTCTTAACTGTATTTTACTGATTTAATTGCGAAGTTAAGATAATGATGAGTCTCTTGTCTTATTTTTCATGGAAAATGGGTCCATTTTTTTTATAAGTGATTAGTATATGTCCCCAGGATCCCTCTCTTACCGTTTGGTTATTTAACCTAAGAAACTAGAAGTTACGTTTATCACATACATACATACATCCAACATACATATCATAGCGACTAGCAGGGTGAGGACTTAGCCTCCATACAGCATACAGGTCAGAGTAAGTCACATATATACATAACAGTACTGGCACGCAGGCCACAATATGTAGTATGTAAGGCTCGCAGGCCATCATACAAAAAAAGTATGGAACGCTGGCCAAAGTCAAAAGTCACAGTTCATAGGCTAGTATACTATGCGTCAGTCTATCGGTCTGCCAAAAACTAAAGTCAGGTACCCATTCCTAAATAGGAGGAAGAGGTAAGTCAATCATCGGCCCGCAGAACAAAACCCCCAGCTTCTTCATGATGCCAAAGAATGACACCTCTACCTATACATTATCGATCTCAAACATCAGATGAGACCTAGCCATTTGAAAAGCTTCCTTTTGCATATATATATATATATACACCACAGTGTGCTAATCATATTCATACAAGTAAATCAATTACAAGATATTTCCATCAATTGGGAATGGTATCACACAGATAACCCAATCATGCAGCATATGAACATCAAAAAGATTGTTCTTTAATGCAATATCCAGTTTGTCATACAGACAGTTCAAATATACAATTTGTCACACAAACATTTCAACTTATGGAGTTTGTCACACAGACATTCCAGATCTCACACAGATGATCCTATTAATTGATATAAACCATTACAAATAGTCACACAGACTATGGTCACACAAACCAATTTGTCACATAGATAGGTCACACAAACTAATATAAAATCATGAAACAGGATAAAACATTTCGTTACACATATCATAATGGACAAAATAAGCAACTAGTATTATCTAACATTCAAGGTGTCCCTTGGTGTGCACACAAAGTTAGAACCATGGGATCTCCAGCACTCGATACTAGGCCTTTTCCCACTATCTACTAGACACTATATCCCGGACACATTCCTACCCAAATAATGTGTCCTTTTCACTTGTGTAAGTTTTCCAAAATCATGGTAATATCTATTTCATTTAATTAATTCTTTCTTTTCACCAAATGCCAAATATAATCATTTCTCCACATCGTAGCAAATCATGACATCCTAGATGTCTAACAAATCTCATACACATTGTTTATTCACACTTTCCCCATGCACGATACCCCATTATCACAATGTATAGTGTCAAATTCACACTTCCACATGCATGCTATCACATAATCTCAAACTCAGTGTTAATGCACACTTTCATATGCATGATGTCACATAATATCAATGCTTAGTGCCAGTTCACATTATCTCGTTCAATTCTCATTTGAATACTTGCATATAATGAATGGATGCCACACACTTAAAGCAAATCCACACATTCAAGTCAACACTTAACTTGTCACGCAAACAATAAATACATATCCACCTACAGCCATCCAAAACCACAGCTTCATCGTGCATAGCCATAAACACAGTAATGAATATAAATCCCAGCATTTATCAAGGCATAATTTTCCCATATTTTCCTTAAGAATTCAAAAGCTGTCAAAATAGTCCCCATTTTATTCTTATTTGATTCAAGACATATTTTCATATCAATCTCAACACAAGATTCAAGTACAGGGCATACAATATTTCTATCAAACTTGAAATAGTAGCTACAACAATAATATCTCAAAAATTCAGCCAATTTCAAACAACAAGGAAAAATCCAGTTTCATTGCATTTTAGTTCCCATTATATATTAATTTCACTTCAAGCTGTTTCTAGAACAAACCAGCAACATAACATGCCTTAAGTCAACATTTTAACCTTGCATAGCAAGTTTCCAGGACATAAATCAACTTAAATGGGTCATTTTGCACAAACCAGCAAAAAACAATTTAGTTCAATTTAGTCCTTATTGACAACCATTTCATGCTACACATCATTTTCAGGTTCTAAAATTATTTAGCGTACTTTAAGACAATGTTTTTACTTTGCCACCCAGATCTCAGCAAGTAAATCATTACAGCAAGGTCAATTTACAGCAAGCATCCCCAAATTATAGAATTAATTCATTTTAGTCCTTTCGTCATACTCTTTTCTTGGTTTGAGCATAAGACTCAAATCCAAGCTTCCAAATTCTGTCTTCACCTCATATAGGATTTAATTGATAGTAACATACCCAAAAATTTGATGTTTGACAGTAAAATAAAGACATCACAACCAAAATCAAGCAGAAGAGTTCCAAGCAGGTATACAACAACATTACTTGGTGTCTTTCCTCAAGTAAAAATCCATTTTCGTAGTTAAAAGAATGATCCTTGACTTGTGTCTGGACACTGTCACCATTCAAATCAAGCCTAAAACTCATCTAGGCCCAGTTTAGACTGCAAATCTAAAGTTTGACAACAACTTAACAAGTTCAGTTTTGTTTTAATAACTACTATAGTTCCCTTGCCAATTTAATTCACAACCATCAAACTAATCACCGGGAAACTATAGATTTAATATACAGAATGAATAGCTTCTAGAAACACTTAGTTCAACAAGCATGAAGTCACAGAATTTTACCAAAAACATATTATAACTGTTCATACAACACATATGCCATTTCAACTTTCAAGTTTAGGTTTACAAGCTTTTCTTTACTTTCCATCCAAGCACTTCATTCACTAGTATTCCTATAAATAGTTGAAACTGTATATCAGAACCAATTCACAATCATCTATCCACAGAATTTGACAGTTACAGCACATACATAATAGAGTTCATAGCATAACTCAGTGTTTGTTCCATTTTCATGCTCAAATAACACGTAACTTGAAAGACTAACCAAATTCATCAAATTTACAGATTCATAGCACACATATGCACTAATAGATGTTCACTGTCATCCCTAAAATTTACAGGTTCATCAAATTTAAGAATCATCAAGTACAGCTAGAAAGTAAGAGAACCTTTAAAATAGAGTTTCTATGCAAGTACAGTGGCTTTCGAAGCCAAAACCTCATAGAAAAGTTTCATTGATCATACATGAAAATCAATATCCAGATAGGTAATCCAATTAGCTTTCCAACGTCTATCTACTCACTCCATTTCATGCTATATCGAGTTCAGAATTCTAGTTTAAAGTCCTATATGTTATGAACAAAACTGACATGAACACTTTAAATATAACAAGCAAAATCAGGACTTATACCACCAAAATTGGTAGATGCTTTTCAGAAAGTTTAATCCCAAGAGCAAGAGGGAAGGATAACCATATGCTACCTCAATTTCCAAGCTTACAGAAATGGAGAAATCTACCCAGTTCTCTTGGTTTCTACAGCTGCAGCAAGCTGAGCTCCTCCTTGATTATTCTCGGTTTCTCTCCTTGTTTCCAGTTTCTAAGCTTCGACCTCAGCTTCCAATTTGTTCTCTCTATCCCCTAGTTTCTCTCCTTACTCTCTACTCTTGCCTCTTTGTTTCAGTTCTTGCTATTTTTCTGGCTTGTTTGTGTCTGTATCGGTTTTAGGCTTTAGTTGCCCTAGGGAAGAAGTTGAAAGAAATGATGAATTTTGCATGGTAATGCGAGGTGTCCTCAGTCTAATCCATCCTAATTCCCACGGTGACACCGAATGGTGATGAGTAATCAGGGTATTAGGGGGTGTTTGTCTGGTTTGATTCGGTTTTTTTAACTCAATTAAGAGTGAGATTGGGAAATTTCATTTTCTTTCAATTTAGTCCCTAAATTTCTACTGGAGAAAATTTAGGGATTTTAAATATGTTTTATTTTTGGGTCCACTAATCTAAGTCCAAAATCATTTATAAAGTGTTATGGGTGACTAATTTGGGGTCTTACTATTCTTCCTAATTTTATTTGCTAATTTCTTAAATTAATTGTGTTAACTCTTTACAAACTTTATTTTCTTTCACTTTGGTCCTTATGGTTTAAGATAGGGTTTCCTAACTTAGTTTCCTTAATTTATGGGTTCTCTCCCATCCTAATTAAGGCATTTAGTCCTAATTACAGTCACAAAGAAATCACACAGCAATCAATCACACAAAACAAATAAAATTCAAGGTTAATTTCTACTGAATTTATCTATATTTAGGTTGGGATGTTACAATTCTCCCCTCCTAACAGAAATTTTGTCCCCAAAATTTGCCGTCATACAAAAAAGTATGGCACGCAGACCAAAGTCAAAAGTCACAGCTCACAGGCTAGTATACTACGCGTCAGTCTACTATGCGTCGAAGAACAAAACCCTCAGCTTCTTCACGATGGCAAAGATGACAAAGAATGGAACCTCCACCAACCAATTACAAGATATTTCTATCAATTGGGAATGGTATCACACAGATAACCCAATCATGTAGCATATGAACATCACACAGATTGTTTTATAATGCAGTATCCAATTTGTCACACAAACTTTCTAGTTTGTCACACAGATAGTTCAAATATACAATTTGTCACACAGACATTTTAACTTATGCAGTTTGTCAAGCAGACATTCCGGATCTGACAAAGATGATCCTATTAATTGATAGAAACCATTACAAATAGTCACACAAACTGGGGTCACACAGACCAATTTGTCACATAGATAGGTCACAAAAACCAATATAAAATCATGAAACAAGACAAAACATTCTATTACGCAGATCAAAATGGCCAAAATAAGCAATCGGTATTATCTAACATCCAAGGCGTCCCTTGTGTATTTCCCCACTATCTGCTAGAAACTATGTTCCGAACACATTCCTAGCCAAATAATGTGTCCTTGTCACTTGTGTAAGTTTTCCAAAATCATGGTAATATCTATTTCATTTAATTCATTCTTTATTTTCACCAAATGACAAATATAGTCATTTCTTTGCGTCGTAGCAAATCACGACTTCCCAGATGTCTAACAAATCTCATACACAGTGTTTATTCACACTTTCCCCATGCACGATACCACATTATCACAATGTATAGTGCTAAATTCACACTTCCACATGCATGCTATCACATAATCTCAAACTCAGTGCTAATTCACACTTTTATTTGCATGATATCACAAAATCTCAATTCTTAGTGCTAATTCACATTTTCTCATTCAATTCTCATTTGAATACTTGCATATAATGAATGGATGCCACACACTTAAAGCAAATCCACACATTCAAGTCAACACTTAACTTGTCACGCAAACAATAAATACATATCCACCTACAACCATCCAAAACTACAGCTTCATCATGCATAGCCATAAACACAATAATGAATATAAATCCCAGCATTTATCAAGGCATGATTTTCCCATATTTGCCTTAAGAATTCAAAAGCTGTCAAAATAGTCCCCGTTTTATTCTTAGTTGATTCAAGGCATATTTTCATATCAATCTCAACACAAGATTCAAGTACAGGGCATAGAATATTTCTATCAAACTTGAAATAGCAGCTACAACAATAATATCTCAAAAATTCAGCCAATTTCAAACAACAAGGAAAAATCCAGTTTCATTGCATTTTAGTTCCCATTATATATTAATTTCACTTCAAGCTGTTTCTAGAGCAAACCAGCAACATAACATGCCTTAAGTCAACATTTTAACCTTGCATAGCAAGTTTCCAAGATATAAATCAACTCAAATGGGTCATTTTGCACAAACCAGTAAAATAAAATTTTAGTTCAATTTAGTCCTTATGGACAACCATTTCATGCTACACACCATTTTCAGGTTCTAAAATTATTTGGCATACATTGAGACAGCATTTTTACTATGATCAAACAGATCTCAACATGTAAATTATTACAGAAAGGTCAATTTACAGCAAACAATCCCAAATTACAGAATTCATTCATTTTAGTCCTTATGTCATACTCTTTTCTTGGTTTGAGCATAAGACTCAAATCCAAGCTTCCAAATTCTATCTTAACCTCATACAGGATTTATTTGACAGTAACATACACAATAATTTGAACTTCGACAATGAAATCAACGCATCACAGCTTGAACCAATCAAAAGAGTTCCAACTAAGTACAACAACATCCCTTGGTGTCTTTCATCAAGTAAAAATCCATTTTTGTAGTTAAAAGAATGATCCTTGAACTGTGTCTTGACACTGTCACCATCCAAATCAAGCTTAAAACTCATCTAAGCCTAGTTTAGATAGCAAATCAAAAGTTTGACAGCAACTTAACAAGTTCAGTTTTGTTTTAATACCTATTACAGTTCCCTTGCCAATTTAATTCACAACCATCAAACTAATCATAGGGAAACTATAATTTAATATATAGAATCAATAGCTTTTGGAAACACTTAGTTCAGCAAGCATATAATCATGGAATTTTACCAAAAACATATTATAGCTGTTCATACAACACATATGCCATTTTAGCTTTCAAGTTTAGGTTTGCAAGCTTTTCTTTACTTTCCATTCAAGCACTTCATTCACTATTACTCCCCTAAATAGTTTAAATTGTATCACAGAACCAATTCACAGTCATCTAACCACAGAAATTGACAGGTACAACACATACAGAATACAGTTCATAGCATAACTCAGTGTTCGTTCCATTTTCATGCTCAAATAACCCGTATCTTGAAAGGTTAACAAAAGTAATCAAATTCACAGATTCTTAGCACATATATGCACTAATAGATGTTCACTGTCATCTCTAATAATTACAGGTTCATCAGATTTAAGAATCATTAAGTACAAAATTTAGATAGGCAATCCAATTAGCTTTCCAATGCCTATCTAGTTACTCAATTTCATGCTATATTGAGTTCAAAATTCCAGTTTAAAGTCACAGATGTTATGCACAAAACTGACATGAACACTTTAAATATAACAAGCAAAATCAAGACTTATACCACCAAAATTGCTGGATGCTTTCCAAAAATGTTAATCCCAAGATCAAGAGGGAAGGTTAACCATATGCTACCTGAATTTCCAAGCTCAAAGAAATCGAGAAACCTACCCATCTCTCTCGATTTCTACAGTTGCAACAAGCTAAGCTCCTCCTTGATTAATCTCGGTTTCTCTCCTTCTTCCCAGCTTTTAAGCTTTAACCTCAACTTGCAATTTGCTCTCTCTAACCCCTGGTATCTCTCCTTACTCTCCACTCTTGCCTCTTTTGTTCAGTTGTTACTATTTTTCTGGCTTGTGTGTGTGTGTCTTAGTTTTAGGCTTTAGTTACCTTAGGGAAGAAGTTGGAAGCAATCATGAATTTTGCATGTTAAAATGAGGTGTCCTCACTCTAATCCATCCTAATTCCCACGGTGACACCAAATGGTAATGAGTAATCAGGGTATTAGGGGGTTTTTGGCTGGTTTTATTCGGCTTTTAACTCAATTAAGAGTGAGATTGGGAAATTTCATTTTCTTTCAATTTAGTCCCTAAATTTCTACTGGAGAAAATTCAGGGATTTTAAATCATTCTTATTTTTAGGTCTACTAATCTAAGTCCAAAATTATTTCTAAAGTGTTCTGGGTGACTAATTTGGGCTCTTACTATTCTTCCTAATTTTATTTGCTAATTTCTTCAATTAATTGTGTTAACTCTTTACAAACTTTATTTTCTTTCACTTTGGTCCCTATGGTTTAATATAGGGTTTTCTAACTTATTTTCCTTAATTTATGGGTTCTCTCCCCTCCTAATTATGGCTTTTAGTCCTAATTACAGTCACAAAGAAGTCACACAACAATCAAGTAAACAAAACACTTAAAATTCAAGGTTAATTTCTACTGAATTTATCCTAATTTAGGTTGGGATATGACACTAAATGGTCTGTAGAGGATCTTGAGCCTATAGAGGCCTAGGTGCTTATAAAAAGGTTTTTTCTAAACCGACAGCATACTAGGCCCGCAGAGAAAATGGAGGTAGCTACGGGCTCTTCCATGCACTTAACCTAAAATTGCCCGGATATGTACCATTCATCTGCGATAATCCCAATTGAAAAGGCCATCCCAACCCCATCGTTGGAGACAATGTTTGCAAAAGCAATGGAAAATATCCAAGGGCAATTTAGCACCCTTAGTGCTGGCTTGATAACTAAGCAAAATGATATGAATGTTCATGTCACCAATCTGGCCAACAACATAAGTGAAATATAGGCCAAGCTAAATAGCATGCCTTCAAATACTACGACAACTCAAAGGCACTAAATGCTATTAGCTTCAGGAGCGGTAAGAACACACTAGGGGCTAATAAAAAAATGGTAGTGTTCACGAGAAAGAAGGACGATGAGGAGGTAGATGAGACAATAGTCTGTGAACCCCATCCTCCTGCCCTCATCAAGCCAGCTGAGAGCCCTACAAGGGATAAGGGAGTGCCAGCTGAAGACATTTCAGCCCCTGAAAAAACGCCAAAAAGATACCAAAGGGCCTACATGTCCAACGAAGGTAAGAAACCAGGCAAGAGATGACGTAAGTATTTTTGAACTTCCCTTACCTCACACATATCTGCTTAGTGAAAGAATATAAGAAAAGAAACAAGATGAGAAAATATTAAATTTATTTAGTAAAGTGGAAGTGAATTTACCGTTACTTGACCTATTTAAGAAAGTCCCTAAATATGCAAAGGTCCTTAAAGACCTTTGTGCTAATAAAAGGAAATTTAAGCCGAATGCCAAGGTCCAAGTTAGTTCCAACGTGTCGGCTTTGTTCAAACCTCAATGGCTGGTTAAGTGTCAAGACCTTGGCTCCTTTACTATACCATGCACCATAGGTAAAACAATCACTCCAAGCGCCCTACAAGACTTAGGAGCTAATATTAACGTTATACCTAAAAATGTTTACAATTCCTTGGGGTTGAAATCTCTACAACCTACCCCGTTAGTAATCCAACTAGCTGATGGGTCAATAAGACAACCTAAGGGAATAATAGAAGATATACTAGTGAAGGTAAAAGGGCTATTAATACCCATGGACTTCTATGTCCTAGACATGGATGCCTCATCATCTCAAGAGACCACCATATTTCTATTGATCACCCCATACTAGGAGTATTGTCAACCCTTGTCTCACTAATTGATTCAGATTGAAACTTATATTTCTATTAATCACCCCATACTAGGAGTATTGTCCAAATGCATTGAGGACAATGCAATGATTAAGTGTGAGGGAGGATCCTGCACAGTAGGAATATTTCATTTTGCCTATATTTTTTTTTATTTTCAGGCTTTTATCCTGTTTTCTTTAAAATTTTAATTTAGGTTTATTTAAACTAATTTACCTAGGTTAGAAATTCACCCTGAATTTCTTGTCAAAACATCCTTTTTCTCTAATTCAATCATAATATAAATCAAGGATTCCCACTTGAATTTTAGCTTGAATAGGCTAGGAATCTAGGAAAAGGACAAAAGATAGGAATATTTAGGGAAGATATAAATTTTATTAAATTCTTTTTGGGATAATAAGCAGCCTTTTAATTATTTTGTTTTCTTTAATCTACAAACCTAGAAATTTAGCTATGTATTGTAGACCGTCATTAGGCAGTTGATCAATGAGAGAGCCTAGGTTGTCCCTAAGGTAGTCCATGTAATTGCTTGAGCTATGAGCTCTATCTTTTAGGGAAGTTACTTAGATGTTCCTATTTTATCAACCTCCAGTTATGATTCTAGATCCTTACTGGTTGGCGAATCTAGGGTTTATAATTGGATTAAATAGACCTAGCGGTTGCAAGTCTAGGTTGATTGGCTTAAACTAGATACCGCAATTTTTAACATTTATTTTCATAAATATAATTTGGTTTTTTAAAATTAAATGTGTTCCTCTAGTTTGCATACACCATCTTAATGTAGGTACGACATCTCTGGCTTGATATGTATCGAAGTGCTATGCGCGGTTTCCGTGTTACCTTCAGATGAAAAAGTCCAATAAGGTGTTTCTAAATAATCTTCTACTATCTATCTTTCGAAAACTAGCAAGGATAGCAAATTGCATAGACCCTGAAGGGCAATTTATCTTTTCTTAGTTATTCACCCCAATCATATATTTTCTTCTCTTCAATTATTTACTTGTTTTTCTCTAACAATATTCTATGTTTACTTTTGCCGATTCGATTACTTAAAGGCATAGTTGCTAAGAAACTACTTAAGGGTTTGCTTTATACTACATTCTTAGGTTTTATTTGATCCTGACTTGTGATGAGTCAGGGGGCATTTTTAGCGCATCTAAAAACGCCCTCATCAACAAGCCCCTAATCTTAGATTCTTAACTTTAAATTTGTTTGGCCCACATTTTGATTCTTCTTTGAACTAGGGTAGATCACATGCCTATTTATATCTGCTATTTTGTTTTGTAGTGAATCCAACCTATGCATAGGGGAGGGTAGTTGCTAGGGCTCCACCTCACACACTCACTTCATGCATAATACCATTCTTCCCTCAAATTACCCCTATACCCGGGGCTCACCTTGTTAGTTAGAAGGGGTCTAAGTGACTTCCCCATTGGGCTCATGCCTATGGAAGAAGACTGCTTGATTGTGTATAGATTGTTACCCAAAACTGAGGGTTGGTCCACATTGGCGTCTGTCGTGAAGGGATATCTCTCATGATGGGGTCTCCGCCTTCTAAAGGTAGGGGCAATCTAAGGGCCTGTTCTAGGACTTAGAACTCAATCTAAACCCTGCATGATGATGGACATTAGTGCCTACCCATTATAGGGTAGCCAGTTTTTAGCCCTAGAAATCGGCCTTTAGGTCTGACGGAGCAAAAACCGCTGCATAACATATGGCATTGCACATTTATGTTAACTAATGTGTTATCCTTTTGTTTGCATTAATGCATAAGTCATAATTGCACTACGATGGCACCTGAGAACTTCTGGGCTATAAGAACCAGCTTTGCTATTACTAGGAAAGAGTTACATGTACAGGTTGGGCCTAACATCATGACTCAGTTAAAGCAGTTTAGAGAAATGATGACCAAGGAGCATACCAAACATTTTTGCAGACAATATGGGGACATACTGGACCTACTTGACATTGAAGACCCCGTAGATGTCATCATCGGACTTATACAATTATGGAATAGTGATTTCCGCGCCTTCGTATTCCCTAGTATCACTTCGTTATTAGTGGTGGAAGAATATTCTAGCTTCATTGGAAGGCAATTCCTTTCAGAACATAGAAGCTACAAATATTCAGGGTACTTGCCGACCTGGAAGGATATGGCGACATTGTTGGGAGTGTCTACAAACAAAGTGGAACTTAAAAAGCCATGGGAGATTGGAAACGATTCAACTGCGTCATGGCCCTAGTTATTTATGGTTTGGTGCTTTTCCCATTATATGTAAATTTTGTAGACATAACGGTTGCAAGTGTATTTTGGGCAGTGAAGCATCACAGAGTTAACCCAACTACAAAAATCTTGGCAGAAACCTATAGGTCTTTGGTGATTGTGTCTAGCCGGAAAAGTAAAGAGTTTGAGGTGTTGCCTTCAATTGCTGACAGAATGACTGGGGAATCATTTCCATGGTAAAGTGTATTTCTCAGGGAGTAGCATAGAGACTATCACCCTCTCAAGGACTTCTCTAAAAGGGAAGGCAGTCGCCAGGCTAAACCAGAGGCATACGTACCCTAGGAGCACTGAAGGGTGGACCTAATATTTCAAAACTGTCCAAGAAACTGAGGTCAAATGGAAGTTAGCATGGTGGATGGATCTGAACGTCTTATATAGCTGTCGAAGATAAATGAATGTCCCCTTGGTAGGACCTAGATACACTTTCAATTACAACCCATCCTTGGCCCACACACAACTAACTTATCAGTAGATAGTGCCCATCCAAGATCTCATCTAACCACTATTCTTTAAAACTCAGATAGAATCGCAAGCGAGATCAGCATCCCAAGCTTAGGAGCGGCTAAACTTCAAGGGGAAGATAGAATTGGGGAATAGATCTTTGGATCTTGCTAAGGGATTTTGGACCTGGGCAAGTTAAGAATCTCCGCAGAGACTGTCCTTGAGTATACACCTGTTAACCCTCTCCAAGGGAATGACTTGGAGGAATTAAACAAGGCACTCAAGTGCAAGGTAGAAGCCAAGACAGGAGAACAGGAAAACTTGCCCATCCCCTGAGGCCTCATGACTCAAGGATTGGCAAACTTGGATAATAGATAAGGTGTTTATTTTAGGATGGGGGAATATATATTTAGTCTGAGATAGAACTGACGAAGCATACCTCAGCTCAAACGAATTCTTGGGAAAAGCTCAAAAGGAAAAGGAAAAAGCAAAAACTCAATAAAAGACACTCCATAACAAAGGGAAGACAAGTAAGGGTTAGGCTAACCTAATAGTGTAATATCGAGACCCTTGAAATTCTAAATCCAAGGAACTAGGCAACACTTGGGTTTTGGCAGTGCCTTAAGACCCCTGAAATTTTAAAATCTAAGGAGCCAAGCCTCAAAACCTAGGAAATAGTAGGGCATCGAGATCCCTAATTTTTTTAAACTCCAACGAACCAGGCCTCGAGATCTAGGGATTGGCAAGGCATCGAGATCCCCAAAATTTTTAATCCAAGAAACCAGGCCTCTAGACCAGGGAATTTGTAGGGCATTGAGATCCCTGAAATTTTTAAATCCAAGAAACTAGGCCTCGAGACTTGGGGATTGGCAGGACATCGAGATCCCTTAAATTTTAAATCCAAGAAACCAGGCCTCGAAACCTGGTGATTAGCAGGGCCTCAAGATCCATGAAATTTTTAATCCAAGGAACCATGCCTCGAAACCTGGGGATTAGCAGGCATCGAGACCCCTGCGACTTTAAATCCAAGGAACCAGGTGATCGCACCCAAAACCAACCTAACTTTAGGGTGTAAAATGAGAAATAAATTATATAAATATACATGAATTTACACTAAATAGGTTGAATATCTCAACACAAGGAATGCAATAGAAATATGATAAAATCCCCAATAAAAAGCATCAATTCCTGATATTCTTGATTATCCACAAAACATTCTGAATATTATATAGGTCCGTTAGACGTTTGTTGAGTGCTGCAGGGCAAAAACAAGAAGGCCAAAACATACAAGCACGGAGCAATTCACTGTAGCAAGCCAGAATTGATTAGCCACAGTGAGTATAGACCAGTTCGCCACAGCGAGTGAGTGATAACGTAGCACATGATGCAGGAAGCAACTTAATGGACCAAATTAAGAGATATCCCAATCATTCGAAGATTCAGATAAGCATTCAAACGGAGTCAAATTCAAAAGTTAAAATAAGAATGACTTATCTGCAATCTCTTATCACAATCCTAGTCAAATTGGGATCTCCGAGGCATTATAAATTCAAAGCTCCATGAAGTTAGAAGAGGATCTCAATTTTTCAGAACCATATCTTTAGATAAGGATATCTTGTGATCAGTAGTGGCTAGTTCTCTTGGGTTTTACTAGAAGAACCAATGTAGGGATGAGCTGATAGTTTGAATTAGGGATTTGTTATTTTGTTCTTATTTTTGTATTCATCCGTTTTGATTCGTATTATTGTATTTGCTTAGTTTTGTATACCATTATCTTACCAGGTTCATCCATTATTGAACGTGTACCTAGTTACTAGATTCTTCATATCGAATTAGTAAGTACTGAACATATGGAATGGTACTTGGAATTCTAACTTCTTGGAATTGTATTTATCAAATTCATGACGAGTATGCATCTCTTATTGTGATAATATTTGATGAATCATTGTTCTTGGTTGGGCAATCATTCATCCCATAATATCATAAAATCTAGTAATATTTGTTATTGATGTTCCCAGTCACTGATAACATTGTTACATAGATAGGCTTTCGTGATGCATAATATTTAGTTACCTTTACAACACCTGCTTTCTTGCCTTCATTCTGTGAATACCTATTTTGCTGGAGATAAACTAACTAACTGTAGGATTGACTTGATGATTCCGCAAGAGATTCGACCCTTGGGTTGTGCCTTGTGCTACTACCTTAGGTTTTATTTGATCATGATCGTGACGACCGGTCGGGACCCGTTCGAAGTAATTAGTTTTGAAGGTTGGTTATCCACATCTCTAAAGAGGTAGGTACTCGCTTTTAATTTTTCTTTAAAATTCTTGTCTTGCTTTTTCATTTTTTTTCGTTTCTTTTTCTTTTCTTCTTCTTCCTCCCGTTGAGATGTAGAATCACTCTGTTGCTCACTGCCTATGTTTGCCATGGCACGCCTTTAGAGTCTATTGACTCCTCGCCCCCATCTCGCCACAGCAAGTGAGAACCTCACTGAAGTGTGTTCAACACAGTGAAGGGTACAGAGTGTTCAAGGCACTCGTTATAGCAGACCCTTGCCTTTTTGTATCACTCAGCACAGAGAGCAAGCCACGTACAAGAAGCACTTGCCATAATAAGTCTCTCCGCTTCTTCTGATTCACTCGCCACCAAACCCTCGCTGCAGCGAACGACAGAGTAGTGAAAGTTTCTTTCCCTCTTCTTTGTCACGGTTTATGACCAAACGGTCCAATGGAGTCTTGTTTCTTGAGGATCCAGAGATCGAGAGAATGCTAACTCGACTTTGGAGGGAGAAACAAGGGAAGAAAACCCCTTATGCAATCATGGGAGATCATCAAGGAGTCTTAGAGGAAAGGGTCACCTTAGGAGACCTAAACAAGGCCGGCTCCTCATATGACATATCTCAAAACTTGGTCCCGATTTTTGAGAATGACTTCGAGTTAAAGGGACCATTACTGAACTCCCTGCCAAAGTTTAACGGATTGGCAGGCGATAATCCATATGTGCACCTAAAAATCTTGCACATGCACAGCACCACACTGAAACCTGTGGGAACAAAGGTCGAAGACGTCATGTGGAAAGTATTCCAATTGACGTTGGAAGGAAAGGCTATGGAGTGGTTTCAGCATCTGTCGACCGAATCTCTTAAAGGCTTGCTCTCTTGGAAAGCTCTCCGGAGCGCTTTCCTCGAGAAATATTTTCCATCCAACAAGGTCTCAGCCACTAGGAAGGAAATCACCTCCATCAGGCATTATTGTGATCAGAGCTATTATGATTACTAGTTCCGTCTTCAGGACCTAATGATCAAATGCCCTAATCACTGCCTCCCTCTGGCTCAATTGGTGAATAGCTTCATACACAATCTAAATCTCGTGGATTCAGACATGTTGGTGGTTGTAGCCAACTTTGAACTTGATGATCTCACTCCTTCTGACGCATGGGATCTAATCAAGAGGTGTGCCCTTGATCACACCCAAAAGCATCACTGATTTTAGTGCTCATGTGGCATATATTATATTGTTTAATCATGCATTATTCATATAATTATGCGTTATTTATGATGAAGGGTGTTGACAATATTTCTTGCTATTATTGTGCTTTTAACGCTTTATTTATGTGAGTCCTTTGAGGAATACTTTTTATTGGACTTTGATGCAAAGTTCTGTGTTGCCTAGGTGTTCCTAAAGGACCAAAAAGCAAGGAATAAGAGAAGGAAAGGCTATGGAGTGGTTTTTGCATCTGCCGACCCAATCTCTTGAAGGCTTGCTCTCTTGGAACACTCTCTGGAGCCCTTTCTTTGAGAAATATTTTCCATTCAACAAGGTCTCAACATCACATTGATTGCAGCTCCTAAGTCTAACAATGCGTGCTTGATTGGTATTTTACCAAACGTGCAAGGTATGGTGAAGGACCGTGGATCTTGGCACTTTTTTGGCATGCTAGGTTTAAAAAGTGCAGATATGTTTAAGCTAATAGGCACTTTCATGCTAGGCTTGAATTGCCTTTGGTTCATGCATAGTTCTTTAAGTACATTGGTATACTTTGGTACCTTCCTAATTAGTTCAATTAACGGCACATTCACATCTACATTTTCTAAAAGCTCAAGGATTTCCTCGTCCTGTTTAGTATTAATAGTTGTTTTCCTTTCATGCATTAAATAGGAACGAGGGAAGGGAAGATTTTCGATATTTACCTCCTTACCTTTCAGGTCGGGGGTACCTTATTTACATGTTTCCCTCTGGATAACGTCATCCTCTAGTGTTTCTTGGAGGCGGAGGTTCTTCATCTTCTGTAGTTGTTCCTTATCCTTTCTGCTCTCACTTTCTACTCCTTGGAAGAACGTAACTTCAAAGTTATCTTCATCCTCTTCCTCCTGAGCGTTAGGTATTGTTGGTCCCTCATAGCCTTAGCCATTGTGCAAGGTCATGGCGTTCACGGCTTTAGGGTTTATCACAATGTTGGAGGGAATGGTTCCTCCAATTTGTGCCTATAGTTAACTCATATTCTTGGACAACCCTTTGACAAAATCAGCTAGGTTGTCATACTTGGCATTGGATTCATTCACTTCGGGCGCCAAGTCATTGGTTTTAGCGTCCACTTGGGTGGCAAAAGCTGTAAATTGGGAATTGCTTATATTACGCTCATGTGCAATTTGTTCTCGGACTTCTAAAAATCCTATTTCTACTATTTTTCTGAGCTCTCGAATTTCAGAACCAAAGTTCCCTTGTTCAGTAGTTGTAAGGGTTGTGGGATTGGGTTTTACTAGTTGGTTTGGAGGATCCCTTTGGAAGTTACCTATCCTATTTCCCTGATTTATCTGCCCAGGCTCTTTCCACCTAAAATTTGGATGGTCTCGCCATCCGAGATTGTATGTGTTTGAGAATGGGTCTCGCATCTGATACATCCCAAATCTTTGCTGAAAAATAGCATTGCACTCTTCCAATTTATCTGGGCAGTCGTCAGTAGTGTGCATCACGGAACCACATACATTGCAGCTTGCTGTTACAAGATCCAGTTAGATCCCTAGTGATTCTAGTCAGTGTAGGATCTTTTTCTTGCCCTGTTTCTTCTACTAAGTGGACGTCCCTGGGGGATTGTCTCTTTTTAGTGAGTGCAGATCTTTTGATTAGATCCCATGCCTCGGAAAGGGTAAGATCTTCTAATGCACAATTGGTTGAGGCCACCAACATGTCAAAGTTTGCAAGGTTTAGACCATCTATGAAACTATTCACTAGTTGAGCTAGAGGGAGACGATGATTAGGTCACTTAATCATTAGGTCCTGAAGGCGAACCAAATAATCATAGTAGCTCTCATATCAATCTTGCCTAATGGAGGTGATTTCCTTCCTAGTGGCGAGACTTTATTGGATGGGAAGTACTTCTCGAGGAAAGCGCTCCGAAGAGCATCCCAAGAGAGCAAGGCTTCAGGGGTTTGGGTTGGCAAATGCAAAAACTACTGCATGGCCTTTCGTTCCAATGTCATTCGAAACACTTTCCACATGACATCCTCGACTTTAGTTCCTATGGGTTTTAGTGTGGTGAAGTGCATGTGCAAAATCTTTAAATGTACATAGGGGTTGCCCCCTGCCAATTTGTCAAATTTTGGTAGGGAGTTTAGCAATGGTCCCTTTAACTTAAAGCCATTCTTAAAAGCTGGGACTAGGTTTAAGATATATCATAAGAGGGGTTAGCTTTATTTAGGTCTCTAAGGGTGACCCTTTCCTCTACAATTCCATCTTCATGATCAGCCATGATTATGGTGGGGATTTTCTCCCTCCTAAGTTGTTTTAAGGTTCTTTTGATCTCCAGGTCTGCAGGTGATTGCACCAAAATCAACCTAATTTAGGGTGTTAAATAGCATAATTATAGAGAAATATATATGATTTTACACCAAAAAGGTTGAATTTTTTTTACATAAGTACTAATTATAGAGACAAAAATGTGATAAAATGTCCATAAAAAGCATTATTTATTGATATTCTTGATTATCCGTAAAACATGTCGAATATTGGATAGGTGTGCTTGATGTTTGTTGAGTATTGCAGGCTTAAAAGGGATCAATAAGAAGATGTATTCCAAGTGTAGGAACCGAAACCAAAGCAAGAAATTGTAGCAAGGCCTAAGAAGAGATCAAGTGAACAGAAGAACGGAGCATTCGCCATGGCAAGCAGTTTCACTCGCCACAACCAGTAGAAGTCCACTAGCCATGGCGAGGTAAATACCACTCGCCACAACGAGTAAGCAAACAGCTCGCTATGGTGAGCCAGAATCATTCGCCACAACGAGTAACACAGCTTATATGGCAGATCACGTGGACAAAAACTTAATGAACGAAAATAAGAAGGGGTACTGTCATACAAAGAGTGGAAGAAGCATTTAAATTGATTTAAATTCAAAAGTCAAACCGCATGTCAATTATCCGCTATCTCCATTCCAATCTGAATCAAACTGGGATTCCTGGAGCATTATTAATATACATTTGATCAAGTTGGAATTTATTATGGTTTACCTTAGAGATTAGAATAGTTTAGAGAGAGAATATGAGCGGCTATGTTCTTCTTGGGTTTCCAAGAAGAACTAGTGTAGGCTTGAGCTGATGGCTCCTCATTAGCGTTTATTGATTCTATTCTATTTTTGTATTCATCCTTTCTGATTAATTGATTGTATTTTGCTTCGTATCACATGTCATTAGTTTATTGGATTCTACAATGAATGGGTGTGTACTTAGTCTGCTGGATCCTTCATATCAGGTTGGTAATCATTGATTATGTGGAAGGGTACTTGGAATTCTTATTTCTTGGGATTCGACAACATATCTATTAATTGGGTTCATGATCGTATGCATCGATTATTGCAATAATATTAGATTAATTTGATTGAACCCAGTTGGAGATCGTTTGTTTAATAATATCATAAAATCTCTTAATGCGTGTTATTGATGTTCCTGGTGGGGGATAACATTCTCATTAGATAGGCTTTCGTAATGCATGACTTTCATGAATAGGATGAATTTAAGAATGAATTATTTATACCTGAATAACTTTTGATTGGATATGATTGCTAAGTTCTATTCTTCATGGCAACCCCGTTTCATTAAATCTATACCCATCGTATCCCTATCCATTCTGCCAGTACCTGTTGATTTTAGATACTAACGAATTATAGGGTGAATATGAAGATTTCGCGAAAGATTCGACCCTTTGGTTAGCCCTGTTCTACTCTGAGGTTTTATTTCATCACAACCGTGACGACCGGTTGAAACCTCAACTACGAAGAAATTCGGAGTTGCTTGGATTGTACAGATCAGCAGGAAACAAGTATCCTTTAGACCTTCTGGTCATAAATCGTGAGAACGAGGTGGGGTATAGAATCTCACTACTTCACTCGCTATGGCGAGCAGTGGTGGCGAGTAATACCGAAGGTCTGTATTACTTGCTGCAGCTAGCCCTTTGTGGCGAGTATCCCAAAAAAAGAAAGTAAACTTGTTGTGGCGAGTGCTAAGCAGCGACCAGCCCAGCAAGTTTGTATTGACAGAAAACACGAGAAAGAACGGAAAAAGGAAACGACAAGATTGAAAATTAAAGACAAAAATTTAAAGAAAAATAAAAATGAATACCTATTCGTCAAAGATGTAGATAACCCACCTCAAGATTGATCGATGATTCCCCAGCAACGGCGCCAATTTGATCGTGCGTCCAAGACTCTCAGAATTTCTTATTTGACGACGATCGTGACGGCCGGTCGAGACCTCAACTCGAAGTAATTCGAAGGAGTAAATTTTGACGAGATCACCCCCTAAACCCCAAAAATACGATTACTTAGTGTTCAACAAAAGTCCCATTAGAGAGTTGAGCTAGCTCTAAACCTTAAGCCTTAGTATTCTGAATCCTTCAACATTGGTGACCTCCATGTTAGATCAACCTAGGTCAGCGCCATTTATTGCGTTATCCTAGTAAAATACATTCTAAATTGATCCTTGTTCGGACTGCAACGTCCGAACACTACTGCAAGGTAGGAGTTACTGATCAGCCCTCCCCAAGAAAAGACGCTCTCCAAGAGACATCCACTTGGTAGAGGAAACAGGGCATGAAAAAGACCTTGCGCTTTTCGAAATCACTAGAGATTTGGTCAAGCTGACCAAAGCGGTCATGCCTTATAGGCCCCACAGTAGCAAACAGAGCAATTGGCTCTTGTATGTTCAAGCTGCAACGTGTGCGACTCTGTGATGCACACTAGTAGCGACTGGTCATATAATGTGGAAGAGGCGAAGCCGTATTTCAACAAAGACCTAGGATGTATCAAGTTCGAGATCTGTTCACAAACACATACAATCCAGGATGGCGAGACCATCCAAACTTCTGGTGGAGAGAGCCTGGACAAGCAAACTAGAGCAATAAGGAAGGTAATTTTCGGAGGGACCCCCAACTAGTTAATAAGGCCCAACTCCACCTCCATCATAACTATTGAGCAAGGGAGCTCTGGTTCCTCCTAGAATGAGCTCAAGCAAATAATAGAAAGAGGATTCTTCGGATTTCGAGATCAATTTGCACATGAGCGTAATATAACCAACTCCCACATGCAAGCACTAGTCATCCAAATGGATGTTAAGCTAAATGACATCGCATCCGAAATGGACACAATAAGTGCGAAATACGACAATCTCTCTGACTTCGTCAGAGGGTTCTCCAAAAATATGAGTGAGCAACAGGCACAAACTGGAGGAACCATTTCCTCCAACACTATTATTAACACTAAAGCTATAAATGCCATCAGTTTGTGAAATGGCAAGGGTTGTGAGGGACCTACAATGCTTGCCGCTCAAGAGGACGAGGACGACAATGACTTCGAAGTGTCATCCTTCCATGGCGTGGAAAGTGAAAGCGGAAAGGAGAAGGAACTTCTGAAGAAGATGAAGAGCCTCCGCCTCCAAGAAGAAAAGCAAGAGGATGACATCAATCAAGGGGAAACAGGTAAAAAGGGTACCCCCCCGAGCCAAAAGGTAAGGAGGTAAATATTGAAAAACTCTGTTTCCCTCATTCCTATTTAATGCATGATAAAAAGACAAACAATCACAATAAACAAGATGAGGAAATCCTCGAGCTCTTTGAAAAAGTAGAGGTGAATGTGCCTCTAATCGAGCTAATTAGGAAGGTACCAAAGTATGCCAAGGTACATAAGGACTTATACAGTAATAAAAGGTAATTCGAGCCTAGCATAAAAGTGCCAATTAGTTTGAATGTATCCACACTTTTCAAACCGAGCATATCGGGAAAGTGCCAAGATCCAAGGTCCTTCACCATACCTTACCCAATTGGCAAGGTACCAATCAAGCAACAGCTCCTAGACTAAGGAGCTGCAATTAACGTGATGCTGAAGTCTGTACATCAGACATTAGGCATCAAGACCCTGAACGGACCTCGGTTGTATTGCAACTTGCTGACAAGTCCCTTGTCCATTCTGAATACTTATAGAAGACTTGTTAGTACAGGTCAAGGGACTCTAGATCCCTGCTGACTTCTATGTCTTAGACATTGAGTCATCACCTCGAGACGCTACCTTGATTTTGGGACGTCTCTTCTTGATGACTGCTAATACCACCATTAGCATGAAAGAAGGAACAATCTCTATGGAGGTTGGAGAAGAAAATATTGATTTTCTAATTTGTGGGGGGATGAAACAATTGCCAGAGGACCATGAGGTCAATATGATAGACACATTAGATAGTGAAACTAGTATAACTTATAATAATCTTGTTCCTAAATGTCTAAATAATATAACTGTCGATTTGGCCACTAAGAGCCCAACTAACCTTTCAGGTAGTAGGATTCCTAAAGAAGAAGATAGTGGCACACCAACCACTCAGCCACTACCAGAGCCAATAGAAGCAACACCGGACCAACCAGACAAAGTGGGGGGATCCGATTGAAATGGGCACAACGAAGAAAAAAGTAGTCTCTCTCACCGAGTTTATCACCTGCATTCTACAGAAAAACAAGCCAAGAGAAGAGTTGCTCATGAAGATGACAATAGTTTTCCAAAGAAGGAGGGTTGAAGCCCACAACAAGGCGTTACACCTCCAAAGATACCTCCTTAAGCTAGACAAGGAGTACACTGAACCCCCTTTAGGGGTGTGAAGACTGTACCTTCAGCGAGCTTTGTGGAGTCGCCACCAAGTTTTCCACAAAACATGGAAAAGAGAAAATTGTTTCAAAAATGTAATGAAAATGGGTTATAAAATCGTTTGAGTTCGGGAGTCTATTTGAGATCAAGAGAAGGTGTTAGGCACCCCTCTTCCCCTGTCCGAGGAAGATTACCCCATAAATTAATATGTAACATGTTTTGGCCTTAAAAGAGTTGGATTACACACAAGAACATAAAAGAAAACAAGGATGGACTTCACCTAGGATAAGAGCCTAGGGCCTGCATACCCTTGAAGAAGGATCAAACTCCACGTAGTTCGTGAAGGCACACAGGTGTGTGGGGGGGATGCTCATCAAACAAAGGCTCAGATGGCATCCCAGTGCAATCTGGCTAAAGAAGCAAAGGATCCTTGACACCTATCTACCATGTATTTACAGACTGATCAACCAAAAGGTGAGTGTGTGATGATCATCAGGCGGTACGCCCAAATGGCGTATAAACTAGTGCTCTTATAGAAGCAAAGGCTCCTTGGTGGCACCAGGGTAACATATATTATGATAAAATGATTTAAATAAATAATTCAGAGGTGGCTGAAAGCATGCTTTTCTTCTTCTGAATAGGGGTCACGACTTGTTGCAGGACAGGTCGAGACCTGTTGCCTCAGACATGGATTTTGAGGGTAGGGAA
Organism: Senna tora; assembly: GCA_014851425.1. Taxonomy (NCBI): domain Eukaryota; kingdom Viridiplantae; phylum Streptophyta; class Magnoliopsida; order Fabales; family Fabaceae; genus Senna; species Senna tora. The sequence continues at coordinate 13,874,984 of CM026261.1, read as the reverse complement.
AAGCCTATAGGTCGCGACTTACTGCAGGATGGGTTGCGACCTATACATTATTTTTTTAGAAAAACACAGAGAAGAAATATGGTAGAGAAGTGGTGCACAAAACTTGAAAAGGGTCGCAACCCCTACACCAAGAGGTCACGACCCGTTGATTAAACAAGATAAAAATAAATCCTTTGGGGTGCTGGACCCTAGATCTAGGATACGGAGGGGATCGTGGTCAACCCTCAGAGTGGCTGAGGCCTAACTCTTATCACATGGATCTAAAGCATTAGAGTGAAATTGAAGAAGAAGATGATGATTGAGAGAGAGAGAGATGTGAAACCAAAAAAGGAGCAAGAAAATAACGCACGATTCAGTTGCAATTCCCGAAGCCTTTCGGTATTCAAAATTCGGTCCCTTAAACTGTGTTGGAGCCTCCTCTTTATGGTGATCTCGGAGGATCACATAAAAGGAAAGTCATATCTGGCCATTAATGACCAACAGGTCGCGACCTATTATGACATGGGTCGCGACCTGTTGCAGATCTAGATTCTATCCAGATCTGAGTCCTAAATGCAAATACCTGGATAAGAGCCTCCTCAATGGCCTCCTTGGGGTAAGGGCAATGCCCAGCCATGATGTTAGCAAATGTACAATTTGGCTCCATCCTCAGGCTGAATGTCTCTACAGTGACAAGCAGTATTGGAACCTCCCTCAAAATGAACGTTGGGTAGTTAGTGCCAGTGTACGTGATGTGATATTGGTGCACGAAGGACTCCACCCTCTTGTGAGTGACCTCCACTGGTCACCGAGGCCATAATGGGTGATCCCCTCTACGAAGGACGGGCTGGCCTGCATATTCTTCACAGTACGCTCTGGATTCATCAGCCACTTCTTGATGACATCCTGCAATCTTCGAGGGTCAACTGTCGGTCTAGAGGCGGGCTACTGTCCCGAGGCAGGTTGTCGAGATGAGGAGGTGGAGGGACGATCAATGTGAGGCCTTTTGCTGCGGTGGTCCATGATCCTAAAAAGGGAGAAAAATTCAGATCTAGAGAAGGCAAAATCTACCCATATGCCAAAAATGCCCCATGCATAAAATTCAAAAGAGAAAAATGGGGAAGAAGAAGAAACTCAAGGGTCGAGACCTATGCAAGCACATGTCCCAACCCGCTGATGATGGGTCACGACTAATATTGCTGGAGGCAAAAAAGTAAAAGAGGCCATACTTGCTGACTCCGGTGGTTATGAGAGATTATGAATCGGTGGGAATGACACTCGTGATGCGTGCTTCGAATCGATCAGAGTGGATTCGAGAGAAGAGAGAGGAGGGGAAATATGAGTAGAGGGAATTTTGAGAGGTCGTGAGAGGGGTTGAAGACCCCCTGCAAGTGACCCATGCTTAAAAACCAAATTCGGGTCGCGACCTATTAGCAATAAGTGACCGTTTGGACAGGCAAAGGGTCACTTGCCACGTGCCATAGATCGCAACCTGGCCTAAAGGGGTCACGACTTGAGATGGTCAAACCATTTTGACCAGCCAACAACTGACATATAATAGGTCGCGACCTATTCCTGTACGAGTCGCGAACTATGCCTCATTAATGACTTACACGTCTTCTGAGAAGCACGCACTAGCTATTTATGATGATGTGGTCGCCACCTGAATGGGACAGGTCGCGACCTATACAGAAGGGGGTCTCGAACTGTCTTCCCTTACACCTTAGGTTAGGCCTTACTCTTTATGACGGTAGTAATTTGAGCATCGTAGGTCGTTGTACAGCGGGGCTCTTGGCGGGCAGGAGTTCTCAGACAAGTTATGGGTGATAGACATTCAAGCACTTCATGGCAATTCATGAGCATTGAAGAATGGTCAACACAGGGCTCTTGGAGGGCAGGAGTCCCCAGAAAAGTTATGGGTGATAGACATTTGAGCACTTTATGGAAATTCATGAGCACCGAAGATTGGTCACCATGGGGCTCTTGGGGCGCAGGAGTCCCCAGACAAGTTATGGGTGATAGACATTCGAACACTTCAAGTGAATTCATGAGTAACGAAGATTGGTCACCCCAGGGCTTTTGGCGAGAAGGAGTCCCCAGACAAGTTATGGGTGATAGACATTTGAGCACTTAATGGCAATTCATGAGCACTGAAGACTAGTCACCACGGGGTTCTTGGCGGGCAGGAGTCCCTCGACAAGTTAAGGGTGATAGACATTCAAGCACTTCATGGAAATTCATGAGCATCAAAGATTGGTCACCACGGGGGCTCTTGGTGGGCAAGAGTCCCCAGATAAGTTATGAGTCATAGACACTTAAGCATCATAGGTTGTCCTATGACGGGGGATCTTGGCGGGCAGAAGTCCCTCAAAAGTAAGTACATGCCAAACCTTTGATTTCCCGTTTGACAATTTTGCTAGTGCACGGGATCCTCAGACAGGCAGGAATCCCTAGGGAACATATAATAAATATTACCTTTATCAGGAGCCAGCCTAGGCGGTTGACGTTCTCATGAGTTGTTCAAAGCTCCACAACATGCTTGAGACAATGGTTTGCTCATCTGGAATCTAAATCGATTAGTTAGCCAGAAACAAAGAAACGAACCATACAATATATAGATGCATAAATTTTAACAGTTATCTTAAATTAATCAAACAGTGAAGGGAAGTCTTGCATGGCTTAGGAAAAAGGGTAAAGAGATTTATTAAAAGAACAATTCTCATGTTGATGTTATAAGGCAAAATTGGTACAATTTGAACATTCATTGTCACAAGAAACTATGGTGACTCTTTTACAAAAGTGTGAAAGAAATTACCCTAGGGCTCCTCATAAATTATTCCCTCCATCTGGAATATAAAACATATGCATTTTTTAGTAAACCTCTCTTGACGAGTAAGCTTTCAAGTGTAGAAACTTTTCACAGTGTCTGAACTGATCAGGGAGCCTGATTCTTGACCATTCATGTGCTCGAGGATGAGAGCTCCACCAGAGAAGGCATGTTTGACTATAAATGGTCCCTCATATGTTGGGGCCCATTTTCCCCTTAGGTCTTCTTTGTTAGGCAAGATCTTCTTCAACACTAGATCCCCTTTCTTGAATAGTCGTGGTCGAACCCTTTTGTTAAAGGCTCGGGCCATCTTTGCCTGGTACAGTTTCCCAAGACATATAGCCTTTAAGCGTTTCTCATCAACTAGGGTAATCTGATCATAGCGCGCTTGGACCCACTGATCTTCATCTATACTGGCCTCAACTATGATTCTGAGAGAAGGGATTTGGACTTTTATAGGTAAAACAACCTCTGTCCCTTATACCAATGAAAAAGGAGTTGTGCCTTTTGGAAGAGTGCATTGTTGTATGATACCCATGCAAGGCATATGGCAGCTTTTCATGCCAGTCCTTATAAGTAACTTACATCTTATCAATTATCTTCTTAATGTTTTTTTAGCCGCTTCTACAGCGTCATTCATTTGAGGGCGATACGGTGCCGAATTATGATGGGTTATCTTAAATTCCTCACAGATCTTCTGGACTTCGAATCCATTCAGGTTGGACCCATTGTTGGTGACGATTCTTTCAAGAAACCCATATCTCAATATGATGTTTGTCTTTAAGAATCACAAAAATGTCTTTTGCGATATGCTCGATTAGGAATTTGCCTCGATCCACTTGGTGAAGTAGTTAATCGCCACTAGAATGAAGTAATGACCATTAAAGGCCTTAGGGTTTATGGGGCCAATGATGTCGATCCACCACATGGAGAAAGGCTAAGGGGCAACCATGTTATGAAGTGAAGCCAGTGGGGCATTGGCCATGTCTGCATAAATTTGGCTTTTTGTGGCACCTGCGAACGTACTCGATGCAATCATGCTCCAGCGTCATCCAAAAATACCCCGCTCTTTGGATCTGGCGCGCCAAAGTGTGCCCATTAGAATGGGTCCCATATATTCCTTCATGTATTTCGGCCAAAATCTAATTGGCTTTGACTGTTTCCACACAATGGAGGAGTACCCCATCCGGTCTTCTTTTATATAAGACATCCCCACTACTGAAGAAGTTCATAGCCAAGCACCAGAGAGTTCTCTTTTCTTTCTCATTTGCCCCTCCTGGGTATTCTTGTTTTTCAGATAAGTCTTGATGTCATAAAACCACGAGAGGCCGTCTAGCTCAGGTTCTACTACCGAGCAGTGGATCTCAGTATCTCGGCACTTGACCTTGATGGGTTGGAGTTGGACTCCAAAATCGATGTTGAGCATTACTGCCATTGTGGCGAGTGCATGGGCAAATAGATTCTTTCACCGAGTTAGATGATGAAAGTCAATAGATGTGAAATGGCCACTTAGCTCGGTGAGGAATTGCTGATATGGGATCAACTTGGAGTCTTTAGTTTTCCATTCCCCTTTTACTTGGTAGATTACTAGCGCAGAGTCTCCAAAGACTTTTAGCTCTCAGATTCCCAGTTTTAGGGCGGCTTAAAGCCCATAAATATAGGCTTCAAATTCAGCCATGTTGTTGATGCTTTCAAAATCGAGCTTGACTGCAATGGGGAATTGTTTCCCTTTTGGGGATACGATGACGGCTCCGATCCCATTACCGAACACATTTAGGGCTCCATCAAAATAAATTTCCCACCCTTTTGAGGGGGTTCTTCCTCTACGATGTTCCTCATTTAATGGATTGACGACCAAGTAGTCTGCTATTGCGCTCCCTTTGATCGATTTTTGTGTACGTGCTTGACGTCGTATTCTGCCAGAACGACCTGCCATTTGGAGACTCATCCTGATACATGAGAGCTTTTGGAGATATATTTGATGGGATCCATGCGAAATATGAGGAAGGTCTTATAATATAGCATATAGTGCCTTAGCCGTCGTACGGTCCATATCAGGGCACAACACTTTCTCGATTAAAGAGTATCGAGATTCGTTGGGATCAAACTTCTTGCTCAAATAGTACACTGCTCGCTCTTTTCTTGATACAGGGTCACGTTGTCCAAGGATGGCTCCCATTGATTCATCAAGTACTGTTAAGTACAATAGAAGTAGTGTCCCTGGTGTGGGTGGTACCAACACCAGTGAACTAGTCAAATACTCTTTAATAGTGTCAAAGGCTCATTGACATTTTTCATTCCATTTTGTGGATTGATTCTTCTTGAGAAGCTTGAACAAAGGAGCACAAGATGCCGTGAAATTGCGTATGAAGCGGGCGATATAGTTCACCTTGCCCAAGAAGCTTCTTACTTGTTGCTCATTAATAGGTGGCGACATATCTTGAATAGCCCTGATCTTGTCTCGGTCCACATTGATCCCATTTCGACTAACAATGAAGCCTAGGAGCTTCCTAGATTCAGCATCAAATATACACTTGTTCGGATTTAGCCGCCATATGAACTTTCACAATCTATTAAATAGCTTCTTTAAGACCTTGAAGTGGCTCTCATCCTCAGCTGACTTGGCCACCGTGTCATCCATGTGGACTTCGACTTATTTGTGGATCATGTCATGAAACAAAACTACAATAGCTCGCTGGTAGGTAGCCCCAGCATTCTTCAGCCCAAAAGGCATGACTTTATAACAATATGTCCCCCACTGTGTAATGAAAGTGGTTTTTGCCTTATCCTCAGGATGCATGGGTATATGGTTGTATCCTGAATACCCATCCATTAACGAGTAGTAGAAGCTGCCAGTGGTATTGTCCACCAGCACATCTATATGAGGAATTGGGAAGTCATCTTTGGGGAGGCCTTGTTGAGGTTGGTCTCTGTAATCCACACACATGCGAACTTTACCGTCTTTCTTTAGTACATGGACTATATTCGCCATCCACTCGGAATAGATGGATACTTCTATGAAATCGACATCCCATTGCTTTTGAAATTCCTCCTTAATTTTGAGGGACATCTCGGGCTTCATGTACCTCAATTTCTGTTTCTTGGACTCCATGTGAGAAAAGATGGGTATCTTATGGGTAAAGCTTTTAAGGCGTTAACCCAACTAGAAATAATGGTAGATTTCTATTTCTAATTGGGAGCACTGACCCTTTAAGTTAGTGATCGCATCCAAAAGCAACCTAACTTTAGGGTGTTAAATAGCACAAATTATAGATAAAAACAACTGATTTTGCACCAGAAAGGTTGAATATTTTGACACAAGGAGTAGAGCCAAAAATATGATAAAATGCCCATAAAATGCACTATTTGATGATATTCTTGAATATCTGTAAAACTCATGGAATATTGGATAAGCGCACTTGATGTTGTTGAGTACCGCAGGCACAGGGATCAATGGGAAGATATAATCAAAGTACAAGAACCAGAACCCAAGCAAGAACTCGTAGCAAGCCCTTGGAAAGAGATCATGTCAAGAGAAGAATGGAGCATTCGCCACGGCAAACAATTTCACTCACCACAACAAGCAGAAGATCACTCACCATGGGAAGCAAGTTTTACTCGCCATCGCGAGTACCATCAACTCGTTGTGGCGAGCCAATTCACTCACTGAAGCGAGTAGTACAGCACATGTGGCAGATGACGTGCACAACAACTTAAATGAACGAAAATACAATGGGGTCTAGCCATACAGCGAGTTGGAGATGCATTCAAATTGGTTTTAATTCAAAAGTCAAACCACGTGTCAATTATCATATATCTCCATACCAATCTGATTCAAACATGGACTCCTAGAGCATTATAAATAGTCGCATCATCTAGTTGTAATTAGTTCAGTGATTCCCACATATTAGTATAGTTTAGACTACAGAGAGAATATGAGCGGCTAAGTTCTTCTTGAATTTCCAAGAAGAATTAGTGAAGGCATGAGCCGATGGCTCTTCATTAGGGTTTGTTAGTTCATTCATCTATTGTATTTCATCCTTTTTTATTTATAGATTGTGTTTTGCTCCTTAATCACATGTGATTAGTTTATTAGATTCTTCCCTGAATGAGCATGTGCTTAGTATACTATATCCTCCTTATCGAGTCAGTAATAATTAATCATGTGATAGAGCACTTGGGATTTCTAATTTTTCAAATTCAAATACATATTTATTTATTGGGTTCTTCATCGTATGCATCTTCTAATTGCGATTATATTTATTTGAATTAATTTTTTCTAGTTAGGCAGTTGATCATTAAGTAAATCATAAAATCTCTTGATGCATGTTATTGATGTTCCCGGTCGGGGATGACATATCATTAGATAGGCTTTCCTAATGCATGACTATCATGAATAGGATGAATTTTAGAATGAATTATATAAATCTGAATAACTTTAGATTGGCCATGATGGCCTGGTTCTATTCTTCTTGGGATCATACTTCATATTATTCTCGACCCATTAAACCATCGACTCCCTACTTATTCTGTGAATACCTGCTTCCTTGAGGTACTAACCGATTTTACGATTAATACGAAGATTCCACGAGAGATTCAATCCTTGGGTTGGCCTTGTGCTACTCTGAGGTTTTTATTTAATCACAACCGTGATGATTGGTTGGAACCTCGATTTGGGGAAATTTGAATTCGCAAAAAAGTAACGATCAAATTGGTATCGTTGCCGGGGAATCATCGGATTGATCCAAAGGTTGGTTAAGTGCCTCCAACCAAGTAAGTATTCACTTTTTAATTTTTCAGTTTTTAAATTCTCCCTACCAATGGTTGCAGCATTGAGTGCATGAAAATCAATCGGCTTTTATGCTATAGCAACTTGCCACAGCAATTCTCATATGATCTAAGATACTTATAAGATAAGGGAAGAAAGAACAAGGGTACTTTGGAACTGCCCTACATACGAGCCAGATTATCGTCTCAAGGGTATTTTGAAGTTTTTCAAAGAAAATTTTGATCCGCCATAAGGACAAATTAATTGTCTCTTCTTCTCTTGTGCTAGACAAGATAAGAGACCACCCCAGTAGAACTAGGAATTTTAATTATTTTTCTTTCCTGTACATTTTTAATTTTCTTATTAATTATTTTCGTTTTAAACAACTTTTATTATTATCTTTAAACCTATCTTTAAAAAAGATTGGAAAAATCATACCTCATTCACTGCGGCGAATGCATAGATTCACCATGTCGAATGACCCTTTGCCAAGAAGCCTTTTCTAGTTAACTCGCTAGAGCAAATGAGAAATCATTCTCCACAACGAGCTAACCAGAATCCAATTTTTAAAACTGATAGTTTAACCCATCAGCATTAACACCAATCTCCTTCCCCAAACCCTCGACTCCTTTCTTCTTCTTCTTCTTCTTCTTCTTCTTCTTCTTCTTCTTCACCCCAAAACCCTACCCACCACAATCCGACATCTTCACCACCATAACCCCCAACCAAACACCGCCAAATGCCTGCACGCAACAACCGCAGCAAAACCCCGTCATTAATTCCTCCATTCACCTTACCCTCCACCCTTTCCCAACCAAACCCGAGACTACCACCACCGTTAACCTCCACCACAGCGTTCACCACTATTTGACTCACCACCAGTCACGACGAACCTCCCAAAACTCCCAAACAATCACCTTAATCTCTAACTCCAATCTAAATCAACCCTAAAGGTATTTTTCTCCAATTTCCTCTGGTTCTTAATTTTATTTTCTAATTTTTCATTTTCATTTTCTATTATTTTATTCTTATTGATGCAATAAGGCCTAGAGTATCTCTGGTTGGTCTTCTGCTATATGAATTATAGATGTACAATCTGGTTGATTACAATTGAAACATAAGGCACGATCGAATTTGAACAAGTGGCACTGTCACCTTAACCTATACATGACCAAATTAGAATGGATCATATCATGAATATTAGATTAGGAAATCAGTGAGTGTAGCTCTGAGAAAGACACAAGTATATTTACATGCACACATCTCACACACTTTTGTCCTTCATATAAACCACATGTAAGCATAGCACATTCCATGAAAAATTAATATGTGGATGTCTACACCTAAGTGAAATAGGCCAACTCTAGTGATCAATATCTTGCTCACACACATCACTCGTACCCATTTGAGCATGTTGGCATAACACTTAACTAATAGAACAACATTCTGAGACTCTCTGGGACTTGCTGGCTTTATTATTTGCTCTGGTACTGTATTTTAAAACCTTCCATGCAGGAATCATGTCTCACAAACGCGAGCGCACTACAGCTTCGAAGAAGGTAACAGCACAAGAAGCCAGGGAACATGTCGATGGAAGGAGCATTTATCAAGAGCGACCCTTTCAGCCAGATAGCATGTTCCCTTTTTATGAGTAGATTGAGGACTCTAGGTTGTTGGGATTGGTGCAAACGTGTTCAGAAAAAAAAATTTAGCCTTTGTCAAGGAATTCTACTACCAGGCCAAGCTGTATGGTAAAGTAGACCACTTAAGCTTTAGAGACAAACTTATCTTGGAGATAGACCCCAGGGACATCAAAGAACACTACGGGCTCCCCAATCATTCCATATGCACTTATGCAACAGGGAAAAAAGACAACAGCTTAGTCCCCTACTGAGAAATTGAAAAGACTTTATGCATTGCTGGGAAAGGACGGGAGACCAAGACCAGTGAAGAGCGCCAAATTTACATATACAAGAAATACCTCAACAACAACGCCCGGATCTGGCTCCACTTCCTCAGCCATAACATCATGCCATCATCCCACTCCAGTGACATCACTCCATCCCAAGCTCACCTGCTCTACCTCCTGATCCAAAAGAAGCCGATAAGACTACAAGACATCATCTTTGCTTCCATCAGGGAACTAGCCATGCACAAAAGAAAAGGAGCAAAGGTAAAAGCCAAGGTAAAAGCCAAAAGGTAGAACCTAGTATTTTTGGCCCTTGGATTCGTTAACGTAGATCACCTCGAGTTCGCAGAGCCCGTACTAGCAGGAGGCACACAGTATAGAACTGGAAAACAAGGTAAGCGTGCTTAAGAGGAGGAAAATCAGAGGGTGATGTTAGGCCATTGTTTGGAAAGTTAGACATGCTGCTACAGAGACAAGAGGACCACAAGAGGGAGACCCGTGAGGCCTTCCAATTTCTATACAGGAACTAGCTGCAAGTGGCAAAGGAAAGAAAATACAGTTTCAAAGAAACTCCACCACTGTACTTCACAGAGCCTTACCCAGCAACTCCTGCAGAAGTCCCTAGCAGCTTCAAAAAGGGCAAGGAGTCATTGGTTGTCTCTGATATTGAGGATGATGAGGAGGAGATGGCAGAAGGGAATAAGAGGACTTTTGGGACCCTTTGCCTTCATATTTTGCTTTTGACTTTTTCTTTTAAGTTTTAATTTTCCTTTTTAAACATGCCCTAATGACTATGTATATCTAAATAACTGTATGGATGCTAATATTGATTGAACCAAAGGCTACTGATGACCTTCATTTTGAATTACTATGAATATTTTTGCATGCAGGTGTCCAACACCTAAAATAGAAATGAACAGGTAAAAGATAAGAGTGGACTGAAAACCCCCACACTCGGATATGGAATGCTTGAATCTAAAGTGTAGGAGAGGAAAAAATCATAAAATTAACTAATAAATATTCAACTATTCAATTATTGGATAAATGTACAGGTGAAAGCAGAAAGAAAAGTGGCAAAACATGGGCTTTGAGCCCATTCTGCCACACTCTTCACAAGCATACTAGCTGTGGCAAGTCTCCATATGTAGAAAATGGTCCTCTGGACCATTCTCCTTGGCGAGCTCAGGATGACTTGCCACAGCGAGCCCAGAAGAAAAGAATGGAGAAAGCAAAACCATTCATTTTTAGCCATAGTTTTTGGACAAGGTAAGTATTTCTTTCCCCAATTACCCAAACTGCTGTGGGTAAAATACTAACTGTCAAATAAGTGTGTCGGGGGGGGGGGGGGGGGAGGAATTAACTAACCTAATAATTTTGTTTAAAAGTTGTACAATTCAATAATTCTGTTTACTTTTCTTTTTGTTCGAATTTTCTTTTTAATCAATTTTATTTTGAAATTCTAAAATTTTGAATCTTTAGACCCTATGATTGAGCCATTGTTGTTTTACATTGAAATATCTGTCTTTAAATTATTAAATATTTTTCTTCTGTTGAAATTGTTTTGCTCTGCTAAATACCCTTCCGTCTTAAAACTTCTTGTCCTTAAAGCATTGAGGACAATGCTTGTTTTAAGTGTGGGGGGAGGGGGCGGGGGGGAATCACTCCGTGTAGAAATTATAAGACTTCAGGGTCCTGCAAATTATTTCATTTTGGAATTTTGGTAAATTTAAAAAAAATCGAAATAAATAAGTATCTTAGGAATCAAACCTAGCATCTAGCAGTTAGAAATTTTGTTGAAAAGAATTAACTAATATGCTTTTCTTAAAAGATATATTTCGAAAATCAATGAACCTCATTTAGGCTTTTTAAACTGAACTTAGGGAATTTAGAACTAGAGAGTTCTTGATTTAGTAAAATTCTTTAGGGCATTAACCCAAGTAGAAAATTTTTTTTACCTTGAAGGATATTCTTGTTTGCTTGAGCAAATTAACTCATGCATGGGGAAGTCAGATGGATTATTGAAAGAGCAATTTGTGTGACTGGAAGGATAAGCCCCAAACACTGATCTACACCTATACATCCATTGAGTGTTTTAACTACTTAACTTGTTTTCTTCTAGAACTTACAGTGGGTCTCAATTGAGACTGACTAGCACACAGGAACCTGGGAAGATTGAGTCATTCGTCTCTTGTACCCAATGCCCAAAAACAAGCCTATATATATATATATGCATATTCATAGCCCTATCACCTCGTTATGCATACCCCTATTACCTCATTTTGAGCCTTACATAAGCAGATTCTCCTAGTATATTCTATTAATATTGATTGTTTGATTATCCAGGTAAAAAACTTCTTGTACTTCTAGTTATGTAGAAAGACCCTTGGGATTCGATAAACCAAATGGTTTATTGGAAAAGTAAAAAAAGAAAAAGAAAAGAAGGTACAAAATTACGATATTACAAGCGAACAATAATAAAGAAGGTACAAAGTACCAAAGTGCAAGGGCACAAAAGTAAAACCCAAGGGCATACATAAGGTTGAATGATAAGAAGAAAATCCTTAGTTTTCAAAAAGACTTAGTATTTATTCAAAGAGGCTTCTGCTCTTTCTTTCTTTAAACAGTGAAAAATATACAGCTTCCATCAGCAATATTACAAGCCCAAAAGACCTCTTGACTAGGAACTTGTGTGCAACTAACAATGGAGATATAGACTATGGCAAGAAACAAGTAAGTACGTTATGAATGAAATCTTACCCCAATATATTGGTGAGGCAATGAGCTTGTTGATAAATTGGTCCTAAATATTCTTGAAGAAATCCTCATGCATGATTAATTGACCGAAGTGATCCAAGGATCAAAATTTACTTGACTATTTGCATGGTAGATCTTTATTTCTGATTGGGAGCACTAACCTTTTAAGTTAGCTTGATCTTGAATGCTCTAGATTTAGATCTTTTTTGTCAAGGCATGCAAAGGTTTAAGTGTGGGGGATTTGATCGCCCCCAAAATCAACCTAACTTTAGGGTGTTAAACAGCACAAATTATAGATAAAAACATGTGAATTTGCATGAGAAAGGTTGAATATTTTGACAAAAGGAGTAAAGCCAAAATCATGATAAAATGCCTATAAAGTGCACTAATTATTGATATTCTTGAATATTCACAAAACCCATGGAGTATTGGATAGGTGCACTTGTTGTTTGTTGAGTACTGCAAACTTAAGAGGGATCAATGGGAAGATATACTCCAAGTACAAGAACCGAAACGCAAGCAAGAACTCGTAGCAAGCCCCTGGAAAGAGATCATTTCAAGAAAAGAATGGAGCATTCGCCACAACAAGCAGAAGATCACTCACCGTGGCAAGCAAGTTTTACTCACCAAAGTGAGAAACCATTAACTCGTTGTGGCGAGCCAATTCACTTACTGTAGCGAGTAGTGCAGCACATGTGACAGATGACGTGGACAACAACTTAAATGAACAAAAATACAATGGGGTCCAACGATACATGGAGTTGGAGCTTCGTTCAAATTGGTTTGAATTCAAAAGTAAAATCACGTGTCAATTATCACTTATCTCAATACCAATCAGAATCAAATTGGGACTCCCGAAGCATTATGGATAGACATTTCATCAAGTTGTAATTAGTTCAGTGATTCTCACATATTAGTATAGTTTAGAGTATGATGAGAATATGAGCGGCTAAGTTCTTCTTGGGTTTTCAAGAAGAACTAGTGAAGGCATGAGCCGATGGCTCTTCATTAGGATTTGTTAATTCATTCATCTTTTGTATTTCATCCTTTTTCGATTTATAGATTGTGTTTTCCTTCTTAATCACATATCATTAATTTATTAGATTCTTCCATGAATGGGCATGTGCTTAGTATACTAAATCCTTCATATCAGGTCGGTAATCATTGATCATGTGATAAAGCACATGGGATTTCTAAATCTTGAATATCAAATACATATTTATTTATTGGGTTCTTGATCATATGCATCTTACAATCGTGATTATATTTGAATTAATTGTTCCTAGTTAGGCAGTTGATCATTAAGTATATCATAAAATCACTTGATACATGTTACTAAAGTTCCCGGTCGGGGATGAGATTATCATTAGACAGGCTTTCGTAATACATGACTATCATGAATAGGATGAATTTTATAATGAATTAAATAAACATGAATAACTTCAGATTGGCCATGATTGCTTGGTTCTATTCTTCTTGGGATCCTGTTTCATATTATTCTTGACCCTTTAAACCATCCACTCCCTACTTATTATGCAAATACCTGCTTGCTTGAGATACTAACCAATTTTAAGATTAATACGAAGATTCCGCGAGAGATTCGACCCTTGGGTTGGCCCTATACTGCTTTTAGGTTTTTATTTGATCACAACCGTGACAACCGGTTGAAACCTCAATTCAGAGAAATTTATATTCACGAAAAAGGTTACGATCAGTTATCTTGGTCCTGATTGCTTTAGATTTAGATCTTCTATCTTTAGAAGTACAAATGTTTAGGTGTGGGGGATTTGATCACAACCAAAATCAACCTAACTTTAGGGTGTTAAATAACATAAATTATAGATAAAAATATATGATTTTGCACAGAAAATGTTGAATATTTTGACATGAGGAGTAGAGCCCAAAATGTGATAAAATGCGAAAAAAATGTACTATTTATTGATAATTTTTATTATCCATAAAATATGTAGAATATCGGATAGGTGCGTTTGATGTTTGTTGAGTGCTGCAGGCATAATAGGGATCAATGGGAAGGTAAACTCCAAGTGTAAGAACCAGATCCAAAGCATGAACACGTAGCAAGGCCTAGAAGGAGAGAAAATCAAGAAAGGAACTGAGTATTTCACTGCAGCGAGTGAACATAGCTTGCCACAGCGAGTGATCCGGCGAGCCAATTTGTTAGCCACAGTGAGTTATGCAGCATGGCAAGGTTGATGACAAGGACAACAACCTTATGGACGAACTTAAGAAGGATGCCAGTCATCTATGGAGGTTGAGATGCTTTTAAATTAGTTTTAATTCAAATATTAAATTCCATACCAATTAATAATTACCTCCGTCTTATTCCTAATCAAATTAGAGGTCTCGTAGCAATATAAATAGGAGTCTAGTCTAATAAGGTTGAAAAGGCATTCAGTGATTCCCACATATTAGTATAGTTTAGAGAGTAGATAGAATATGAGCGGCTAAGTTCTTCTTGGGTTTACAAGAAGAACTAGTGTAGGCATGAGCTGATGACTCTTCATTAGGGTTTGTTAATTCATTCGTCTTTTATATTTCATCCTCTTCAATTTATAGATTGTGTTTTGCTCCTTGATCACATGGCATTAGATTATTAGATTCTTCCATGAATGGGCATATACTTAGTATATTTTATCTTTCATATCGAGTCGGTAATCATAGATTATGTGATAGAGCACTTGGGATTTCTAATTCTTGAGATTCGGATACATATTTATTTATTTGGTTCTTAATCGTATGCATCTTTTAATTGCGATAGTATTTATTTGAATTAATTGTTCCTGGTTAGGTAGTTGATCATTAAATACATCATAAAATCTCTTGATGCATCTTATTGATGTTCCTGATAAGGGATGACATTATCATTTGATAGGCTTTCGTAATGCATGACTATCATGAATAGAATAAATTTTAGAATGAATTAATTAAACCTAAATAACTTCAGATTGGCCATGATTGTCTAGTTCTATTCTTCTTGGGATCCTCCTCCATATTATCTGACCCTTTAAACTATTAACTCCCTATTCATTCGACGAATACCTACTTGCTCTTAATACTAACCAATTGTAGGGACAAGACGAAGATTCCGCGACAGCTTCGATCCTTGGGTTACACCCTGTTCTACCTAAAGCATATTCCTTTTTATCTTGCATTTGAAATGGTTTTATTTGAATCAAAAGGATTTAAACGTTTTCTTCTTGGCTTTGCCAAAAGGAATGATAGCTTGTCTTCTATTGAATCAAAAATTTATTCTTATTAAGGTAATCACTTGAAAAATTCATTCCTAAATTTAAATCAACCAAATCATTTGAATCAAAAGGATTTAAACGTTTTCTTCTTGGCTTTGCCAAAAGGAATGATCGCTTGTCTTCTATTGAATCAAAGGTAATCACTTGAAAAATTCATTCCTAAATTTAAATCAACCAAATAATTTGCGTTTTCATTTGCACTTGTAATAGAGAATTTCAATTACGCAAAGGCAGGCCTCCCTAACGCTTCCATTAGATCTCCAATAAAATGTGTTCACTGAAATAGACATCCATTGGTCTTCCACAAATATACATACACGGAGTCAATCTGAAGGGCCACCAACCCAAATTACGATGCAGCAAGTAAATAGACAACCTCGCAAACTAGCAACATTTGCTGATATAGTAAGTTAAACAGGACAGGAGTACTATGTTGTAGTTTATCAAGAATTCATCAACGAAATCAAAATCATTGTACTTGCCTCCCAGAAAAATAAACAAATGGAGTACTATGTGGATGGATTTGGATTCGTTAAAGTGCAAGTACATAAAATACACGATCCAAACTGTTAGAAAAAAAAATTAAAATTTATGTTTGTACTACACTCACAATTAACAATCTAGATCGTGCACTTTAACTATACTATACTTTAGCAGCTATACGGCCGACATGGGACAATCTCTACAAGATATGGTGCCAATAATTTGTATTACAGCACATTCTCAGATGCATTTTTAAATGAAATTCGAGTACAATTATATCGCACCACAACGACATCTCTTTTAACAGTTATTTTGGCAAAAGCTCATAATCAATTTCAATTACGCAAACGCAGGCCTCCCTAACGCTTCCATTAGATCTCCAATAAAATGTCTTCATAGAAATTTCGGTTTAGCTTGGCTCATAATCAATAACATTTACTCAGACCTCACTAACGCTTCCAATACCTCCAATAAAATCTCCGCATAGAAATTTCAGCTGAACTAGGAGCACTGCTGGAGTCAATCAAACAGAAGAGGACCGTCGTCTAGGTACTTTCTAAGCGTTCATTGACTATTTGACCCCATCAAGCATTAAGCATCTTCAATCCCAAGTAGCCTCAACGATTCCGGACCAACAAGAAATATACGTCTAGAGGTTTGATGTCTAAAAACAACCACTCCCTTGTAGGCTGTCCTTGGCACACCATCCTAGAAAGTAAAGAAAGTTCAAACAAATTATCCAACAACATAACAGGCATAGGAGACAGAAGTTCAAATGGACGTGTACAAAATATAGCCAATAATTAAAACACCGACAGGCCATGCGCTAAATTTATTAGAAGTGATCTATTTGTGAAGATTAACTAGGAACTAAAATAACAATGCAAGATTTCTGATGTGGTCCTTGCAGCCTTCTACTACATAGAGACACAGGAGATCTAACATTAGCTACTGAATTGAAATCCGTCATTGCATTCATGGTACTTCCATATTAGGGTAGGTGGAAAAAAAAAATACCTTCCACTCTTGAAAAATACCAAATTGGCCCGCAGTGTTTTCAAAATCGGACTGATCTTTATACTTAATACGCACATCGCCCTCTATATTATGTGCCTTTAGAACGAAGTCAGCTCCATAGACAGGTTTAGCTTTTCTTACAATATCAGCAAAGTGCTTGGTGTATTTCTCCTGGAAAGAGCAAAACAAGAATCAAAAACCACAACAGCCTTATGATACAGGTGCATACACAAACACATACATCATCTCACCTCCAGCAAATAGCTTAAGTCCATTGACTTCCAGTCAACCTTCCAAACACAGGGCAATTATACATCATTCTAAATTATAACATATGTAATGTGAGGCTATATTTAAATAAAGTAACAATAGGCAATACCTACCTGGACCTCATTCAGCTTAATTGGCTCAAGATATTGCTTAAAAAACTGTCCCAGACTAGAACCCTGTGGAAAAATTACAAGAATTAATGGGGCATGATAATCCAATCGGGCAAGGATCAGACAAAAATATAATGCCTTTATTGGCCGCTAACTCACAATTCACAAAGCCGAAGATAAACTAGGCATTGCAATATTTGGTGCCAGTATGCATGAAGAGCTAAGATGAGTTTATACTTGTTTAGGAAGCGACGGAAGCCAGAAGAATGAACAAGATGTGATGTAGGAGTTAGGACAAGATAAGATAGAAGAAATAATGGGGGAGAAAGAAAGAAAGGATGGAGAAAAATCACAGATGAAAGGAGGGAGAAGAGAATAAAAGGGAGAAAGGAGAAATGGAGGGAGAAGTGAGAACAAACCCTGAAATTTATATTCTATTCATCAAGTTTGAGTACAAGATAGAGAGGGCCACATATATATATAGGGAGCCCAATTCAAAAACATTAAAGCCAAATAACAATTTTCAACACAATAATAAAAGCTAGCTATTTCCAATAAAATAAGAAAAAGCACATATTTCCAACAAAAAAATAAAGACACCACAGAAGTCATCATTATGTGGCGAAACCTACCCAGTTGTGAGAATACTTGTGAAGCCTATGATGTTATCAACCAACAGTATCCTGATTTTCACCTTGAGGACAAGGTGGCTCTTTTAGGGGAAGGTAATGATGGGCCTCCTGAGATTAGCTTAAGGTTTATTCCGAGAAGGGAGGACAGGTGGCAGCAAGCGTAAAAAAGGAAAAAAGTCCCACAACCAATTCTGACAGCAAGGCAGAGTAGTGGAAGGCTGGCGGGATTATATGGCTGGAAGAGGGTAGTGGACAGGTTTCTTCTTAGGCAATCACTGAGTTAGGGAGGGGAGAGCCTAGCCTCTCGAATGCTAGGGGATTATTTGCTATTGTTTGCTTTCTTTTCTTAGAGCTGTTATTTTACTGCTATTTTCTCTTTACTGTCGCAACTGTTTCATTGTTTACTGCTGTATTGTGGTGTTAAGGGTTGTTTTACTCCTCTTTTGGTGTGAATATGTCAATACAGAGAAGTTCTCCATCATAATCACACTCGCTTAACTTGTGTCTTCCTAATGAAGGAAAAATCTGAAGTTTCCCATATCTTTAAGACCTATCATAAACTTATCCAAACACAATTCCAAACCAAAATATGCTCAGTTTGGGCGATAAAAAGCCAGTCTGTACTAGAAGACATGAAATCCAAACTGAGAACTATGCCAGGTTCTGCAAATTCCAAGGACTCTGACGATGGTTTGAATGTGCCCATAGGCCATAGCAATAAGGGTGTAATGATGTGAGAATGGAAGCCACGAAGGATGAGCTAATTTTACCACCCAGACCAATTACAATATCAAAAGCTAGAAGAGGAAAACCAATACCAAGCCTTCAAAAAATGTTGAAAACGTCATTTATATATTATGGGTTGAAAGTGGAGCTGTACAACATGTTTTGAGCTTGAAATCATCAATTTAGAGAGCTTGGACCAAATACTATACATGTGGACACTCATTTGAGCCTAAATCATCATATTTTGGGCTTAAAATGTTGATTGAAATGAGGGTTTATTATTAATGCAAAAATCATTATATTTAGGCTATGTTGTTTAAAGTCCATTAGTAACTTAATTTTAAGTGTAGGGTTTTGTTATTTGAGGGCCATTAGTATTTTAAGACCCTTATTTTCTTATTTAATGTTTTAATTAGTTTGGACTTGATGTTTAAAGGTCCAAAAGGGTTACTTTTATTTTGGGCTTAAGAATGAGTTGTTAGAAAAACCCAATACTTTCTTTTAGAGTTTTAGTTTTATTTGAGATTAGGTTTTATTTGAATAAAAAGGATTTGAGTATTTTCTTCTTTGGTCAAGGTAATCACTTGTGGCGAATTCATTCTTGATTTCAAATCAACCAATTATTTGCATTTCCATTTGGGGGTTCAATAGGTTGGGAATTTGTTTCCTTCTACATGTTTTGTCCGTATTGTGTGTCATGGGTTTTAGGTACTCTATAACCTTGGGGCTCCGCATCATTTGGTATCAGAGTCGTGGATTGGAAAAATTCTTATTTATCTGGTTTATTATTTTTGTTCTTGTGTTTTATTTAAAAAAAAAAATCAAAAAGAATTCTACTCTAAATCTGTATTATTTCTTTCTGGTTTGTGTTCTAAAGATCTCAACGTAACTTTTCTTAGAGAGTTTTCGACCACTTTCCCGTTGAGTTTTTCAATGTTTGGTAGGTCATTTTTAGGTTTTAGAATCTCATCTTTCATCTCGTTTTGATTCAGCTTGAATCCGAGTTGCCTACGTAAAGTTATTGGTATATTTAATAAGAACATTTTTTGGACTGAAATTTCTTTATTTTTTTTATTTGATTCTAAGAAATTTTGCTACGATTCTTTAGATCTCTGATATTTTTTTTTTCAGTATTAGAAAAATGGGGAAAAAAAGAGAAAAAAGTTATAAAAAAAATAGTAGAGAAAAAGAAAAGAGAAGAGGACAAAGTTCAAATTGTGAATTGCAAAGTTCTTGGAATATCCATATTGCTTGAAAGGAATTTATTCAAACTGCTTGAATTACATTTACAATTGGGAAGGGAACTTGTTTTTCTTTCTTTCTTTGTTTTTTTTTTTTGATAGAAACAAGAAATTGTATTAAAAAAAAGATTACAAACACGAGGACAAGCGGTCCTCAGGAATAGAAATTAAAAGAAGACAAGCAAACGAAAACTAAAACATTATCTCAATAGGGCCTTCCAATCCCTTTGAATATCCATAATGGACATTCCTCTAAACAGACCATTCGACGAAGCCCATAAAGAAGACAAAAAGGTAATTCTATCCCACAACAGATGAGGTGAGAGGAATCTATCATTAAAGACCCTAGCATTCCTTTCCAGCCAAAGAGACCATAGCGTCACCAAAACTGCACATTATCAAAGAGCTTTATGTTCCTTATTCCTTCCAAAGCCCACAAATTTAATACCTAGAAAGATACCCAAATTTGCTGGACATACCCAATTCTCTTCAATTAGACCAAACAACATATTCCACAAAGACATTGCCACTTCACAATGTAAAAAAAGATAGCTATTCGTCTCAGACCTTCTAAAACACATGACACACACATCCGGTGACAACGCCTTATTGGGACGACGAGTTTGAAGCATATCATTAGTGTTAATTCTATTAAGTGCCGCTGTCCATACAAAAGCCTTTACCTTATAAAGAACCTTTATTTTCCAGAAAGATTTAGGGAGAAGATTAGGATTAGGATTTGGGGTTTTAGTCAAGTATTTGAAAAACGAAGAGCAAGTATATGAGCCCGAAGAATCTAAATTCCAAATCTAGCTATCAGGAACCGAATAGGCTCGAAAAGGAGCACGAATATCTAATAACAAAATAACATCTTCTGTAAGTCTATCATTAAGATTTCTAGAGAAATGGAAGTTCCAAGAAATGTGTTCATCCTGATTTATTAAGAAATCAACAATTGGTGCATTGTGTAGAGAAGATAAACCATATAAACGAGGAAAGAGTTCGATAAAAGTAGATTCACCAATCCAATGGTCTTCTCAAAAACGAAAACGAGTATCATCACCCACACGAAAGGAAAGCAAAGTCGAGAAGGAATGATATACCTGAGATATAAATTTCCAGAGACTTGCATGAGTAGCTCTAATCCCAATATTAGCGTCCCAACCATTATGTTGAACACCATATTTGCTCTTTATCACCCTATGCCACAAGGAAGTAACTTCCAAAGGGAACCGCCAATGCCATTTAGCCACTAAATAGATGTTTTTAGACAACAAATTACCTAGACCCAATCCCCCATCCTCTTTAGCCCTACAATAGACTTCCCAACTGACCAAATGATCTTTCTTACACTCACCCTTCCCCGACCACAAGAAATCTCTCATAATATTCTCAATTCTGCTTCCCACCTTAACTGGGAGTTTAAATAAAGAAAGATAATACAATGGGATACTCGACAACAACGCCTGAATTAACGTAATCCTACCACCCAACGAGAAATAGGCTCCTTTCCAACTCTCAAGCCTTTTGGAAATTCTATGAATCACAGGATCCCAGAAAGACTCACCCTTGGGATTCACGCCCAACAGTACTCCCAAGTATGTTAGAGGCCACTACGAAACCTCACAACCTACCGTACCAGCTAGATTCTCCACTACGCTATCTTCTACATTAATTCCCGCAATCCCACACTTATTGAGGTTAATACGAAGTCCTGATATAACTTCAAAGACTTGAAGCAGAGAAAAAACATTCTGAAAGTTTGCATTATCCTGTGGTAAAAACAGAATGGTATCATCTGCAAACTGTAAGTGTGAGACCTCCAAGTTGTCAATTCATTGCCTACCTTCAGGCCCTTTATCATCCCTCTCTCAGTTCCCCTAGACAACATACGACTCAATACATCCAGAACCAATGTGAATAAGAACGGAGAGATGGATCCCCTTGCCTAACACCTCAAAATCCCTTAAACCATTGTTTTGGCTAACCATTAACTATGACAGCAAATACAACAAACAAGAGACAACCCTTAATCCAGCTTCTCCATCTATCCCCAAAACCCTTCCGACATAGGACCTTACCTAAAAAAACCCCAATTTACCCTGTCATAAGCTTTCTCGAAGTCCAACTTAAACACCAAACCCTTACGTTGTCGTCGCCTTACATCCTCCTCCACTTCATTGGCTACTAAGGCTGCATCAAGAATTTGCCTACTACCCACAAACGCACCTTGGTTCTCCGAAATAGTATCTCCAAGAATCTCTCCTAGCCTTAGAGAGAGCACCTTGATGATCACCTTGTAAACACTAGAGACCAAACTAATAGGCCTAAATCCCTCACCTTAATGCATCTATCTTTCTTAGGGACAAGAGTAATAAAAGTCGAGTTCATGCTAGTATTGATCTTCCCATGATAGTAAAACTCATGAAACACTCTAATCAAATCCACTTTCAAAATGGGCCAACAACCCTGGAAGAAGGCCATGTTAAAACCGTCTGGGCCCGGTGCTTTCTCCTTGTCCATTGTCCATATCGCTCTCCTTACTTCTTCCTCCTCGAAAGGCCTTTCTAACCACTCAGCCTTGACACCCTCTATAGGGAACCAGTCTAGCCCTTCAAGGAAAGGCCTCTCTGTATTTTCCTTAGTGTACAACTCTTTATAAAACCTGTTAACTTCATTGGACATTGAGTCAACATCCCTAACAATCCTCCCCTCTTCCATTTCCAGTTCCTTAATCCAACTTCTTTTCCTTCTCCCGTTTGCCACCTTATGAAAGTAGCTCGAATTCACGTCCCCATCCCTAACCCACTTAGTTCTGCTCTTTTGACGCCAACTAATATCCTCTTTCATAATCACATCATCAAGTTCATTCCTAAGAGCCAACCTACGAGTACGTTGATCTTCCATTAAGCCCCCCTCACTTTCCCGCCTATCTAAAGTCTCCAATTCTTTTAAAATCTCCCTCTTTTTAATTCTTATGTCTCCAAAAACTTCCTTATTCCAAACCTTAAGCTTCTCCTTCACATACTTTAGCTTCTTCATGAATCTTGTGAAAACATTTATGTCTTCTACTTTTTATTTATTGTTTATAGGCTGTATATGTTCCATAGCTGTAGTTTAGGGTGGTTAGCATTTATTGTTGGTAGTTGAGGTGTTGGCTTTGTGTATATATAGTCTTGATTCTTGCTTATTAAAAATTCAATTCATTCTCTCATAATATACTCTCACATGAGCAAGGTCCTTAAAATCTTGTCTCTGTTAATTTTTTTTTAAAATCTGGGCATTTTCCTCTATTTAAAGCTTCGTCCAGTAGCATCTTTCCCCCTTGGGCATCAGGTACGGTGACCTTTAGCTCTCACTGCCACCATAGCCATCTTCCTCGGCCTATTTCCGGCAAAACCCAGCCTTCAGCGCCGCCATCAGCCGCCACACGTGCCGCCACGCGCCGACGTAAGCTTCGCCAGAATCCTCACGCGCCGGCGCGTGACGTCATCTCCGACACCTTCCATCGCGCTTTAGACCGCCGTACTCGTCTGGTTGCTCTCTCTTCATTTCCGGTGTTTTTCCGGTCTGTTCGTGGCATCCCAAGTGGTCACTTTGTTCTTCTTCCTCCATTTCTTCTCTGTGCAGTTTCTGGTTGCTGTTTTTCTTCTGGTTGCTGTTTTTTTTTCTTCTGGTTGCTGTTTTCTCTTCAGTCACTGGAGACTCTCTGTTTCTAGCAGACTTATCTCTCTCCCTTCTTCGTCATGGCCTCATCTAAATCATCTTCCCAGGAAGCTTCAAGCAATAATGCCAATGAATTCTCTGGCAATGCTGAAAACTCTGTCCTTCTTCTGACACGGCACAAACTTACTGGGCAGAATTATCTTCATTGGTCTAGATCCATGATTATGTTCATCACAGGGAAAGGAAAAGAAGACTATTTGAGAAATTCTACCAAGCCTCAACCAGATGATCCCAAGTTCAAGACATGGAATGCTGAAAATCAAATGGTTATGTCTTGGCTCATTAATTCCATGGACCTTGAAATTGGTCAGGACTTCATGTTCTTTGCTACAGCAGCTGAAATATGGAAGGCTGCTAAGGAATCCTACTCTGATGTGGAGAACACTGCTGAGTTATTTGAGATCAAAGGGGCATTGCATGATCTTAGACAAGGAGAACTTAGTGTTCCTCAATACTTTAATACCCTTAATCGGTATTGGCTGCAATTGGATATGTTTGAATGTCCTGAATGGAAATGTTCCGAAGATGCTGCAACATATCAAAAACTTGTAGAAAAAGAGAGGATCTACAAGTTCTTACTGGGGTTAAATAAGTCTCTTGATAATATAAGAGGAAGGATATTGAGTGTCAAGCCTCTTCCCTCTCTTCGCAAAGTTCTTTCTACCGTTCGCCATGAAGAAAGCAGAAGGAAATTGATGTTGGGATCCTTAGCAGATTCTGATTCTGTGAACGGATCGGCCTTAGCTGTTCATGGTGCTTCGCATAACCCTGGAAATGGCCAAAAGAAGGGAAGACCTTGGTGTGATCACTGCCATCGCACTGGTCATGTCAAAGATAAGTGTTGGAAGCTTCATGGGAAACCTAGTGATTGGAAGTCCTTGAAAGTTAAAAATACTGCTTCTGGTCTCAGCGTATCTGACCCCAAGGAGTCCTCTAGCTCAGCTGTCTTTAGCAAGGAGCAAATGGTTGTGCTTCAAAAACTTCTTAATCAAGGTAGTTCTCATGTTGTTGCTACTGGGGGCACTGCTGAAAAAGGTAATTTTTCTACTGGCCTTCATGTCACTTCTAATCCCTCAAGATATTGGATTGTGGATTCGGGAGCCTCTGACCACATGACTGGTGATAGTGGTATGTTTAGCTCTTGGTACCCCTATACCCAGAATTATAAAGTTCGGATTCCCGATGGGTCTTTGGCTGATGTAACTGGAATTGGGGAAGTCTCTTTATCTGACTCTATCACTCTTAAGTTCGTATTGTTTGTTCCTAAGTTGAAATGCAATTTGTTATCAGTTGCAAAATTGGCTCATGATTCTAATTGTAAAGCTGAGTTTTCACATTCTTCATGTTCCTTTCAGGATGTGGATTCGGGGAAGATGATTGGCAATGCTAGGGTTCGTGAAGATCTTTATCGGTTTGAAATGAACAAGGAGGTTGCACCAAACAAACAATCATTTGCTGCAGGGAAGATAGAAGACTCTCTGAAAGAAGATAGGGATATTATGGTATTACACTTTAGATTGGGACATCCAAATTTTGTATACTTATCAAAATTGTATCCTTCCTTGTTTTTGAAGAAAAACCCTAATGAGTTTGTGTGTCATCATTGTATTCTTGCAAAACATTGTCGAACTTCCTATCCTAGAAGTAGTTATAAACCTTCTGCTCCTTTTGCTCTAATTCATAGTGATATTTGGGGGCCTTCTAAAATCAAAAACATCTCTGGGGCTCAATGGTTTATTACTTTTACAGATGATCACACTAGAATTTCATGGGTATTCCTTTTGAAAGAAAAATCGGCAGCCGCAAGTACTTTCAAAAATTTCTATTCCATGGTGAAAAATCAATTCAATACTCCCATTAAGATCTTTAGAACTGATAATGGTAGGGAATTTTTTACCAACACTTTGGACAGTTTCTTACTTGAAAATGGCATTGTTCATCAAAGTTCTTGTGTTGAGACCCCCCAACAGAATGGTATAGCTGAAAGGAAAAATCGCCACCTTCTAGAAACTGGTCGTGCTCTTCTCTTTACCTATATTGTTCCTCATCGGTACTGGGGAGAAGCTGTTCTTTCCGCTGCTTATCTCATTAATAGATTACCCTCCAAAGTTCTAAACTTTTCTACACCTTACAAAGTATTCACATCTTATTTTCCTTAGTATAGGGCCCTCTCCAATCTCTCTCCCAAAATTTTTGGTTGTACTGCATACGTTCATAACCAAAGCTTTCACGTGCATAGCAAACTTGATCCCAAAGCATCCAAGTGCATTTTCATTGGGTATTCTGCTCATCAAAAGGGGTACAAATGTTTTTGTCCTAATAGGAACAAAGTTTTCACCTCCATGGATGTTACCTTCCTAGAGGAGACTCCCTATTATGACAAAACTGATATTCAGGGGGAGATTGAACCTAGCATAAGCGAGTTAGAATATCAGTTTTGTGATGCTGAGCCTAGTCCCATTCCTGACATCCCTGAATCAGAGAAAGAACTGAAGGTTTATTCTAGAAGGAAAAAGGACTCACAAGCAGGGGGAGATGAAGAAAAAGACCAAGAAGGAATAGATGAGACAGGGGTTGAGATTGAAGACCCTATGCATTGTCAAGATACTCCCTCGGATCCTCATTCTCATGAAAAAGGTAACACGGCTCCTAATCTTGCTATCTCTGATGTTTGCCCTGATGAGATCTTATCTCCTCCCATTGCGAAACGAAAGGGTGTAAGATCTTGCACCTTGCATCCCATCTCACAGTTTGTTTCCTATGAGAAGCTTTCTCCTAAATTTCAGGCATTTGTTTCTAATCTGGACAAAGAGGTAATACCAACCAATATTCATGAAGCTCTTCAACATCCAAGATGGAAAGAAGCGGTCAATGAAGAGATTAAGGCACTTCAAAAGAATGAAACGTGGGACTTAACTCATCTACCTCCTGACAAGCATCCTATTGGGTGCAAGTGGATATTCAATATCAAATATAAAGCTAATGGTAGCATAGAGAGGTATAAGGCCAGATTAGTTGCTCGTGGGTACACTCAGACTTATGGTCTTGACTACCAAGAGACCTTTGCCCCTGTTGCTAAACTCAACACAATCAGGGTTTTGTTTTCTCTAGCTGTTAATCTTGATTGGAATCTTCATCAACTTGATATTAAGAATGCCTTTCTTAATGGGGATTTGGAAGAGGAAGTCTATATAGATGTGCCACCGGGACTTAGAAATGAGAACAAGCTTGTGTGTAAGCTTAAGAAATCTCTCTATGGGTTAAAGCAGTCTCCTAGGGCCTGGCTCGAAAGATTTACCAAGGTCATAAAGAAGCAGGGGTATAGCCAAAGTCAGTCTGATCATACTTTATTTTTCAAGAGGTTTCCTGGTAATCTCATAACTACTCTTATAGTCTATGTTGATGATATTATTGTTAACGGGAACTGTGAAAAAGAAGTAGAAAGACTGAAGGGTATTCTGAATATAGAATTTGAGGTTAAAGACTTGGGCCCGTTAAGATACTTTCTGGGAATGGAAGTTGCAAGATCTGCTACAGGGATCTATATCTCTCAGAGAAAATATATCCTTGACCTTCTAAAGGAGACTGGAATGCTGGGTTGCAAACCAGCTGACACTCCTATGGATCCATACAACAAAATTGGGGCTAAAGATAATTGTGATCCAGTCGACAAAGGTCGATATCAAAGATTAGTTGGAAAACTAATCTATTTGTCTCATACGAGACCTGACATAAGCTTTGCTGTAAGTTCAGTAAGCCAGTACATGCATAACCCAACTGAGGAACATCAAGAAGCTGTGGATAGAATTCTGAGGTACCTAAAGATGACTCCAGGAAAGGGCCTTTTGTTTAAAAGAGGTTCATGTAGAAGTGTTGATGTATTCTCCGATGCTGATTGGGCTGGATCTCTCACTGATCGACGGTCAACTTCTGGGTATTGCACTTATGTTTGGGGTAATTTGGTAACTTGGAGAAGCAAGAAGCAACAAGTGGTTTCTAGGAGTAGTGCTGAAGCTGAACTCAGGGCTCTAGCACATGGGATTGGTGAAGGAATGTGGCTAAAGAAACTTCTAGAAGAACTTGAATACTCTCCCTCTTGTCCTATCAGGTTAAGATGTGATAACTAAGCTACTAGAAGTATGGCAAAGAACCCTCTTCATCATGATCGAACCAAGCATGTGGAAATCGATCGTCATTTCATCAAGGAAAATATAGATCAACATGTCATAGAAGTTGACTATATTGCCTCAGGGAAGCAAATTGCTGACATCCTAACTAAAGCTATTCCTAGAAGTCAATTTGAGTCTTTTGTAAGCAAGTTGGGAATGATTGATATACATTCTCCAACTTGAGGGGGAGTGTGGAAACATTTATGTCTTCTACTTTTTATTTATTGTTTATAGGCTGTATATGTTGCATAGCTGTAGTTTAGGGTGGCTAGCATTTATTGTTGCTAGTTGAGGTGTTGGCTCTGTGTATATTTAGTCTTGATTCTTGCTTAATAAAAATTCAATTCATTCTCTCATAACTATACTCTCACAAAACTAAATCCCTCCCAACTTGTAACTAAGCATTCCTCCCACCAAACCTTAACTTGATCCAAAAAAGAGGAATGTTGGAGCCACATATTTTCAAAATGAAAAGGGGTTGGTCCCCATGTGACTCTACTTGATTCAAGAAGGAGAGGGAAGTGATCAGGCACAGGTCGTACGAGGGTCTCTTGAATTAGATCTAGAAAACTATCCTCCCACGCAAATGTAACCAAGAACCTATCTATTCGAGAAGACATCACCCTACCTCAATTGATCGACCATGTGAATTGAGCATTTGAGAGAGGGATGTCTCTCAGGTCCCACTCTCAAATAAAATCATCGAACCCTCTCATGCTAGTAGTGATCCCTGAGCCCCCTAACTTCTCCATGGGGAAGTGAATTACATTAAAATCCCCTCCCATACACCAATGGGGACTACATAACACATAAACAGAAGATAGCTCCTCCCAAAGAGAAGACCTATTCCTAGGATTGGTAGGCCCGTAGACATTAGTAAACCACCAGCATCCTTTACCCTTAATATTTAACAAGACAGACAAAGTAAAACACCCCTTAAGATCATCTACTCTAGACGTTACCCTAGTATCCCACCCTATCAAAAGCCCACCTGATGATCCTGAGGTTGGCATAAATTCCCACTCCTTAAATCGACAATTCCAAGTACTTCATAACAATAAACCATTCACTTCCTCTAACTTAGTCTCTTGCAAGAAGACAACATCAAGATCTACTTTTTCTAAAACTTCCTTAATCTTCCTACGTTTCTGTATAATGAGAGAATTTGCTATATGTCTTATTATGAAAATAGTGTAGGTATTTATACAAGAGGGAAAAACTATTCTAAGAAATAAGAATAAATACAATAAATACAATTGATTCCTATTGATGAACTAAATCATATCCTAATGATTCTATTTGATTTACATATTCTCAACACTCGCCCTCAAGCTGGAGCATATAGATCATAGGCACCAAGCTTGTCACATAGGTATTTTATCCGAGGACCTCTAAGAGACTTAGTGAAGATATCTGCCAGCTGATCATTTGAATTGACAAATCGAGTAGCAAGACATCCTGATTGAATTTTCTCTCTAATGAAGTGACAATCAATTTCAATATGTTTGGTCCTTTCATGGAACACTGGATTCGAGGCAATGTACATAGCTGCTTGGTTATCACATACCAACTCCATTTTATCTATGTCTCCAAATTTCAACTCTTGAAGGAGTTGTTTTAACCATAGGAGTTCACAAGTTGCTAATGCCATAGCACGATACTCAGCTTCTGCACTAGACCTTGCAACTACATTTTGTTTCTTACTTTTCCAAGAGACTAGACTACCACCGATGAGAACACAATATCCAGATGTGGATCGCCTATCATCTGGTGAACCAGCCCAATCAGCATCAGTAAAGCCAATAACTTGGGAGTTTCCCTTGTCTTCATACAACAATCCCTGGCCTGGCGATCCTTTGATATACCGAAGAATACGAACAAGTGCATCCCAATGACTATTACATGGTGACTGTAGGAACTGACTGACTACACTCACAGCAAACGATATATCTGGATGAGTGATAGTGAGATAATTAAGTTTTCCCACGAGTCTTCGATATCTTTCAGGATTGTCTATCAACTCCCCCTGTCCAGGACAAAGTTTGACATTTGGATCCATTGGAGTTTCCACTGGTTTACAATTTATCATGCATGTTTCCTCTAACAAGTCAAGTGCATACTTCCGTTGTGAAATGGCCACACCAGAACTAGATTGGGCAACCTCAATACCCAGAAAATATTTAAGTTTCCCTAGATCTTTGGTTTGGAAGTGGTTACACAGATGTTGTTTGAGTTGGGCAATGCCTAAATCATCATTGCCTGTAATGACAATGTCATCCACATAAACAACTAGGTATATGCACTTTCCGTTTGATGTATGACGAAAGAAAACCGAGTGATCAGCTTCACTACGAGTCATCCCAAAATCTTGAACCACAGAACTGAATCGGCCAAACCAAGCTCTTGGTGATTGTTTGAGTCCATAGAGAGAACGACGGAGTCGACATACTTTCCCATACTCCCCCTGAGCAACAAAACCTGGTGGTTGCTCCATATAGACCTCTTCTTCCAATTCACCATAGAGGAAGGCATTCTTAATATCAAGCTGATAAAGTGGCCAATGATGAATGGCCGCAATTGATAAGAAGACACGAACGGAAGCAATTTTGGCAACAGGGGAGAACGTATCACCATAGTCCAAGCCAAATATCTGAGTGTAGCCTTTGGCCACCAATCGAGCTTTTAGGCGTTCAACTGTACCATCGGGACCAACCTTAACTGCATAGATCCATCGGCAACCAACCGGAGAATTTCCAGAAGGAAGAGAAACCAAGTCCCATGTACCATTAGAATGTAAGGCAGTCATCTCATCAAGCATGGCTTGCCTCCAGCCCGGATGTGCAAGAGCTTCATCTGTAGTCTTAGGGATAGAAATAGAATCCAAAGAAGATACAAATGCATAATATGGACTAGATAAACGACGATAGCTCAAGAAATTGTAAACAGGGTGAGGATTACAAGTAGAACGAATACCTTTATGAGTGGCAATCGGAGGACTAGTGGATGGCAGTTGGACCGGAGCAGCGGGTGATTCAGACGAAGGCAGAGAGTCAGGAAGAGTAGCTGTGGGCTGAGGAGAAGGACGGCGATGATATGTCAGGAGAGGAGGAGTAGGTGTGTCTTGGGGTGAGGCCTCTGGAAAAGGAAGAGAAGGAACAGGAAGAACTTCAATCACAGAGGGACTTGTAGGCATAGAAGGTGCAAAGAATGGGGAGGACTCAAAGAAGGTCACATCAGGAGAGGTGAAACAACGTCGAGTGGTTGGACAATAACATCGGTAGCCCTTTTGTAGTCGAGCATATCCGAGAAAAACACACTTGACGGACTTTGCTGCAAGTTTATCTTTTCCTGGGGTCAAATTATGCACAAAGCAAACACAACCAAAAACACGAGGAGGAAGATGATAAAGAGGTTTGTCAGGAAACAACAAAGTATGAGGGATTTGATCATTCAACACAGTAGAAGGCATGCGATTAATCAAATAACATGCAGTGAGAAAAGCATCACTCCAAAAACTAAGAGGAACATTATGATGGATAAGCAAAGTACGAGCAGTTTCAATAAGATGACGATTCTTACGTTCGGCTATCCCATTTTGTTGTGGGGTATGAGGACAAGAGGTTTGATGTAAAATTCCTTGAGTGGCCATAAATGATTGGAAAGGTGTAGACAAATATTCTTTAGCATTGTCAGAACGCAAAATAAAGACAGAGGTATCAAATCGAGTTTTTATTTCAGCACAAAAATTTTGGAAAATGTTGAATACCTCAGAACGATTTTTCATCAAATACACACAAGTACAACGAGAATAGTCATCAATAAAAGTTACAAAATACTGAAAGTCAAACGTAGAAGACATGCGACTAGGACCCCAAACATCAGAGTGAACAAGTTGAAAAGGAGATGAAGATCGACTATTAAGACTAGGAGGAAAAGAGCTACGTGTGTGTTTACCCAATTGGCACGACTCACAAGGGAGGGTAGACAAAGTAGAAAGAGAGGCATCCATTTTGCGAAGTTTTGAAAGGCTTGGGTGCCCTAAACGACTGTGAATAATAGATGGAGAACAACTAGATGTGCATGCAACTGGGGATGGAGGAGGTGAAAGGTGGTACAAGCCTTGTGACTCTCGTCCTATGCCAATCGTCTGTCCCGTACTCCGATCCTGAATAGAAACACATTGATTAGCAAAGGTGATGGAGTAATTGTGAGATTTAGTCAATTTACTAACCGAAATAAGGTTGAAAGGAGATTCAGGGACATAAAGAACAGAATCAACAAATATGGACGGAAGAATTTGTGCTTTACCAATTCCAGTAGCAGCAGTTTTAGAGCCATTGGCCAGAGTTACTGACGGAAGTAAAGATGAATTAGAAAGATGGGTAAAAAGATTCTTATTACCAGATATGTGTTCAGAAGCACCCTAGTCAAGAACCCAAGGTCCAATATCAGAGGAACGAGCAAAACAAGTAGTAACATTACCAACTTGGGCAACCGTGGCAATCACAGATAATTCAGAAGTAGTGGCCATGGCTATCACAGAATACTTACTTCTGGATGTACAAGAGAGTGACACCAAAGTTTGAGATACTAGCAACTGACCTTGGAAACGGAGAGAGAGAAGTCCGGTGAGCACAACGCTGTAAAGCACGACAGATAACGGTGCCGGAGGAAAGCTCACGCGCCGGCGCGTGGAAAAAACGCCGTTTTCCGGTGGTGGGGTGTCGCGGGGCGTGGCGCCGAATCTTGTGACCGGACTTCAGGGTTTGGCCGATCGGTGCCCTCTGAACACGGTGGTGGGGCGCGTCTTTTGAGATAACGCCGGGAAAAGGCCGGGAAAGAGAGACCCGAGATGAGCACTAAGAATTTTAGGTTTTAGGGCTGGAAGGAGAAAACACAGCCAAGAGGGAAGCTAAAGGTTTAAGGTTTAAGGACTGAAAGGAAGAAAAAATACGAGAAAGAAGCTACCGGAGGATCGGTAAGCTCTGATACCATGTATAATGAGAGAATTTTCTATGTCTTATTATGAAAATAGTGTAGGTATTTATACAAGAGGGAAAAACTATTCTAAGAAATAAGAATAAATACAATAAATACAATTGATTCCTATTGATGGACTAAATCATTTCCTATTGATTATAATTGATTTACAACATAAATCTAGAATATTCTCAACAGTTTCATAGGATTTCCTAACCCATTAACATTCCAACTAACAATTTTCATAATTTACCAGCCTTTCCCTTACCCGCTCTTTTCCCTTCATAATTAACTGTGGTCTGTAACCTATGCAACTCCTTAATGGCTTTCTTTCTCTTTCTCGCATACGTGTTAGAGGTCACCTGTAATTTAATTACCTTGCCTGATGTATCTAATAATTGAAACTCTAACTTATCCAACAAGGCTTGTGGGTCTCGGTTGTCCCTCTCATCTCCTAATTGGCGTAAATATATGGAATTTTCCTTTGGCGTATAACTATCCATAGGGTTATGAACAGATACAACTTGGTGTTCCGTAGGCTTAGGAAGATCACCTCTGTTGGGATTACTACTAACACATGCATACCCTGCAAATTGTTCAACAGGCACATCAGAACACACATCATTAGTTTTGGTATAAGCTAGATCGGAGGACGAAAATTGTTTTTGTGCATTATCAAGTAAGGGAATTGTTTGAACTTCGTTACTTAAAAGATTAACACTAACGTGCTCCGTCCCCTTGTCCTTACACAAGGCGACCTCACCATCATTGCATGCCATGTGAAAAAAAGAGGCCATAATATCGCCTTCACCCATTTCCAAGAGGGAGGCCACCCCTTCAAGGCCATCATCAAGCCTCCTCTTATGATCTCTCTCTTGTTCTTCATATTCCTTCTCCAGTTGCTCAATTAGGAGACCCTCTTCATTGTCAAAAAAGGAAATTATTGAAGCCTCATCAAGGAACTCCCCCTCTTCTGCCTCCGATGATGAAGAATCCGTCTCTGGTTCCAAACCTTTTATTACACCAGAACTACTCGGGTCCCTAAGAGTAACATTAGTATTTTTGTGAGCTTCCTTTTTCGCTTTTCCTTTGCAAGGCGCACCTCTAGGAACACTCTCCCCCACCTTAGTAGTTACCGTCTCACCGATACCTCCTAGTTTGGACACCAACATCACGTTTCATAACATCAGTCCCTTGGACACTAGAACCCTGTTGAACCTGGCTTTGAGCTCGTGGTACCCAGCATAATAACCTTCCATCATGCTTAACCTGCATGGGTATTCGCGCAACTGTAGTAAGTGGCCTAGCAGCCACGCATTTCTTTGGGGCCTCCTCTGTAGTTTGTCTTTCTAACACCCACTGAACCCTCCGCCTTCCCCCATCTTCTAAAAATATTCCGAGGGATCTTCTAAATGTAGACTTGCTTCATGCTCCTTATCTTTCACCACATGAGCTACCCTGATATTTTTACACCCCTCCCCATCACCAATGTCCTTATGGACGTCCCCTCCAAATCCTCCATTGCGTATAGTCTTCTTCACAATGTCCGCATAGGACATTTGCTTAGTGACCCAAGATGGCTTCATCACGGGAGTATTCCGCCCCACATCCCTTGCAATCGGTGGAACAAGCAATGAAACCAATGCTTTTGCGAGCTGCCACCATCGCACCCCTCTGGGACCCTCCGGCACCATCACTGAAACCTTCCTTGCCCCCTTAAAGTATTCAGTGATGCAAAAGAATTTTCCTCTCCTATTCTCGCCAACGAAAGCCAAGAATAGATTATCATGAATACGGATTTGCCTAGAATTCAATCCATTCCATCGACCATCAGCTAATTCCTTAGCCGCTGACATCAACCAAAATGCAGCGTCACGACCCAATGTCACATTGGACAAGAACCGCTTACCACTCTCACGTATGCTCAGACGAAAAAAAGACCCCGATTGTTCCAATGACAAATCGAACCTTTTTGCTTCAATGGCGATTCGTTGTATCCCCATTGCTACCTTTAACCCCTTATTCAAACTCCAATGCTAAAGATAACCGAACTAAAATATCCACACCATCTTGCATCAAAAGACCAGATCAGAAAAACGCAGAAACAACCACTGGACAACCCCAAACACTAACCAGAGAATAGCCAGAACAAAACCACAGAACCACAACGACCACACTGACCAGAGAACAACCCAAGAATAATCAAACAGCCACACTAACCAGAAAACGCACCACAAAACCAGAGGAAACGGCCCAAAGAGAAGAACGACTAAAAGAGTAGTCTGACGGTCACAAAACCAGAGAAAACGACTCAGAGAGAAGGATACGGCGGCTGTTTCCTGTAAACCACCATAGCCAGAGATATTCGTTGGCGTCTAGGTACTCAGAAGCGCCATCAATGTTCGAACAGAGCAGAAAACACAATGCGACCTGAGAAAACGCGAATGAAATCGCAAGAAAAAACTCCAACGACAGAGAACGCCGAAGACGGTGCTGGCGGCGATACCCTACGGCAACGTTCCCGTCGGCGAGACCCACCGGCTCCGGTGGCGTCTGACCCTCAGCGGTGGCGCAAGTAACGCTAGGTCTAAAACCCTAGCAGAGGGAAATAACCTCTGGCCACGTCAGCAGAACTTAAAGTTACTGAGAATTACAAGATGTTGTTCTTTGTTTGTTTGGTTTTTATTTAGTTGTCTAGCATCAAACTGGGGTTTCTCTTTAGAGATTTCCAATCCTGCATTTATGCATTAGTTTTGTCATTTATTCTATTCCAAGTTTCTAATTTTTGCATTACGTGCTTTTGCCTCTGCAACTGTCATTTTTTGTTCAGACAATTCTTAATGTGAAATAAGGACCGCAAAGGATCGTAACCTTGGGAGACTTGTCCTTAAGTGATAACCTAGGAGCCTATGTACCCTTGTTAAGGGATCAAAGTTCACGTAGTTCGAAAAGGGGACGTTCATAGTAGCCGTTAGGCAGCAGTGTTACCTGTAGTGACCGTGTGCAGCTAGGACGTGTATGATGCTCCGGGCGGGCGAGCCACCTGTTGTAGGTACCTCATATGTAGAGGATGAGAGAGCAAGAGTCTCTAGATGATGCTCAGAGCAGGACGACGAGTGTGTCCTGTGAGGAAATAAGTTTGCTCTGATGTCTGTTGGGTAGACTTCATGTAATGATGATCTCGTTGTATGTTACTGTGTTGCATCTATTGCTCGCTTACCCCAAGTCCCTCAGGTTAGGGCTATTTATACTTGAGGTAGAGAGGAACGTGGTCGACCCACGTTCTTGAGCATGTGGCTCAACCCACGATCCTGGGGGTTTCCCCCACGTCTCTGTTGTGAGGGGACTCGCGGGTGAACATGGAGGGAGGCCACGTTCGGGGCCATCTAGTGGTACCACGTGTCACTGATCCGTGGTCCGGTTAACCTTCTAGAAGACCAGTGCCACGTGTCTATAGGAGGAAATATTATGGAGTTACAGCCTCTATTACATTATAATTAACAAAATTGTTTCTTGTTAATTGATATAATATTTTGAGTGGCATACTTAATTTCTCCTGTGTGCTCATTTTCTTTTTTATTTTGTTTCAGTCATTTGCCTCTAGATCTGAAATGTCCATTTTTCTGTGTATTATTCACATAAGAATCTCACATATATACAAGAAAGAATGTAATGAAATAGGAAATTAAATCCCTTCATATCAACTACTGTGATTCAGCTTATCTAATCCCTAAGATTATGCTAGAGTCAACTAGCTAATTACTATCTAAATATATACAATATATATGGGCTCATAACACATAGAAATGACTAAAGACATAACACTTTACTGTCACTTGATCCATATTGCAAACTCCACTCAGTGGGAAAAAGCTTTCATTGTTTTTGTAGGTTATTAGGAATTAGGTTTCTAGTTTGATTAGGATAACTTATTTTTCTATGTGTAATTGTATACATACATGTGTAATTCAAGAAATACTTGTATGGAAATACAATTTTCACAATTGTATCCTAGTAGGATTAGAAAACTAGGTATCATTAAAATACTAAGGGTGTGTTTGGCAATTAGGAAGGGAAGGGGAGAGATTGAAAGGGAGGGGAAGGGGAGGGGAGGATAAATGATGGGTTATCCTCCCATTATTTGGATCCTCCAAAATCTTTTAATTTTGTAGTAATTCAAATTAACAAAGGGGGAAGGTTAAGGAGTGTTAACATAAAATCCTCCAATATCTTCCCCTCTAATATTTTTAAAACTAAACAAGAAGAGGGTGACTAAAACTCTTCCCTTCCCTCACTGTCCTCTCCTTAATACCCAATCCAAATATACCCTAAGGCCATTAAGATTTCCTATATAGCTTGCTCATTAATAGGTCATTATTATAATTTCCCTCGACTATTATGAATAAGTTGACATATTGAGCTCTATGTTGCGATGGATCCCAATATTCAAGGTTTATTGTAGAAGGGTTAGGAAGGAAAGTAGAGGGGAGGAGGGGGGGAAGGAAATGAGTAGGTTGTTATGTGATGGCTGTGAAACACTGACATGGGACACTGACACGTACACGGCACGAATATTGGGACACACCAAATTCTTAAAATCATAGAACATGACGACACGGTATATATGTATATATAATATTTATTAATATTAATATATATTGTACCATATTCATAAGATTCCAAAAAGTTTTACGCTGGCTGTCGACTACCTAGCACGCTTCAAGTGGTTAGATCATGTACAAAGAAGACATAACACGTTGGCGTTGCTTGATCCATATGCCCAACCGCACCGGGAAAAGGCTCTGATTTTTGTTGTTGTTCATTAATATATATATATTGTAATACCTTTACCCATGGTGAGCTACATAGATAGAGTAAGGAAATTTTCAAATTCAAAGAAAAGAGAAGATGCTAAAAAAATCATGGTTACAAGAACAGCCCAAAGATGATAGAAGGCAGAAGAGATAGGCTGGAGAGAAAAGAAAAATGGGATGGAGAATGAAACACACTTCTTAGCAAATAGGGAGAGAAAAGCTAAATAGAATGCACACTTTAGTATGGACTATGGAGATAGACCGAAGACAAAATAAACATTTTACTGCCTTTGTTTTCTTTCTTATTTTTAGAAAATTTCAACTTGCTGTGTGGAACCGTATCAAGCGTGTGTCCAAGTCAAGAAAAAGTATTTTTTTATTTGGACACGTACAGACACATGTCGTCATTGTGTCGTACGAGTGTACGTGTCCGACACACCTACAAGTTGAAGTATCTATGCTTCATAGTGTAATGGTTTTGGGCAAGGCAGTGAAGTAAACACGTCACTCTTTTAGTGGGAGGGTTTGAAAATTTTGAATCAGAGAGACCTTGTGGGAGAGGGGAAAGGGGAAGGAAAAATCTGGAAGGACCTTGTGGGAGAGTACTAACCTCTAAATTGCTAGTGTTTTATCGGTTTTCTGCTATTTTGTACAGTTTTGATGCATGTTGGTTATTTTGTGTTGTGTTTTGGTCTTTTGGATAGTTTTGCTGAGTTTTGTGCAGTTATACTGATTTTTTGCTCTGGTTTGAATACTTTTTATAATATTAGTGATTTTTTCCATCTTAGTTGGGATCTATCATGTTTTCTTGCTCCCTTCCAGTCCTATATCAAGTATAATATAAAACATTACTGTTAGCTATGATAACTAAAAGATATAAAAGCAATCATACAATTATTCTTTTGTGAGAAGCATGTGAAATAAATGTAATCTTAAACCTCTAGGCATCCTGAATACCTACGTATCACATACAAGCATTTTTCATATATCTTCGAAATTTCGGTATCTAAAGATGCCTAGTTAAAAATTAAAGTTTACCAATGGCCTTATTTATTTCTTGAACCAATAAATCATCTTAAAATACTCCTTTCCTTGTTAAAAATGAAAATTTACCACTCACCTTATTTATTTCTTGGACCAATAAATCATCATAAAATACTCCCTTCTATATAGGAGATTCAGATGCCCCAAAAGTTCCTAAGACAACCATCCAAAAAAAAGACAAATACTCCAAGTACAATAAGCACACTTACATGCTCGCCAAAATTATATGTTCTGCATACTTCTGGACGGATAAATTGTCGCCCTTTGTGATTCTCTTTTAATCTCAACCAGTCATCCCAATAAGTGAAAATTTGTCAAAGGAAAATAGTATAATCACGAATTATGCATAATTTAAATAGAGTAAACAAATATGGTACACAAAGACAAGAATAATTACTAAAACATGAAGGATATGCCTTTGGCCATTTTGGTGATAGCTCATCCCATGTATGTCTAATCAGCATCCATCCTAGTCCAGGAAAGAAGTCCGAGCGATATAGTTCATCTGCAGATTACATCAAACTAATAATTTACTTGAACAGTACTAATCTTCATCCATATTACACATTTTTCAGGAACATAAGTTTCTTATTAACAAGGCATTTAGATATTAGAACAGATGTTTGTACCTTTATGATAATCATTGTAAAAGAAGCTAATAGAAGCCTAATAGATTATCTCTTGCTTAGAAAATCATTTGTATGTTTGTAGGACTTGTAGCCTGTTTGGCTAAGCTTTTTTACCTCCAAAAGCGTTTATTTTCTTAAAATGAGTTTGGCAAATGTTTCAAAAGTGCTTTTGAGTTGTAGCAGAAGCAATTTTTCAGCATTAAGCAAAAGCTAGAAATTGGAGCTTCTACTTCTAGCCAAATGCAGAAGCTAAAATTTAAACTTCTTAGAATAAAACTACCCTTACTCAAATTTTAAAATTCTCATTTTATCCTCTTATAAAACCTAATTAATAAAGATAATAATAATAATAGAAATTAATATTTATAATTAGTTTTCATTTAAAAATTATAAATAAGTATTTAATTAATAAAACTAAACATAATAATTGTAACTGTCATTTTTGGTTCAGACAATTCATAATTGAAAATAAGGACCGCAAGGGGTCGTAAAGTTGGGGGACTTGTCCTTAGGTGATTACCTAGATGCCTACGTAGTACGTACCCTTGTTAAGGAATCAAAGTCCACGTAGTTCGGAAAGGGAACGTCCATAGGAGCTTTTAGGCAAGAGTGTTACCGTAGTGGCCGTGTGCGGCTAGGACATGTATATTGGTTCGAACGGGCGAGCCACCTGTTGGAGGTACCTTGTATGTAGATGATGAGAGAACAAGAGTCTCTCAATGGTGCTTTAGAGCTAGAGAATGAGGGTATTCTGAGAGAGTAAGTGTGCTTTGTTGTCTCTCAGTTAGACTTTTGGGTGATGATGATTCCGTTCCGTTCTGTCTTAAGTCACCCAAGTGAATATTTATACTTGATGTAGGGAAGAACGTGGTCGATCCACGTTCTTGTGCATAGTGCTTGACCCAAGATCTTTGGACATCTCCCACGTCTCTAATTCGAGAGAGTACATGGGGAAGCATGGGTGAAGGCCACGTATGAGACCATCGAGTGGTGCCATGTGTCACTAATCCGTGGTCTGACTTACCTTCTAGAAGGCCAGCGCCACGTGTCCATAGGAGGGAAGATTATGGAGTTACATAAGTCCCCCAAGTCTATGGGTGTTGGGCACCCGTGGACTTAAGTTATTTTTTGCAAAGTATCGGGGGCAAGGTCGCCCGCCATGAGCTGTTTGTAGAGTGAGATCGACCGCTAATTAGAGGAATGAGGACGGTCGAACGTGTATCCGAGAGAACTTTTGAGTTTCGCTGGCGATTACTTCGAAGGAGTGGGTAGCCTAGGATGCCACGTGTCAGGATCCTATCAGCAGTCGTCACTTCGGATGTCTCGTAATTTATCTGTGAAGCCGTTTTTTCTCCATTTAGTGCCCACGTGTTTCCAAGAGACGTCATCATTAGCCGCTGCTTCGGAGTTTTCCACATATATCCTTGGAGCCTTTTGAAGGACTTTTGGACTTCCGATGGTATTTAGGTCTTCTTCGATGTGACTCGAGGGCTTCAAATCTAGGTCGTTCTTCTTGATGTGTCTGCTCGAATCGGACGGCTTCAACCTCGAGTAGGTGTAGGTGATAATTACTTCCTTTCCATTGTGGATTTCATAGGTGGCTGAGATTTGAATCGCCGCGCCTTCCAGGTCCTTATAAATACCCCTGAGATTGAAAAGGAAAAAGCCCTATTTACCTTCGAGTTTTTTGATTCTAATCCTTCGATTTCGAGAGCTTTCCTCGTCTGCAAGGTTGCTTATGGAATTTCTTGCCGTCCACTGGTAGAGTTTCTTCATGGCCACCAAGGATGAAAGTAAGTGTTGTTTCCTTCCTCCTTTTGTATTTTTTCCTCCTCTTCTCTGATCTGATTTAGGGCTTTCTGCTTTGATTTTCAGGATTGTACCCTTTCGATTTCATTGATTTGGAAGACATTTCCCCTCCTCCTCCTCTGAGTCGCACTGGGGATAATCAGGGCAAGGAGAGAAGAACAAGGCAGGGTTCTTCTACCAGCCGAGAGAAGGCCACCGGAGTTCGTGCTGGGGTGCCTGAAGGGGGTAGGAGAGTGGAAAGAAGGCAGGGATCCTCTCCTATTCCCAATAATACCGCCAGAAATCGTCTTCAGCAAAAAGAAGACCTCCAAAGGAAAGAAAGGAGGAAACAAAGAGAAAAGAATGAGGAAACCCTGTGTGGGGGTCTACATAGAAGCAGAGAAAACCCACAGAGGAAAACTAACAGAGAAGATTCCCAATATAGAGAAAGAATGGAGCAGCAACCAAACAACACGACAAAGAACAGAGATGAGACAAAAAATGACAACCAACCAAGAACACTAAGAAGAGGTCGAGAACAAAACGGAAAACCATCCGAAAGCACCAAGAAATGACCTGTGCAGCCGAGAAGATTGAAACATGTCGGAAAATGGTGGTCACGCGCCAGCGCGTGAGATTTTAGCGAAAATGTCGGTGGCAAGTGGCGGCGTTTGAGGATGGGTTTTACCGGAGATACGCTGACGATGATGATTCCAATGGCGGTGAGATTTAAAAATGGCACTATTTCAGAATAATGTTCCCAAGAGATGGAAAGTTAGAAACATATCGAGAAAAAAGAGCTACTCAGTTACTAACTTGAATCAATTTTTGCACCTTCGATTAGATTTTGCTCTGATACAATATGAGAATAATGTTTCTATATTTACTCCAAGAGAAAACTGAGCAGCAAGCACCCTCACAACTACTTACATAAATACAAACAACCTACTCACCATATATATTAAAAGAAAACAACTAATAAATAAAACTTGTTAACAAACAAGTAGATAAATATTCTCACAACTTCCTTTGAGAAATAAGTATTGCTCTCTCTGATCTAGCAACCTCAATTCCCAAGAACAAACTGCACTTTGGCGAGGTCCTTGATTTCAAATTCCTATGCCAGCAAATTTTTCAATATGGACAACTCTTGATCTTCACTAATCAACACAATGTCATCTACATAGACTATGAGAATAGTGAGTTTACCCTCTTGATGCCTTATGAAAAGGGTGTGATCAGCATTTCTTTGTCGATAGCCAAAGGATATCATGGCTTTGCTAAACCTGTCAAACCAAGCTCTCTGGGACTGTTTTAATCCATATAGGGCCTTCTTCAGTTTGCACACCTTCCTTTCACTCTGTTCATTATCAAAACCAGGTGGGATCTCCATGTGTACTTCCACCTCTAGGTCCCCATGAAGGAATGCATTCTTCACATCAAACTGGTGTAGGTCCCAATCAAGGTTCGTTGCACAGGATAACAGAATTCTGACGGACTTCATTTTGGCAACAGGAGAAAAGGCCTTCTGGTAATCTACTCCATATGTCTGAGTGAATCCTTTGGCCATATTATCGTTCTATCGAACCATCAACTTTGTGCTTCACAATGAAGACCCATTTAGTAATATATATTTTTAAAAAATATATAAAATTATCACAATTTTATGATATTTCCATAAATTAGTTCATAAGTTACCAAAGTGACAATTTCCATACATCAATTCAACAAATAAAATATCAAAATTCATAGTCCTAAATATCTAGGACTAAAGCTACATTTTGGGTTTTTTTAAAAAAAATAACTTATACGATCTTAATTACGATCTTACGATCCTTTCTTACGATCAAGATCGCGATCCTATCCCGATCTTGAAATTTTTCAATTCTAAGCACGATCCAAATCGAAAATACATCACAAGATCTCGATCTTAAACGATCTTACGATCTAGATCGCGATCTTGATTACCATGCATTTACCCACCACTTTCTTATTTGGTGGTGGAGTGACTAAGTCCCAGGAATTATTCTTGGATAACGCCTTCATCTCCTCAATCATCGCTCGCTTCCACTTAGGATGTGAAAAAGCTTCCTTTCAATTCTGTGGAATAGACACAAAGGAAACAGACAAGACAAAGGTTCTATATGAAGGGGACAGGAAGTCATAGGAGACTAAATTAGACAAAGGATGCTTAGTACGAGACCTAACTCCTTTTCTGTGGGAAATGGGTAAATCTAATTCATTAGTGAATGCGATAACTCATTGATAGAGGAGGATTCTGCAATTGCATGATGGCTTCTTTTGCTCTGTCTACCTTGTTCCTCCTTGAGTTTGTCAACAAATTAGGCTTATCCAACCTCCCAACAGTCTCCCCTGAACTTCACAATTCTGACTGCATTCTTCCTTATGTCTTCCAGGTCAAACCTAAACCTGGGCACCTCTTCTACTCATTGTTCTCCCCGTGAAGAGGTGGAGAGGGAGGACCAAACTATGGTTCAAGTTCTCGAAAAGTTACATCCATACTGACAAAGGTTTTCCTAGAGGGAGGATGGTAGCATTTATAACCCTTTTGTGTAGGTGAATACCAATAAAGACAAATTTGAGTGCTCGAGGGTCAAGTTTGCCAATATTCCTTGTTTGGACAAAACACATACATCCAAACACCTTTGGAGGGATAATGTAATTACTCTGACCCTTTAAAAGTTCAAGAGAACCCCGAAAAACAAGAGTTCGTAAGGGCATTCGGTTAATAAGGTGGGCTGCCACTAAGACTGCACCTCCCCAGTAAGGCTTGGGTAGATTCATAGTGAACATAAGGGACCTGGCAACCTCAAGCAAGTGTTGGTTTGTTCTTTCAACTACCCCATTTTGGGCACTAGTATACGAGCAACTAGTTTCATGGATTATCCCATTTGCCTCTAGATAAGCACTTAATTGTTTATCCATGTATTCCGTGCCATTATTAGTATGCAAAATTTTTACCTTAGCATCTAACTAGGTACAGACCATCTTATGAAACGATCAGTAGAAACAAGAAAAAACTTCATTCTTTGCCTTTTAGTAAATATATCCAAGTGGTCAGGACAACAATCAATTAAAGTAACAAACCAACGAATACAAACAAAGAGACAGTATGGGTAGGCCCCCAAACGTCATAATGGATGGTAAGAAAAGGAGTCAAACTTATATTGTTACTCAAAGGATAAGAGTTCCTAGTGTGCTTGGCAAGTTCACAAGCATCACAAGATAGTGTTTCAATCGAAATACTGGAGAACAAACTAGGAAAAAGTTTCTTTAAAACAAAAAATTATAGATGTCCTAACGGCCTATGCCATTGTATTATTTCTTGGGTACCATCCTTATTATCTCCAAAATAAGCTT
The DNA here is from genome assembly GCA_014851425.1 of Senna tora. Classification (NCBI taxonomy): domain Eukaryota; kingdom Viridiplantae; phylum Streptophyta; class Magnoliopsida; order Fabales; family Fabaceae; genus Senna; species Senna tora. Next base: position 13,830,468 of record CM026261.1, on the reverse strand, counting down.
GCCCTGAGTCTTGATTGTTGTCTAAGTACATACAAGCCAACACACAATCTACCATTGCCAATCCTCCTCCTTGTTTGAAGGTCCTGGAAGACACAATAATTAGGGAAGGACACAATTTTGCATTTCAGGTCTTCGGCGATGGAACTAACAAATAATAGGCTAACTGCAAACTAGGATATATGAAGCACAAAAGAGAGATTAACAATAGGTGAATAAGCCATAGAGCCAGTTTCACAAACAAAAATTATAGCCCCATTGGCTATGCGTACATTTTCCCGTTAAGACATAAGGAATAATGTTGAAGGCTTTTAGAAGAGCCTGTTGTCTATTCACACTAGAATCAATAATCTAGGAAGGCAAATGAGCAGTGAAGGTCATACCTGAAAGCACATATTTAGATGTGCCAACCATAGAGGACTGCAGCTTAGTTAAGAGCTAGCAAAGATGTTGGACTTCCTCGAACTACAAAGTGGTGTCAGAGTTTGTCTCCTTAGATGTCTCAACATTTTCTGCCATGTTTGCCTGACCCCTAAGCGGAGTGGGGCGTTTTCCTCTTCAACCTCTAGTGGGTCGGCCATGAATCTTCCAACAAGTCTCCCTGGAGTGCCTCAACTTGCCACAATAATCACAATGTAGGTGATCTTTGTCAGTATTGGGTGCCTTCGATTTTTCATGTGATGCAGTTAACCCTGATCTTCAACTAGTGTTTGGTGAGGCATAACACCACGCCTACTCTCTCCTCTTACAAGATACAAGAGTATGAGGCATCAAGAGAAGGAAAAGGGATTATTCCCAGAACATGTGCTCGAATCTGATCATATTATGGACTCAAGCTAGCTAAATATTCAAAGACTCCCGCCTTTTGGATTAACTTGTGAAACAGTATGGAATCTTTAGTACAATGGATTTTAAGATCTTGATAGTAGTCTACTTGCCACAACCCTTTCGATTTATAGTAGTCAATCACAATTAGTTCTCTCTCCTTGGTGTTATGGATCTTATTCTTAATCTCAAATGTCTGAGCATCACTCCCTTTGCGAGAATAGGTAAGTTTGACAGCAATCCAAATCTGCTCAGCAGTCTTGGAAAACAAGTACAGTTTATACATTTTTGGAAGCAAAGTATTTATAAGCCGTGAGCACAATAGAGAATTTTCAGCTTCCCACTGAGTATAGGTATCACTAGAAATAGAAAGGGGATTTTATCTCTGTAAAGAGAATCCTGTAATTTTTGAGACTTCATGAACAACAAACATGCATGTTACCAAGATAGGTTCCTACACCATCTAATTTAACCGTACTAATATGGGCATGGAAATATTTTCACCAACCTTAGAGTATCCATGGGAAGTGTCAAGAATAAGAAAAAGAAGGCGCAAAGAAGAAGAAAAAAAAAACACAAAACAAGTTTTCCTCAAAAAAAAAAACTTTTGTCAGAAGGTTTTCAACTATCAGTACCAGCCAAGCTTCGAATGGGTAATGCAACGGTGCTGATGGTGAGATCAATGGACGCAAAGGCTCGGAATACAACACGATTCTGATCCATAAATCTTTGACCGGCGCACAGCGGCGTCGAAAGGTGCTGAAGACTGGGTTCCGGCAAAATCGACAGCTGAGCATTGCGGTGGCAGGGGTAGTGACTCGAGTGGAGGGAGAAAACTCGATCTCCTAGTTCTAATAGGTATAGGGAGGAGAAAAAACTCAACCCCTAGATTTTTTTTATAGAAAAAGAAATATTATTAAGAAAGAAAGTACAAAGGAGGAGGACACGGAGTCCTCTAAGAAAGAAGAAAAAAACCAACAAAAAGAACACCACAAAAGAAAAACAAACTTTAACTCAAAAAAGCCTTCCAATCCCTTTGGAGATCTATAATGGAAACTCAACCCCTAGATATAAACAGGAACCCTAGGGTTGCTAGGGGAGACGAATACTCACCTCAAGCAACCAGCTTCTGATACCATTAAGATTTTTTAGTGTGAAAAAGTCTTCTATTAAGAAATTAATTGATTACATCTATGGACCTTGTATTTAAACACAACGTTCCTAATCCAACTAGGAACTAAAATCAATAAAAGGTTTGTCCTAACAAAGTCAATAAGTACTTATCCTAATAAAAAAACATTTTATAAAGATAAATAAAACTTGCTAAACATAATCTAATAAATTTACATCATAATAATCGTATTCAACACCTACACATGCAACTGGAAACAGAAAAGGTAAACAGGGGATTGTTGAGGCAAAGAGAAACCAGAAAGCCATACTACATATTACAAATACCAATAGATAAATTTGAGTTGTCACAACTCAAGAGTGCTTTCCAAATTCGAGGTTTTTTTATGCCCTAAAGTGACAATTACATGGATTTAATTTTAAATTCAAGGTTTAATATTGCAAATGAAGTATAACTGTGGGCATGAAAACTGAACCAACTTACAAGAATCGTGTACAAACTGCTTTTGTCCATTGTCATTCCATGAGGAAATGGCCAAAATGGACCTACAATAGATAGCGTGATTTATAAACATAGATATAGAGTCTTAATATATACGAAGAGAATTATGGTGCTTGGGGAAAAGCATGGATCTAAAATGCATACTTATCCTTGTCAAGAATTTTTGATGTAGCATCAAAGTAATCAAAGAAATCAGGTGCTATTTCCATATCATCTGAGATAGAGTGAAGAGACATCCGATTAGCTTCCATATTGACCAATAACAAAAGAGAAGAAAAATACAAATAATTCTTAAAGAAAAAAAACTAATTTCACCTTCAAGAATGATTACTCGGCTGAAATTATGCTTGTAGAACAGTTGATCCAGAGCCCACTTGTAATGACCTAATAAAGTCAATTACATGATTAATGAATTGTGTGAAATCTTTTCAACTAGACCCAAAAAAATTTTTACTTTTGTGCAATCTTCTCTTTGAATAGAGAAGACAACAGAGACAGAGAAAGATAGAGAACACTTACGTGCAATCTTATAGTAAGCAATTAACTCTCCAGGCCTTTCAGTTTGGACTGGTTCATAATCCAAGTGCTGCATCAAACTATTATTAGTGTTGAGGTTTGTTTCCAAATGTTAAGCTATTATGTTCCATAATATGGACAAAAAACAAAAACAAAAATATATTTAGGAAAGGTACAAATAACCCCCTCTAAATAGTAACACTTCACCCCAAAACTATGATAAAACCTAAAAAAGTTAACACTTGAGTCACATCTCCCTCTTTCAAGTGTGCATCTAATCCTCAAATGGGGCCATAAAATGCTCGCCTCGAACTCGTAATCTTCATGAACTATATTTGGAACTTATCGACCACCTCTCCTCAAAATCGTTCTCATCCAAAAACACAAGCAAATTGTAACACTGATTTGAAGAACAGAGAATTCAAATAAGCCACAGAAGGGCATATCATAGAGGATAACTCGGATGATAAACAAGAACTGTGACTATCATCTTTTTGAGAAACTGGTGGCATCAAAATTTCTGAGAACTTTTGGTGGGTTTGAAAGAAAAAGCAAGTTGCTGAAGATGGCAGACTGAATTGTAATGGCTTCGATGTCTTCGTAGGCGTTGGTTCTGTAGGAAAGAAAAAAGAAAGTGGGAAAAAGGAGATGCGGCTGCCAAGACAAGTTTGTCGGTGTGATATGGCTTGAAGTTCAAGAAATTAAATGGTTAAGGAAAAAAGTTGAAAGCTTTCTTCGACGGAAAATTGGGGAAGTGAATGAATGAATGAATGAGGGGGAAAAGTGCTTCATTTTAAAGTTCTACCAAAGTTGTAATGCCCCTATAGTTCAAGGGAAATATGCCATGTTTGTCCTATTATTTTGGTCAAATAAACTTGAAGCAACTTCTTATGATAATCCTTCGGGATATATTATTACTATTAAGTCAAAATCCTTGTATCAACACCATCACAATTTGGTCAGTGTAACATTTTGATATCTTAAGTGAATAGCGTATACAAATATGAAAAAACACATTATAGAGGCCCTACAACTATTATTATTATTAGTCTGTAAAAACATAGTTGTCTTCTTTCATTCACTAAGCACTCCATTATACCAAGACATTTAAAAGAAATATGTTATACATAATGGAGATGAAAAATCACAATTAATTGAAAACAGTCTAAAACTATACAAGTTGGAGATGCAAAGAGAGGTCACTGGTTGCAAGTTTCCACCAGCTCACCCTATGCAACAGTAATGACAAATTGGAATTGTATCGCGTAGGTCACTTTATTGTCCAATTCAAAGCTAATATAATGCACAAAAGACCAGTAATTAACCATGTAAAATAAGACAAAACTAACTAATAAACAAAGAAAATTTTCAAAGTATAAAAACTCACTTCAGTTTCACTATATACCTGCATATAAGATAATTCATCATAGCTCAGAGCCTTACTTTTGACACCTGGATGTGATCCATCCTTGAAAACATAACAAAGTACAATCCTCAGCTGTCTATCATATATGCATTTACAGAATAATAACAACCACTCAATCAATCCTACAAGACAACAGAAACTTCTTTTGTAAGCCAGAAGCTATCCAATACCTGGGATACAAATAGTGGATATTTCGAAGAGATAGACCTTTGGTATCTGGAGAAATAAAAAGTTTATACCTAATTAGATCTGATAAACAATTAAATAATCAAGTTTAAGGCATTAGCGTAAGGAAAATGTATTATATATGATGCATACTTCAATACAGAATTAATAGTCCTCTCTAAGTAATCAGCACGATTACAAGCCATGATCACTACAGCTGCCACAGGGACCTAAAACGTTCACCAGGGAGAATCATCTAATTATAGAAGCAATAAACTCCAGGAAGAGAAATAGCATGTGCAAGAGGTTTCATCAGACTGCCTAGTTTTAGTTGAACCTGTACTTTGTCGATCAACTTTTGTAGGCCTTTCCCTGAAATATTTATTTATAGAACGGTAAGTTACTGAATATCTTGTAGACAGCTAAATATCATATTACATTGAGATAAAAGAAAACATCCTATCTTAAATCGGTGTTCTCAATACTGTACGTGAGTAAATAGCAGCAGGCCAAAAAACTGGCATAACACCATAGTGGCTGCCATCTACAGGCAAGACATTTAAGAAAAACATGGAGAATAGAAAAGAAACAACTTCTCTTTGGCTGTTTGCCTATGCATCTTAGTTTCATTTATTTTCTGTGAGTGAGTCCTCCCCTTTGATGTCTTCCATATACTAAACATGCTGGCTATCTTTCCAAATTTCCTTATTAATGGCCAGAGGTCCCTATCTACTCACCCTTGAAAATCCAAAAATTCTACACTTAAATTCGCTCACAAATGATCAGAAGTCCCAACTACTCACCATGGAAACCCGATAATTTTAAATTTTAAATTCCTCATAAAAGGAAAATAGTCCTAACTACTACCCTTTTAAAAGCAAAAGTTGTCTTGATAGAAATTAGAAATTACAATGCCACCATGGTGGACCCCATGCATAGCATCCGCCGACGAAAAGCAACCACCAATGACAACACTGAAATTCAGAAGAGGATCCTAATCCCAGTACTTCAACGACCAATGTAGTGAAAAATAAGCAAGAGCTCTCACATTTTCATGGACAGGTGTGAATAAAGAAGTTAGTCAATAAGAGTAGAACACCATTGGGAAATGGATTATTGGCACATTTATAAGTAAATTTATGGAAATAGTAGACACTATGATTAAAAGAAAAATAGATGTAATGTTCCTACAAGAATCTAAATGGGTAGGAGATAAAGCAAGAGAATAGAACACTCTGAATTTTAAGCTTTTGTACGCCGACTAGACAAAAGTTAGGAATGGAGTAGGTATAAATAAATGTAGATAAAGAGTGAAGGAACAAAATAGTGGATTATGACACCTTCAATGTTATCAATGCTTATATACCACAAGTCAAGTAGGACTGGAAAAACATAACAATAAATTTTGGGAAGACCTAGAAGATTTAATATAAGGACTATCCTTGGAAAAAGACGATTTTCTTAGAAGGAGATCTAAATGAACAAGTGAAGAGTGAAACTAGAGGATATGAAGGTTCCTCAAAAAGGACACAAAATCAAAGAAGTAAATGTCGAGGGTAAAACAATCTTAAATTTTTCTTTAACTTTTAAGTTTACTATAGCAAACATGTGTTTTAGAGAGCAGAGGATCTCATCACATACAAGAATAAACTGATGTTCACAAATTGATTTCTTCTTGGTAAATGGTTTGATTTGGCCTTTGTTTTGGTTGACGAATTCTAGAATTTGTAACCCATTTAACCCGACCCAAACCACCAATCTGACCATTGTGTAACGGGTACTTCTAAAATCAAGTCGTACCCGTACCGGATACGTACCCGGTACTCGTACCCTTTGGGTACTCTTGGGTACTTCAAAATATGTGTGATGTAGTATTTTTTGAAGAAAAAAGTTTGATTTTAGTACTTAAAGAAAAAATTATAAGTATATCTATAAAATTTTACCTTTGTAGTCTTACAGATTAGATAATTTTAAGAAAATGACAAATATACACCTCAATATCATAACTAATTATATTAGTTTTATGAATTTTAAGAAACTTATGTTACTATTTTGATTGGTTATGAATGATTAAAGGGCATTACCTATTTTTATTACATTTAAAATTGTTATATATTATAAATTTTATTTATTTACTTAGTATATATTGCCGTACCCATACCCTATTTTTAAAAATTTTTGCCATACCCCATACTCGTACTCGCACCCGTACCTGTACCCGCACCCGTATTCATGCATCATAGGTGTAAACATATATATATATATATATTTCCAAAACATGAAGCAATGTGTTTCACTCTGCAATCCCTAATTTCATTCAGATTTAGTCTTTACTCTTTCTTCAGTGACTTTGGCATTTGAAAGCCCTTGCTGCTGCCTCTTCTTCAATGTCAATCGTTTGCTGCATAACAGACTTTGATTGTTGTTGTTGTTGACCTTTTATCGCTCAATATTCAATACCATACAACAATGCAAGTCTTGTGACTTCTTGTATGGAGGATCTCCAAGTTTCACCTCATTCCTAGAATGAGCTTCCCTACCACTAAATTTACATTCCATATACTCTGTCTTACTTCGACTTATACGAAATCCATATGTCCCCACGTCTCCAATTTTACGTTTGCTTCTTTGGAATCTCCAACCAGGACTATATCATCAGGAAAAAGCATACACCTTGGAGCTATCTCTTGTATATGTTCAGTGAGCAAATCCAATACTAAATTAGAGAGGTAAGGGCTCAAAGATGAACCTTGATTTAGCCCTATGCTTATAAGGAAATCTTTCGTGGCACCACCTTGTGTTCTCACACAAGTCATGACTGAGCGATAAAAAGTCAACCTACGTTGGATGATTAAACACACTAGAAAAGATAGAATTAAAAATGATTGCATTAGAGAAAATGTTGGTGTAACACCAATTATAGAAAAGTTAGTTGAAACCTTAAGACTACGTTTGGTTCAAATTTTTTATGGAATTGAGATTGGAATCTAAATTGGAATTGAGATATAGAATTGGAATTGAATTATTTTAATTGAAAAGTGTGTTTGGTATAAAAAGATGGAATTGAAATATTGTAAAATGATGTGAGGTAAATTGACTAATTTGCCCTCAATAAATATTAAAAAAATAATTTTATTTTATATTAAAAATAATAATATTACTTATAAAAAAAAAATTCCAACGGTAATAAATTGTTGGAGTTATGGAGTATGTGAAACGTTGCTTCATCTTCAATATTGGCTTGATCTTTTCTCTCTCTTGCTCCATCTTCAACCTCTCATCTTCTCAGCTTCATCTTCGTCTTAAAGCTCTTTTTTTTGATGGATCATCTTCAAGCTCTTGTTCTCTCATCTTCTTAGCTTCATCTTCATCTTTAGAGTTGAAACCGACGGAGAGGAAACTCACGGAGGCGACAATAACGGAGGAGACAAAAGCAACGACCCCAGTTCTGACGAACTCGAAGACGAGGAAGACAAAACAGACGGAGAAAGATCATCGGAGCTGACACGAACGGAGGAGACAAAAGCAACGACCCCAAATTAGACGAACCCAAAGTCGAAGGTGCGTTTTTTACATTTCCAAATCTCAGTCGCCGGCGGTGATGATAGCAACAAAAATGGAGGATTTCAGAAGCACAAAAATGGAAGATCAGAATAGATGGGATGAGAGCAACGAGAGAGAGAGAGAGAGAGAGAAGTACCAGAGCAATGAGGGCAAATTCGTCCTTTCAAGCCCAATTCCATAAATTTCACCCTTTTCCTTGTAAATAGGTAGGAATGATCTGCAGGCCATTTTGAAGAAAGCCAAGAATTGGGTTCCAGATTGGAATTCAATTCCAATGACAAAAATTTGAACCAAACACTGGAAATGCACAAAAATGTGTGCAATTCTGGCCTGAATTCATTTCTTAACCGAACCAAACGTAGCCTAAGTGAATTGGTCATGTATTAAGAAGGTCAATAAAGGCTTTTATACAAAGAGTACATTAAAAAAAAAAAAGATAGCCCAGTAAATAGAGATAAGAGGAGACCCAAGAAAACAAATCAAAAACTATTAAGATAGATTTAATTATCAACAACTTAACCATAAAAATGAGCCAAGATAGAACGCGTTTGCATAGCTTGATCCATCTAAACGGCCCCACCTGGTGTAAAAAGAGAAGACTTTACTTGTTATATTTTTTTTATTTCAACAAATTTTCTTTCTGGAAAAGTTTTGTAATTGTGATTCAGTAGACTTTTGGAATGTAAGAGCTTTTCTTAAAAAAGAAAAAAGACTAGAAGGGAATAATACAAAATAGTATAAAAAACAAAAGGCAAGAGATCTACCCAATCAAACGAAGATTCTAACCTAAGAAGCACGGACACACCAATTTCATGGCTGTCCGCGTGTTTGACACGTGTCGGACACGGACGCGTGTACGACACGCATGCGACACGTGTCCGACACGCGTCTTGGCGTGTCGAACTGGTTACACGGCTTTGATCGGCTCAAACACAGCGAAACCCGACTTTGAGAGGAATGACCTTCGGCGACTTAAGGGAGAGGATTGACAACTAACAGTTTCAGACGCGCCGTCCACCACCGTTCTAGAACTCTTCGGGTGTTGGCTGATGATTTTTCTGCTTGTTTTGTTTCTTGCTTTGGTTATTCGTTGTTTATTTGGACTTTGACTTAAGCTTTGTTTTATATATGAGAGCTATTCCCCACCCCATTTTTTCATTATCAGTGTACTATAGTAGGTATGATTAGGTTGCATTTTTTAGGTGTGTGGGACCCGTGGCTTCTATAAGTATTGGTGCATGATGTGGGGTAGTTGATGAAAACCAAATCCATAAGAATAAAGATTTTTTATGATATTTTGGATATAGACATATATATCCTATCATGAATAAATACTATAATTTTGGAAGTTTTTATCCATATTTATAAATAATTATATCTTAATTTTCTGTTAATTAATTCTATACCCAAGAAAACACAACAGAATAAAATTCCGATTTAAATCTCTTGCATTGTATTCTAACCAACGACACTACAATCCTGCCAAAAACTTCACAATTCCCGAGAACTTTATGCTCCTTTCGTCGTGTAAATATGGTACTAATTCGACAGTTTTTGCTATGTAGTTTTTGTCAGTGTATTTTTCTATTTAAAGCCTACTGTCAATAACATATTCAATTATAGCAATTTTTCTGTTGTATTAGTTCTTACAGTTTAGAGTTGGTTGTAAAAGATTTAGTTAGCTATTGTTGTATCAAGTATCTCATTATAAATACCTGAAGGTCATGAACAAATGCTTTCAGCATGAGTCTAAATTTTTGTAGAATGAAATAAGACAAAATTCATTCTCATCAACTTTCTCTGCTCTCTCTGTTTTCTATCTTTCTTTTTTTTTATAGAAAAAAGAAATTGTATTAAAGAAAAAGAAGATTACAAACACGAGGACAAGTAGTCCTCAGGAATAAAAAATAAACGAAGACAAGTAAACAAAACTAAAACATTATCTCAGTAGGGCCTTCCAATCCCTTTGAATATCCATAATGGACATTCCTCTAAACAGACCATTCGACGAAGCCCATAAAGAAGACAAAAAAGTAATTTTATCCCACAGCAGATGAGGTGAGAGGAATCTATTATTAAAGACCCTAGCATTCCTTTCCTGCCAAAGACACCACAGCGTCGCCAAAACTGCACATTGCCAAACAGCTTTCTGTTCCTTATTCCTTCCAAAGCCCACAAATTTAATACCCAGAAAAATACCCACATTCGCCGGACATACACAATTCTCTTCAAATAAACCAAACAACATATTCCACATAAACCTTGCCACTTTACAATGTAAAAAAAGATGGCTATTCGTCTCAAACCTTCTAAAACACATGACACACACATCCGGTGACAACGCCTTATTGGGACGACGAGTCTGAAGCATATCATTAGTGTTAATTCTATTAAGTGCCGCTGTCCATAGAAAAGCCTTTACCTTATAAGGAGCCTTTATTTTCCAGAAAGATTTAGGAAGAAGATTAGGATTAGGGTTTGGGGTTTTAGTTAGGAATTTAAAAAACGAAGAGCAAGTATATGAGCCCAAAGAATCTAAACTCCAAATCCTGCTATCAGGAACCGAAGAGGCTCAAAAAGGAGCAAGAATATCTAATAACAAAATAACATCTTCTGTAAGTCTATCATTAAGATTTCTAGAGAAGTTGAAGTTCGAGAAAAGTGTTCATCCTAAATTATTAAGAAATCAACAATTGGTGCATTGTGTAGAGAAGATAAACCATATAAACGAGGAAAGAGTTCGATAAAAGTAGATTCCCCAATCCAATGGTCTTCCCAAAAACGAAAACGAGTACCATCGCCCACACGAAAGGAAAGTAAAGTCGAGAAAGAATGATATACCTGAGATATAAACTTCCAAGGACTTGCATGAGTAGCTCTATTCCCAATATTAACGTCCCAACCATTCTGTTGAACACCATATTTGCTCTTTATCACCCTATGCCACAGGGAAGTAGCTTCCAAAGGGAACCGCCAATGCCATTTAGCCACTAAAGAGATGTTTTTACACACCAAATTACCTAGACCCAATCCCCCATCCTCTTTAGCCCTACAACAGACTTCCCAACTAACCAAATGATCTTTCTTACACTCACCCTTCCCCGACCACAAGAAATCTCTCATAATATTCTCAATTCTGATTGCCACCTTAACTGGGAGTTTAAATAAAGAAAGATAATACAATGGGATACTCGACAACGAAGCCTGAATTAACGTAATCCTGCCACCTAACGAGAAATAAGTTCCTTCCCAACTCTCAAGCCTTTTGGAAATTCTATGGATCACAGGATCCCAGAAAGACTCAGCCCTGGGACTCCCGCCCAACGGTACTCCCAAGTAGGTTAGAGGCCACTACGAAACCTCACAACCCACCATACCAGCTAGATTCTCCACTACGCTATCTTCTACATTAATCCCCGCAATCCCACACTTATTGAGGTTAATACGAAGTCCTGATATAACTTCAAAGACTTGAAGCAAAGAAAAAACATTCAGAAAGTTTGCATTATCGTGTTGTAAAAAAAGTATGGTATCATCTGCAAACTGTAAGGCCTTTCTAACCACTGAGCTTTGACACCATCTATAGGGGACCAATCTAGCCCTTCGAGGAAGGGCCTCTCTATGTTTTCCTGAGTGTACAACTCTTTATAGAACCTGGTAACTTCATTGGAGATTGAATCAACATCCCTAACGATCCTCCCCCCTTCCATTTCCAGTTCCTTAATCCAACTTCTTTTCTTTCTCCCATTTGCCACCTTATGAAAGTAGCTCGAATTCATGTCCCCTTCCCTAACCCACTTAGTTCTACTCTTTTCGCGCCAACTAATATCCTCTTTAATAATCACCACATCCAGTTCATTCCTAAGAGCCAACCTAGGAGTACTTTGATCTTCCATTAAGCCCCCCTCACTTTCCAGCCTATCTAAAGTCTCCAATTCTTTTAAAATCTCCCTCTTTTTAATTCTTATGTCTCCAAAAACTTCCTTATTCCAAACCTTAAGCTTCTCCTCCACATATTTTAGCTTCTTCATGAATCTAAATCCCACCCAACCAGTAACTAAGCATTCCTCCCACCAAACCTTAACTTGATCCAAGAAAGAGGGATGTTGGAGCCACATATATTCAAAACGAAAAGGGGTTGGTCCCCATGTGACGCTACTTGATTCAAGAAGGAGAGGGAAGTGATCAGACACGGGTCGTACAAGGGTCTCCTGAATTAGATCTGGGAAGCTATCCTCCCACGCAGTTGTAACCAAAAACCTATCTATTCGAGAAGACATCACCCTACCTCAATTGACCGACCAAGTGAATTGAGCATTTGAGAGGGGGATGTCTCTCAGGTCACACTCTCTAATAAAATCATCGATCCCTCTCATGCTAGTAGTGATCCTAGAGCCCCCTAACTTCTCCATAGGGAAGCGAATTACATTAAAATCCCCTCCCACACACCAATGGGGACTACATAACCCATAAACAAAAGATAACTCCTCCCAAAGAGAAGACCTATTCCTAGGATTGGTAGGCCCGTAGACATTAGTAAACCACCAGCATCCTTTACCCTTAATATTTAACAAGACAGACAAAGAAAAACACCCCTTAAGATCATCTACTCTAGACGCTACCCTAGTATCCCACCCTATCAAAAGCCCACCTGATGATCCTGAGGATGGCATAAATTCCCACTCCTTAAATCGACAATTCCAAATACTTCGTACCAATAAACCATCCACTTCCTTTAATTTAGTCTCTTGCAAGAAGACAACATCAGGATCTACTTTGTCTAAAACTTCTTTAATCTTCCCACGTTTTATAGGACTTCCTAACGCATTAACATTCCAACTAACAATTTTCATAATTTACCTTCCTTTCCTAACCACATGTGGAATACAATGGCACAAGGAATTAGGAACGTGGCAACTAAAACACTAGGTATATCTAGAGGTTTTGGACCGAAGGGGAAAGAATCTTGGTGGTGGAAAGAAAGTGTACAAAATAAGATTAAGGTTAAAAGAGAATGTTATAAAACATGGCAGTCATGTAGAGATCATGTAAGCTGGGAGAACTATAAGGTAGCTAAGAAAGATGTTAAGAGGATAGTGTCAGAGACAAGAAATAGGGCCTACGAAGGGTTCTACCAATCTTTAGGAACCAAGGATGGGGAGAGAAAAATATTCAAACTTGCTAAGAGTAAGGAGAGAAAGACAAGAGACATAGATCAAGTGAAATGTATTAAGGATGAAGAAGGTAATATCTTGGTAAAGGACCAAGATATTCAAGAACGATGGAAGGATTATTTTGACAAACTTTTTAATGAAGGGCAAACGGCTGCTAGTCATACTGATGGGCTAAATAGTAACGAAGAGGATCTCAATTATAGTCTCTATCGGAGAATACAAGAGCACGAGGTGGCACAAGCATTAAAGAGAATGGATAATAGCAAAGCAGTAGGACCGGATAATATACCCATTAAGGTGTGGAAGAGCCTAGGAAGCAAAAGCATAAATTGGTTAACAAAGCTTTTTAATGTGATATTGAGATCCAAGAAAATGCCGGATGAATGGAGGAAAAGTACTTTGATCCCAGTGTATAAGAACAAGGGGGATATACAAAATTGTGCAAATTATAGGGGGATCAAACTCATGAGCCATACTATGAAGCTATGGGAGAAGGTTATCGAGCGGAGGTTGAGGGTGGAGACGCGAATTACAGAGAATCAATTTGGGTTCATGCCAGGGAGGTCAACCATAGAGGCAATATATCTATTAAGAAGATTGATGGAGAGATACCAGAGGTCTCATAAGGATCTATATATGGTTTTTATTGATTTGGAAAAGGCCTATGATAGAGTACCGAGAGATGTATTATGGAAGGCTTTGGAAAAGAAAGGAGTACGAGTAGCCTATATCCGAGCAATCAAAGACATGTACGATGGAGTCACGACTTGTGTGAGAACACAAGGTAGTGTTACGAAGGATTTTCCTATAACCATAGGACTACATCAAGGTTCAGCTTTGAGCCCTTACCTCTTCAATTTGGTATTGGATGTGCTCACTGAACATATACAAGAGGCAGTACCAAGGTGTATGCTTTTTGCTGACGATATAGTCTTGGTTGGAGATTCCACAGAACAAGTAAATGAAAAATTAGAGAAATGGAGACAAGCTTTGGAGACATGGATTTCGCATAAGTCGAAGCAAAATGGAGTATATGAAATGTAAATTTAGTGGTAGGGACGTTGATTCTAGGAGTGAGGTGAAACTTGGAGATCACCCCATGCGGGAAGTCACAAGTTTTAAGTATTTGGGAACGATAATACAAAATAATGGAGAAATAGAGGAAGATGTAAACCATAGGATCCAAGCTGGATGGATGAAATGGAGGAAGGCATCAGGTGTTATTTGTGATAAGAAAGTACCGCTTAAGCTTAAGGGGAAATTTTATCGCACCGCGATAAGACCAGCTTTACTATATGGTACTGAATGCTGGGCGATAAAAAGCCAGCATGAGCACAAATTCAACGTGGCAGAAATGAGAATGTTGCGCTGGATGAGTGGTCACACTAGAATGGATAGGATTAGGAATGATTATATTAGAGAGAAAGTGGGGGTAGCACCTATTGTCGAAAAATTAGTCGAAACACGCCTTAGGAGGTTTGGTCATGTACAAAGGCGGCCGGAAGAGGCTCCGGCACGTAGAGTTGACCAAATGGAAGATAACCTAATAACTAGAGGTAGGGGAAGACCAAAGAAAACAATAGGAGAAACGATTAAGAGGGATCTAGCTATAAATAACTTAACTATAGAAATGTGCAAAGACAGAACATGTTGGCGCCGCTTGATCCATATAGCCGACCCTACCTAGTGGGATAAGGCTTTGATTGTTGTTGTACCTTCCTTTCCCTTACCCGCTCTTTTAACTCCATAATTAATTGTGGTTTGTAACCTATGCAACTCCTTAATGGCTTTCTTTCTCCTTCTCGCATACGTGTTAGGGGTCACCTGTAATTTAATTACCTTGCCCGATGTATCTAATAATTGAAACTCTAACTTATCCAACAAGGCTTGTGGGTCTCGGTTGTCGCTCTCATCCCCTAATTGGCGTAAATGTATGGAATTTTCCTTTGACGTATCACTATCCATAGGGTTATGAACAGATACAACTTGGTGTTCCCCAGGCTTAAGAAGATCATCTCTGTTGGGATTACTGGTAACACATGCATACCCTGCAAATTGTTCAACAGGCACATCAGAACACACATCATTAGTTTTGGTATAAGCTATATCGGAGGATGAAAGTTGTTTTTGTGCATTATCAAGTAAAGGAATTGTTTGGACTTCGTTACTTAAAAGATTAACACTAAAGTGCTCCGTCCCCTTGTCCTTACACAAGGCGACCTCACCATCATTGCAAGCCATGTGAAAAAAAGGGGCCATAATATCGCCTTCACCCATTTCCAAGAGGGAGGCCACCCCTTCAAGGCCATCTTCAAGCCTCCTCTTCTGATCCCTCTCTTGTTCTTTATATTCCTTCTCTAGTTGCTCAATGAGGAGACCCTCTTCATTGTCAAAAAAAGAAATTATTGAAGCCTCATCAAGGAACTCCCCCTCTTTCGCCTCCGATGATGAAGAATCCGTCTCTGGTTCCAAACCTTTTATTACAACAGAACTACTCGGGTCCCTAAGAGTAACATTAGTATTTTCGTGAGCTTCCTTTTTCGCTTTCCCTTTGCAAGGCACACCACTAGGCACACTCTCCCCCACCTTAGTTGTCGTCGTCTCGCCCATCCCTGCTAGTTCAGCGCCTCTTACATCTCCTAATACCACAATCTCATCCTTCTCAGTTTGGACACCAACATCACGTTTCATAACATCAGTCCCTTGGACACTAGAACCTTGTTGAACCTGGCTCTAAGCTCGTGGTACCCAACATAATAACCTTCCATCATGTTTAACCTACGTGGGTATTCGCGCAACTGTAGTAAGTGGCCTAGCAGCCACACATTTCGTTGGGGCCTCCTCTGTAGTTTGTCTTTCTAGCACCCACTGAATCCTCCTCCTTCCCCCATCTTCTAAAAATATTCTGAGGGTTCTTCTAAATATAGACTTGCTACCCTGCTCCTTCTCTTTCACCCCATGAGCTACCCTAATATTTTTACACCCCCCCCCCCATCACCAATGCCCTTATGGACGTCCCCTCCAGATCCTCCATTGCGTATAGTCTTCTTCACAGTGTCCGCATAGGACATTTGCTTAGCGACCCCAGATGACTTCACCACGGGTGTATTCCGCCCCACATCCCTTGCAATCGGTGGAACAAGCAATGAAACCAATGCTTTTGCGAGCTACCACAATCCCACCCCTCTGGGACCCTCTGGCACCATCACTGAAACCTTCCTTCCCCCCTTAAAGTATTCAGTGATGCAAAAGAATTTTCCTCTCCTATTCACCCCAACAAAAGCCAAGAATAGCTATCTTTGTTGTTCTTCTATTTCAAGAACCTTGTTCTTTGGCTCAAGAATATTTCTTCTGGGCAATACTTTTACACTTTCCCTGCCACCCATAAATTTAATAGCTAATGTAAACGGAGAGTAAAAGAATACACAATATCTTGTCGTAGATCTTCGATCTTTCTTGGATCCTACCCAGTCTACATAAGAGAAGCACTCAATATTAGTGTGACCATTTTTTCTATACAATAGACTGTCTCGAGGCACCCTTCAATTAACATGGGATTTGTTCCCAGGCTTCTCTATGCTTGACTGTTGGAAATGACATAAACTGGCTGACGACGCTAACCGAGTAAGCAATGTCAGGACAAGTAACTGTGAGGTAAGTCAATTTCCCAACCAATCTTTTTTATCTCTCAAGATCATCAAATGGTTATCCGTCATCTTTCACGAGTTGCAAGCCTGGAATCATTGGTGCGCTACAGGGCTTAGCACCCATCTCTCCTGTTTCCGCTAATAAGTTAAGAACGTACTTTCTTTCGGATAAAAATACCTTTCTTGCTTCTTATGATTTCAACTCCCAAAAAATGCTTTAATGGCCCCAAGTCTTTTGTCTAAAATTGGGACTGAAGGAAGGAGTTGAGTGAAGAAATGCCTAAAACATCATTGATTGTAATTATAACATCATCCACATAAACAACTAGAAGGATGATGCCTAACTTAGTCTTCCTATAAAACACTAAATGGTCACATTTGGATTTATGCAACCCATACTTCATAACCACCTCACTGAACCTTCCAAACCAGGCCGGAGAGCTTTGCTTCAATCCATACAAGGACTTATGAAGATAACATACCTTCCCACACTCTCCCTAAGCAACAAACACAGGTGGCTGCCCCATATAGACTTCCTCACGCCAGCCAAGATGAGAAAGAGCCTCGTGAACAGAGTGAGGGAGCAACACCGTGCATTGTTGTAAGAACCGGACCGGACGATCCGACCGGTTCAACCGCCAACCGAATGCAAATGCGAGTCGGTTGGACCAAAAAACCGTTTTTCTAGTTGGACCGAATTTAATCGGGGTCCAACCGGTCAATCGGGTTGCACCGTCCAACCTGTGGTCCAACCGGTCCAATTTTATTTTTTTAAAAAAAATTAAAAAATTGAAAAATAAAAATAAAAAATAACAAAAAAAAGAAAATAGAGAAATCTTTAAAATTAAGAATAGAAAAGTCATGAAAATTAAAATTTAAAAGTCATGATTATCAAGAATTTCATATTTGGTTTGATTAAATTCTTTCAGAGTTTGACAAATCTTGAAAATTAAAACTTTGAAAAGTCATGTAATTTAAAACTTCAAAATTATGTATATTGAAACCTAAAATTTGCGTGATGTTATTTTATATATTAATAATAATTATTATTTATTATTTATTGCGTCATCCGTTTCGACCGACAGTTCAACCGGTTAAACCGATCAGACCATGAACTGAACACTTGTCCGAGTCTTTGTCCGGTTCGGTTCTTACAACATTGACACCGTGTCTAGAAAAGCAATGAAAGAATGAGAAGGAGAGGACAAATGATCATAAGAAACAAAAGAGGAAATAGGATAGGTACATTGACGTTTCCCTTTGCGAAGAGCAATGGGAATATAAAAATGTAGGGTTAGGTTCTGAAACGACTGGATCCAACGACAACGAGGGAGGACAGAGGACATCGATCTGGAGTAGTATCAGTAGTCTGTCGTGGTCGCATGGAGTATACTTGTGTAATTGGAGGGTGTGTGTCCCCTGGAAAGTGAGGTCACTGAGTCACAATATAAGTCAACAACTCATCATTCTCCCCTTAGCTGAGATCCTCCAAAGACTGGGGAAGAAAGGTACACTCTCATTATATGTAACGTTTGCAGACACAAGATATCGGTTAAGATCAGAAGAAAAACATTGATATCCTTTCTCAAGAATAGCCCAGAAAGACACACTTAATAGACTTGGGATCAAACTTAATGTGGTGGGTACGAACATCCAGAACAAAATAAGTGCTGCCAAATATCCTACGCTCAATAGGAAACAATGATTTAGAAGGAAAAAGAACACTACATGGGATGTCACCATTAAATTAAAATGAAAGATGTGGAAACAGCATCAACCCAAAAGAATTTAGGAACCTTCATCCAAATGTAAGGCCCGAGCAACTTCAAGTAAATGACTATTTTTCTGTTCAGCAACACCATTTTGAGACAATGTATCAACACAAGAGGATTGATGAAGTATGCCATGTTGTAACATATAAGACTGAAATGAGTAGGGATGGCAATGGGTAGGGTCTGGATAGAATACTGCATTCCCCGTCCCCGGCCCCGGTAGTCAATATTTTCCCCATCCCCGGACCCGTCCCCATCCCCGGTCGGGTATGAAATTTGATACCCATCCCCGAACCCATCGAATACTAAGATCCCTAGACCCAGACCCGGAAAATTTACTATTTTTTTCTACAAAATTTGCTACTTTCATCACAAGTATTGAACACACATTCATAAATTTAATTATTTTCAAATTTAAGAAAAATAATTCAAAAACACAATGAAATAAACATAAAAAGTCTAAGTTCATCCTTAAATAAACAAATACAGACATACAATGTGGTGTGAAATGTGAATGTGTGAATCGTGATTCGTAAATGGCGGTGGGTGGGTGAGTGAGATGAGAGTCTGATTGAGTTTGTGTGAATGGGTGTCACGTGATGGTGAGGTGAGTGTAATTTTATTTTAATTTGATATGATATATAATATTTGTATATATATTATATCACCGGGTCCGGAGCCAGGGTGAATACACCCTTACTCATCCTTGGACCCGAAATTTTACCCATTAAAATCCCCAGACCCATTTTTTCAATACCCAGACCCGGACCCAACGAGTAAATTTACCAGGTACCTGTTGGGTCCGGGTAAGATTGCCATCTCTAGAAATGAGGCAGAAAAATATTCTTTGGCATTGTCACTATGTAATGTATGCAAAGAAACATTAAGTTGAGTTTTAATTTCAGCACAAAAGGCACAAAAGTCACACTTAATAGACTCGAGGCACTAAAGGAAGACGATGGTGTTTAGCGAACAGACATGACTAACAATCCAAAGTAGACAAATGATTAAACTGAGGATAAAGTTTCCTGAGATAAGATAAGGAAGGATGACCCAAACGACAATGCACGTCAAAAAGGGAGAGAACAGTTGAGCACGCCACAAGTCTTGGTACTTGCAACTCTGAAGCTTCTTACAGTTAAGTTTGGTATGTCCTGGTTCTTTGCAATAGTAGCTCAAATTACCTCTTGAATCCTATTGCGACGTCCAATATTAGGTGCTCCTCCTGCCTTATTACCACTACGACCATGTCTTATAAGTGCACTGACATTATTAAAAGGTCGAGGATGAGCACTCTCAGAACGTAGTATTTGAGTATAAACCTCCATCAAAGATTTAACCTTAGTTCTAGCAAGGATTTGTGACTTGAGACCTTCATATTCTGAAGGGAGGCCAGAGATCCAACTCATAACTACCATTTGTTCTCTCCGCTTCATTTGAACTTTGATGTCAACAGTAAATGGCAACGAAGTATTAAGCTATTCATAGGCCTTTTTAAGTTCCATAAAGTAAGTCATAAGGGACTTATCCAACTTCTCAGGACGGTAAAAAACCTTACACATATCATAGGTATGAGAGAGGTTCCCTTGACCAGAATAAACAACCTCTAGATAGTCCATTAGTTCTTTAACAAGATCGCAATGATTAACATAAGGGAGTAACTCAAGACTAATGGTGTTCCGAATCAAGAGCAAGAGTTTGTAGTCATCCCTCAGCCAAGCCTTCTTCGTATCATCCTTGGGAGGATTATCAAGATGATCATCTTTATCGATGCTTTGTAGATAGATACAAATTGTCTTGGCCCATTCTAGGTAATTCGAGGGAGTAAGTTTATGCTCCGTGATCCTTGTACTCACAAGAACCCCTTCACTGACATAAACAGCATTGTTTTCCGCCATCGATGGATGCCCGCAATAAAAACAGCAATAAAGCACCCAAAACGGTAGCAAAACTAGCCGAAAGTGATCAAAACCTAGATCACCACTGACCCAATCCTGAAATTACCAACCAACACCTCAAACAGCCTGGAAGAGAACTGGCGATCAGTGAACAACGACGAGATTTCGACATCGAGAGGGTGGCGTGTGGCCCCCACGCACTGAGCTGGACAGAGGATTGTGGAGGTGCGTGAGCCTCGTGCGCTTCTCCAATGACTACCAAAAGACCAAGAATACGCCGATCAGAACCTTTTGCTTCTTCCCTTGCCGGTGATGTTACTCACTACCACTCACAACAAGGTCCCTCCAAGTGCCCAAACGTTCACACAGTAGTTAACGTTAACGCCACACACAGCCCAAAAAAAAAATACAAGCACTCCTCACAGTAGCTCTTTTACCAAACATTCAGAAATGCTGCATTCTCAGACCAACGGCAAACAGAAGCTCAAGCACAAAGAAGAATAGGGTTTTGGGTTTTACAAGGCTCTAGTACAATGTAAACAAAAAGTAAAATAATTTATGTGTGTATTGCATAATACAAAGTACATATATATATATACAAGGGGGAAACATTGAATTAGAGATAAAATACTAGTAGGAAACTAAGTCCTAGTCAGCCTTATATTATTAATATTATTATTCTAAACAAATAATATATATATATATATATAACTCATAACAGCTAAAAAAAAACCCACTGATCTTCTAGAGTCTAGACCAACCCATCTCTCACTCAAGAATAAACAGTCTATTCCAAATCTTCCAAACCACTTCCCAACATAGAAAACAAAGGTTCTTCGTTTTTCTAACTTCTAAAATGCATCACAAAAACATAGGATGATAAATTCTTGTCGAACCTTCAAGTATGAAGCAAATCACTAGACTAATAAATTATAAACTTCTAAAACACAACACACAAACATTAGCTTCCATTTTCTTGCCTTCACTTTTAATGGCCCAATGGAAATTCATAAATTTGATATTTATCCATATAAATTGAATAAGACTCTAAGACAATATTTCTAAATCCATATCAAGTCGTGAAGAAAAGATTAGAAACCAGGTAGAAAACATACTTTCGAGATCTTGTATGAGAGACTTCATTTGTTGACACTCTTGTTCTCGATGATTTCTCTCTTCTGAGATTGAACCAATGTCTTAGTGAAAGAATATAAATGAATACACTTATTGAAATAAAAATTTTGATGCAAAGTACACAATTAAGTAAATGACCGAATCTAAATGCCGACCACCAATTATACTAATCAAATGAGCTAACACCTAACTTCATTAGTGAAGGAGAACATAAGTTCCTCAACAAGAAGGCAACTACAATATAAACTCTAAGGCTAACCGAATAAGCCAACACTCAAGTGACAAACATTTCTAACACTTCACATTGATCACCAATCAAATGTAGATACTCTAGAGTCTAATATCAAATCCATTGTTGTTTGTAAGAAGAATGGCATAAGATAAGACTCACTTAATAACTAAGATTGGACAAACAAGACAAGTTATTGGTTGAAACTTCTATAATATGATATCTATTGTACTTGAGAATAATGAATTTAAGTGCTCAAAGAGAGATGTTTGATAGGTTATGATATTTTGAAAGATTTACGGACTACAAACAAATTAGGAAAGGAGAAATAAACAAAATCAAAGGAAACCCAGAATGAATACCAAGGGCATATTTGGATGTCGTTTTGTTTTTCATTCTTCAAAACTGTTTTATAAAATTAATTCTGAAAATTCATGCTATCATTTTTTTGTCAGTTATATACATGGAATATAGTTACCGAGTACAAGCCCTTGAATGATTTCTTCATCTACTTAGATGAAAATAGAATTATTGAAGAGAAGAGAATATAATACAAAAATGTACAAGAATGAGAATAAGAGTGCAGATCATGCAATGAAACGTAGTTTGAAAAACTAAGAATCAAAGTGAACCTATCACACGAACACACAATACCTTCTACACAATTATATGCATTATGCAATCTCAATTATAAGCCTTAAACTCGTGTCTTCAATTTTTAAGGTGAACCAAGAATTATTAAAGAGAAGAGTATGTATTCCCCCCTCCCAAAAAAAAAATCTAAAACAAACGAGAATAACTCACGCTCTAACTCCAAAGTGCCTTCCAATCCCTTTGAAGATCCACAAGGGACACTAACCTAAAAAAGCAATTTGCAGAACCCAAAATAGGACATAACAATAATCCTCCCCCGAAGATGCCGTGGAAGGAATTGCTATTTGAACACTCTAGCATTTTGTTCTAACCAAAGAACCGAGAACCAGCAAAGATTGTGTGATGTCAAAGAACTTTATGCTTCTATGCCTACGAAAATCAAATAAACTTGATAGTTAAAAAAGCCCCAATATCAACTAGAAAAACCCAACTACCATCAAAGAAGCCAGACAGCCTAATCCATATATGACTAGTCACTTCACATTGTAAAAGGTGATGGTTCTTCATCTCTGAGCTTCTAAAACAAATCACAAAAACATTGATGATAAGTTGAGTCAGGTCTTTAAATAGAAGCAGATTATGTATTAATTATATTAAGTAATATAGTGCAAACAAAACCCTTCAACTTAGAAGAGACCTTGACTTTGCAACATCTTAGACAAGGAAGTGAATTAGGATTTGGACTTCAAATTTGAATCATTTCTTCATTTCACATAAATGAGATACATAAATTAATGCTTAAACAAAAATATCTAACCTTCTAAGGCCACGATTCGTCCTTGTTGCAAGCTAATCTGATCAATCAGTGATCGCATTTGGCTTGTACAATGGTTTTCAGCTTCAATCTGTGAAATAAAAATAAACTTGGAATAGCGTTTGCTAAAACTTGCCAATAATTTTTGAGGCATTCATAAGTTAATCAAATCTCAATTTCTTCTCTTAGTAGCTTATTAAGCAAAAAAATTGATCAGGGTTGACCATCACTGTCATAAACTCTACCAATCAAAGGCAGATGAAATAACCATAACATAATTATTGATACATCAGAAGTTCAAAACCCAATAATATATGATATGCATAAGAAAACCATAAGTTTTGATTCCTCGGTGATTTTGCTTACATTATTTTATAATGGAAGCCTTATCAGAAAGTGATTCAGGAGATGCTAGTTGTTTTTGGTTTCCCGTAGCCTCTTCATTCTTTTGATACACATATCCCACTTTTCTTGAGATTAAAGTTTTAAAAAAATCTTGTTACCCTACACATAATCCTGCTACCATTTGTCGACAAGCAAGAGAAATTTTGGACAGTTCAAAGTTGGTACGTAAACAAAATTAAAGGCTAGATTGGGAGTACAGTTTGGGAGTGGAGTGGAGTAGAGTGAAGTGAAGTTGCATGAGTTGAAATGGGTTAAACATATTCAAAAACCTAATGAGGTGGATTAGGATGGAACCCTTTTTACTTGTTTCTTTTAGGTAGCGTTTGGTTGTTACGGAAGTTGTTTTGATAAGGGAAGTGGAAGTAGAAATATGTGAGAGGCAAATGGAATAGAATTTAAAAAAAAGTATGTTTGGTATGTAGGGAAATAAAATTATATTATATAAAAGATAAAATTGGCAGTGTCACTTTTGACCTCACTTTTGGAAATGTCGGTTCAAAAATATCACTTAAAATAGCCATTTTCTCTTCCCTTCCCTCACATTCCCTCTCTCACCACAAGCAACAGAACTTCCGTGTCTGTAAGCAACAAAACTTCTCTATCTCCCCTCCAACCAAACACAATAGCAAAGACAACTAATCTTCCCTGCCCCATACTTCCCTCCAACCAAACATGAGTAAGGATATTCCAAACATACCGTCAATGGAATGGGATATCATCCATATAGAACCTCCAATCAATTAAGTAGGTCATCGCACCGACTCCACTCCACTCCACACCATAACTCCTAAACCCTACACCACTCCCAACCCACTCTATTCAAAATTCCCATTAAGCTCTCAAGTCAAAGTCTGATTATGTAAAAATAGCGCATGCAGATTAGCATAAACACGAGAATAGCAAGCAAGTTCAGAGTATTAACGTATAATCGATCGAAAAGTGGCAGACTGGACTTACAGCAGCTGCGAGGCGATCAGCATATTCTGATTGTGTAGCGAAAAGCCTCATCTGAAGCAGTGGAAGCAGTAAGAATTTAATCAACGACTCAAACAAGTTTAAAATGTTGCAGAGACTAGATCCCCAAGAGAATGAGAAATGCAGGGTGTTGTTAGGATTAGGGAGTAACATACTTGGATGTAGATGAAGAGACCAGCTGCAAGCAACAGAAGGATCCGGAAATCGCATAAATTTCTTGCCATTTTTTTTTTTTTTGGAAAAATCTTCAAATGGAATCAACCTTTTGAAGGTGAACGTCGATGCTCTTAAGAGATCGGACGTTGCAACGGGGCTGGGTTGTGTGATTCGGAACCACCAATGGCGTGTTTTGGGTGCCGTTGCCAAACGTGGTCAGCCGTGCGCGTCGGTGGAGCAACTGGAGGCGTCGGCGGTCTTGCTCGGTCTGGAGTTTGCTAGGGGTTTCGGTTGTGAAGCGGTGTTGCTGGAATGGGACGCGTGTGGAGTGATAAATCAATTGAATGGTCAAACTGAGTTTATTGGCAGTATGGGTCCTATTTTTGAAAGTACTAGAGTGGTACCACCATAGATTATTTTATGATTAAATTTAAAAATTATGAGTATTTATTAATTTTAACATATTAATAACAATATATAATACTAGAGGTTTTGCATGTACGTATAGTGCATGTAATTTATTTTTTTAATTTTTAAAAAAATATATTATAAAATTATTATTATTATACTTTAATTTAATAAAAATTAAAATATTAAATTATTTCAAAATTTTAAAATATAAAATAAAATAATTATTATATTTAAAATAATAAATAGAATCCTGTGAAGTTATCATTATTCTTATTTTTTCTCACCCATGATCTTCTCACATCATATTTTTATTTTTTTTTTAATTAACTAATTGACTATTTTAGGAGACCGTTGACGGGAAGACCCCACAACCATATTAATATAGATAGATAAAAGAATACTCCGACTCAACTGATACCTGACAAATGTCATGATATTGATTGTTTAGATATATAATTTTATGGGTTAATGTTATAAATAAGATGAAACAAAAGATATATACAATGCGAACACATGAAAAATGTAACAAATATATACTAATATACACGGAATGTACATGCATGATACAGACTACTTAACATTTTATTAAACTTCCTTGTAACACAATGTTAGATGTATTGTTGGATGGGTTATAAATAATATGTATTTTGGACATATGGATGTATGCATTTTGGATCCAAAAGAAGGAAAATAGGCCTAAAAAATGAAAAAAAAAATTTTTAAAGGCAAAAAAATATTGGCAAGCTCAACCGAATCAATCCAGACCAACTCGTTCATTAGCGGGTTGGTTTGGTTTGAATTCTATAAAATTCTTTCTCGAAAACCGACCCAATCTAACCCTTTACCTTTTGATTGGTTCGGTTTCATTTTCCACTTAAACCCAAACCGACTCGTCCCATCCCGTGATCACCTCTAATCACCTATGTTCTATGATTTTAGCTTTGTCACCCCACTACTAAAGTTTTTTTTTTCTAAAAAAGCTTCAAAGATACTTTGCTTGCTTCAATTTTCAAGAATCCGTGTTTCTCACATTATATTATTTTTTTTATCTGAAATTCTTCGATTTTCATTCCTCATCAAATAATATTGTAAGTAAAATTATTAGAAGAATAATTTTTTTAATACAAATTAATTGGATCACGAAGTATATGATATCCAAAAGTTAGACACAACTATTATTTAGAAAAGCAAAATCTAAAAAATAAGATTAACCTAACATGAAGGGAAAAAAAAGAGAGTAAGCAAACTCCATGACCCATATATTCTTCTTCTTTCATTGTGAGAATCCCATAACAGACATTTTATCAAGATTTTTCATAACAGACATTTTATCAAGATTTTTCCGTGTCCATCCTCCGCTCTCTTGATGGATTGAGAATCTCCAAAGATATTTAAGAACTAATATATATATATATGTATAACAAAATCATCATACAACTAATTTATAATTGAAATAATAATTGTAGAGCAGATTTTTAATAAATAAATAGGTAACTTGATGAATAAATAGAAACACCAAATCAAAATAATTTATGTATCAAATTAAGCAATTATCACGGATCAAAATATTGAAATAACTACATATAATAACTTTAGTGTCATTTAATTGAACTATATTTTTTCCCATGAAAAAAAAGAGTAATCAAACTTAATAACCTATACATTCTTTTTCTTTCATCATGAGAACCCCATGACGTTTCTACCCTACGCTCTCTTGATGGATTGAACATCTCCAAAGAGATTTGAAAACTATAATATATATAATGAAATCATCATACAACTCATTTTTTATTGAAATAATAATTGTAGAGAAGATTTTCAATATATAAATAGGTAACTTAATAAATAAATAGAACAACAAAATCAAAAAATATATTTTCTCTATCAAATAATAAGAAAATTAACACGGAACAAAATATTTAAAAAACTATATATACTCTAGTGCCATTTAATTGAACTATTTTTCTCAATAAATATTAGGACACAATTTGTGTGTGCCATACTTCCATTGAGCCAAAGTAAATCAAAGTGAAATTTTATATCCAAAAAATAAGGAAAAAAAAATGAACCTAATGATAAAAGGACCTTGTAACAATTAAGATAATCATGCAGCAAAAATTAAAGGATAATGTCAAAGCATTATTCTAAAGAAAATATTCTTTTTATGGTAAATTAACCATTTTCTTAAAAGCGTGGTTCATATAAGAGAATAAGGGAAACCCTTGATCATAAGTGTAAAGCATTCCATAATTGTCATTCTCTCCTTTTGGCAGATCACTCAAAACTATTCAATTATGTGGAAGGAACGTCAGATTCTAATCCTTTGGGAGAACACATGTGCATGAGGAAGAGACAAAGGAAGAGTTGAAAATTTGCAAAATCTTCATATCTTATTCAATGCAAAATAGATTAATACAAACTATATGCATTAAAGGAATACTAAACCATAATTGTTGATTTATACTTGTAACTACGGAATATTCCGCCTAGGGACACGTGGCACTGACGTTCTAGAAGCACGACCCCAGCACCGGCTGGAGACACGTGGCACCACTCATCCATTCATTACGTGGCCCTCGCCCACGTCACCACACGGAGCCTCCCCTCAACCAAACGTGGGATCTCCACAAGCCTCGTGGGACGACCCACGTCCCACGAGGTCGTGGGTCGAGCACGATCTCCCCACACGCAAGTATAAATAGACCCTCACTCGGGGGACTAAAAAGGGCAATCGAGTCTCAACAGAATCACACGCAACCTGAAGGATTATCGCACATCACCTCCGATACCCCTCGCAAGTACTCTCCGCACCTCGAGCTCCGTCGTTGGCCTTCATTCCGGCCGACCACCGACCGGCTCACCTCCTCCTTGGAGCACACTGTTTACAGAGCTTCCAGCAACCTTTGGAGCACACAGCTCTCTCCTACTAAGGCAACCTCCTAAGAGCGGCTCGCCCGCCCGGAGTACCTTAGGCACGTCTTAGTCGTACACGGCCCCATACAGGTAACAGCCTTCCCTAACAGCTCTGATAGACGTCACCATGACGAACTTCGTGGACTTTGATCCCTCTCGAAGGGTACGTAGGCACCTAGGTGCATCACCTTAGGACAAGTCCCCCAAGGTTAAGACCCCTTGTGGTCCTAATTTCACATTACAATTGTCTGAGCCAAAAATGACAGTTATAGTGGCGCCCACCGCGGTCTTATTCAGACCCCAATGCCCTGCGCACTCTACCGCTAAACGGCATTTCTTTTTTCGGGGAGTAGGAGTATACACCTAACGCTCAGAAACCCGTACTTGTTTTTGTTTTAATCTCCAATACAGATACATGACATAATACTTCATGACCGACTCGAACGTCCCCGCAACCACGACTGACGCTAGCGCCCTGAGACGCAGCACGAGGAATCGGCAGGGAACGGCCAAACCGGTCACAACTGAGGCAGGCGGATCAAACGCGACTCAGCCTCAGAGCTCCTCAGCAACGCAAGTAGCCATCACGAAAACGGTGGTCCAGAACCTGACATCTAGAGAGGAAACATGCCCTCAACACCCGTATGGCATGCCGCACGTCCCTTGCCCCACAACTGGTGGTTAAGAGATGACAGAGCCAGCAAGGAACTCGCGGGACGCTGAGATCTCCTGCCTCAAAGCAGAAGTAGCAGCTTTACGCCAACAACGATGGGAAGAGGACAGGAACCTCGCCCCAGCAAATACGAGCACTCAGTTACCATTAGTGCCACACGGTGTGGCAGCAAGGCCCTCCAGCGACCCTACCGGCTTGCCCGCAATACAATTTGGGACCTTACCAATGGAGTTCGCACGATTGTCACTGACGGCGGCACCACCCCCAACGGTGATCCCGCCTGGACCAACCATGGTCACCGGACAGGTAGCGCGGCCCGTCATGAACTATCCGCGACCACCAGTTCCGAACTACCCTCCAGGGTCCTACCTCCATATGCCATGGGCCGCGGCCTACAACCCGTACGCAGCCGACGGTGCAAATGCCTACCAGTGGCCCGCGATCGACTTCCAGGGAAAGGGGAGACACCCCTTCACCCAGCAAGTCATGAACAAGCACGTGCCCATGGGTTTCAAAATGCCCTTCCACATAGAACCTTGTGGTGGAGAAACCGATCTGCGGGATCACCTGAACACCTTCAACTCGGCCATGTCGATACTGGGTATGACGGACGACCAACAGTGCCGGGTCTTCTCATCAACTCTGAAGGAAGTCGCCTTGAGATGGTTCTCTTTGCTACCCACCAATTCGATCCACAGTTTCTAACAACTGGCTCAGAATTTCCTTACACAGTTCGCCAGCAGCAAAGAGTACCAGAAAAACGAAGACTCCTTCATCGGTTTCCACCAGGAGGAAGGAGAAACCCTGCAAGCCTTCTTGGCCCGCTTCACTAAGCTCTCGCTCCAAGTTCGAGGCCTCCAGGACGTTGTCGCCATCTTTGTCATAAAGCAGGGTCTTTGATGCTCACAATTCTACAGGGAATTGAACAGGTGCCCCCTCTCCACTTTACAGGAACTTATGGACCGTGCGGAATGGTTTATTCAAGAGGAAAATGCTCAGATCGCTAAGGACAAGATAAGGAAGTTCCTGATAAGCAGGGCCGATATGGAACGGGCAGAGAAGAAAAAAGAGAAGACTGGGACCGAAAACCAAGCCCCCAAAGAAAAGAGCGGCAGGAAGAGGTCGCCACCTCGACCACGGACGCCTCCCTGAGGACGGTTCACGAGCTACACTCCCCTCAACAGATCTCACGTCGGGGTGTTGGAAGAAATCCATCATTCCGACATGCTCAATTTCCCCCCACAGGTCAAAAGACGTAAGACGGGAAGGTCGGTGGACAAGTTCAAATACTGCCAATTCCACAAGGATTACGGACATGAAACCAACGATTGCATCCACTTGAAGGATCAGATCGAGTACCTAATCCGGAAGGGACAACTCGGCAGATTCATCAAGGAAGAAGGCGGGCTAATACCGAACACCCTCAGGAGGCTAGCTACCAAGCGCCTACCTGCGGGGTCATCAACGTCATAGTAGGCGGACTACAGAGAGGAACCTCCTCCCTACCGCAAAACAAGAAGAGGATGGAACGCTCCATACTTGCCCTCGATTACGCTCCAAAGCACAAGAAGAGCAGCGAGACCAAGGGAGACCCCATCACCTTCGATCTCACTAACCTAGAGGGATCAGTCCACGACAACCCCATGGTAGTGACCGCCATAATCGCAACTACGAAGTCAAGAGAGTCTTGATCGACCAAGGATCCTCAGCAGACGTCCTCCACTTCGACACCTTCAGAAAGCTCAGGTTGAATGAGGCCAGCCTAAGGCCATTCCCCGGCACGCTCATAGGGTTCTCAGGAGCCCAGGTTCCAGCGGAAGGAATCATCACCGCCCGAACGACAATGGGCACCTTGCCAAAGGTCACGAGCCTTGATGTAGACTTCATCATCGTCTTAGCACCATCAGCATACAATGCAATCCTAGGGCAACCATCCCTAAACAAACTCAGAGCTGTAGTGTATACCGCACAGCTCACAATGAAGTTCCCAACACCCCACGGGGTTGGAGAAATCATGGCGGACCAAAAACTGGCGCGAGCATGCTACGCAGCGAGCTTAACCAAGACCATCAAGGTCGCCCGCCTAGGTCCCAAAGAAACACGTGAGGAACCCCTCGAGGCTAAAGAGTCAAGAGAGAAGAAGCCAGAGTCTGCCTGCCCGGACCTAACCTCCGCTTAAGACTCTGAACGCACTTTGCACTATCACAGTACCTTTAAGTCAATTCGTATGTCTCTACTTTGAATTTAGGATTTTCAGCCTGGCAAAGGCTCGCCTGACTTAGGCAATCTGAATGTAAACACTTTGCTTAGCTTCAACCTACCTAAGGCTAGCCCGACTGAGGCTGCACGAATGTATTCATTTTTTTATTATTGAAAGCACTTCTTTTCAGCTAGAGACAAGACTTTAACTTTGCAAAGTACTCGCGTAAGTCCTATCACAGGACGCTGGGCTCAATCGCCCTAAGAAACGCTAAGCGCCCCCAGGGCCAAGCTAAAATTTCCCCAAAAGCGCGGTAAAAACCCCTTTGGTGCGAAAACCACAAAACGAACGTTCGACGAACCATGCTAGCAACACGCATACAAATCGTCCTGATCACACGGTACTCATGCAAAAAAATCTTTTTACTCGGATGTAAAGAGATAACCACGAAAGGAGAAATTGCAAACACGCACAACTTTTTACCCCGAAGTAAAAAGGAAAGCAGGGAAAAACTTTTTACAAAAATCATTCTCATTAATGCCAAAAATGAGAGGGCGTCTGCCCATTACAACGGGTAAACACCCTAAAATTCATATAAGCCTAATCTTGGGCATCCCTAAGATCTACAAAGGCCTCGGCCTCAGCAGGCCCCATACGGCCAACACCTTCCGACGGCCCCCGCCTGGTCGCCTCAGCCAGTTGCTGAGAAGTAGGTCCAATCCCTGGAGCTCGTCTGCCAATTCGGGACAACACTTGGTGATCCACCAAGCGATCCGTCAATCGACGAAGATGAGCAAGATTCAACGGAGGGTCCGTTTTCGTCCGACCACGAAGCTCACCTTCAAAAAACTCCAAGGAAGGGTGCAAGGAAGCCACACACTCTGCTAGGAATCTCTCCCCACTGAGACGCTCGAGCTGTTCGACCGCCAGGAGCATACCATACATCCTCTGTGCAGATAGCTCCTCCTGGCGATCGGCGACGTCGGCAACTTTGCCCTCAGCCACCAGCCGACCAGAAAGGTTCTCAGCAGCACGAACCTCCGCATCCCACAAGGCCTCACGGAGCGAATGCAGCACCTGCTGACGCTTCTCAGCAACATCTCGACGGACGGCCAGCTCCTTGCGAGTCCTCTCTAACTCCGAGCGAAGGTACGCAACCTCGGTAGGGTGACCAGCTTCGGCCCTAAGACGGGCGACCTCCTCAGCCAAGGACTTAACCTCGCGTCCTTAACCCTCACACTCCAGCTTTTTGGCAGACAGCTGCTCCTGCACGTCCGCCAATCGCTTCTGAGAGACCTCCAGAGCCTGGCTCTTAGAGGCTGCAACACCGGAAAACTAATCCCGATCACGACGAATCTCCTCCTATAAGAAGCACGCACATATACAGCGGAGTCAGGAATACAAGCCTATTGCAAATCGAGGAAAACACCAAGACAAGGGAACTTACCACATGCTTCTCCCACTCAAGACTGGCTTGGTGGAAGTCAGCCAACGCTTCAGCTACCCGACCGAAGCCTCGGACAGCGAGATCCAGGGGCGAAGTGTCCAGCCCCTAGCTTCCTTCTCCCGCATCTCCACCAGGAAGCGCGTGCCCAATGCCACCAGCTCAAAAGCCAATCCCTCCTCCGGTGGCCCAAGGGGTTCAGAAGGGCCGGCAGCCGACCCAAAAACAAGATCTCTCGTGGCAGCCGCTTGACTCACCACTACATTCCTTCCATCTGCGAGGGCTCTGGCCTCCACGGCCGCATCACCAGACTCCACGACCTCCTCAGCCGCAGTACCACCCGCCTCAGTCTGAGGTGCGGAAGAGTCTCAGACAGACTCCTCAACGACCACCTTGGCCCTCTTAGCAGGAGGCTGATTCACGCCTTCAACGGGGCTGAGGACGGGTAGAAAGGATCACCCTCATGGGTGATTGAAGGACGGGAGCGGAAGTGGTAACAGAGGTAGGCACAGGGGAAGAAATAGGAACAACATCCCCCACCGGAGCCTCCACCTGTGCATCCTCCCGGTTAGTACTCCACCGTGCGACCTGCGAAGACAATCGCAAGTAAGCCCCAGCAGGACGCTTCTTGAGCCCTCCTTCTCTGCTTTTGGGCAACTCTACCGCAGAAGTTCCTCTCCTTTCCCCCTCTCGGGGTCCGCTCGCGCCAACCTTTCCGTCTTTCTTCCTCCTCTCCTTCGGTAGAACCTCTTGCCGACGCTCTCTCTCGAAAAATGGAGGCACAGGAACAGGGACATCGGTGGCTTCTCTCAGAGATGAGCCCTGTTGGCCATTCTTCCTCCCCATGCTTCGACCGACATCACGAGTACGGCTCAGAGGCGGAGGAGGGGAAGAAGATGGAAGATTTTCCAAATCAGTGAAATCAAAGGGGTAATAGCTGTAATCATCACCTCCACCAGCCATTGCGAAGATTCAATTCGACAAGAAGCAGGAATCAGAAAAAGCAAGAGCAGGTGAAACAGAGGCAACGGAGAAAGGTGAATGCAAATGTAAAGTCACAAACTTTCAAACGATGCACATTTAGGGCACCCAGAGGAGTAACGATTCAAAAACTTCGACCCCTCAAAACCCGCAACGGATAAAACCCTCTATCCTCTACAATCAAGCCCAGCTACAATCGCTCACTCCAACCCTCTATCCTCTGACGCGTGGCACCTACAACGAAGCCCGCTTTTTCAACAAATAACCCTCAGCAAGAAAGTCACCGTTAACCACTGACCACGGACGAGCATAGCCAGAGGAGAGCTTTTTGGAAAATGACCAAAGCGGCCCCTGACCTTTGGATCTCCCTCACTGACCCTCGAAGGGTATTTTGGGAAATGCTCCTCTAAGCAATGATGACTCCACCTCGATAAGTCGCGTACTTCCTGCAGAGATGGTTCGAAAACTCGCTGAGAAAGCCAAGCGGCCAGCCATCCAAAATGAGACGCGTGTCCTCTCCAAGATATCTCCTTTCCTACGGAGCAATGTGAGAGAGCCAACTTCGTAAGTCGGACGGCCAGCTCCCACACCCGCGACTCCAAGCGGACGAGCTATCCCACAAGTAAAGGCAGCGAAAATTCCCAAGTGTCTTACAGACAAAGGAACTTAAGTCCACGGGCGCCCGACACCCGTAGACTTGGGGGACTTATGTAACTACGGAATATTCCGCCTAGGGACACGTGGCACTGACGTTCTAGAAGCACGGCCTCAGCACCTGCTGGAGACACGTGGCACCACTCATCCATCCATTACGTGGCCTTCGCCCACGTCACCACACGGAGCTTCCCCTCAACCAGACGCGGGATCTCCACAAGACTCGTGGGACGACCCACGTCCCACGAGGTCGTGGGACGACCCACGTCCCACGAGGTTGTGGGTCGAGCACGATCTCCCCACACGCAAGTATAAATAGACCCCCACTCGGGGGACTAAAAAGGGCAATTGAGTTTCAACAGAATCACACGCAACTTGAAGGATTATCGCACATCACCTCCGATACCCCTCGCAAGTACTCTCCGCACCTCGAGCTCCGTCGTTGGCCTTCATTCTGGCCGACCTCCGACCGTCTCACCTCCTCCTTGGAGCACACTGTTTACAGGGCTTCCAGCAGCCCTTAGAGACCACAACTCTCTCCTACTAAGGCAACGTCCTAAGAGCGCCTCGCCCGCCCGGAGTACCTTAGGCACGTCTTAGCCGCACACGGCCCCTACAGGTAACAGCCTTGCCTAACGGCTCTGATAGACGTCACCATGACGAACTATGTGGACTTTGATCCCTCCCGAAGGGTACGTAGGCACCTAGGTGCATCACCTAAGGACAAGTCCCCCAAGGTTAAGACCCCTTGCGGTCCTAATTTCACATTACAATTGTCTGAGCCAAAAATGACAGTTACAATACTTATTGAACAACTAATGAAATCCTTCTAAGGACTTGTTGTATATCCACATTTTATATTCTGAAAACCTTCAAATGAGTCATCTTCCTCATTGATCATATGCTCATCAATCTTTTTTCATTGTTCTTTATTTTGCAGTTTGGAATTCAACAATAAAGAGAAAATGAACTGGAAACTATCTTTTTTACATTGAATTGAAGTTAA
This sequence comes from Senna tora, assembly GCA_014851425.1. Taxonomy (NCBI): domain Eukaryota; kingdom Viridiplantae; phylum Streptophyta; class Magnoliopsida; order Fabales; family Fabaceae; genus Senna; species Senna tora. The sequence goes on along the minus strand of CM026261.1, from coordinate 13,795,262 downwards.
TCCATAAATAAAACTATCTTTAACATACCATTGGATGATCATCCAAAATATTGGTTCTGACATTATAAATTAAAACTCACGGTCAAACCTATGCTCAACAATTTAGAATAAAAAAAATAATGATAAAATAAATATCATTTTAAACCTGCAAAAATTAACTGGAGTTTTTAGGTAGTTCCAACTGAGTATTATGCATAACAAACTCCAAGTCAAACCTAAATAAAATAAATAAATACAAATCAGTAAATTAAAATAAAATAAATATCATTTTAAACCTACACAAATAATTACCTGGAGACTTCAAAGTTCCTCCTGAGTATTATGCATCAACATCCTTATATCAATAACAAATCAAAAGCCACTAAGTAAAAAAATGGCTTTCTATCCCCAAATCAAAAATCACTGTGATCCTAAAAGGAGAATATATATATATATATATATATATATATGAAGGAAGAAAGAAAGAAATTTACAGCAAAACAAAAAAGAGAAGCCATTGAAATTCACCCCACGTCCACAAAGGGCTTATCACCAAATTGCTTAGAAAATAATAGAAAACATAAAATTCTAAAATGATTTATTTTGTGAAGTGCCTCTTTATTTGGGATAAGGATATGATCCATATGAAGGGAATTTACAATATTAAATCAAATAAAGAATTCATAAATACTAAAGAATTCTATGAACCAAAGGCGGAAGCGTGAAGATTGTAAATTCATAGATCTAAACAAAGATATAACCCCAAGAATTAATCACAAAGAAAGAGAGAAAGGAACTACCTTGATCCATCAGTAACGAACACGAAGGCGGGTTGGTTTCTTCCAAGGTGTGAGATAGCCGTCAGAAGTCTTTCACAAGATGGATGCGAAAGTGACCTAATGCGAATATATATAGCCACTCACAAAAAACTATCCCACCTTGGGGAACCACAACCCTAATAAGTATCCAGTCCAAAACCACCTCGTCCCATCAACAAGGTTGGACTGATAGGTTTCTACACATTAAGCCCAGACTCCACAAAATACATATAATTAGCCCAATAAAATATCCTTCAGAGATCAATTAATTAATAGGCTAATTATATTAAATATTCAATAGCCCATTATGTACAAATAATAATAATATGTAAGTCCACCTACAGAAAATTGCGAACAATCTCCCACTTGGACTACATATTATTCTGAAGTTTGTACATAATAAAACTTAAGTGCCCGCATGAAATGGCTATCAAATAAAAAACTGAAACAATCTGGTCCATCAGTCTTATTAGCAAAGGAAAAAACCAAGCTTTTGTTTATAACATCAACTAAGCCCAACTATATCACAATACTAAAAAAAAACTAATGACATAGATCAAGTCTGGATGCGTAGCATGAAAACTACATGTAAGTGATCTCATTCATGCCTGTTTTCAACTGGTCCCTACTAATGACTCAAAGAGTCCAAACAATTTTCAAACTTTGATGCAAACCGCAATTGAAAGTCAAACTTTATGTCAGAGTGCACAGAAATGAACCAACAATATTCATGAATATTACCATTAAGTCTGTACAGAATAATGAAAACATGTCCATAAACACAAGAAACTGAAGTAAATATAAATAGGATTCTTAAAACATTGTCTAACCACTGAATAAGACAACTCCCATATGAGCTACATGCTCGTGAAATACCTTGGGTGGTAAACCCTTGGTAAACGGACCCGCTAACATAGAATCCCCACTTATGTGCTCTATAGACACAATGCCACTCCGAACTCTATCTTTCACAACTAGGAACTTAATATCAATGTGTTTAGACTTTGATGACTTCCCGCTAACATGTAGACATAGCCCAAAGTAGACTTCCCGCTATCTAAGCATCCAGCAAAATCAGCATCAGAGTAACCTATCACCTCAAGGTGATCAGTTCTCCTATATGTGAGCATCAAATCCTTCGTTTTCTGCAAGTACCTCATAACCCGCTTAACAGCTTTCCAATGTACTAAGCCTGGGTTTTTGAGAAATCTGCCAAGTACTCCAACAATGTACGCAAGATCTGGACGTGTACATACCTGTGCATACATGAGACTTCCCACAGCTGATGCATATGGGATTTTCTTCATCTCCTTTATCTCTAAGTCAGTGCTTGGACATTGCATTAAACTGTACTTATCACCTTTAGACACAGGAGTGTCTCCGGGTGCACAGTTTTGCATGCCAAATCGAGCTAGAACTTTCTCAATATATCCCTTTTGCGATAATCCTAAAGTGTATATGGACCGATCCCTATGGATCTTTATACCCATAACATAGGATGCCTCACCAAGATCCTTCATCTCAAATTTGCTTGAGAGGAAGTCATTAGTTTCACGCAAAAGATCTACACAACTGCTAGCAAGTAATATGTCATTGACATATAGAACAAGTATAATGAACCTGCTCCCAATGACCTTGAGGTATATACATTGATCTACAATGTTCTCTTTAAAACCAAATGAGGACACTATATCATCAAATTTCCGGTACCATTGACGAGACGCTTGTTTCAACCCATAAAGTGACTTTTTTAGCCTACACACAAGGTGCTTTGAGTCAGGACACTCAAAATTCTCTGGTTGCACCATGTATATGGTTTCCTCAATGTCACCATTGAGAAATGTTGTTTTTACATCCATTTGATGTAATTCCAAGTCAAAGTGGGCCACAAGTGCCATAACGATTCTAAATGAGTCCGTTGTAGAAACTGGAGAAAAGGTCTCTTTAAAATCAATGCCTTCCTTTTGAGTAAAACCTTTGGCAACTAGGCGTGCTTTATATCTTTCGATGTTACCATTTGAATCCCTCTTGGTTTTAAATATCCATTTGCAACCAATGGGTTTCGCACCTTCTGGTAACTCTATTAAATCCCAAACGCCGTTGTCAGCCATTGATTTTATCTCGTCCTTCATGGCTGCAATCCATTTGTCAGAGTTAGAACTAGATTTTGCTTGACTGACGGTGATAGGATCATCCTCCAGTCCTATATCAAAATCTTGCTCTTGAAGATAGACAACATAATCGTCAGATATTGCCTTCTTCTTTTCTCTAACAGATCGCCTTAAAAGCACTTGCTCTTGAGGGTGTTGAGGAGCATCATCATCATAATGATGTTCATGTATCTCTATAGGAGTAATCTCAGGTTCAGTTGCATCTTCTACAGGATCCTCATTCACAGTTGGAACAATGCTAGGTAAAACTACCTGATCAATGTCAACTATGACTATAGATGGAATAGTTACATATTCCTCTTCAAATGTAACCTCTCTGGGATTTCCACTCCCACTAGGACCAACATCCTCAATAAACTTGGCATTCCTAGTCTCAAAAAAAGAACGGTTCGAAGGGTCATAAAACTTGTATCCCTTCGACCTCTCAGAATATCCTACAAAGAAACAGCTTACTGTCCTTGAATCCAGCTTCTTTTCAAAAGGCTTATAAGGCCTAGCCTCAGCTGGACAGCCCCAGACATGTAAGTGCCCAATACAAGGCTTCTTACTTGTCCACATCTCGTGTGGGGTTTTAGTAACTGCCTTAGTAGGTACTCTGTTCAGAATGTAAACTGCAGTCTTAAGTGCTTCTCCCCAAAGGGAATCTGGTAAGGAGGAATGACTAATCATGCTTCTTACCATGTCTTTAAGCGTGCGGTTTCGCCTCTTAGCTACACCATTTTGACTAGGAGTCCCTGGCATGGTGTATTGAGGAACAATCCCACACTCCATGAGAAAACGGGCAAAAGGCCCTGGACGTTGTTCACCTGATCCATCATATCTGCCGTAGTATTCTCCACTACGGTCATATCTGACAGCCTTGATTTTCTTGCCTGATTGGTTTTCAACTTCAGCTTTGAAAATCTTAAACATATCCAATACTTGAGATTTCTCATGAATTAGGTACAAGTAACCATAACGAGAGTAGTCATCAATAAAATTGACAAAGTATGTTTGACCATTCCAGGCAGCTGTAGGGAATGGTCCACATACATCTGTATGAATCAACTCTAAATGATCACTACTTCTCTTTGCACATGTTTTTCTTACATTTGTCCTTTTACCCTTAATACATTCAATACACACATCAAAGTTTGATAAATCAAGGGTATCAAGAATTCTATCTGACATAAGTCTTTGCATTCTCTGTTTAGAAATATGCCCCAAACGCTTTTGCCATAACATAAGGGAATTCTCATCAGTTAATTTTCTTTTAGTACCATAATTAATAATATGCAGATTAACATTACTATCAGTATAATTAGTATCAAGCTTATAAAGTCTATCAACTAAAGTACCATTAGCAATAATATTTGAATTTAAAGAAATACTGATAATCCCTTTCCAAATGAACAAATATAACCAGAGTTATCCAAACAAGAAATAGAAATAAGGTTACGTCTAAACGACGGTACAACAAAAGTATCTTCTAAATCCAAATACAAGCCATTAGAAAAATGAATCCTAAAGTCTCCTATGGCTTTAACAGCTACTCAGTTGCCATTTCCAACATAGATGTATCTTTCAGCATCATTTGGCATCCGACTCCTTAGGCAGCCCTGCATAGAAACACTAATGTGAGCAGTAGAACCTGAATCTACCCACCAAGTGTCAATAGGTACAACAGCCAAATTAACTTCAGAACAAACGAAGTTGAGAAGCGTACCATTCTTTACTAGCCAAGCGGCAAACTTGGAACAATCCTTCTTAACATGCCCATGCTTTCTACAAAAGAAACAGGTAGGACCAGTATCCTGTTTCTTCTGGACATTCTGACTGGATTTCCCTTTATCTGCAGTTCCTTTCTCGTTCCTTTTCCTCTTATTTGAGGCTTTAACACCAGAGGATGATGCCAGGTGAGCACTTTCAACCTTGTTTTGCTTATGCCTCTCTTCCTCTTGCACACACTGAGCAATCAATTCATTAAGGCTCCACTTTTCCTTTTGGGTATTGTAGTAAACCTTGAATTGATCAAACTGTGCAGGAAGTGAGTTCAAAACCAGGTATAACCTATTTCTAAAATTTCTAAAAGTGAGTCCACTTTTCTTTGGTCCAACATATTACTAGCATGATTCCTAAAATTAATCAATTCATGATTTTCCATAATCTGGCCAAAATAAATTCCTTTGGGATAATTATTTCGCATAGATATAACCTATTTCTTGTATTAAAAAATAATAAATTTTATACAACAGAGACTACTTTGGTAGCATATTATACAAAATTATTAAATTTAAAACAAGAAATATAAATAACTTTTATATTTAAAATAATAATAATAAAAGTCAGAATTAATAGTAAATATAAAAATATAGTAATAATTCAATCAGAATAATCATCCAGCCAAACACAAATTGCACAAAAAAAAACTTGAGGTGCAATTTGATTAATCAGCAAATTATTTATATATATATATATAAAATCCAAAATAACATAAATTTAAATTTTGAATATATAAACTTATAAAAGGAAAATTTAAATCCGCTAGATCTATAAATCAAATCTTCCACTGCGTAGCATCTCTTCTTGATTCACATATACATAGTCCATACTTAAAATTATAAAATAACAGTGAACCGATGTATATATATAACACTAAAAAAAATGTATATGCTTGCTTTAATTTCTTCATCCCAATTCACATACATATATATAAAGTCAAATCTCCGAACACAAAAACATGCGATTTGTAATCACCCAATGAAAGTTGAATTTTCTTTAACTTGATCCATATATATATATACAAAATCAAAACCATGAAACTAGATTCCAAAAAAAAAAAAAATCAAGAAGACTTTTTTTTCATTGGAATATATATAAAACAATAGAATCTCATCACAAATAAATTAAAATTGTGATCAATTTGAAATTAATCTTTGTTAAATAAACCTGCCTCTGATGCCACTTGAAGGGAATTTACAATATCAAATCAAATAAAGAATTCATAAATACTAAAAAATTCTATGAACCAAAGGCGTAAGCGTGAAGATTGTAAATTCATAGATCTAAACAAAGATATAACCCCAAGAATTAATCACAAAGAAAGAGAGAAAGGAACCTACCTTGATCCATCAATAACGAACACGAAGGCGGGTTGGTTTCTTCCAAGGTGTGAGATAGCCGTCAGAAGTCTTTCACAAGATGGATGCAAAAGTGACCTAATGTGAATATATATAGCCACTCACAAAAAACTATCCCACCTTGGGGAACCACAACCCTAATAAGTATCCAGTCCAAAACCACATCGGCCCATCAACAAGGTTGGACTGATAGGTTTCTACACATTAAGCTCAGACTCCACAAAATACATATAATTAGCCCAATAAAATATCCTTCAGAGATCAATTAATTAATAGGCTAATTATATTAAATATTCAATAGCCCATTATGTACAAATAATAATAATATGTAAGTCCACCTACAGAAAATTGCTAACACCATAAGCACAGGCTTGGCGGAAAAGGAATAAATAGAAGCAAATGATTGCCGATACTCCATGAATCATGATTCTTCCTTCCTCTTTTCTCTTTAATTTCTCTTTCTCTATTATGAATTCTTCTTACTTCTCGTGCTTTGCCATACCTTCAGCTGCCGCAAATGACTGTCAAAATACCAGCGACACAATGAGATAGTAATGTTGGGGAATACAGCTTTACAGTACTTATATACACAGTATTAACATTCAAATTTCACAGCTGTTGTAATAAAAGGTTGAATATGTATATAAAAAACATATTAACCATCCTTAAAATTTGGTCCTGATTTTGGGAAAAAATTTAATGAGGCTACGTCAGACATATATTTAATTTGAATGGGTATTATATTACCTCCACTACAATTATGTTCCTGATTGAATGATTACATGACTCATTATTGGATATATTGATTATAATTGAAAACGTACATTAAAGTTGGCCAATAATGAGTAATTACACACCAATCCATTACAACATAAATTCCAATATATAATTGCATTGAATTAAAACGAATTAATTGGAATGGATCTACATGGAAGACAGAAAAATCAAGTTAGATTATTATAAATTATGTGGACCAATAGAAATTTAGCATTTGTAACATGGCTTGACATGTGAACTAAATGCATGAAATTAAAAGTTGAGTTGATGATGTGTCAGATGAGCAAAGGTATCTTCAATCCTAATTGTCAAGCATATGTTTTAGGGGGATTCCTTTATATATATAGATAGATTAGGCCAAGTTCATTAGGTAGAAATAGAAATGGAAATGAAAACGGAAATGGAAACGGAAAGCATTTGATGTGTTTAGTAGTAAAAGTTTGGTAATGGAAATAGAATGAGAATGTATTAAAATTACTATTTTATCCCTTATATTAAAATAATAAAAAGAAAAGAAGGTTATAATTGTGTCAAATCATGTCAACTCAAAGGGATATAATAGATATTTTGTATTTTCTTTTTCTTTTTTCTTTTTTTTTTGAAGTTGATGGAAATGAAAAAGTGAAAAAGTAAGTGGGACCCAGTTGGTTTCCATGGAATTGGTTTCTTGTTAGTGAACATGCCCTTAGTTTGTTTAATAAATAGATTGTGACCCGTGCAATATGCACGGGTATTTTTTTTGTATAATTTATTTAAATATATAAATTATATTAATAATAATAATGAAGTATATAAATTATATTTTAGTATTTAAATAATTTATATATAATATGTGTAACTACAGAATATTCTGTCTACGGACACCTGGCACCAAGCTACAGAAGCCTAGCAATAGCATACGCTAGCAACACGTGGCACCACTCACGTGGCCATTACCCGCGTCTTTCCACGAGGACTCCCGTTCAAGAGACGTGGCACTACAAGAAAACACACTATTTGTGACGAAATTTTTGTGACGGCCATTTTCCTGTCACAAGATCGTCACTATCTGTACCAAGACCGTCGCAAGAGGACAAAAGAAAAGGCGAAGATCGACATATGTATTTGTGATGGGCTTTTGTCGTCACAAGAATTCTTTCACAGTCTTGAGACGGACGTGTCATTCGTCTCAAATTCGTCACAGATTTACGACAGAGTTTATTCCAACACCAATCCGTCCCAAATCTGAGATGGATTAGCATCCGTCGCAAACAAGTATGTCACTTATTTGTGACAAGATGATAACCCGTTGTAAAGTTATCACATTTTTTTGACGGATTTTTTTGACCCAAATCCGTCACAAATCGGAGATGGATAATCATGAGTCAAAAACATGTCGGTCACCGATTGCTAACCTGTCGTAAATCTGTCACTTTTTTTGACAGATTTCTTCTTCACACTAATCCGTACAAAATATGTGACGGATGATCATCCGTCACCAATTTTAGACAGGATGCTAACTCGTCATGAATCCGTCACAAAGATGTAACAAATCTTTATTGTGTCACAAATGCATTATAAAAAACTTATATAGGTGTGTTTCTATCAATGTTTTAAAAATTGGACCGATAAATAAATCGAGAAAACCTTCAGCGTTACAAGCTTACTAGTTCAATCGGTTAAATCAATAGTCGAACCAGATAATGTCATAAACAATATAAAATTATTATTAATTAAAAAATTTTAATATCAATAATATATTTTGTATTAAAAAAATATTACGAAATTGCATAAATTTTTATTGTTAATGTCATACTCCTAAATGGCGACCATAGAATACTAATAATTAAAAAATATTTAAAGACAAAATATGTCAATTATAGAAAATTATAATTTGTATTAAATGAGCTGCTTTATTTTTCTTAAAGACATAAGTGTCCTTAATCTATTTTTTAATAAACGTTTGTAATTACTTCTCAATTTCTTTTTTTCCAGTTTATTATAATACCTACGGAATATTTCACCTTGGGACACGTGGCACTGACTTTCTAGAAGCCAAGCTCAAGTACTCACCAGAGACACGTGGCACCACTCATCTACCAGTTACGTGGTCCTTACCCACGTCATCTCTCGGAGCATCCCCTTAACCAGACGTGGGAACACCACAAGCCTCGTGGCACGTCCCACCTCCCACGAGATCATGGGTCGAGCACAACCTCCCCACACCAAGTATAAATAGACCCTCACTCGGGGGACTAGGAATGCAACCGGAAGAACGGAAGAGAAGGACGCAATACGCAACCTGAAGGATCACAACACCTGATCTACGATATCTCACACATACTCTCGGTAACCTGAGCACCCTCAGATACCTCAAGCAATCCCTCTGCATATCACGAGCGCCGCAGTAAGTTCCGTATAGGTCAGCCTCCAGCAAGCTCACCTCCATCTCGGAGTACACCATTTACGGGGCTTCTAGCAGCCCCCATAGACCCGAGCTCTCTCCCACTAAGGCAACCTCCTAAGAGCGGCTCGCCCGCCCGGAGTACCTTAGGCACGTCTTAGCCGCACACGGCCTAATACAGGTAACCACCTTGCATAACGGCTCCTATAGACGTCAGCATGACGAACTACGTGGACTTTGTTCCCTCCCGAAGGGTACGTAGGCACCTAGGTGCATCACTTAAGGACAAGTCCCCCAAGGTTAAGACCCCTTGCGGTCCTAATTGCAAATTATAATTGTCTGAGCGAAAAACGACAGTTACACATTATTTATTTAATTATTTTATTCATATTTATTTATCTAATTTATTGTTTATTTAATGCTTTTATTTTCAATTTACTATTACCATGGGCCGCTAAAATTTACTATTACCTGTCACAATTTCACTACAAGAAAATGTTGATTTAGTTACGAAAATTACCTAGGAAAATTTCCCTAGCTAATTTGGTAAAAAAGTTTGGCGCGAAAAGACAGGAAAATTTTGCTATGGAATAGCTACGGATTTTTCCGTAGCAAAAGTTTCTCAAATTTAGCTATGGATTTCCCTAGCTAATTAGCTAGGAAAAAAATCTCTAGCTAATTTGGTAAAAAAGTTTGGCGCGAAAAGGTGGGAAAATTTTGCTAGGGAGTAGCTATGGATTTTTTCCGTTGCAAAAGTTTCTTAAATTTAACTGCGAATTTCCCTAGCTAATCCCTAGTTAATTAGCTACGGATTGGCCTGGAAAAAAATCCCTAGCTAATTTATTATATGTGTGTATATATATATATATATATATATATATATAATGTTTTACATTAATAAATCAAAAAGTTATAAATGGCCTTGTAGTTGGTGTAAATGTTATCATCCTTGATGTTCTGTCTTCGAGTCCTCCTAGGGCCATTTTTCAAAAATATAAAGTGGTCGCCGGAGGATGTCGCTGGAGGGGGCCGGCGGTAGCAGTCGTTGCAGGGGCTGCCAGAGGCCGATGGAGGAGGTCGCCGGCGACCTTCATCGGAGGGGGAGATTTAGCTATCGTCGGTGGAGGAGGTCGCTGGTGGAGGTCGCTAGAGGGGACCACCGGTGGAGGAGGTTGCTGGCGGCGGTCGTCGAAGGGCTTGCTGGATGCCGGTGGAGGAGGTCACCGATGACGGTCGTCGAAGGGACTGCCGGATGCCGATGGCGGAGGTCGCCAATGACGGTTGTCGAAGGGGCTGTCAGAGGCCGGTTGAGGAGGTCGCCGGCGGCCGTCGTCGGAAGGGGCGATTTAGCTAGGGAATAGCTACGGCTTAACTACGAATTTTTCCGTAGCTAATCCTATTTTTTCTTGTAGTGTTTTTGTGACAGAATCCTGGCCGTCGCTAAAGATGCTTGCACATGAATGTGATAGAATTCATAGACCGTCACAACTTTGTGATAGCCAATTGTCGCAAATTGGTGATGCCAGATAAACGATCACAAAAGTCTGTCACCAATGTGTGACAGACACACCGTCATGAACTTGTGATGAAAAAATTTCATCACAAACCCGCCATAAGTTTGTGACAAATTTTTGTCATAAATTTGTGATGCTTGCAAGCGTGTCTGACACAATGTGTGACAGACATGTCGTCACAAACTTGTGACAAAATAAACCCATCACAAATCCGTCACAGTTTGGTGACAGTAATACACCGTCACAAAATTTGTGACAGAGTGTCACAGTCACCAATCCGACGTTGATGTGTGACGGGACAAAAAGTCTATCACAAAATCTTTTGTGACAAACAAAATGGTGACAGACCATTGATTGTCACAAATCCGTCACAAAAAATAGATTTGTGACGGGAATGCCTTAATATGTGACGGATTTGCCCGTCACAAACACTGGTTTTTTTGGTAGTGTGGGTCGAGCATGTCCTCCCCACACTTAGTATAAATAAACCCTCACCCGGGGGACTTAAGGACAAGATCCAAGACATCAGAAGTACCTCTGCAGAATGTTATCCGTAACCATTTAGGCAAAGCATTCTGAGCACTCTCAGACATCCTCTTGCCTAATATCCATCACACATCCCGAGCTCTGCCCTGCACACCGCCAGGTCCGGTTTCCAACAGACGCATCTCTATCCCGGAGTATCCCATCAATAGAGCTCCCAACAGCTCTCAGAGACTCAAGCTCTCTCATACTCTAAGGCATCCTCCTAAGAGCGGCTCGCCCGCCGGAGTACCTTAAGCACGTCTTAGCCGCACACGGCCCAATATAGGCAACCGCCTAGCCTAACGGCCCCAATAGATGTCACCATGACGAACTACGTGGACTTTGATCCCTCACCAAGGGTACGTAGGCACCTAGGTTCCTCACTTAAGGACAAGTCCCCAAAGGTTACGACCCCTTGCTGTTCTTAAATACAAATAACAATTGTCTGAGCCAAAAACGACAATTACAATATGCAAAAAAATATTTCATGTAGTTTAACTCTTTAAATATTTATTTTTGAGATCATAAAATATGTGTTTTAATTTTTTAATATATGATATATTTGATATATTAGATTCAATTTATTAATTCTTTTATAAAAAAATGGTTAAATATAAATAATAAAATAAATATTAATTATTTATTTAAATAAATAGCAGTACTATTTTAAAAATTAAATAGTATAGTAAATTAGATTATCTAATTTTGTCTATGTTGAAATATTACACTCTCATTCTTTAATTAAGAGAGAAAAAATTTATAATTGTACTCATTTCGAGCAAAATAACTTTATATTTATTATAAAAATAATAAAATAAGTATTTGATGACAAATATTAAAAAAACAATAGTAATGTTTTACTAAAAACTAAATGCGAAATAGTAGTTTTTTAAAATCAAAATCATAACTTGTATATAAATAAGATGTTTGTTATTAATATACTATCAAACTTGTAACTTTGAAAATTTCTTTACCTTTTTAATTTAATTGATTCAAATTGCAAAAAATAAAAAATAATATCACAATCAAAAAATAAAAAATATACTTTTTATTATAAAAATAGCAAGCTATATGAAAATACACTTGTAAGTGTCGTTTTTGGCTCAGACAATTGTAATTTGAAATTAGGACCGCAAGGGGTCTTAACCTTGGGGGACTTGTCCTTAGGTGATGCACTTAGGTGCCTACGTACCCTTCGGGAGGGATCAAAGTCCACGTAGTTGGTCATGGTGACGTCTATAGGAGCCATTAGGCAAGGTGGTTACCTGTATTGGGCCGTGTGCGGCTAAGACGTGTCTAAGGTACTCCGGGCGGACGAGCCACTCTTAGAAGGTTGCCTTAGTGGGAGAGAGGTAGAGTCTCTGGGGGCTGCTGGAAGCCCCGTAAACGGTGTGCTTCGAGAGGGAGGTGAGCCTTCCGGAGGTTGGCCAGAATGGGGCCTGTGGCGGAGGTTGCGATGTGCAGAGATTGTGTGAGGTGTCTGAGGGTACTCAGGTTACCGAGAAAGTATGTGGAATATCACAGAGAAGGTGTAGTAATCCTTCAGGTTGTGTATTGTTCTGTTGAGTTCGACCTCCTTAGTCCCCCGAGTGAGGGTCTATTTATACTCGAGTGTGGGGAGATCGTGCTCAACCCACGACCTCGTGGGACGTGCGTCGTCCCTCGAGTCTTGTGGAGTTCCCACGTCTGGTTGAGGGGATGCTCCGTGAGATGACGTGGGTGAGGGCCACGTAACTGGTAGATGAGCGATGCCACGTGTCCCTAGCGAGTGCTTAAGCTTGCCTTCTAGAAGGTCAGTGCCACGTGTCCCAAGGTGGAATATTTCGTAGTTACATAAGTCCCCCAAGTCTACGGGTGTCAGGCGCCCGTGGACTTAAGTTCCCTTCTCTGTAAGATAGGAATTTTTTGCTGCCTTTATGTGTGGGAGAGCTAGCTCGCTTAGAGTCACGGCTATGGGAGCTGGTCATCCGACTCACGAAGTGAGCTCCTTCATATCGTTCTGTGGAAAAGGAAACGTCTTGGCGAGGACACGTGTCTCGTTTCGGATGGCTGGATGCTTGACTTCCCCAGCAAGTTTTTGAGCCGTCCCTGCAGGAAGTACGCGACTTACTGAGGCGAAGTCATCATTGCTCAGAGGGGCGTTTCTCGAAATGCCCTTCGTGGGCTAGTGGGAGAAATCCAAAGGTCATGGGCCAATTGGTCATTTTGAATGGCTCCCCTCTGGTTATGTTCGTCCGTGGTCAGTGGCTGATGGTAGGTTTCTTGCTGAGGGTTATTTGTTGAAGGAGCAGGCTTTGTTGCAGGTGCCATGCGTCAGAGCTTGAACGGGTGCCACTGTCATTTGAGTGCTTTGCTGCCGCTTCTCCTTCATTAAATGTAGGTTCATTTCCGAGGGTAGCCATCATTAGCCTGGGCAGAGAGTTTTCCGAAAAGGCCCCCGGGTGTCTCAAGGTGACTCTTGGATCTCCGAGGGTGTTTCAGTCTTAGCGTCTCCGTTGCCTTGGCTACGGATCTCGTTCGTCCCTTCTTTCCACATGTGCGGTTGAAGTGAGCGATTGTAGCTGGGCTTAATTGTAGAGGATATTAGGTTTTATCCATTACAGGATACGAGGAGGTTGATGTTTTTGAATCGTCGCGCCTCTAGGTATCCTATAAATATCCAGCATTTGAAAGTTTGCGACTTTACATTTGCATTCACCTTTCTTTGTTGTCTTTGCTTCCTTGCCTTTGCTTTGTTCTTTCTGATTCTTGCTTCTGTTGAGCTTTAGCAATGGCTGGTGGAGGTGATGATTATAGCTTTTACCCCTTCAACTTCACTGACTTGGAGGATCTTCCTTCATCTTCCCCTCTTCCTCCTTCTCCTCTGAGCCGTACTCGCGACGCTGGTTGGAGTAGGGGGAGGAAGAATGGTCAATAGGGCCTGCCTCCGGGGGTAGTCGCTGATGTCTCTACTGTGGTACCTGCTGGTGATGAGAGGGAAGGACGGCTTTCCGTGCCTCTATCTTCCGAGAGAGAGCGCTGTCAGGAGGTTCTTCCGCGAGAGAAGAGGAAGAAAGACGGAAAGGCTGGTGGTAGTGGACCCCGGGAGGGGGAAAAGAGAGGAGCCTCTGCGGCGGAGTTGCCCAAGAGCAGGAAAAGAGGGCTCAAGAAGCGCCCTTCCGGTGTGGAGCTGCGGCTGCCTTCGCAAGTCGCACGGCGGAGTACTGACCTGGGAGATGTACAGGCAGAGGCTTCGGTGGGAGGTGCCGTTCCTGCCTCTGTTCCCACTTCTTCTCCCGTCCGTCACTCACCCATGCGAGTGATACTTTCTACTCGTTCTCCCATTCTCAGCCTCGTTAAGGGGGTTGATCAGCCTACTGCTAAGAGGGCCAGGGTAGTCGTTGATAAGTGGTTAGAAAGCTGGTTTAGAAAGTTTTTCTTTTTTGAATGTGAGATTGTTGTGGTTTCCTACTTCATAATATGATTGAATGTGCTGATGTGTTTTGCTGTGGTTTTGATGAGTTAAATATGGAGGGTTTGTGTTGTTGTTTCAAGTACTGTTTATGTGACAAAGAGCTTAAGTGTTGAATTTTCTTCCTGGCTCTCTTGTCTCACCTGGAACCTTGTTCTAATGTGTTTAAAAGGTGTGCTGAAGTGTTGTTTAAAGAACAAGTTGTTTAGTTTTAAAACCTCATTTTAAAGTGTAAAAATGTTGCTTGGAGTGCTGTTATGGGTGTCATACACTGTCTTTGTTTTATTAGGCTTATTTTTGGCATTATAGTGTACATAACTGTATTCAATAATGAAAATCATAATTCTGTTTTCTACTACCTCTGTTTATTTCTCTTATTATATGTAACCATCTCTCATGAAATCTTTTAGCATAAAGGAATGTTTCTACAAAAAAGAAAGTTCATTTTTACTAAAGACTAGTGTGTCTAATACAATATTACTTCTAAAAGAAATTTGACTGAACATGATCAGTTTTATTTGTGATTAAGCATAGTAAAATGAAGTAAAATCTAGAAAAGTATTGTATTTGACACATTCGTCCTTAGTAAAATAATTAAATGAAGTTGAGTGATATGTACAGGTAAAGATTCTTAGTAAGGAATCGTACAGGTATAAGGGTACAGTTTCATACTCAGTCCATTCACAGTTCTATTGTGTAAAGCTTTCATGTCTGTATAAGGGTTGTTATTCATTATTGTTATTTCATGTCTTGCAATTAACCTACCTACTTTCATGTCTGTAATGTTTAGGGAGTTTTATGAAAATACAAAAAGCTTATCAATGTCTATGTTTATTTGACTTTGACCTTAATTTGGGTATGAGATTGATGTAAAAAAGTGTTTAACAAGTGACTTGAATTATGAAGTTAGAAGATAATACAATTACCTTCTTCATTTTTTCTACATCTCAACTATATAAGGGTTGCTTTATGATAATTTTTTATATTCTACATTCATTTACTCTCTTACTTGCTAGCCTGTCTTGTTCAAAATTTTTACAAAGCTGTATCAATAATGAGGTATTGATTTTAGCTTTATGATATGTACTTGTATTCCTCTTACATGTTTGTTTTATATGACATTTCCTCATCCATTTGCAGGAAGAATATAGTAGAATTAAGTCACTAAAAGCTTCTCAAGCATCGGCCAATGGCATTGATGCAATATCTCAAGAGGAAGATAATGCCATTTGGTTAGAAGTTGTGGGTGGAAAGAACAAGAAAGGGCGTGTTTTTGGTGTAGGATCAGAAGCACCTGATATTGGTAGCATATCTGTTGAGATGTCTAGTGGACCTGAGTCATGGCTTCATCCTCAATTCCAAGCTGAGTTACATCGATGCTTGGCAAAGCAAGCTGAGGAGCATCAAGCTGTAACTGATGTTTTAAAACAAAAAGTTGAGGAGCAATCACAAATCATAACAGCTTATAATGATAAATTTACAGAGCATGACCGTTTGATTGGTCAATTGTTTTATCAGTTACAAGTTGAACGCACTACCAAGAGGAATGTAGGATCAGAAGCGCAGCAGTCAACTCCTTCACCTTCACCTTAGTTAGTTAGAGACTTGGGATGTTTTTTTCTATTTGCCATGAAACTTATGAAATTATGTATTAGTTTTAAGTATTGTTACAAATATGTGGTATTTTACTATTGTTATGAGTATTAAAAATATGGATTTTATTATGTTTGTATGAAACTTGTGCCTTTATTAGGTATTAATAGCAAATTATACGTGAAAATTGAATCAATTTAGGACAAATTAGAAATGAAATAAACATATCAATCAGAGACAGATTTGAGACGGAAATTTTATTTCCGTCTCTAAAAATAGTCCCAAAATGGGTTTAGAGACGGATTAGGCGTCTTTGTTTTGTTGCTAAAGTTAGTCTAAACTGCTTTAGAGAGGGATTAGAGACCGACCACTTAGAGACGAATTAGAGACGGACTAATTATTTTCCGTCTCAGATCCGTCTCAAACGGTAGTCTCAAAAAAATTGAATCTAGACACGGATCAGAGACGGCTTATTAGACACGGATCAGAGACGGATACGTTAGAGACGGATCAAAGACGGACTTAATAATTTCCGTCTCTGTTCCATCTCTACTCCGTCTCCAAAAATGTCTCAAAAATTTAGTTTAGAGACGGATTAGACACGGAATTCATGGTTTTTGTCTCTGATCCGTCTCTAAATCAACATCATACGAGGTAGATTAGAGACGGACTTTATTTTATTAGACACGGACTATCCGTGTGCAATTTGACACAGACTAAAGAATCCGTCTCTGAAGTTTAGGAACCAATTTTTTGGACACGGACAAGTGTCCGTGTCAAATTCCGTCTCTGAACAAATCAGAGATGGATTTTACCCTTTTTAGAGACGGATTTGTCCGTCTCTAAAGGGTGTTTTTCTTGTAGTGATCATTGGCCTCTCGGGGGTGCTCGGCATTGGCCCTGCTTTCTTCCTTGATGAATCTGCCGAGCTGCCCTTTCCGAATTAGGTCCTCAATCTGATCCTTTAGGTGGATACAATCGTTGGTTTCGTGCCCGTAATCCTTATGGAATTGGCAGTACTTGGACTTGTCTACCGCTTTTCTCATCTTCCATCTTTTGACCTGAGGGGGGAAGGTGAGCATGTCCGAGTGATAAATCTCCTCTAATACCCCAACATGGGATTTGTTAAGGGGAGTGTAGGTCGTGAACCGTCCCCTGGGAGGCGTCCGCGGGTGAGGAGGTGACCTCTTCCTATTATTCTTCTCCCTGGGGGCTTGGTTCTCCGTTGCCGTCTTTTCCTTTTTCTTTTCCGCTCATTCCATGTCGGCCCGGCTCATTAGGAACTTTCTCATCTTGTCCTTGGTGATCTGAGCGTTCTCCTCTTGAATGAACCATTTGGCACGGTCCATAAGCTCTTGTAAGGTGGAGACGGGGTATCTGTTAAGTTCCCCGTAGAATTGTGAACATCGAAGGCCTTGCTTTATGACAAAGATGGCGACGGCGTCCTGGAGGCCTCGGACTTGGAGCGAGAGTTTGGTGAAGCGGGCCAGGAAGGCTTGCAGGGTTTCTCCTTCCTTCTGGTGGAAACCAATGAAGGAGTCTTCATTTTTATGGTATTCTTTGCTGCTGGCGAACTGTGTGAGGAAGTTCTGCGCCAGTTGTTCGAAGCTGTGGATCGAATTGGTAGGCAGCAGTGAGAACCATCTTAGGGCGGCTTCTTTCAGGGTCGATGAGAAGACTCGGCACTGTTGGCCGTCCGTCATGCTCAATATTAACATGGTCAAGTTGAAGGTGTTCAGGTGATCCCGTGGATCGGTTTTTCCACCATAAGGTTCTATGTGGAAGGGCATTTTGAAGCCTATAGGCACATGCTCATTCATGATTTGCTGGGTGAAGGGGTGTCTCCCCTTTCCCTAGAAGTCAAACGTTGGCCATTGGTAAGCTTTTGCACTGCAGGGACCATACGGGTTGTAGGTTGCTGCCCATGGCATGTGGAGGTAGGATCTCGGGGGATAGTTTGGGACTGGTGGTCACAGATAGTTCATGACGGGTCGTGCCGCTTGTCCGGCGACCATGGTTGGTCCCAGTGGGATCACCGCTGGGGGAGCTGGTGCTGTCAGTGATAATCGCGCGAACTCCATTGGTAAAGTCTTGAACTGGATTGTGGGCAGGCTGGCAGGGTCGCTGGAGGTCCTTGCCATCACATCGTGTGGCATTAGTGGTAATTGGGTGCTCGTGTTTGTTGGGGCGAGGTTCGTATCCTCTTCCCATCGCTGCTGACGTAGAACTGCTACCTCTACCTCGAGGCGGGCGATCTCAGCATCTCGCGGGTTACTTGTTGGCTCTATCATCTCCTGACCGCTGGTTGTGGGGCAAGGGACGTGTAGCATGCCATACGGGTTTTGAGGACAAGTTTCCTCTCTAGGTGCCGGGTTCTGGATCACGGTTTCCGTGACGGCTCCCTGCGTCATTGAGGAGCTTTGAGGCTGGGGTGCGCTTGATCCGCCTGCCTCAGTTGTGACCGCACTAAGGCAACCTCCTAAGAGTGGCTCCTAAGAGCGAAGCAGGCGGTTCAAACGCGACTCAGCCTCAAAATATCTCAATGACTCAGGTAGCCGTCACAAAAACCGTGGTCCAAAACCCGGCGCCCGGAGAAGAAACTTGCCCTCAACACCCTTATGACATGCTGCATGTTCCTTGCCCGACAACCAGAAGTCAAGAAATAGCGGAGCCAACAAGGAACCCGCGGGATGTAGAGCTCGCCTGCCTCGAGGCAGAAATAGCAGCCCTACACCAACAGGAGTGGGAGGAGAACAAGAACCTCACCCAAGCAAACGCAGGCACCCAGCTACCACTAGCGCCACATGGCGCGCTGACGGGGACCTCCAGCGACCCTACCAACCTGCCCGTAATACAGTTCAAGACCCTACATATGGAATTCGCGCGACTGTCGCTAACAGCACCAGCACCCCCAGCAGTGATCCCGCCTGGACCAACAATGATCGCCAGACAAGCAGCGCGACCCGCTACGAGCTATCCGCAATCGCCAATCCCATACTACCCTCCGGGATACTACCTCCACATGCCATGGGCAGGAGCCTACAACCCATACGCCACTTGCGGTGCAAATGCTTACCAGTGGCCCAGTTCCGACTTCCAAGGAAAGGGGAGACATCCTTTTACCCAACAAATCATGAACGAGCACGTACCCATGGGCTTCAAGATGCCCTTCCACATAGAACCTTACGGCGGAGAAACCGATCCACGGGATCACCTGAACACATTCAACTCAGCCATGTCAATATTAGGCATGACGGATGGCCAACAATGCCGAGTCTTCTCATTGACCCTGAAAGAGGCCACCCTAAGGTGGTTTTCGCTGCTACCCACCAACTCGATCCACAGCTTCGAACAATTGGCGCAAAACTTCCTTACGCAGTTCGCCAGTAGCAAGGAATACCAAAAGAACAAGGACTCCTTCATTGGTTTCCACCAAGAGGAAGGAGAAACCCTGCAAGCCGTTCTGGGCCGTTTCACCAAACTCTCTCTCCAAGTCCGAGGCCTTCAGGACGCTATCGCCATCTTTGTCATAAAATAAGGTCTTCGATGTTCGCAGTTTTATGGGGAACTCAACAGATGCCCCGTCTCCAACTTACAGGAGCTGATGGATCGTGCGAAATGGTTCATACAAGAGGAAAACGCGCAAATCGCCAAAGACAAGATGAGGAAATTCCTGATAAGCAGGTCCGATATGGAACGAGCGGAAAAGAAGAAGGAAAAAACGGTGATGGAAAGCCAAGCTCCCAAGGAAAAGAACAATAGAAAACTGTCGCCCCCTCGACCACGAACACCTCCTAGAGGGCAGTTAACGAGCTACACTCCCCTCAACAAATCCCACGTTGGGGTACCGGAAGAGATCTACCACTCGGACATGCTCAGCTTCCCCCCTCAGGTCAAGAGGCGAAAGACGGGAAAACCAGTAGACAAGTCCAAATACTGCCAATTCCATAAGGATTAGGAGCACGAGACTAACGACTGCATCCACCTAAAGGATCAGATCGAAGACCTAATCCGCAAGGGATAGCTCGATAGATACATCAAGGAGGAGAGCAGAGCTAACGCAGAACATCCACGAGAGGCCAACGATCAGACACCTACTCGTGGGGTCATCAACGTTATTGCAGGCGGTCTGCAGAAAGGAACTTCCTCGTCACCGCAAAACAAGAAAAGGGTGGAACGCTCCATACTCGCCCTCGACTACGCCCCAAAGCACAAGAAGAGGAGCAAGCCCAAAGGAGATCCTATCACATTCGATCTCACAAACCTAGAGGGACCAGTCCATGATGACCCCATGGTGGTATCGACCATAATCGCCAAGTACGAAGTCAAGAGAGTCTTGATTGACCAAGGATCCTCGACAGACATCCTCTACTTCGACACTTTCAAGAAACTCGGGTTGAACAAGACCAACATAAGGCCATTCCCTGGCACACTCATAGGGTTCTCAGGAGCCCAGGTTCCGGAAGAAGGAATCATCACCACCCGAACAACCATGGGCACCTTACCAAAGGTCGCGAGCCTTGATGTTGACTTCATCACCGTCAGCATATAATTCAATCTTAGGGTGACCGTCCCTAAACAAGCTCAGGGCTGTAGTGTCCACCGCACAACTCACAATGAAGTTCCCAACACCTCACGGAGTTGGAGAAATCATAGCGGACCAGAAACTGGCACGAGCATGTTACGCAGCAAGCCTAACGAAGAACGTCAAGGTCGCCTGCGTTGGTCCTCGGAAAACACGCGAGGAACCCCAAGAGGGTAAAGAGTTAGGAGGGAAGAAGCTGGAGTCTGCCCGTCCGGACCAAACCTCCGCCTAGACTCCAAACACACTTTGCACTCTCATACCACCTTTAGGTCAATTCACGTATGTCTCTTTATTTCAAATTTAGGATTCACTTCAGCCTGACCAAGGCCCGCCTGACCTAGGCAACCCGAATGTAATCATCTTGTTTACCTTCAGCTTGACTAAGGTTAGCCCGACTGAGGCTGCACGAATGTAACCATTTTGTCTATTATTATTGAAGTATTCCCTTTCGACAAGAGACAAGACTTCAAATCTGCAAAGTACTCGCACAAGTCCCGCCAGAGGACAACTGGCCGACCTCCCGAAGAAATGCTAAGCGCCTCTAAGGCCAAGCTAATATTCCCCCAGCAGCGCGGTAAAAACCCGTTGGGCGTGAAAACACAAAACGAACGTTGGACTAAACCATGCTAGCAAACCGCATACAAACCGTCTTGATCACACTGTACCCATGCAAACAAGCCTTTTTACCCAGACATAAAAAGACAACAATGAAAAGAGAAATTGTACTCACACACAACTTTTTGCCCAGAAGTAAAAAGAGACGCAGTAAAAACTAAGTTCTCATTAAATGCAAAAAATGAGAGGGCGTCCGCCCATTACAAGGGGCAAACACCCTAAAAAAATACATAAACCTATTCTTGGGCATCCCCAAGATCTACAAAGGCCTCAGCCCCCGCAGGCTCCACACGGCCAACCCCTTCTGACGACCTCAATTTGGTTGCTTCAGCTAGCTGTTGAGAAGTAGATCCAATCTCGGGAGCTCGCCCGCTGATTTGAGACAACACTTGGTGCTCCACCAGAAGGTCGGTCAGCTGACAAAGATAAGCAAGATTCAGCGGAGGATCTGCTTTCGTTCGACCGCGAAGCTCACCATCAAAGAACTCCAAAGAAGGATGCAGGGAAGCCACCCACTCCGGTGAAAACCTCTTCCCGTGGATACGCTCGAGTTGCTCGACCGCCAAAAGCATGCCATACATCCTCTGCGCCAACAACTCTCCCTAGAGTTTAGCAACGTCGACGACTCTTTCCTCAGCCGCCAGCCAACCGGAAAGGTTCTCGGAAGCACGAGCCTCCGCACCCTGCAAAGCCTCGCGAAGAGAATGCAACTCCTGCCGACGCCTCTCAGCGTCCTCCCAGGCGGCCAGCTCCTTGCGAGTCTTCAATTTTGAGCGAAGAAGCATGACCTCGGAAGGATGTTCAACCTCAGCCCTAAGACGGGCCACCTCATGAGTCAAGGACTTAATCTCACGCCCTTGATCCTCACATTCCAACTTCTTCACGGATAGCTGCCCCTGCACGTCTGCTAACCTCTTCTTGGAGACCTCTAGAGCCTGGCTCTTGGAAGCCGCAACACCGGAAAACTGGTCCCGGTCAAGACGAATCTCTCCTTGCAAAAAGACAAATGTAAAAATACAAAGGAGAACCCGAGATAGCAGAATACCAGGATAAGGAAGCTCACCATATGCTTCTCCCACTCAAGGCTAGCCTGGTGGAAGTCAGCTAATGCCTCAGCAACCCGGCCGAAGCCTCGACAAGCAAGATTCAGAGAAGAGGTGTCCAGCCCCCTGGCTTCCCTCTCCCCCATCTCCACGGGAAAGCGACTGCCCAAGGCCACTAGTTCGAAGGCGAATCCCCCCTCCGGAGACCCAACAGGTTCAGAAGGGCCGACGCTTGACCCTGAGACAATATCTTTTGTGGCAGCCGCTTGATTCACCACTACATTCCCTCTATCTGAGAGGGCTCCGGCCTCCATGGCCACGTCGCCAGACTCTGCAACTCTGGTTGAAATCTCAGCCACGGGCTTGCCCTTCGGAACTTGAGTCGCGACAGAATCTCCAGCAGGCTCCTCAACCGCCACCTTGGCCCTCTTAGCAGCAGGCTGATCGACCCCCTCAATGGGGCTCAAGACGGGAGGACGTGTTGATAGAATCACCCTCATGGGTGATTGACGGACAGAAGCGGAAGTGGGAACAGAGGTAGGAACAGAGGTCGGAACAGCGCCTTCCACCTGCAAATCCCCCCGGTCAGAACTCCACCGTACCGCCTGCGAGGACAACTGCGACTCCACGCCGGAAAAACGTTTCTTAAACCCTCATTCTCTGCCCTTGGGCACCTCCACTGCAGAGGCTCCTTTCCTTTCCCCCTCCCAGGTCCACTCACACTGCCTCTTCCGTCCTTCTTACTTTTCTCTCCTTGGAGATCCCCTGCTGACGGTCTTTATCGGAGGACGCCGGTACGGGAAGCCGACCTTCCTTTCCACCTCTAGCAGGTACCACGGCAGGGACATCCACCACCGCCTCAGGAGAAAGACTCTGCTGACCGAATTTCTTCCCCTTACTTCGACCACCGTCACGAGTACGGCTAAGAGGAGGAGGAGGATGAGAACAATAAGGCAGATCCTCTAAGTCAATAAAATCAAAGGGATAAAAGCTATCATCATCACCAGCCATGGCGAAGTCCCGGCAAGAACAGAAAGCAAAAAGGAAAAAGGGAGCAAGAATCAGACAGAGCAAAGCAAAGGCACGGAAAGCGAAGGCAGGAAAACGGAGAGAGGTAAGAATGCAAAGTCACAAACTTTCAAACGCTGGACGTTTATAGGGTACCCAGCGGCGCGACGATTCTAAAACCTCAGCCCCTTCGTATCCTGTAATGGATAAAACTTAGTATCCTCTACAAACCAGGCTCAGTTACAACCGTCCAACTGGACCAAACACGTAGAGAAGGAGAATAGCTCAGATTCACAGCCGGGGCGAAAGGAATACAAAGACTGAAAAACCCTCGAAAAGCCAAGAGTCACCCGAAGGTGTCCGGGGGTCTTTTCGGAAAAGTCCTCGGCCCAAGCTAATGATGGCTGCCTTCGGAAAGGAACCCGCATTTAATGAAGGAGAAACGGCGGCAAAATAACCAACGTCAGTGGTACCCGTTTAAACTCTGACGCGTGGCACCTGCAACAAGTCCGCTCTTTCAACAGAAAACTCTCAGCAAGAAATCCCCAGCAGCCACTAGCCACGGACGAACCCGACCAGAGGAAAGCTTTCGAAATGGCCAAACGGCCCTTGACCTTCGGATTTCTTCTGCTTACCCACAAAGGGTATCCTAGGATTTCTCCTCTGATCAATGATGTGTCATCCTCGATAAGTCGTGTGCTTTCTGCAGAGATGGCTCGAAAACTTGCTGAAGAAGTCAAGAAGCCAGCCATTCAAAATGAGACGTGTGCCACCTTCCAAGCGTCCCCACTGCCGCGAAACAGAGCAAAGGACTCCGTTTCACAAGTTGGGCGAACAGCTCAAAAAGACCATGACCTCGTGCGGACGAGCCCTCCCGTGTTCAGGAGCAATAAAATTCCTAAGTAGCTTACAAACAAGTAAACTTAAGTCCACGGGTGCCCGTCACCCGTAGACTTGGTGGACTTATGTAACTACGGAATATTTCGGCTTGGGACACATGGCACTAAGCTTCTCGAAGCCCAGTCGCAGGACACGCTACCAGCACATGGCACCACTCATCCGCTATGCATGTGGCCTTTGCCCACGTCCTCTCATAGGAACACCCACTCAACTAGACATGGGACCCCCTTTAGCATCGTGGGACGACCCAAGCCCTACGAGATCGTGGGTCGAGAACGACCTCCCCACACTCAGTATAAATAAGATCCTCACCCAGGGGACTACACATGACAAGCTCAAGAACTACAACACCGGATCTAAGATACCTCGAGTACTCCCAGTAACCTGAGCACCTTCAGATATCTCACAGATACCCTCCGCACATTCCGAGCTCCGCCATAGACTCCGTCTAGTCCAACCTCCGGCAAGCTCACCTCCGTCTCGGAGCGTACCACCTACAGGGCTTCCAGTAGCCCTCAGAGACTCGAGCTCTGCCACACTAAGGCAACCTCCTAAGAGCGGCTCGCCCGCCCAGAGTACCTTAGGCATGTCTTAGCCGCAAACGGCCCAATATAGGTAACTACCTTGCCTAACGGCTCCTATAGACGTCACCATGACGAACTACATGGACTTTGAACCCTCCCGAAGGGTACGTGGGGGCACCTAGGTGCATCACCTAAGGACAAGTCCCCCAAGGTTAAAATCTCGGTTCTAATTGTAAACTACAATTGTCTGAACCAAAAACGACAGTTACAATATACATATACATTTCTTCTAAAATTAATTTATTTTTCTTTCTTGTTATATTGAAAACAAATTATAATATTTCTAAGAATCAATATTAACTTCACCCATTTTATTTTGTTTAAATAAATAGGAGCTTGCAAATCAAATCATTATTAAATTAATTGCTAATAAATTTCATAAGTTATATTTTAGTATTTAGATTACACTAAGCCAAAACATTTTATGTAGTATCATCAACTTTGAAATATTTACCTTTGAAGTCATAAAATAAATGTTGTAAACTTTTTTAATAAGTACGTTGTATTTGATATTTTAAATTTTAATTGCGATTCAATTCATTAAGTTATTATAATTAGTTTCATTATAAGAGTTGTTAAATACAAATCATAATATACAAACATAATTAATTGCTAAATAAATAGCTCTACTATTCTTTAAGGGAAAGTTAAATAGTAAAGTAAATTCAACTTCTATCATTTCGGAGATTTTTAAATTACACTCCATTCTCCTGTATTTTGAAAAATTACATCATATTTTTTTAGAGATAAAATTACATACGATTTTACTTATTTCACCAAGATACATTGTAATATCCGGACCTTCCAAGTGATGTGTTAAATGTTTGCTAGAAGAACTAAGTGTTTGTGATTGTGTGACATTGATTGTTGCATTTAGAAACCATAAAGTTGTGCACTAGTTTAAGAAAAGAATTGAGAAGGGACTAAAAAAAAGGGGGGGCTAAAGTGTAAGAGAAAGTTGGTGGGTGCGGGAGAGAAATGAATTTCTGTTAAATCCCTGGCCACCAGCCCTTACACGCCTAAGGCAAGGTGGCAACACCACCATTTCACACACACTTCACCACATTTAGAGAGAGAGAGAGAGAGAGAGAGAGAGAGAGAGAGAGAAGGAGGAAAACTCTAGAGAGGATTCAAGCTTGGGAATCCGAACTTAGAAAGAATTGAACCGTAGAATTGCAGTTGAACACCAACTAAACAAGAATCTAGTTTCAGATTAAGGTAATCAAACTACCAACCGCTCTAATTTTCAAGTTAGGTTTTCAAGAAATGGCCCAAAACTGAGTTTTAGATTTTTGAGCCATTTGAGAGGTTTAGAACTGCTTCCTTATGATTTTCGAACTTATAATGGATGTAGATGATGAGTGCATGCTTGGATTTTAGCTGGGAATTAGATAATTTAGAAGGGTAAGAAAATGTGTATGGGTTTTAGCTTGAAATTAAGATTTAAGCTTGTTTAACCATGTTTTGGGGCTAGTTTTTCATGGGTTTTAATGTGTTAATGATAGAAAACAAGTTTATAAAACTTCTATGACTAGGATTCTTGGTTGAATTCTTGAGTAAAGATACTTCAAAAACCTAGAAATTAACGTAGCAGTCGACTTGTTGGCCAAACTAGTCGACTTCCATGTTCTTTTCTGCCCAGAATTCATGCCAAGAACATACCAGTCGACTGACAGCCCAAACCAGTCGGCTTTCGTGTCCAGAAACGAAACAGAGATGAACCAGTCGACTGGTATGTTATAACAGTCGACTTGCATGAAACAAAATGTAAAAAACATACTTAATGAGCTCCAAAAATCCTGAAATTTGGGAGGATAAAACTATACACATTAGAGTTTATGATTGCCAAATTTCATTAATTTTGGATCCTGTTTGGTACCCTTTTTGCACATCGGAAGTTCGAGAACTTATGCAGAAAATATTTACTGGTTTTCATACTTTCATATACTTGTTGAGGTACCAAATGAAGGATTTAAAGGCTAAAATTTTATATGTAGATTCCTAAGATCCTTAATATGGGATCTGAAAATTATCATATCATTTATAACTCATTTGTTATGGTTTTGGCAAGAATTTATAAAAGTCTGGTCTGCTGCCCTGTCACATCAGACCGCTACTGTTAAACTAGATTTTGAGGGGGAAAACATGTGATTTTTGAGCTAACATTTGGCAGCCTATTATATTTTATATCCATAGATATGTCCAAATTATTTCAGAATATTTGGAAATTTATAGAACAAGTTATGATTTTACAAAGTTGGCAAATTTTTGAAATGAACTTGAAACATTTTGTTTTGCAAAAGTTCCTTCTCTAACACTTCAAAAAGGATTTCAAATGCCCCATGACATGCTTAAACATTATGTTCTAAATTTAGAAGTAATATGAGCTAAGGGTAGAGAGAAATAACATAGAAATGAGAAGAGTAAGTATCTTACATATATGTGTTGCAAATGGAAAGGTCCTTAATCGAATGTTCAATTGTTGGTAAGGAACGACCATTGACTTTCCACGTTAGTTCCAAGTTTTAGGATGATAATACATCCAATAGACCAAACAATGTTTTCGAAAACACCGTGTTGGTTGTTTAATTTTAAACTAGTAGACTCTGTATGACCAGATCAAGAGTGACATGCTTAAAATTAGATTAACCATGATTGGGACTTAGACATTTAATCCCATATTTGTATAGATAGCATACACAAAGGAAAGATCTGCATAAACAAATATGAGAAGAACCGTTAAAAAGAGACGGGGACCTCTAAGTTTAAAAGGAGAAGAACCATTAAAAAGAGACGGGGACCTCTAAGTTTAAGAGGAGAAGAACCGTTAAAAAGAGACGGGGATCCCCAAATTTTAAGTAGAAGTGACTCCCTTGGCTAACTAGAACCAAAAAGAAGTTGAGATACGACCTACTGAGAAAAGGGGGTGATCTCATAGCTTAATTGCTATAGGTTCTTACTTATTAATAGCCACCAGAAGTGTATGTGCGAGTATCCACAGGGTGGTGCTCCCTATGCTTATGTGTTTTTCATCAAATGGGGCAAAGGCCCATATGTTTTATAATGTTTGTTATTTCTCTACCATTCAAAAATGTGAAATCATGTTTTAGAAGTATGTGCTCATATTAAATGTTTTATGACATTTAAGTATGCCATTCCATTTCATATGCCCTAACATGTAAGAATTTCCATGCTAAATGTTCCATGAAAAGTATTACATGCATATGTTTTAAGATAAACACTACATCCATGTTATATATGTATAATAAGAAAGGAATGCAGAGATTTCTGTGCGAGGCACAGTGGTACACAACAACGAGTTTGAAAACAAGTAGTTTTGATTTCTGGGGTTTATCCTCATTACGTTGGTGTGTATAAGCTAATTAGGTACCCGAATGCATACGAGACGGGGTTGGAGCGATGGGTAGCCTGACTTTTGAAAAGAAGCAGACAAGATAGTCTAGATGCATATAGTTTCATTTTGTATATGTTGAAATGTCCGTCCCTTTGAGCCATTAACCTTAGGTATATTTTTGGAAAGGTTAAATGACATATTTTGTACATGTATAAATAAGGGATGAAGATAAAGATTTTGTATTGTGATGTATATAAGTAAGAATATATATGTATGACTATATTTTGAATATATTTGTATATATACATAATATAAGTAAGAAGAAGTTTTTAATCATGGATTATTATGTATGATTGTTTGTATGCTTCCATGTTTTAAGTAGGCGCGAGAGATACTGGAGAGATAGAACCCTAACTAGTTTCACTTATTTAATTAATATAGAAAAAGTTTTTAATAAATTCGGGTAGAAGGAGAGAGGTAACACACCGGTTCTAGATCAAAGATATATTCTATATTACAAAACTCTAATTTTTAAAGGGTCTGAAACTGGGGTGTTACAGTTATGGTATCAGAGCATACCGTATCTTGGTTAGAACTGACTAGAGAGGTTCAAATTAAGCAATTAGGATGTAGATTACTCATAGAAAGGCTAGAATCAGGTTAGTTAGCTAAATGTACACTGTGGAACTCTCTTGTATTATGGTTTGACTTGAGGAATGGAGTTTAGGTATGGGTAGCTAGCATTTTACTTGAGTCATATTAACTCTATAATGCAACTGATGTTGAGACGTCAATATTGTTTGTTTTGTAGAGTGAAGTATGCCTCCAAGAAGAAATGTTGGAAATCACCGAAGAGCTGAAGCTGATCCAGATGATGATGCGCAAACTATGAGGGAAATGGCACAGGCTGTGAGAGAACAGGCCAATGTCACCACCCAAATTCTGCGGCATATGCAGGAGGAAAGGGATCATAGGCCACCAGCTCGACTAAATGAAGCTGATGCCTGTCGTGGATGGGATGAGTATCAAAATGCAAGGCCACCTACCTTTAGGGGAGAATTTAACCCAGTCCTAGCTGAGGGATGGTTGAAAGAGTTAGAAAAGATATTTAAGGTGTTGAAGTGTATTGAAGACCAGAAAGTTGAGTTTGCCATTTACATGTTGGCCGGAGAGGCTTAACATTGGTGGAGGGGAGCTCAACAATTGATGGAGGCACGAGATGTTCAATTGACATGGGACACCTTCAAGACTGCATTCTTGGAGAAATACTACGCCATGAGTGTGAGGAATCAAAAGGAGATAGAGTTCATGCAGCTTAGGCAGGGAAATATGCCATTTGAGGAGTTCATTGCCAAGTATGAGGAATTGTCCAAATTCTCTTCATACTTGAAGCTTCATGCTGATGAGACATGGAAGGTTATGCATATGTCAACGACCTTAAATTCTGCTATGAAAAATGTAGTGGCTCCTCTTGCTATCAAGAATTATGTGGAGCTGATAGACAGATGCCGCATAGTTGCTTTAAACATTGAGGGAGTTGAGAAGTATAAGCAGAAGGTTTGTTCCAACAATAAGAGGCCGATGAACTTCTCGAAGGGTGGAAACAACAAAGGCAAGAAGCCTATGTTGGGTAATAATGCACCAAATCCTTGCTCCAAATGTGGAAGAAATCATGGAGGTAGACCTTGTCTTTCTGGACAAAGTGTTTGTTTTAGCTATGGGAAGCCCAGACACTTTGCTAAGGATTGTTCCTAACCAAAGAAGGTAGGTGATGGAGCAAAACCTCCTACTAAAGGGAGAGTCTTCATTCTCAAGGGCACTGAGGCAAACGAATCTAATGATCTTATCATAGGTATATGTTTGATAAATGGTAAATCTTTGAATGTACTGTTTGATTTGGGTGCTACGCACTCTATTACTAATTCTAAACGTGTGAAGGAATTGAATTTTCCAGTAACTACTCCTCCTTTTGATTTAGCAATTTCTACCCCTACGGGAGAATGTGTTGTGACTTCTTTGGTTTGTTTGGATTGTCCAATCATTGTGGAGAATAAATCTTTTAATGTTGATCTTATATGCATGCATTTGACAGGTATTGATGTAATCTTAGGAATGAACTGATTGTCTGAAAATCATGTTGTTCTGAATTGTTGTGATAAGTCTATGACTTTTATAGGTGCCAATACCTTTAGTAAAAGAAATGAGGAGAAAATTCAAAGAATGAATTTTTTATATTCCTCTAAGGTTGAAATTCAGCATAAGCTCAATTGTGTTCCTGTAGTTACAGATTTTCTAGATGTTTTTCCAGAGGAGATACCTAGTCTCCCTCCTGAAAGAGAAGTTGAGTTTTCTATAGAGTTAGTCCCAGGGACAAGACCGATCTCTATAGCCCCCTGTAGAATGGCCCCTCCGGAGTTGAGTGAGTTGAAAACTCAAATAGAGGATTTAAGCAATTCATCTGACCCAGTGAATCACCATGGGGTGCACCAGTATTATTTGTGAAAAACAAAGACGGGAGTTTTAGGATTTGTATAGATTATAGACAACTTAATCGGGTAACTGTGAAGAATAAGTACCCACTTCCTAGGATTGATGATCTTCTCGATCAACTAAGAGGTGCCACAATTTTCTCAAAGATTGATTTGAGGTCGGGGTACCATCAAATCCGAGTCAAGGCAAAGGACATCCCTAAGACCGCCTTTAGAACAAGGTATGGGCATTATGAATTCCTTGTAATGCCATTTGGTTTAACCAATGCCCGAGCCATCTTTATGGATTACATGAACCGCATCTTTAGACCCTACCTCGATCAGTTCGTTGTAGTGTTTATTGATGACATCCTAGTGTACTCTAGAAATAAGGAAGAACATGAAGTTCATCTTAGAATGGTACTACAAGTGCTTAGAGAGAAGCAATTGTCTGCCAAGTTGTCTAAGTGTGAATTTTTGTTAGAAGAAGTCAAATTCCTAGGTCCTGTGATTTCTAAGGACGGAGTAGCTGTAGATCCTAGTAAGATGGATGTAGTAGCTAAATGGGAAAGACCAAAGACAGTGACTGAAATCCATAATTTTCTCGGAATAGCCGGTTACTATAGAAGGTTCATCCAAGGGTTTTCGCAAATAGCGTTACCCATGACAAGGTTGAGACGGAAGGGTGTACCTTTTGTATGGACCATAGAGTGTGGAGGAAGTTTCCAAACCTTGAAGGAAAGGTTAACTACTACACCGGTATTAGCCATTCCTGATCATTTAGGTCAGTTTGAGTTTTATACTGACGCGTCTAGAAAGGGATTAGGTTGTGTCCTAATTCAAGACAAGAGGATAGTAGCCTATGCGTCTAGACAGTTGCGTCCTCGTGAGGAGAACTATCCGACTCATGACTTAGAATTAGCTGCCATTGTGTTTGCCCTAAAGCTATGGAGGCATTATCTTTATGGGATTATGTTTGAGGTATTTAGTGACCATAAAAGTCTCAAATATCTCTTTGACAAAAAAGAACTGAATATGAGGCAAAGAAGATGGATGGAGTTTTTAAAGGACTATAACTTTGAGTTAAAGTACCATCCAGGAAAAGCAAATGTGATTGCAGATGCCTTAAGTAGAAAATCTCTACATATGTCTCACTTGATGATTAATGAATTGAGGTTAATAGAGAAGTTTAGAGATTTGAATTTATCCACTCTAGTTTTACCCGATAGGATACATTTGAGTCAATTGAGGATAGAGTGTGATCTTAGGGCTCAAATACTAGAGGCACAAAAAGGGGATGAATTCTTGAAGTCTCTAAAGGATCCGAAAGAATTCATTGAGTCATCTGACGGAGTCTTAACCTACCAGGGTAGAGTGTATGTCCCAAATCAAGGAGGAGTAAGGGATAAAGTCTTAGAAGAAGCCCATAAGAGTAGATATACCGTACATCCAGGTGCCACTAAGATGTATCAAGATCTCAAGAAGAGATTTTGGTGGCCAGGTTTAAAAAGAGACATAGCAGAGTATGTCTCTAAATGTCTTACGTGTCAACAGGTGAAGATTGGACATCAGAAACATGCATGTATGTTACAACCCCTAGATATTCCTGAATGGAAATGGGAACAGATTTCCATGGATTTTGTTGTAGGTTTACCTAGGACACAGTTAGGGAATGATGCTATCTGGGTGATAGTGAACAGATTAACTAAATCAGCACATTTCCTACCAATTAAGATAAGCTTCTCACTAGAAAAGTTAGCTCATTTGTACATCCAAGAGATAGTGAGGTTGCATGGAGTCCCATCTAGCATTGTCTCAGATAGAGACCCTAGATTTACTTCTAGATTTTGGAAAGCCTTGCAGGAAGCATTCGACACAAAGCTAAATTTTAGTACTTCATGTCATCCTTAGACTGACGGACAGACTGAGAGAACCATCCAGACTCTAGAGGATATGCTTAGGGCATGTGTTCTAGAGCAAAAGGGAAGTTGGGATAGGAACATTCCTTTAGTGGAGTTTGCATACAATAACAGCTATCACTCCAGTATAGGAATGGCTCCATACGAGGCGTTGTATGGAAGGAAGTGTAGGTCGCCAATCTGTTGGTTTGAGATTGACGAGACGCAATTGTTAGGTCCCGAATTAGTCCAAGAAACAATTAAGCAAATAAAAATGATAAGAGAGAAAATGAGGAAGGCTCACGACAGGCAAAAGAATTATGCTGATAAGAGGAGAAAACCATTAGAATTTGAGGAAGTAGATCATGTCTTCCTCAAAGTTTCTCCAATTATAGGTATTGGTAGGGCTATAAAGTCAAGAAAGTTAAATCCAAGATTTATCGGACCATATCAAATTTTGAAAAGAATTGGTTCATGTGCTTATCAAATTGCATTGCCCACTTTTTTTGTCAAATCTCGACAATGTTTTCCATGTGTCGCAACTTAGAAAGTATATTCCAGATACTTCACATGTTTTAGATGTCAGAACAGTACAATTGAAAGAGAATTGGACTTACCATCCTAGACCGATAAGGATCTTTGGTTTGGATGTCAAGCAATTGAGAAACCGAACTATTTCTTTAGTGAAATTTTTATGGGATGAGTCTTCTCCTCAAGAGGCAACTTGGGAGAAGGAAGAGCTTATGCGACAATCGCATCCCGAACTATTTGCATGAATAGGTAAGTTCTCAAATTTCGAGGACGAAATTTTAAATAAGGAGGGGGGATTGTAATATCCAGACCTTCAAAGTGATGTGTTAAATGTTTGCTAGAAGAACTAAGTGTTTGTGATTGTGTGACATTGATTGTTGCATTTAGAAAGCATATAGTTGTGCACTAGTTTAAGAAAATAATTGAGAAGGGACTAAAAGAAGGGGCTAAAGTGTAAGAGAAAGTTGGTAGGTGAGGGAGAGAAATGAATTTCTCCCAAATCCCTTGCCACCAGCCCTTACACGCCTAAGGCAAGGTGGCAACACCACCATTTCACACACACTTCATCACATTTAGAGAGAGAGAGAGAGCTAGAGAGAAGGAGGAGAACTCTAGAGATGATTTAAGCTTGGGAATCCGAACTTAGAAAGAATTGAACCGTAGAATTGTAGTTGAACACCAACTAAACAATAATCTAGCTTCAGATTAAGGTAATCAAACTACCAACCTCTCTAATTTTCAAGTTAGATTTTCAAGAAATGGCCCAAAACTGAGTTTTGGATTTTTGAGCCATTTGAGAGGTTTAGAAATGTTTCATTATGATTTTCAAACTTAGAATGGATGTAGATGATGAGTGCATGCTTGGATTTTAGCTAGAAATTAGATAATTTAGAAGGGTAAGGAAATAGGTATGAGTTTTAGCTTGAAATTTAGATTTAAGCTTGTTTAACTATGTTTTGGGGCTATTTTTTCATGGGTTTTAATGTGTTAATGATAGAAAACAAGTTTATAAAACTTCGATAACTAGGATTCTTGGTTGAATTCTTGAGTAAAGATACTTTAAAAATCCAGAAATTAACGTAGCAGTCGACTTGTAGGCCAAACCAGTCGACTTCCATGTTCTTTTCTGCCCAAAATTCATGCCAAGAACATACCAGTCGACTGCCAGCCCAAACCAGTCAACTTTCGTGTCCAGAAACGAAACAGAGACGAACCAGTCGACTGGTATGTTACAGCAGTCAACTTGCATGAAAAAAAAAGTGAAAAACATACTTAATGAGCTCCAAAAATCTTGAAATTTGGCAGGATAAAACTAGACACATTAAAGTTTATGATTGCCAAATTTCATTAATTTTGGATCCTGTTTGGTTCCCTCTTTGCACATACTTAATGTTTGTTATTTGTCTACCATTCAAACATGTGAGATCATGTTTTAGAAGTATGTGCTCATATTATGTTTTATGACATTTAAGTATGCCATTCCATTTCATATGCCCTAACATGTATGAATTTCCATGCTAAATGTTTCATGAAAAGTATGACATGCATATGTTTTAAGATAAACACTACATCCATGTTTTATGTGTATAATAAGAAAGGAATGCAGAGATTTCTGTGCGAGGCACAGTGGTACACAACAACGAGTTTGAAAACAGGTAGTTTTGATTACTGGGGTTTAACCTCATTACGTTGGTGTGTATCAGCTGATTAGGTACCCGAATGCCTACGAGATGGGGTTGGAGCAATGAGTAGCCTGACTTTTGAAAAGAAGCGGACAAGATAGTCTAGATGCATATAGTTTCATTTTGTATATGTTGAAATGTCCGTCCCTTTGAGCCATTAACCTTAGGTATATTTTTGGAAAGGTTAAATGACATATTTTGTACATGTATAGATAAGGGATGAAGATAAGGATTTTGTATTGTGATGTATATAAGTAAGAATATATGTGTATGACTATATTTTGAATATATTTGTATATATACATAATATAAGTAAGAAGAAGTTTTTAATCATGGATTATTACCAATGATTGTTTGTATGCTTCCGTGTTTTAAGTATGCGCGAGAGATACCCAAGAGATAGAACCCTAACTAGTTTCACTTATTTAATTAATATAGAAAAAGTTTTCAATAAATTCGGGTAGAAGGAGAGAGGTAACACACCAATTCTAGATCAAAGATATATTCTATATTACAAAACTCTGATTTTTAAAGGGTCTAGAACTGAGGTGTTACATACATGCTTTTATTATTATTTATATAATTAAATATTTATTTGATTAAATAAATTTTTAAACAATAAAATACAATACAATAATTATTTTCCCAAAATAAAAAATAGTAAAATAATAATTTAGTAACCTAAATCAGAATGTATATGTAAATTATAATTGTATAGTATACTATCAAATTATTACTTAAATTTTTTTTCATCTTTAAATCTAATTGATCCCAATTGCTAAAGAAATGGAAGATCATAATTGAAATGTAAAAATATATGTTTTATATGAAAGTGATCACAAGCTAAACGATAAAATATGTTTCAATTGCCAACTTCATTTTATATTTGTACAATTACCATTGTAACTGTCGTTTTTGGTTCAGACAATTGTTATTTGCAATTAAGGACTGCAAGGGGTCTTAACCTTGGGGGACTTGTCCTTAGGTGATGCACCTAGGTGCCTACGTACCCTTGGGAAGGGATCAAAGTCCACGTAGTTCATCATGGTGACGTCTACAGGAGCCGTTGGGCAAGGTGGTTACCTGTGTCGGGCTGTGTGCGGCTAAGACGTGCTTAAGGTACTCCGAGCGGGCGAGCCGCTCTTAGGAGGTTGCCTTAGAGTGCGAGAGCATGAGTCTATGAGAGATGTTGGAAGCCTTATTGGTGAGATACGCCGGGGGTGGAGATAAGTCTGCCGGTGGTCGGACCTGCACTACAGATAATTTTCCTAGAGCCTTATGAGGGCCTTCCTTAAGTGTGAGTAATATGTTTACTTGTCACCTATATGCTTATATGAGCTTCACCTTTGTAACCAATTTATTCAATATGTTAATATCATGAATCTTATTGTCAAAGATAAAAGTATTCTGTAATTTGTTCTCATATCATTTATATGGAATTTCAGGGGACATAGCAGGTTTAACATACATCAAGTTTGTAAATTGTTATTTGAAGGTAGATGGATTGCTTCCAACTGACCTTTGTATTTCACATTAGTCAAGTATTTTGCTTAAGTGTTGGATACTTAGTGGTGAAATTTTAACCCACACAGTCCTAATCAAGGCTTATTGTTTTCCTTCTTTTCTATAATTTTTCTTTTATAGAAAATTTCTAACTCTCTCCAGACCACTTTGTCAAATCCATAGAGATTTGGGGTTTTGTCCAACAACTTCAGCCTTTACATGTTTTTGCAGCTCAAAATCTATGCACGCCCTTGTCAAACTAATGCCTTTTTTTTACTGCCTCATAACTAGAAAGAAAGCATCTCATGCATATGGTAATGTAATAGTAATTGCTGTTTGACTTGTTTGTAATGTGAAGTTGTTACTTACTTTTTCTTTGTGATTTTCCAAGAGGCTTAAGTGAGACCTATCCATATGTACCGCTTTTGCACCGTTCTGTCTCCTAACCAAAGCCTATAATGCCATTGTTGTCTTATGTTTATAGGTGGAAGGAAAGAATGAAGCAGCCCAAGCTTTTATGTTGACGTTGCACATTGCTATAAAAAGACAAATGTGAATGGTATGTATGTTATTGTTTGCATATATCAGGATTCTTTACTTATTGCAGAAGTATACATTTGGGAATGGTATTACGCATTGTCAATTCTATGTTTGGTGTAATACACTTAGTTATTTTTTTTGCTACTTACTAGGTTTTGAGACCTTTTCCTTTGTGCTATATTTCAGGTTATGCAGTTGCTGAAGGAAGACCTGTAAGAGAACACCAACTTCCATGCTGTGGCCTCAACTTATTTTCAGTATGATGATGTTATTAGAGAGTATGATGATGTTATTAGAAGATGTGTATCTATCTTAGTATAGTGACGTTATTAGGATTTTTTAATCTATTTTTAGAATGATGTTATTATCATCATATATTATATAAAAAATGAAATATTTTATTTTTTAAAAAATAAAATGCAATATTCCTCGCGCTTATGAAGCATCACGAATACACTGGTTAATTCAATAAAAAAGCTCAATGACTAATTGTTGGCACTTACAAAGCGCCAGTAAATAAAAATGCAGGCGCTTACTAAGTGTCACAATCTGACTTGGATAGGGAAGACGAAAAGTACTTTGTGGCGCCTTCTAAGTGTCACGAATTTCATTTTGTGGTGCTTATTCCAGCACTTACCCTAAAGCATCACAAATGTTTGTGTTGACGCGTCAAGTTCTGACACTTTGTTAGGCGCCACCAAATAACTTTCGTGGCGCTTAAAGTGCCACAAAACAACAATATTAAGTGTCGCAAAAAACTAGTTTTTTTGTAGTGCTGGCTGTGCGTCAGACACGGCTTGGGATGCGTGATGGATGTTGTGTAAGGTGTTTGAGAGTGCTCAGAATGCCTGCTAGGATGGTTATGAGTAATGTTCTCTAGAGGTACTTTAGATGTCTCGGATCTTGTGTTGTAGTCCTTGATCTCTTCTGTCCCTTAGTCCCCCAGGTGAGGGTCTATTTATACTAAGTGTGTTGTAGACCTTGATCTCTTCTGTCCCTTAGTTCCCGTGGGACGTGGGTCATTCCACGATGCCCAGGGACTCGTTGAGTGGGAGTCCTCGCGAGAGGAAGTGGGCAAGGGCCACGTAAGTGGCAGATAAGTGGTGCCACGTGTTGCTAGCGTGCGCTGCTGCTAGGTTTCTGGAAGCTTTGTGCCACGTGTCCCAAGGAGGAATATTCCGTAGTTACAACCACCAATTAAATTTTTTAAAAAAGGTGAAGATATCTTTTAACTTTACACTATTGTTTTTTATTTGTCTCCAAAATATTTTGTAGTCAACTTTGACCAGAAGGTTTCAAATTAGATCGATTTTTTTTTCAAAGTTTTGAATTTTGTCCTAACATATAATTTCATCCAAATACTAATGGCAAATAATGTAATGACATTATTCATATATAATATTAATGTAAACTCATAACTTATAATGACAACATCTCTTCATACTAATGAGAATTTACTTATAACGATGTCTTCATATTATGCAAAAAAAAATGAAAAAATGATATCGTTGTGATTAATGAGTTACTAGTGAATAATATTAATTGTGTAATGTTATCTTATTGTTTGTTTTTAATAAACTTGGTAATTTTTAGTGTTAGAACAAAATATGAAATTTTAATATATTCTTTTGGCCAACGTGAAATTTTAAGAATTAAATTGATTGCAATTCAAATTTTTTGCCATAAAAGTGATTGCAAAAATAAGTTTAGGGACGAAGTTACAAATTATTTTAAATTTGGAGACACAAAAGGGATTTTTATCTAAATTGAAAATGTAAAGAAAATTAGAAATATATAATATTAATAACCATTATAAAATCTAATCTTAATGTGAATTTGAATTTAAAATAAATTTAAGGGTAAAGTACCTTTGCTGCCCCCAAACTTTTTTTTTGGTTCATGCCTACCTACAAACTTTCAATTTTGTTCATGCCTGCCCTTTTTGCTAACACCGTTAACTTGCTTGACGGAATTTACTGATGTGGACGATGAATGTGTATCTCTTTTGCCACCTCACTGTCCTTCTCATTTTCCACCTAACATTTAACTTTTTACTTTTATTAAAAAAAATTAACTTAATCCAAATAAAAAAAATCAAACTTTTATCTTAATTTTTTTATTTGGATTATGTTATTTTTTTAATAAAAATAAAAAAAATTAAATGTGAGGTGGACAATGAGGTGGTAAAAGAAATACACATTCATCATCCACGTCAGCAAATTCCGTCAAGCAAGTTAACGGTGTTAGTAAAAAGGTCAGGCATAAACAAAACTGAAAGTTTAAGGGTAGGCATGAACAAAAAAAAAGTTTTGGGGCAAGAATGAACATTGCAGTAAAGTTTAGGGGCAGCAAGGGTACTTAACCCTAAATTTAATGAGGAATATGATGAAAATAACTATTAATTGGTATGGAATTTAATATTTGAATAGAAACCAATTTGAAAACATCTCCAACTCCTTTGATGACTGGGATCCTCATTAAATTCGCTCATTAAGGTTGCTGCCACGTTATTGCCTTGCCATGCTGAGGAGCTCGCTGTGGTGAGCTGTTTTGCTCGCCATGGCTAGTGCTCCGCTTCTTTCTTGCTTTGCTTCCTTTCTAGGCCTTGTTACGAGTTCTTGCTTTGGATCCAGTTCCTATTCTTGGAGTTTGTCCTCTCATTAATCCCTGTTAAGCATGCAGTAATCAACAAATATCAAATGCACCTATCCAATATTCCATGGGTTTTGTGGATAATCAAGAATATCAACAAATAGTGCATTTTGTGGACATTTTATCAAATTTTTGGCGCTACTCCTTATGTCAAAATATTCAACCTTTTTGGTGCAAAATCATATGTTTTTATCTATAACTTGTGTTATTTAACACCGTAAAATTTGGTTGATTTTGGGTGCGATCAGACCTCCACACTTAAACCTTTGTTCTCCTGGACAAAGAAAATCTAAATCTAGAGCATTCAAGGTCAAGCTAACTTAAAGGGTTAGTGCTCCCAATTTGAAATAAAAATCTACCATGCAAGTACTCAAGTAAATTTTGATCCTACGATCACTTCAGCCAATTAATTATGCATAAGAATTTCTTCAAGAATATTTTGGACCAATTTATCAATACGCTCCTTGCCTCACCAATGTATTGGGGTAAGATTTCACTCATAACATACTTACCTGTTTCTTACCATAGGCTTGAAGAGAGTCTATATCTCCACCGTTTGATGCACACAAGTCCCCAATCAAGAGGTCTTTTAGGCTTGTAACATTGCTGATGAAGGCCAATTATTTTTATCCCGTTGAAGAAAAAAAGGAAATTGCAAGTACAAGGGTCATTTAGAAATCCCCAAGTGTTGCCCTAGGTAGGAATAATTCCAACCTTCAACCTTATTTACTAGTAATCTTGAGAATCTTTGAGCTTGGATGCTTTTCTTGATTTTTCTTTACTTTTCTTTTTCTTCGCATCAAAGTTTTCACTATATATATATATTCTTTTTCTTTTTCATTAGTCCCTTTGGGACCTATTAGATTCTCCACTAATTCAAACACTAAGGGAGGTTAGAATTTAAATAGATGGCAACACCCTGGTTTTTTTCCTTACCCATGGACTTACCTGTTTAGGCTCAAAGAGGGTGGCTAGGGATAAATATGTTTGGGCTATTGTTTGGGCATAGGGTTAAAGAAAGAACTGCCTCTATCATCCCAGGTCCTTGTGTGATAGCACAACCTCAATTAAGACCCACTGCAAGTTCTAGAAGGAAACAAGTTAAGCAGTTATAACACTCAATAGATGTATATGTGTAGATAAGTGTTTGGGCTTATCCTTCCAACATGGTTAGGTCGCTCAGATTGGTCTTTCAGTAATCCATTTGACTTTCTCAAGCATGTGTGAATTCGCTCAAGAAAACAAGAATATCCTTTCTGGTAAAAGAAAATTTTTAGTTGGGTTAACGCCCTAAAAGTTTTATTAAATCAAGGACTTTCTAGTTCTAAATTCTCTAAGTTCAGTTTGGAAAGCGTAAATGAGGTTCGTTGGTTTTCGAAAAATATCTTTTAAGAAACGCATATTAGTTAATTTTTGAAAAATTTCTAACTGCTACATGCTAGGTTTGATTCCCAAGGTATTAATTTTTTTGAAAAAAATTTAATTTCACCCAAATTCCGAAATCAAATAATTAGCAGGGCCCTGAAGTCTTAGAATTTCTAAGCGGAGTGATTTCTCCCCCACACTTGAAACAAGCATTGTCCTCAATGCATCAAGAACAAAAAGTTTTAAGACGGAAGGGTACTTAGAAATGCAAGACAATTTCAGCAGAAAAATAATCTTTAATTTAGAGAGAGATATTGCGGTGTAAAGTAATGATGACTTAATCATAGGGTTTAAAAATTCAAAATAAAAAAATAAAATCAATAAAAATAAAATTTGAACAAAAATGAAAGTAAACAAAATTATCGAGTTGCATAACTTTTTAAACAAAATTATTAATTCTTCTCCCCACACTTATTTGATAGTTAATATTTTACCCACAACAGATCGGGTAATTGGGGAAATAAATACTTACCTTGCCCCTTAAGGGGGTTCATAAGACTCCTTGTCTAGCTCAAGGAGGTATCGTTGGAGGTGTATGACTTTGTTATGGGCTTCGTCCCTTCTCGGTTGGAAAAGCGTTGTTATATTTGCTAGTAGCTCCTCCTTTTTTGGTTTATTCTTTTTTAGTATTCGGGCGATCAATTTGGTTGGTGTGGTTCCTCCTGTCTCTTTTGTGCCCGTCTTGGTTGAAATTGTAACATCCTGAAAATTTAAAACCTAAGCTTAACTGGATTTTTGTTTGATTTTTCTGTTGTGTGTTTGACTGAACTTGTTGTGCATGATTTTGCTTGTAAATAGGATGAGAAACCTTAGTTAAAGGAAAAGAGACCTAAAAATCAGGGAAAAGTGCCAGGGGAACCCTACTCCAAACCCTAGGGACTAAATTGAAAGAAAAACTTAGTTTTAGCCCCCTTTGTTTTATTGAGTTAAAAAGAGTAGGGAAGACCTATTTGACCCAAGACAAATACCCTAAGACACTCTAGAGACACCCTAAGACTTAACTAAGGGACCCCAACCTCAAGACAAGTCTTGAATTGACACATTTTCTCCAGCAGAAATTCAAGGACTAAAAAGATAAAAATAAAAAATTGCAAATAAAGAATCCTAACTTACATAAAGTCCAAGAAAGCCCAATTTAACAATCCAAAGACATTCAAAAGTCAAAGCTGCTCTATTAACTACCAGCCATAAGATTTATCAGAAATTTAAGAGAAATCAGGCAATTTACACAATTTAAAAGTTAAATAAATGGGAATTAAACTTTTAATTAACCCCTTAAATGTTACCCTTTTACTTGGTAACCGAAAATACTAATTTAAAGAACTAATGAATTACCTAATTATGACTTTAACTGCAGGAAATACCTTTAGGCAGCTACACACAAGGAAGAATAACTAAAACTGAGGCTTAGGACCCCAAATTTAACATGCTACAATGCCATATTGGAGCCACATTCCCCACTTCACTTAAATTAGTCATACCCGAGCCTTAATCAGCAATTAAGACATCCAAACAGCTCTTAGCCACTGCCAGCACACAGCATTAGGTTACTAAACGAAAATTAGCAGCTGCTGGGAGCTGGACACCTCACCAAACCATCATTCCTCCACACATGCCATTAAACCTCCATAAATAGAGTGAACCCGAGAGAGAGGGAGGCATTAGTTGGAGAATTGCGGTTGAGGCTAAGAGAGAAGTGAGAGTAAGTTTCAGAGATAGCTGAGGTAGGAAAGAAAAGCTGGAAGATCGAGCTTAGCAGCTGGAAGCAAGGGAGAAAGCAGAAAACTCTAGTCACACCCACACACTCAAGGAACACCACCTTGACCAAGCTTAGCCCAAGAATTTCAGAAGCTCAACCCATCCTTTTTTCTCTGAAAATCCAAAGGTAACATAGGGTGACCCTTCTTTCTTCATCTTAGAGTCAAGAGCATCCATCAATGGTGATGGTGTAAGGCTTTATGACCATTTCTTTCGCTGCTGCCATTTAAAGCCTGGTTTTGGGCAGTGTTATTTCAATAGATTATAACTCCCTCGATTCTTAACCAAATTGAGCGTGTAAGGTGTCAAAAGAAAGCTAAGAGGATCTAATTTAATAACCCCCAAATGCATGTTCCATCCAAGGCTTCTGTACAACTAATCATGGCCTTGGAAGTCTGCTGAAAATGACAGAACTCATTTTTCTGGTGTAAAACTTGTGTTGCTGTATTCTGTGATTTCTGTTAGGCTAGGCTTCGAGCAGGATTAGGGTAACTTAGTAATAGATAATAGGACTATAAAACACCAGAAATCAGAACTAATCACCTATTTAAATTTCTGTTTCAGTAGTAAAGAATCTCCAATTTAAAAGCTGAAAAATTAGCCTTTGTTAAGTTGTTTTTTCTGAACTTGCTTACTATCACACCACTATGAGTCTATTCCCTAATTTCTAGGCTGCAAAATTGTGGCTAGTAAACCTCTGAGTTGCCCTAGAGATGTTAATTCACAGTAGGAAATCTGTTAGAAGTAAAAATGGCAAATTAAGGAAAAAGGGGCTTGGGATGACAGAGAGAAGGCTCTGAATTTTGAAAAGGGCCTCTAAACCTGGGAAGTTGAGAATAAGAGAGGTAGTAAGGGAATAAAAAGGGCTGAGTAAGGAGAGGAAAAAGTTAGGGTACTTTAGAGTACAACACAAGGCAAGTTGGAACTCTAGTGCACTAGGAAGTGGGAGTTCCAACTATAAAAGTT
This sequence comes from Senna tora, assembly GCA_014851425.1. Taxonomy (NCBI): domain Eukaryota; kingdom Viridiplantae; phylum Streptophyta; class Magnoliopsida; order Fabales; family Fabaceae; genus Senna; species Senna tora. The sequence goes on along the minus strand of CM026261.1, from coordinate 13,751,419 downwards.
GGGTACTCTGGTTCTGAGTGGGTAGGCCAACTTCTCTCACTTTCCAAACTCCCAAAGGAGTATTTCTAGAAAGGAGAAGGGATCAAAAGGACTTAGATTGGTCTTTAGAACACCAAAACCCCTTAAGTAGAAAAATTGACAAGAAAGTGGCAAGATCACTGCATAAATTTCATTTCTGTGCTGATATGACTGCACTCACTTGCTTTGCAAGTCATAAATGACCATAGCCTGGTGAGGGAAAGTAATTTAGTGCTTGACAGAAGCTAAAATAGAAAAGGACTAGTAATAGGGACCAAAATGCAAAGAAATCACTATTTTCTTACCCTTGTTAAAAATTGGGTATTCTGAATTGTTTGAGGCTAGCCATATGTTCTTTTTGACTTATTAGGATGCAAGGATACTCCTTACTGAATTGGAAGAGACCAGTGTGGTCTCTAGCTGTGTGTGACACTTAAAATCATTTTCTTTAAAATTGAGGGTTTTGCTGCATAAAATGGACTTCTGAACTGTTTTCATTTATGAAAAGTGTATGAGCAAACCAGATTTAGTCTTGTGAAGCTTACTGTAACCTTGTCTCAGCTTGAAACAACCTAGAATTGGAATTGAGTCTTAATAGGGACCATTTTGAAACAAAAATTGGAAAGAATCCCAAGATTCTTATGTTGACTCAATTTCTGGTTGAATTCTGCTGGAAACTTTCTGGATGTGTGTAGTGGATGCTAAATGATAAATTTGTGTGGCTGGATAAAGTTATATTGTTTGGAATTGCCTTTGTTTCAATTGGTTTGAAAAGAGGACCATTTTGATAAAAATTGAGGAAATTGAGGGTCAGAGGGTGATTTTCTTTCTTGAAAAACCAGCTGAATCTGTTAAATACATGATAAAGATGCCTCTGATGAAATTTCATGTTATTTGGATGCCTGCATGAGGAGTTATGCATGTTACTTGCTGCACAAGTTATATTTGACTATGTGGTTGACTTTGTTTGACTTTGAGTTGACTAAATGCAAAGTTGACCCATTTTAAGCAGTCTATTTAAGTGTGTGTCATCCGAATCTGAAATTGAGATTTAGCATGCATTTGTGAACTGACATGCCCTGGAGAGGCAGGAAATTTAGCATGCATTTGTGAACGAATGCATATGCCGGAAGTGGCAAACAATGTAAAATAAGATGCCCTGGAGAGGCAAGTGATTGGCAACTGAATAAACATTACCTGTAGAAAACAATTATGTTAATTATTGTGATCTGTATGGAAAGGACACACTAGGCTGGCTAGGAATGCGTCCGGGACGTAGCTATCTAGCAACTAGTGAGGAAATAATCCAGTCCAGGACTGGTGATCCTAAGGTTCTAACTTTGTGCGCACACCGGGGGATGCCTTGGGATGTTAGGTAATTTCCTGTGCCTTATGTGGGCGGACTTTACTTATATTGGTAAGTCGATTTTGTCCTGTTTCATTAGATTGCTTTTGATGATGGTAATGGTTTAGCCAGTTGTACAAGTCCTGGAGAGATCTGGTATTTGGCATGAACATGTGATGGTAAATGTGCATACTTTCAAAAGCAAATGAGTATTTTACCTGTTTAAGGCTTTTTCAATATAATTGTATATTATGAATCCATGTGTGGAAATATCTTGTTATTGATGTTAAATAGTTAAGAACTGCATTTAATTATCTGATAATTGTGAAGGAAGTTTTTTCTTTCTGTATTCTTAGTAATGCAGCTGAACCACTAATTAGTTTTTATAAAACTGGTAATCTACGTTACTGGGATTTTATATCTCACTACGTTAGTGTGTTCAGATGCCCAGGTACCTCCTGCTACTTGAGATAGAAGTGGAGCTGTTGGAAGTCTCATTCTTGGGCTACTTCCAGATACTGAAGGCCGACAACATCCTCTTCTTCTTTCCCTCGGTGGACATGAACACCCCTGGGACTTAGTAAGGATGTCTGATGGGTGGCTAGCAGGGGAGCTGAGTTTTGGCTGTGACTAATGAGTCGCACTTATTTTTGGATTATGAAGCTAACTATTTAGGCCTACGTGCCACTAACTATAAAGCTTATGTATGTATGTATGTATATATGGATGTATGCGGTAGACCTAATATACCTACCTGCTAAGTAATGCATGGAGGTTAGTACCTCGCTTTATCTGAATATCCTTGTATAACCTAAAAATGAATTTTCGGGAGAGCGCGAGAGTAACAAACACGTAACTTCTAGTTTGTTAGGTTAAATAACCAACCGAGAGTAAACGATCCTTGGGATAGAACTTGACTTTTAATACTCCCATAAGAAAAGAAAGGAAAAAAATTGGACCGGAATTTTAAAAGTTAAGTTAAATAACCTAATTCTGCAAATAAAATCAATTAAGAAATTAGGACGTTACAGAAATCCCCCACCCTTTTTTTGGTGGTTTTTGTTTTTGCTTCTGTAGTGGCATGCCACTGTCTTTTGTTTCAGGTGTCTTATTTCCTAAATTGTTAGTTGGGCCATTGGTGGCTAAATCAACAGTTATATCATTCAGAGAGGTAGAAGTAGTGGTACTGTCTATAAAGTTTACTTCATGGTTTTCAGGTGGTTGTGTCATTCTCTCATAGAGTTTGAATTCAATTTTGTCTTCTCCAACCTCCATAGAGATCGTTCCTTCTTTCATGCCAATTGTGGTGTTAGCGATCATGAGGAAGGGGCGTCCTAGAATTAGAGCGGAGTCTCGAGGTGATGACTTAATATCTAAGACATAGAAGTCTGTAGGGATCCAAAGCCGTTTGACTTGTACCAATAAGTCTTCTATGAGTTCTTCAGGGTGGACTAGGGACTTATCAACGAGCTGCAATACAATCGAAGTTGGTTGCACAATTTTGACGCCTAATGTTTTATAGATGGACTTAGGCATCACGTTTATTGCAGCTCCTAAATCAAGTAGTGTTTGTTCAATTGGTACTTTTCCAATTGGGCAGGGTATAGTGAAGGACCTTGGATCTCGGCACTTTTCTGGTATGCTAGGTTTGTGCAGCGTTCTTTAAGAACCTTGGCATTCTTAGGTACCTTCCTTATTAGTTCTATTAAGGGCATATTTACTTATACTTTTTCTAAGATTTCTAGGATTTCCTCGTCTTATTTAAAGTTATTGTTAGTCTTTTTATCGTGCATTAAAAAGGAATGGGGAAAGGGTAGTTTTTCAATGTCAACCCCTCTACCTTTCAATTCAAGGATTGTACTTGTTTCAATGCCTTTTTGCTCTTCTCGGAGGCGGAGGCTTTTCATTTTCTTTAAAAGTTCTTTTTCTTTTCCCCTCTCACTTTCTGCTCCTAGGAAGGACGTTGTTTGGAAATTATCATCATCCTCCTCTTCTTGAGTGATAGGCATTGTTGGTCCCTCATAGCCTTTTCCACTCCGCAAGGTGATGACGTTCAAGGCTTTAGGGTTTATTACAGTGTTGGAGGGGATAGTTCCTCCAATTTGTGCCTGATGTTCACTCATACCATTGGACAATCCTTTTACGAATTCTGTTATGTTGTCATTCTTAGTGTTTGAGGCATTCACCTTAGATGCTAGGTCATTGAGTTTAGCGTCGATTTGGGTGACAATTGCCTGTAGTTGGGAGTTGGTTATATTACGCTCGTAGACTAACTGTTCTCGGAATTTTAGAAATCCTTTTTCTACTATTTGTCTGAGCTCTCTTACTTCAGAACCTAGACTCCCTTGTTCAGTGTTTGTTAGGGTGGTGGGGTTGAGTTTCATTAATTGGTTAAGAGGGTATCTTTGGAAGTTTCCTTGGTTGCTTTGCCCAGGGTCCCTCAACTTAAAATTCGTATGGTCTCCCCATTCGGGGTTGTATGTGTTTGAGAACAAGTCTCGCACAGGATACATCCAAAGTCTTTGCTGAAACATAGCATTGACCTCTTCCAGTTTGTGTGGGCAATAGCCAACTATGTGCATCATGGATTCACACACACACATTGCAGCTTGCGGCTCCTAGAGCCAGATGCTTTGTTTGCTGATGCAGGCCTTGTAAGGCCTTGACCGCTTGGGTCAATTCAATTATGTCCCTAGTGATTTGGACTAGTGTAGGGTTTGGATCATGCCCTAATTCTTCTACTAGATACACGTCTCTAGGGGATCTTCTCTGTTTAGTCATTGCACATTGTCTTATTATATCCCAGGCCTCGGCAAGGGTGAGGTCTTTTAGTGCACAATAGGTTGCGGCCACTAACATGTTAGAGTGCACAGGGTTTAGACCATTTATAAAGCTATTTACTAGTTGGGTCAGGGGAGACGGTGATTGGGGCATTTAGTCAACTCCTGATGGCGTACCCAATAATCATAGTAGTTTTCATCTCTCTCTTGCTTAATAGAAGTGATTTCTTTTCTAGTGGATGAAATCTTGTTAGATGGGAAGTACTTTTCGAGGAAGGCACTCCGGAGAGTGTCCCAAGAGAGCAGGGATTCAGAGGATTGGGTTGGTAGGTGTAAAAACCATTCCATGGCCTTTCCTTCCAGTGTCATTCGGAAAACCTTCCACATGACATTCTCTACTTTAGTGCCTATGGGTTTGAATATTGTGTAGTACATGTCTAGAAACTTTAAGTGCATATAGGGATTATCACCTGTAAACCCATGAAATTTTGGCAGAGAGTTCATCAATGGTCCCTTCAGTTTAAAATCATTCTTAAAAACTAGAACTAGGTATTGAGATATGTAATAGGAGGAGTCAGCTTTTCTTTCTCCTAAGTTTAGTTAAAGTTTGCTCGATCTCTGGGTTTAAGGGGAACAAGTCTCCTTCAGATATTCGGGTCATAAACTAGAGGATGGCCCTTTTTATGTTGCCACACTCGCTGTGGCGAGTGTGGTGGCGAGTAGAGGGTAGCTCGCTGTGGCGAGCTTGGAAGCAAGTCAAAGTACTCATTGCAATGAGCACACGGCGAGTAAAAGCAAAAAAATAAAAATTCGAAAAGAAAAGATAAAAAATGGGAAAACAAGAAGAAAAGTGGAAGAAGAAGACAAAAGATCGAAAGAAGAAATTAAAATAAAAATAAATACCCGTTCATTGAAGACGTGAGCAACCTTAAGATCAATCCTATGATTCCCTGATAATGGCACTAATTTGATCGTTCACTTTTCACGAATTCGAATTACTTCGAATCGAGGTTCCAACCGGTCGTTACGGTTGTGATCAAATAAAAACCTCAAGTAGCACAGGGTGCAACCCAATGGTCGAATCTCTCGCAGAATCTTCGTATTAACCTGCAGTTGGTTAGTATCTCAAACAAGTAGGTATTTGTTGAATAAGTAGGGAGTAAATGGTTTAAAGGGTGAAGAATAATATGAAGCAGGATCCCAGGAAGAATAGCATCAGGCAATCATGGCCAATCAGAAAGTACTCAGGTATAATTAATTCATTCGAAATTTTTCTATTCATGATAGTCATGCATTACGAAAGCCTATCTAATCATGAATGTTATCCCAAACCGGGAACATCAATAAGATGCATCAAAAGATTTTATGATATTATTAAACAAACTAATGCTTGACCGGTTTAATCAATTTAATCTAATATTATCGCAATAAGATATACAAGCAATCAAGAAGCCGAAGAATAGAATTATAATGAATTCCGGAAGCCAGAAGTCATAAATACTTTTTCATATAAATCAAGCCTTTACTAATTCATTATGAAGAATCTAGCACTTTGCACATGTTCATTCATGGTTGAATGTAGCAAAATAATGACATACGAAGCATAGCAAGTATAATCATAAACTCGAAAAGGATAAATACAAAAGCAGAATAAAATTAATAAATCCCAATGAAGTGCCATCGGCTCATGCCTATGCTAGTTCTTCTTGGAAACCCAAAAAAAACTTAGCTGCTCATATTCTCTCTACACTCTAGACTATACTAAAATATGGGAATCACTGAATGCCTTTTCAACCTTGCGAGACGCCTATTTATATTGCTCAGGGACCTCCAATTTGATTAGGAATAGAATGGAGATAACTATTAATTTGTATAGAATTTAATATTTGAATTCAAACTAATTTGAAAGCATCTCCAAATCCTTTGATGACTGGGATTCTCATTAAGGTTGCTGCCACGTCATTGCCTTGCCATGTCAAGGAGCTCGCTGTGCATCCCTGCTCTCGGTGCCAAGCTGTTTCGCTCGCCATGGCAAGTGCTCCTCTTCTTTCTTGCTTTGCTTCCTTTCTAGGCCTTACTACGAGTTCTTGCTTTGGATCCGGTTCTTATTCTTGGAGTATGTCTTTGCATTGATCCCTATTACGCCTGCAGTACTCAACAAACATCAAACGCACCTATCCAATATTCCATGGGTTTTGCGGATAATCAAGAATATAAATAAATAGTGCATTTTATAGGTATTTTATCACATTTTTGGCTCTACTACTTATGTCAAAATATTCAACCATTTTGGTGCAAAATCATATGTTTTTATCTATAATTTGTGCTATTTCACACAATAAAGTTAGTATGATTTTGGGTGTGATCTGGACCAAAATGTTTTAGCCATAACTTTGCTTTCTTTGGTGTTGTGAAATATAGATTGCAACACTAGTACATATTAATATTATATACAGTGTGAAACTATAATTTTTGATTGCCGACAGAAGCAATTAACTTGTTTAACTACGGAATATTCCATCTTGGGACACGTGGCATTGTGTTTGCCGGTGCCCACGTCTCTCCTCCCGGTGTCCTGTCTAAGAGACGTGGAGGACACCCCAGGTATCGTGGGACGACCCACGTCCCACGAGAACGTGGGTCGAGCACGTCCTCCCCACACTCAGTATAAAAAGGTCCTCACCCGGGGGACTAAGGACAGAAGAACAAGAGGCAAGTAACACACACTCTGAACATATAGAATCTACTCTTAGCCTATTCTGCTACATACATCCATCTGTCGATTCCGGAGCTTAGCCTACGACACCACCGAGTTTCGATCACCTTCCGACCATCATCCGGTCAACACCTAGCATATCTCTGTCCCAAAGATTCTCTCGAATTGAGTTCCCGATAGCTCTAAGAGACCTTCACTCTCTCACAATCTAAGGCAACCTCCTGCGAGTGCTCGCCCGCCCGGAGTACCTTACGCATGTCTTAGCCGCACACGGCCCAATACAGGTAACTGCCTTGCCTAACGGCTCCTACAGACGTCACCGATCGACCCTCAGCCAACTCCGAATAGTCATATCCACAGCTCATCTGATGATAAAGTTCCCCACAGAAGCGGGAATAATGGAAATACGAGCGGATCAAGAAGCCTATGCGTGCTACGCGACTGACCACCCCGAAGGAGACAAGGTTGAGAAATATATCAGGAGCTCTCCCGAGATAGTAGACCTACGCGATGATATCCCCGGAGCCCGGCCATAGCTTATGGAAGACCTTGTGAGTATTTGCATAGACCAAGCAAATAATAGGGAAATCCGCATAGGTGCCTTCCTTGACCAAGAAGCCCGAAAGAAGTTCCAAGAGCTACTTGCCAGGTACAGGGACGTATTCGCCTGGAGCGCCGTGGACATGCCGGGAATAGATCCCACACTCATGTGTCATTCCCTTAACATCAGAGACGGTCCCGGCATCATCCAGAAAAAGCGGCACTTTGGCGAGGAAAGGCAGGGGGCAATCAACGAAGAAGTGCATAAGCTTCTCCACGCTGGGTTCATACGCGAATCGCAGTACCCCGACTAGCTGTCGAATGTGGTTATGGTAAAAAAGGCGAACGGGAAATGGCAGATGTGTGTAGATTTCACAAATCTAAACAAAGCCTACCCAAAAGACGCCTATCCACTTCCCAACATAGACAAGCTAGTGGACAGAATAGCCGGGCACCGAATTCTGAGTTTCCCAGACGCCTTATCAGGATACAATCAAATCCAGATGAACCCGAAAGATCAGGAAAAAACCTCCTTCAGCACAGACAAGGGTGTCTAGTGCTACATAGTCATGCCCTTCGGATTAAAAAACACGGGTGCCACATACCAGAGGATGATGGACATCATCTTTAGAGATCAGATTGGCCACAACCTCGAAGTCTACGTCGATGATATGGTGGTCAAATCCATAGAATTTGAACAACACTTGGCGTACTTGGAAGAAATCTTCCTAGTCTTACGAACGCAGAAAATGAAGCTAAACCCAACCAAATGCGCCTTGGCGTATCAGCAGGAAAATTCCTAGGATTCATGATCATGCAAAGGGGAATCGAGGCTAATCCTAAGAAGTGCGAGGCCATCTTTAACATGGAGCCACCTCGATTGGTGAAAGAGGTACAAAGGCTAAACGGGAGGTTAGCAGCCCTCAACAGATTCTTGTCAAGAATGGCTGACCGATGCCTTCCTTTCTACAAAATCCTAAAGACAGCACCAGCGTTCCAATGGACCGAGCAGTGTGAAAAGTCCTTTCAGGACCTCAAGGTTTACTTAGCTAAACCACCGGTGCTAGCAAAAGTACTTAAAGGGGAAACCCTCGTACTATATCTAGCCACCACTGATCACGCCGTAAGCTCGGCGCTGGTAAGAGAAAAAGGGGCCGAACAATTCTCGATTTACTACACAAGTCATGCTTTGCAGGGAGCCCAACTCAGGTACCAACCAGTGGAGAAGCTCGTACTTTTCCTCGTCCACTCGGCCAGAAGGCTTCGACCCTACTTCCAGCAACACACGATCATGGTCCGAACCGATCAGCCCCTGTAGCAGATACTACAAAAGCTAGTCTTAGCAGGGCGAATGACAAACTGGGCCGTCGAGCTCCCCGAATTCGACATCAAATATAAGCTCCGACGGGCAATCAAAGCCCAAGCATTGGCAGACTTCATCGCCGAAATGACTCCGTTAGGGGGACGCCTCGGCTTCAAACAATGACGAGACCATTGAGCCACAACCAGAAAAATCCCTGTGGCTAGTCTACGTAGACGGCTCCCTAACCAAGAAATCCGCGGGTGCCAACATCATAGCAGAGAGCACCGACGGAATTAAGGTGGAACAAGCCCTGCGCTTCACGTTCCTGGCATCGAATAACCAAGCTGAATATGAAGCTCTCATAGCTGGACTAGCACTAGCTCATGACCTAGGCGCCTCAAAGGTCAAGCTATTCAGCGAGTCACAATTGGTGGTCGGACAACTTAATGGAGACTTTGAGGCGAAAGATGCTACTGTTATTAAATACGTAGAGCGTGCCAAGCATGAAATCAGCAGGTTCAATCCGTCTTGATCACATGGATACCCCAAAACCAAAACCTCCAAGTTGACGCCTTCTCCAAACTGGCCACCACAACGAGCCAATCGGGACTTGAAACGGTGCTGCGAACCACGTTTTTCATCCCCAGCATAAATCTAGACATACTGCCGATAGCGGTTGACAATTCTTTGATGGTTTCGATAAAGGCATACCTAGAGGAAGGCATCGTGCCTACGGATAGAGAGTTAGCCTGAAAAATAAGAAGGCAAGTCGCTCGATACTTTGTCTGGGGAAACGACCCATACAAAAAGGAATTTTCATCCCCGCACCTCCGATGCATCTCGACTGAAGAAGCAAACAATGTGCTGCAAGAAATCCATGAGGGCACATGCGGCACCTACCAATCCGCGGGAGCACTCCGCAAGCGAGCTCTGCGCTCCGGATTTTATTGGCCCACAATGAGGGCAGACTCAGAAGCCTTCGTCACCAACTGCGACCAATGTCAGCAGCACGCCACGTTCATACACCAACCACCAGGCGAACTAAAGCCCATCGAATCTCCATGGCCCTTTGACACTTGGGGGATGGACATACTAGGCCCCCTCCCTCAAGGTACACTCCAAAGGAAGTTCCTCGTAGTGGCAATCGACTATTTCATAAAATGGATCGAGGCCGAACCCCTAGCCACCATCGGCTCCCAAAATGTCCAAAACTTCCTCTCGCGAAGCATCATAACTCGATTCGCCCCGTCACACACGTTGATCACCGACAACATATGCCAGTTCGTCAATGAAAAATTCGAGGATTTTTGCAAAGATTGGTGCATTGACCACAGGACCACCTCAGTCGAATATCCGGCAACTAACGGGCAAACGGAAAGGGAAAACCGCATCATCCTCGAGGGGCTGTGAAAATGCTTGGTGGATGCAAAAGAAAGTTGGGTGGACGAGCTCCCATCGGTCCTATGGTCCTACTGGATGACGATACATTCGACAACAGGAGAAACACCTTTCACTCTAACATATGGGTAGGAAGCGATAGTTCCCGTCGATGTCGAGGTCCCCTCAGATCAAGTGCTAAATTACTTCGATTCAAACACAGAAAATCTATTGATCAGCCTGGATGCGGCCGAGGAAGGCAAGGAAGCTGCGGCGCTAAAAAATGTCGCTTACAAACAGCTACTTACACGAAAATACAATCGAGACGTCTAACCTTGAAAATTCGAAAAAGGCGACTTGGTCATGCAGATAGCAATAAACAATAGGCACGATCACTTGCACGGAAAGCTCGCACCTAATTGGGAAGGCCCATACCGGGTCATTGGAATCCCTTTGCACAACACGTACAAGTTAGCACGTAGAAGAGATTATATGTGTCCACCTCATCACGCCACGTCAGCAATTAACTTAAGAAATTTATGGATTTGGACGGAAGGACCAATTTAGAACTTCTGGAAAACATAAAGGACTAATTTAAAACTTTTGAAACATAAAGGACTAATTTGAAATTTGAGTGAAACATAGAGGACCAAAATGAACCTTTGACCGAAAAATAATAAACTTTGACTAAATTAAATATTTCTTGACACGTGTCACTCAATGGTGGCTCCTGACCACTATTCTTAAATTTTAATTTTATTTTCTTTTAAAAAATAGACTATTATTTATGAGCTGCTACACGTGTCACTCTTTGAGTACATTTGAGCTCATATGTCAATTTTTTTTTTCTTTTTCATCATTGAAAATTTATTAAATTTTTTGAATTGTGTGATATCATTAGTGATCTCCACTCTTATTTAGGTCAAATTTTTTAATTCACAATCTCCTAGATCATTTTCATCAATTATTCTTATCAAGACTTTTCTAAGTACACTCTTCCCCGAGTCAGAATTATAATTTTACTCTCCCCTCTCACTTATTCAAATCCTATCTTGGAACAATCCATTCTTTAATGTTTGTGATAAAATTGACCAATAGATCACAATTATAATTTCACTTTATCATAAGTTAGATTTTTTTTTTAATTTTTTATTTATGTATATTTTAATATTTCAAAATCTATCTTTAGAGAACCCATGCTTTAATGTTGCTGTTAAAATTGACCAATAGATGAACTCATCTTTCTCTATATGATGCACAATTTCTCTCTATATATTTTGATATTTTCTCCAGAATTGTTAATGAAGGTTAGTTCTCAGTTCTCACTTTTTCCTTCTTTTTAGTCTCTCCTTTGCTTATTCTTCTTTTGATTTATAGCTTAATCATGTTTATGAATTATTTTGTTATTGTGGTATGCTACTCCTTTTTTTTACTTTAACTTTCATGTCTTTGATAATATGTTTTTCTCTTGTGTAAGAACAATATAATAAGGTAAAACCTTAGCTTGATTAGGGAGATGGTAAAAGAACAAGAAGGTTATAAGCTTATCTTGTTGTGGTAAAGGTATAATTTAATTCTTTATTTCTTTGATGCTGAAAAATACCAGCTGTAACAAGTGAAGATCTTTTTGTTACAATGGGTGATGCAAATGAAGCAGATTTTGCGATTTTTTTTTACATGGGTCTACATCTTTATTTTGAGTTATTTTGAGTTTTCTTTAAGAACTTTCAAGTTATTTCTTTATTGACTCCTCATGTAACCATATTTTCAATTTTCTTGATTTAGTGGTTGCCATTGTTGACTTCTCACATTGTTGGCTAAACACTTTTTTCTTATGTTTTGAGTGCAGGAATATCTTATCAGGTTTTCAGTGAAAAAGGAACAACTTTTTGAAGCTTTATGGCATTAATTCTATAAGGTGTTGTTGGGAATATATATCATCTCTTATTATATCATTCAAACTCTATTTTCATCAGCACCTTGGACATGGTAGGGATTAGGGAAGTTTGTTTATAATGCCTAACTATCTTAATATCAAACTTAAATAATTGGAATTATGATTTATTTTGTTTATGTTGTTATATATATTGTTCTTGTGAGTATAAATAGGGAGAATTTGATTCCAATATTAAGATTTAATTGGTTTACTAGAAAGTGAGGTAGTAGTAGTACTTGAATAATGAAATACATATGTTGGAGTTCCAATTGTTGGAAGTGGAGAATAATGTATTTATTAATTAATATATTTATATATTGTTACATATTTAAAAACACTTTATGCAAAGCGATGATGTATTCTATCGTAGATGATTGATGCGAATTATGATACAAAAATGACCTTTATTTTATTTTATTATTTAATTTGTAAAAAAGTGACCTTTTTTTAATGTATAAATTATTTTTAATATTACTTTTTCTTAGACAATTTTTAATATTACTTTACATCAGAAATGTTTATATATTTTTGAATTTTTTTGATTAATTAAGAACACTTGTATTCTATTAGAAAATATGTATTCAAAAGTGCAAAGAACAAAAATTAGAAAAATAACCTCCACCAAAAAAATAGAAAAATAACTAAAAAATTTAAATTAAAAAATAAATTAATTTTAGAGAGGATTTTTTTTTGGCCTTTAATTTTAGAGAGGATGTGTGGTGAAAATTTAATGTTAAAATTGATATCTCAAATTAAATGCAATAATTATTCTACTTTTTATCTTATTATATTTAATAATTATGTTCCATAAGTAATTTGGATATATCTAAAATTTTTGTGGGAAAATTACGCTGTTTTTTTTTTTGTAGATGTAAAATTTTTTTGAGATCATACATAATTGTCCTATATTTATTATACTCTCATATATTATTAATCATTTTTGTAAAACACGAATAAAACTTTATTAAACGCAATAATTATTCTATATTTTTATCCTATTATATTTAATAATTAAAGGACGATGAAAACCATCTATATATCATTCTCAAGGGCTCAAGGCTGATTTTAGTAAAAACTATCTATTTATTTACATATTTTCTTATGACAGTAGATAGCAAAACTCTTAAATAGCAAATGACTCTTCTGTTGAAAGTTTAGTCTCTCAAGAGGTTGAATTTTTGTGTCTTTCTTTCTTCTCTTTTACTTTATTACAAATCAATCAATACTATATACAAAGGAAGTTAAGTCAGTATTACAATTTGACAATTAACTGCATTTATAAAAAAAACTCTCCCATTTGTAACCACTACTCAATTTCTTTTATTTTTAAAATAAAAAAATACCCCATCTTCTCACCCACTACTCCCTCAATAGAAATAACTACCCACTACTCAGTACTACAAAAAAAACTCACCCATTTATAGTCACTACTCAATTTCTTTTATTTATTTTTTAAAAAAATTACCCCATCTTCTCACCCACTACTCCCTCAATACGAATAACTACCCACTAATCCATCAACACTCTGATTTAAACGGCAAGCAATGTTTAAAGTTAATATATATCTCATGTTTTTGCGTTTTTAATTTATTCTACCTTTAAGTCTTACTTTTTCCCCTTTCATTGATGATTTTGCAGCAGTTCTAAAATGTCAAAGAGTGGATGTCAAGTATATGTTGAAAGCGGGTCCAGTAAAAGAAGAAGAAGAACCTACACTCCACATTGATTGCAAAGGACATTTGCAGGTACTATACTATGTTGTAGATAAAATCGTTCATCAAAACCATTACCTCTTGATGTTTTATTGGCTTCACTTCTTTGTTTCATATTTTCTCTTTTATTGTTTATCTAAAAATGGGACATCTTTATTTGTATTGGGTTCCCTCTTAATATATATATTTCATTGTCTACTCCTTTTTTTGAAAACAGACTATCAAAATCAGTTTTATAAGAAGGTGCGCTTTTTCTTCTTCTTGATTTTGTTTAAGACCATTATCTACCTTAATCTTGATTTGGTTTAAGAACATTATCAACCTTAATTTTTATTTTCCCACATATACCTCAAAGAACAAAACCCCTTAAACAGTTTTTTTACACAGTTTTCTTTTAGCCTAATCCAAAATTCTCATCCATCAAGATTACCCTTCCATCAACATCAATTTATAAAGGTAATATTTTTCGTTTTCTTTTTGTTTTATTCTTCCACTTCTTTTCTGATAGGTGTTTAATTTTTTTTTAACAATTTAACTACACTAATTATCATGTATTTAGCACGTCCACTGACATCTCTACCTTACAATCTCTTAGCAAGAGTTGCATGTCCGAAATAATATAGCAAAGTATTGATATAAGAACATGTAAATTTACTTCTATCCTTTCTTAATTATGTATTTACTCTCAATCTTCTTTAGTACATTAAAATAGTTGAACTTCTTTTATTTTCTATTTTTTAGTACATTTAAAATATGACAAATTTCTTTTATTTTCTATTTCCTCTCCTCTAAGTCATCCATTCAAATTTAAGTTATTTACATATCCTTCCATGCATTTAACATTCACATGTTTTTACTAATATTCTATTGTTTCCACATTAATTTATCTATTGTGATTGCAACAGTAATTACTTACTAATTTTTGCTTTCTTAATTTTATCTTTCATGTGAAATTTAAATAACTACTATCCTTAATTTGTAATTACCACAAAATACAATTAGAATAAGTGCCACCTTTAGTTTTAAAAAAAGTATAATTTATTCATAATTACGACTTGTAGCTACTCTTTTATATTTATATATCTTTTATACTGTATATTTGCAAAAAATATTATTTTAAAATTTTTATTTTTATACATTTTTATATTTCATAATATCATGTATGCCTATAAATTATAATATTGCAGTGCAGTGCATTGCACTGGGGTCATACTAGTTTCAAACAAAAGAAAAAAAAAAGCAAGAGAGAGATAGAGAAAAATACTCAATCCCTCAAGAGATTGAGCTTTCCATAATCATTCCCAATAGCAAACCCTTAAATAATTAGGAAAATGTATGTTGAAGGAGCTTTTGAGTTTCCTGCATAGCTATGTGATATATTTAATAATTATGACTACATCTTTATTAAAATTTCTCTTATCAATTAAACTCATTCACTTTTTTCTAGGTTATATTTTTAAGTTTTAAATTTTACTATTTTATTATCAATCATCATTTCAAATCTAAAATTTTTATATTGATCACCCTTTTCAATACCAAAATTTTAGCACTCTCTTCAAGGCTAAACTTTTAAAATTTGAATTTTATTCTTTCTTATTAATATTATCATCCCAAATTTATAATTTTTTATACTCATTGCTCTTTCCTAGGTAAGGTATTTTAATCTCATAACTTAAAATTTTTAATTTACAAAAAATTCTGTTTTATTATATTTTTTAAAAATAATACAATTACTAAAGCTGCCATTAGGTATGAGTCTAAGGATGTAATGGCCCTTAAGACAAACTTTTCTAGAACAAGGGAGAGGATTTTGGGATGTGCATCTTTATTGAAAGGAGGCGGACCTACAACACGTTGAGAGGAGCATATAGACGCATCTCCACTTGCTGAGTCCAGCGGGAGTAATGTTTACAAGGTGCATATCTTCCACGAAGCACAATTCAAGAGGAGTACTAAATTATCAAGTAGAACCTTTGAAGTTCAAAAGGCTCTATCCGGCCCTACTAGTAAAAGGTGGACTAAAATGATGAAAGAAGAAAAGACGAAGTCTATAAGGACATACCAAGTATAAGACTTGGTAGATCTGCCTCGCGTCACAAGGCATTTTGAGAACAAGTGTGCTCTCAAAATTTAGGGAGGCTGATGGGTCAATCAACTACTACTAAGCACATTAGTAGTGAAGAGGTACACACAACAAGAAGGTATCGACTGTGACGAAACCTTCTCGTTTATTGTGTGGTCAGAGTCTGATTCTAGCTTTGGTCACCAGTTTAAGTCTGGGGTACATTAATTAGGATGTCAAGACCGCTTTTATTGTATGGAAAACTAGGTGAAGGAATCTACGTGCACAAGCACATAGGTCTCATGGAAAAAGGCCAGGAGCGCAAAGTATGCCGACTCTAAGGATCTATCAAGATCTCACATATTCATCTAGACTCATGGTAATTGACCACTTAGTCCATTTCAAGAAAGTTGAGAGTATTCCATTATCCTTACGCTATATGTAGAAGACATATAGCTAGCTAGAAATAACATAGAGGCTGCTTTAGCCATTTAAGGATAGCTATCCTTTCATCTTTTAAGATAAAGGAAATGTTTAGGCAGTGGGAGTCAAGATTCATGAAGACTGCTCCAAGAATCAACTCAGTCTGTTACAAGAATCCTATGAAGAAGAGATTCTTGGTGGATTCCATTTGGGGGAAGCTGAACCCGAGTAATGTGCTAGTAGCAAGAGGCAAGAGTTTGAGTCTTGCTATACGTCTTTAGACTAAAGTCAGAGATGGAGTCATTGGATAGTATTTTGATACATGTAGTAGGTAGCTTGAAGTACAATGAGGAGTATACTCGCTCTAACGTGCTTTTTGTAGTCGGCTTTGTGAGCTGTTATTAGTCAAACCTAGGTCAGACACACTTTTTAGAGTGTTCCGAGGTACTTGTAGGGCACTGCTGACAATTGGTTATTTTCATCATATTAGTGATCCGTAAACGGCAGGCCACACATTGATGTCGATTGGGTAAGAGACTTGGATGAGAGGACATCCACGTCTTGGTGTGCTTTCTGGCTAAGCGCTAGAACCATCTTGCAGAGAGGCAAGTAAGGATTATGCATTTCTCTGTCCACTAGGGACATGGAGTTCATTGCATGATCATCAGCAGTACAGGGCAGTTTGGATTGGTAGATCTAAAGTCACTTATAGATCACAGACAGAGCTGTTGACCTAGTGACATTGATCTCATAAAGTCAAACAACTATGGTTTACACCAAAGAAAGCCTAAGTAATAGTGATTTTTCTAGAAAAGCATGAAAGCAAGTTCCTTGCGGCTACACAGTAATTATTTCCTCTGATTGGGGTATGAATCATATGCAATTTGAGTGCCCCTTTAGATGAATAGATTTTCAAGCGTAGAACTTTTTCACTAAGTCTGAATTGACTAAGCAGTCGACTTCTTGTCCATCCAAGTCTTCTAGGATGAGTGCTCCACCAGAAAATGCATGTCTAACTATGAATGGCCCCTCATAAGTAGGGGCCCATTTCCCCCTTGCGTCGTCTTGGTTGGGTAAAATCTTTTTTAATACCAAATCCCCTTCTTTAAATGATCGTGGCCGAACCATTTTGTTAAAAGCCCGGACCATTCTTGCCTGGTACAACTGTCCATGGCATATTGCCCTTAAGCGCTTCTCGTCAATTAAACTGATCGGGTCATAGCGGGTTTGAACCCATTGATCTTCGTCGATGTTGGCTTTTTCTATGACTCTGAGGGAAGGAACTTGTACTTCTATAGGCAAAACAACCTCCATCCTATACACTAGTGAAAAAGGAGTTGCACCTGTCAATGAATGAGTGGTAATACGATACCCATGTAAGGCGAATGGCAGCATTTCATGCCAATATTTGTATGCGATTGACATCTTTTGAATTATCTTGATATTCTTATTAGCTACTTCAACAACACCATTTATTTGCGAGTGACATGGTGCCAACTTATGATGGGCTATCTTAAATTCCTCAAAGATCTTTTGGACTTCTGATCCATTCAAATTAGACCCATTGTCTGTGATGATTTTGTCTAGAACCCCATATCTGCATATGACATTGGTTTTCAAAAACCTCACAAACATCTTTTGCGTTATACTTGAATATCAGCTTGCTTCTATCCATTTGGTAAAATAGTCAATTGCCACCAAAATGAATTGATGGCCATTAGAAGCTTTAGGGTTTATGGGCTCGATGATGTCAATTCCCCACATGGAAAAAGGCCATGGGGCTTCCATGTTGTGTAGTGAAGCGGGAGGGGCATTGACCCTGTCTGCGTAAATCTAGCACTTTTGACACTTGCGAACATACTCAATACAGTCATGTTTGAGCGTCATCCAAAAGTACCCTAGTCTTTGAATCTGGCGCGCCAAAGTGTGCCCATTAGAGTGGGTCCCACATATTCCTTCATGCACTTCTGCCAAGATTTGGTTAGCTTCGACTGCCTCCACGCAACAAAGCAATACTAGGGTCTAGCCTTTTCTTGTATAGCGAATCTCCACTGAGGAAGAAGCTCATAGCCAAATGCAAGAGTGTTTGCTTCTCGTTCTCGCTGGCACCCTCTGGGTATTCTTGTTTCTCTAAATAAGTGTTGATATCGTGGAACCAGGGTAGACCACCAGGTTCTTGTTCTACTACTGAGCAATGGATCTCAATACTTCGATATTCCACTCTGATAGGCTGGAGACGGACTTTGAAGTAAATGTCGAGCATTACTGCCAAGGTGGCAAGTGATTTGGCAAACAAATTTTTGCATTGAGGTAGATGATGAAAGCCGATGGACACGAACTGACCATTAAACTAAGAGTGGAACTTCTAATAAGGAATTAATTTGGAATCGTTGGTTTGCCATTCCCCTTTCGTCTGGTAAATTATTAGCGCAAAGTCCCCATAGACTTCTAACTCCTTGACTCCCAACTTCACAGTGGCTTGCAATCCACAAATACAAGCTTCGTACTCTGCCATGTTGTTGGTGCATTCAAAATCGAGTTTAACTGCAATGGGAAACTGTTTTCCACTTGGGGAAATGATGATAGCTCCGATCCCACTCCCAAGTATGTTTACCACTCCATCGAAGAACATTTCCAACCTCTTATATAGGGCTTTTCTTCTATGACATTTAGTCCTTCATCTGGGAATTGGTAATATAAGGTGTGCTCTTCTTTCAAAGGGTTGATGGCCAAGTAGTCTGCTATAACACTCCCTTTTACTGACTTCTATGAGACGTGCTTGACATCATATTCTTCCAATACCACTTGCCGTTTGGAAACTCGCCATGATACATGAGGGCTTTCAAAGATATATTTTATGGGATCCATGCGTGATATGAGGAGGGTCTCATAATAAAAAATGTAGCACCTTAAGCGGCGTACTGTTCATATCAATGCGCAACAAGTTTTCTCGATCAAGGAGTAACGAGACTCATTGGGGTCAAACTTCTTGCTCAAATAATATACTGCTTGTTCTTTCCTTGTCACAGGATCACGTTGCCTATGGATAGCTCCCATTGACTCATCCAGTACTGTCAAATATAACAATAGAGGTCTTCCTAATGTAGGTAGCACCAATACTGGTGGGCTAATGAGATATTCTTCTACAGCATCAAACTCTTGCTGACACTCTTCATTTAATTCTGCGGGCTAATTCTTCTTGAGAAGTTTGAATAGAGGAGTACAGGTCGTTGTCAAGTTGTGTATGAAATGGGAAATGTAATTCACTTTACCCAGGAAGCTTCGTACCTGCTACTCGAAAGTAGGTGGTGGCATATCTCTAATAGCCCTGATCTTGTCTGGGTCTACTTTGATCCCCTTTCAACTTACAATGAAGCCAAGGAACTTTCCATACTGAGCCCCAAAAATGCACTTACTCGGATTGAGTCGTAGTTTGAACTTCCGTAGTCTATCAAATAGCTTTCTCAAGACTTGGATGTGGCTCTCATTTTCAGCCGATTTGGCTACCATATCGTCCACATAGACTTCTACTTCTTTGTGGATCATGTCATGGAATAGAACCACCATAGCTCGCTGATATGTAGCCCCAGCATTCATTAACCCAAACGGCATGACCTTATAACAATATGTCCCCCATTGTGTAATGAAAGTGGTTTTAAATTTATCTTCAGGATGCATAGGTATTTGATTGTAACCAGAGTACCCATCCATGAACGAGTAACAAAAACTGCCAGCGGTAGTGTCTACCAGGACATCTATATGTGGAAGCGGAAAGTCTTCTTTAGGGGAGGCCTTATTGAGCTCCCTATAATCTACATACATACGAACTTTCCCATCCTTCTTTGGAACAGGGACTATGTTTGCCGTCCACTCTGGGTAGACAAAAACTTCCAGAAAATTGGCTACCCACTGTTTTTGAACTTCCTCCTTAATCTTGAGGGACATTTCAGGCTTCATGCGTCTTAATTTCTGCTTCTTCGGCTCTATGTGAGAGAAGGAGGGTATCTTATAGGGCGCGATTCCAGGATCCAGTCCAGGCATATCTTGGTATGACTAGGAAAATATGTCCATATACTCTTTCAATAGTAAAATCAAATCTTCCCTTTCAAGATTATCGACAATCTTCACCTCTCTCTTGTCTTCTTCAGTCCCCAAATTTATAAGCTCGACTACCTCTTGATAAAGGACCATTCCCTTTTCATCTGATTCAACCATTTTGGCAAGCGCAGGAGGAACATCCTCCTCATTAGAGGCATACTCATATTGCATATGTTCATTATCTAGGGATTCATAAAAACCAGGGATCGTCGCATTAGGTGGGATCTCTAAGAATTCTAATTCCCTGAGGGCAAAGGAAAAAGCATAAATTAAGAGTAGGAAAAGAGAAGGGGTATAGAAGAAAGCACATATGAACAAAAAGTTTGGTAATTATGCAAGCCACTTTTATTGAAGAGTTGAAATATAACAACAAATAAGCTCATAAATGCCTTATTCTTTGATCTAAACCTAGAGCTCGGTTTTAGATCAATCACAATTCACACTTTACTTGGAACTACTATTTGATAAGACCTAGTCAGCCTCCCAGTTGTCAAAGCTAGTTCCTTCTTCTGAACACAATATGAGGAGGTCCTCGCCGTCAGCTTCTTCCTCATTGATTGCAGAGATTTGGCTATCTTCTTTTGCTGCTTTGGCTGGCACAAATAGCTGGGTTAGGTGCAGGTGTTTCTTGTTGCTACCCCTGCTGCGTCTTGTCCCAGTATAGCCTATCCCAAATTTGGCTTCTCGTTCCCTAGGCTCAATGCATCTGGGCATTCCCGCCAATGTTAGGCCCAACCCTCATCCCTGTTGCTACCTTGTTTGGTCATAATCTTCACAGCCACGCTTTTGATTTGGAAAGTTTCTTTGGACCCCTCTTCCAGCTCTAATCCTTGAAATGAGGATTCTAGAGCCTCGTCAACATTGTCGATGAATGGAACAGGGGACGGGTGACTAATCAACATGCTTTCCTCCCCTTTGAAGATAATAATCCTCCCTTGTCTGAGAAACTTCATTTTCTGATGGAGAGTGGACGAGACAGCTTTAGCCTCATGAATCCATGGTCTGCCCAGCAACATTGTGTAAGCCGCATCTACCTCCATGAGTTGGAATGGGATGTCAAAAGTAAACAACCCAATTTCTATAGGAAGAGTAACTCCTCCCATGGCTTCTCTTGTTGTTCCATCAAAAGCCCGGACTATCATGTTATTTGCGTCAATGCGTGTTGAGTCAACCGGCAATTGTTGGAAGGTGGCAATAGGCAGCACATTGAGGGCCGATCCCCCATCCACAAGGACTTTTGTTATTGTAAAGCCATAACACTTAACAGTAATGTGTAAAGCTTTCGTCCCTAGACAAAATTCTTCATTTGAGAAAGAAAGGATTGATGCATGCTTAACAGCGTCGACCAAACTCACCATATTCTCTAGCGTAATCTCTTTTGGAACATGAGCGTCAGCCAATGCTTTTAAAAGAGCTTGGCCGTGTATATCTGAATTAAGAATGAGGGAAAGCATTGAAATCCTGGATGGTGTCTTCTTTAGTTGTTTGAGAATGTCGTAATCACTTTTCTTGACTACGCTCAAGAATTCTTTTTCTAATTCTGTCTCCTCCTCAAGACCATTCTTCCTTCATGAGCTTTCCGGACCGCCTTTTTCTTTGTCAATTATAGGGGTTTCCCTTGCTGCCTCTGGTGGATTCTTTGCATATATTCTTCCACTGCTGGTGAGCCCTTGTCTCTGAGTAACATTGGCATTTGTAAGTGTCTTGCCAATTTCTACTTTTTTACCTCCAACACGAACAACAACTTGGTATTTCCATGGGACTGCTTTGTCAGAGACATAAGGTATAGGCCCAGGCGGGTAAATAGTCGTTTGTGGGTGCGAAGTGCTCGACTCGCCTGGCTTATTAATATTGGAGAGTGGAGAGGTCTTGGATGACGATGGAGCTTGCAAGGAGACTTTTGCCCCTGGAAAGTTAATGGTTAAGGGTAATGTCCTCCCCACTTTATCTTCATTGGAGGCGGCGCACATATGAGGTTCACACATGCGCTTCTTTATGGTCACAATCCCCAAATGTATATATTACTGAACCAATTTCCTCCACGACGCACATATGTTGGTGGAATGTCCGCTAGATTGATGATAATGACAAAAGTGTTCTTAGTTAGCATTCACGCAGGGGACGTGGCCGGCGACAGCTAGGGCTATGTAGATTTGCTATGGAGTGAAAGAAATTTGGGTGACGTCCTTAAACACCAAATCCTCTTCTTTTACAGCATTTGCCCCATGCTCGGGTAGTGGGTTCTTGATAATGTTTGGGAGTTTGATCCACCCTAGGTTAATCATCTGTAGGACGTGAGTTTTAAAATGATCGTAGGTTTCAACTGAGTGTCCTTTGGCACCTTGGTAGTATATAGAGACAGCTCTAGCTTGTACCATGGTGGATAAGGAGGCTCCCATGTTCTTCTAGGTTAAGCGCACATCATCTGCTGCCCCATCAAATATTCAAAGAGTTCTGCCCTGGCGAGCCCTAGCTCTCGCAACTCCCAGTTCCTATTATTTCCCTTGTTGTTATTATTTCTTTGAGACTGACTTTGTTGTTAATTTCCTTGACCTCCCACAGCGTTGACAGAAAAGGTCGGGGGGGGGGGGGGGGGTTGCTTTGCACGAAATTCGTGCTTTCCTCCTTATTTTTTCCATAGCTTGGGGTATAGTTCTTCTTAGGTAGTGGCGCCTCTTTACTCCTGGTGTCAATATTCTCATCTATTGTAACAAGGTTAGCAAAATCCTGATGTGGCAATATGGCCAAAACATCATAAGCGGGGTCGCTTAATGCTTTAACGAAATAGCGACAAGTGTCCCTTTTGCTCAATGGTGGTTGGACTTCTATAAGGGCTTCCTTCCACCTTGAGGTATATTCTCGGAAAGTCTCATTCGGTTTTCTTTTGAGTGCTATCATACTTTCTCTTGTCATTCCACTATGAATATTGTGAATGAAGTTACTACGAAAGGCTTTTATCATAGTTTTCCACGACTTCATTGTATCATTCTCTTGTCTCATGAACCATTTATATGCAGCCCGCTTCAGACTATTGTGGAAATGAGCAAGGAGAAAGGTAGGATTAGAACTATAGGTGGCCATCGTAGCACAGTATCCTTTGACGTAGTGGTCTGGATTAGACAACCCATCGTACTTCCCGAAATGTGGAATTTTGAATTTGGGTGGAACTTGGATCTTAGCAAAATCAAATAAGGCGACCTCATCCTCGTCCTCGGTCTTGGCAGCCATTTTGAGGGCTCAACTCTCCTCTTTTTCAATCTATTCCCTTATCCCTTCCGCAGTTTCTTTTCCCTGGCCTTGCTTTTCTTGTTGAGCTTTTAGAGCTGCTAAAATGGCAGCGGCATTAATGAAAATTCCCTTATTGACCTTTGGTTCCTTGGCCTTTGGGGGATCTTCCACTGGTATCTCTTCAACATATTCCTCTTCATTGTCCTCAGGAAATGTGACACGAGGACCTTTCTTTCCTTTATCAGCCTTGTCTGAAGTCTCCACTTGATCTTGGTGGCTCTTAGTTAGGAAGGCCATGATTTGATCAGTTCTGTCATTTAAAGTGGCCACCTAAGTATTGGTTGCATTGAGGCCTTTTTCCATTTCTGCTATCTTGGCAGCGGATTCATCAGCCTGAGATTCCATTCGATTTTTCTGGGCTCGAGTGTAATATTGGTGAGTAGGTTGCGCAATCTTGGCCGCACACCTAACAGAAGAAATACCTTTATTAATTTTAAGTTATTTTAGTTGGTTATTACATTAATGATAGTAACTTTAGCACTTTATGACCACCTTTAGTCTCTCTATGAGTTGGAGTACCCAATAGGAGACGAAGGTTGATATCTTGCTATGGAAACTAAGTTCAACATTCAATTATCGTGACCAGTAAGCCTTGGATTTGAGAAGCATACACTGGGGAAATTCAAAGAGAAAAGGAAACTTATTCATTTATTGTGAAAGTAACATTCTTAGAAGATAAAAATGCTTCCACTAACACTGGGGATATACTTTTGTTTTTGAATTACAAGAGTAATCCTATAACTACTTCTTGGCGGCTTCCTTTTGAGCCTGTTCTTCCAGATACAACCTTTGCAGCTTTGCTAGATCTGCCCAGCGGCACATGTCACAGTATGCGTGTGAAAGTTATCTGCTAGGCACCTGTTCTCCAAAATTTCTTCACAATATTTTTCTGCCAGCTGGCGGAGCTCCTTCTCCTTCTTCACATTGGCACGCTTCAGTCCTGCCAATTCTGCCTTGATGATTCTGTTTTCTTCCTTCAGCAATTCCAATTCTTGGTTATCCAATGCATTTCTTCTTGCTTCTAGCTGAGCGCAGGAATTTTCTGGCCTTTTAGTCATATTGGTGTTGGGTGCCATGTTACTGACATTAATAATATAACCCCATTTTTTATAAGTAGAAATAGAAGCAGTAATAACAAAAAAGGAAGCAAAAGATAATAAAGACATTAATTTTTATTGATTTGTTCGAAACGACATTCAAAACATCCTAGTTTCCGCTCAAAAATACAAGATTCAATGGCGGAGATTAGTTGATAAAAACGTGTTGCGAAAGCTATTCGCCCTATGCTACATCTTCGTCATTGCGTTCCAGCGATTAATTAGGATTCGACCGAAAGTTAACAGCTCTTCCAATTCTGGCAGGATTCACGGCAGGTGAATTTGCCACTCTACTCTCTCGAAAGCCTCAATGAAGGACGACACAGATAAATTAATGAGGCATGCCGTCTGCTCTATTTTGTCATGGACTCTGACAACCTCTTTTTTCCACGGCTCTATTTCCTTCTCAAGTTCTTCTATAACTTTACCCCTTGCCTCACACTTCTCTTATAACTTTCCTATTGCTAGATCCATCGCTTGCAATTGGAGGAGGGCTCTGTTTAATTGTTCTTGGGCAACTGGGTTATAATTGGATAGCTGAGCTTGCAACTCCTGATTGTGAGATTCCAATTCCCTAATGCGAGCCTCGAGCACCTGAGTCTTCAGTTCCCTGACTTGGACATCTGTGGCTAGTTGCTTCCCCCATTCTTGTTCTTTTTCAGTCAGTTTGTTCCTCAAGTCTAGATTCATCTCCTTAAGGTTTTTGTTCTCAGCCAAAATTGGAAGGTTTTTTTCGAATATTGTCGCTATCTTTCTTTACAAGGACATATTCTTTCTCTACTTCACAAATTGCCTTTACTTTTCTGTCTCTCTGGATTTCCAAATTTTCCAAGGCGTCCTTATGTTCATCAATTTTGTGTTTTAAAGCTTTATCAATCTTCAGCTTATCATTACTTTGGAGTGGATTACGTGGGGCGAGCTTTTCTCTGACCTTGTTGTTGACCCTTTCTTTCAGCCAGGTTTTGAAGTCACTTGTTGGTGGTAGCCCTCTGCTCCCCAGCTCAGCTCTTCCCTTGAACAACATATGATCCAAAGACTTTGAGATCTTGATTCCTTGTACAGCCTCGGGTCCCTTAAGGGAGTAAAAGAGAGGACGCACTAGTTCTTTCGAGGGTACTCTTTGGCAGTATGTTAGTTGTGTATGAGCCAATGATGGATTATAATTGATCACCACTCTCGGCCCCACTAGGGGTACATTTGGGAAATGATCACATCTATATACCACCTCCTCTTTCAGCCACCATACGAGCTTCCATCGTATATCTTGTTCTTCCACTTGTGCCAAGAAGCTCCCTCTAACTCGGTAGGGTTTTGAGGATTAGGATCATATAAGAGAAGTCCTTCACGGCGGTAGAAATCTCTGAGGGGATGATGAATCATGTCAACGATGCCTCCAGATGAATACCCCTTCCCAAAGATGTGATTGGCTAACCATACCATAAGAAGTAGAAGACAACACTGGAACTTCTTCCCTTTTCCCGCTTGGCAATAAGAGAGGGACGCCAAAGTTTTTGCTAAAATAGTTGGCACCTGATTCACTCTATACCTTTCCACTGCCATGAAGACGCCTATGGACGACAGACTGAAGACATCGAGAGTTGATGGGAAGATTACTAACCCATAAATAGCCAAAGCGAGAGTTCACCCAAAAGTTTCCCAATCTCCTTTCCTTTTCATGGCCTCCATATGTTCTAGGAGGGATTTTCAGGATAGGATTCCACCTTGAGAGTGATTCTTAATAATAACCTTCTTTGCGAGCAACCCCAACAGATTAGCAACTTCTTCTTGCGAAGGCAAAGACCCTGAGAACTTGTACACGTGGCTCGTTGGAGTGACCGGATCCCTCATGAGCCTTGCGTACTCCTCCGGTAACGAGGACAAGATGAGGTTTGGCAATACAAAGGCTCTCAATTGGTTGTTCCAGAATTGGAGGAGAGCCTGAAGTGCGTCTTCAACAATCTTTATATCTAAAAGATCCAAAATGTCCCCATAATGATCACGAAACCTCCTCAGTTCTTCACTAGGTAAATGTTCTCTCATCTTGATCAGACTTTCCATAGGGTTGGCTTGTATCTTGACTCTAACTCATTTCCCCGTGAAAGCGAGACTTGTGGGTGAACAAAATGTTGTGTTATGTTCTGATGCCATTTCGAATTTTTGTTTTAAAGTATGACTAATGATAAAAGGAAAAGAAAATGTTAGTGCTACAAAAGAAAATAAAGGAAAAGATTTAAGCACAATACGGAAAGCAATAAAATGCAAACCATGCAATGCGTGCAATGGGGAATTTTCTCCTTGTGTCCTAAAGGTTAGGCTATTAAGGTCTCTAAAAATAGGTTGACCTAAAAAGGGTAGGCTTTAAGGTTAATGTGTGCATGTTTAAGCTCAGGATCTAGACACCCTAAAAGGGCTCTTGGATTGCCCCCACCAAAGGTGTTGACCCTGACTTAAGGGAGGATCCTATCATAGAAAAGTCTGCGTGTATCGATCCTTAAGACAAGTAACAATGAAGTAGGATAGATAAGTCAACCTCTGTAGGCCAGAATCCAATAGGGAATGATTCTCATATCCCAACTAACTATTGTGGACGTGCTCTGGTATAGGAGTAAATTTTGGGGTGGTAGCAATTTAAATTGTGCATTTTGTGATTTAGAGCATCCTAGCTACCCTTCCCTTCCACCTTAAAGTGGAAACACTGCAAGACAAAGAAAATAACATATATACAAATATATACAAACACATATCCAATATTAAAGGCCAAACAATTTAAATATTAACTTTTGAAGAAAGGGGCTTGACCCTCTAAAACGTCCCCAGCGGAGTCGCCAACTGTGAAAACCGCGCGCTCGACGGAGTCGCCACCAAGTTTTCCAAAAGAACTTGGAAAAAAGAAAATGGTTTGAAAATTGGGTAAAAATTGGGTTTTAAAATATTTGGGTTCGGGAGTCTATTTGGGATGAGGGGAAGGTGTTAGGCACCCCTCTTCCCTCTTCCAACGTAGTTCGTGTGGCATGCAAGTGTATGGGTTGGGGGAGGCTTATTAAGCAAAGGAGCAGATGGCCTCCCAGTGCAATGTGCCTAAAGAGACAAAGGCCCCTCGGCACCTACCTACCATGCATTACATTCAAACAAGATTACAGGCAGCATTGTTCAAAAAATAAGATAACCGTGAGGCACTAGCATTAGATTATTTGCCTTAGAGGTAGCATAGCAATCAGTTTATGCAAAACTTAGTCTTAGATGATTTGCCTTCTCATATTTGGATGATGCACGCCTAACTTTTCAGCCTCGAAAAGTAAATTTCCATCATGCTTCCTCCTCTCACAAGCTTTTATTTTATCATGAGTCTCCATTTTCAAAAATGGTTTTTCCTGTACACATGAAAGCAATAATATATTTGAGACAAATTAAATTAATCACACAACAAATCTTATCCCCAAACGTGATTCCCAATAGTATAGCCACTTGACCTGTCTACAAAAGAAAGACTGAGAATATTTCTTATTTTCATACAACAAATTAAATCTTGTACCCAAATCCCCTAGGCTTGGACAAAAGCAAAACAAGTTGGAATAATACCATAAAGATAACAAGTCATAAAACACATTTAGAAAGGAGCAGTCATAAAACACAACTAGTGCCCAAGTAAATCGTGCCATTCACTGCAGTTCTTAATTACCTTAATTTGACTATTTAAGTTTAATATGCAGTAAATAAATAGAGAACCAACAAACAACTATCAAAGCTACAGATGATAAATCTTCTTACTAATATTTGAGTCTCAATCTTTACTTGCACTGCAGAGAAGAGAACGGTTTCACCACACAGGTTTCCACTGTTACGCAGTGGATTTCTATCAAATAGGACTACAACACCAAAGTCTAGTAGACCAAGCACAACAATCAAAAGCAGACCAGCCACACCAAACAAATTAAAAGCAGACCAACCACACCTAATGCTTCTAATGAAAGAAGATGGGTAAGTAAAAGGCCACTTTTTTAACTCAATCTTCTGCTAATTTGCAATAAGATGACATAAATCACAATTATAGTTATATTTACCACCTTCCCTTCATGTTTCTATCAGTACCCTTCTGAGCCTCGCTAATCAGCTTCAATGCGATTACCTTCTGAAAGAGACAGAGACATTTTAGAGACAGAGACAGAGATGTAGAACAGAGCATTAGTAAAGGTAAACGTTTCCAGAAGGCATTGCTTAGCAGGCGTAAGTCAAAGAAGGATGACATGCTATACACATACTTGGATGAGTACAGATAATACATATAGAATCTATAGAAAACAATGGAAAAATGCAATAAATAGAAGCATGGAAAGAACTGGATTTAAACCAAAGTAGCAGAAACAAAACCCAAATATGAACCACCAAGAAGCATCAGAAAACAACTTCGATTAAAACCAAAAGAAACAAAAACCAAGATGAAGCACAAGAGAGCAAGAGGAATGGGTACGTACGTAGGAAATAATTGTAGAATTAGGACCAATTAAAACCACAAGAAGCATCACTCACCGTCGTTCTGCCCAATCGAGACCTAACTCGTCGTCGTCGTTGTCAGCGCTGCTCGCCTCCGTCGTTGTTAATGCCGTCTTTGTTGCTCTGTGAAGGAAAGCAGCCGGTGGAATAGATTTAGGGTTCGGTGCTTTGTGGAGGCCAAGAATGGTTTTGGATCGTGTGTGTGTGTGGTGGGTTTAGAAAAAACAAAAGGAGCGAAAAAAAACCCTCTAATGGAACCGCTAAAATGATTTTTTTTTTACTATAGCCACGGTTGCTAACATTATGTGAACAACCATGGCTAAAAAAAGCCCAAATTGTGACAGCCACGGTTGGGCATAACCGTGGTTAAAAGCCTTTTTTTTTGTAGTGCTCCTCACACTTCGTACAGTAGGTTCGGTGCTACTTCATTTTGCTTTTGCAGTGGTTGGATAGTTGGTGGGCCACTGTCTTTTGTTTCAGGATCGTTGTTTCCTTGAATGTTAGTTGGGCACTTAGTGGCCAAATCAGTAGTTATAACATTTATATGGTTAGAAGTAGGATTAATATTGGTCGTGCTGGTTATCATGTTGACTTCGTAGTTATCAGATGATTGCATCATCCCCTCATAAATTTTGAAATCGATTTTGTCTTCTCCAACCTCCATAGAGATTGTACCTTCTTTCATGCCAATTGTACTGTTGGTAGTCATTAGGTAGGGGCATCCCAAAATTAAGGTGGATTCTTAGGGTGTGACTCAATGTCTAAGTCGTAGAAGTTAGCAGGGATCCAGAGTCCCTTGACTTGTACTAATAGGTCCTCTATAGGTCCTTAAGGGTGGACTAGAGACTTATCAATGAGTTGCAATACAACCGAGGTTGGTTGCATGGTTTTGATGCCTAATGTCTGATAAATGAACTTGGGCATCATGTTTATTGCAGCTCCTAAGTGTAATAATGCTTGTTCGATTGGTACCTTACCAATCGTGCAAGGTATAGCGAAGGACCCTGGGTCTCAGCATTTTTCTGGTATGCTAGGTTTAAAAAAAGCAGACACATTTGAACTTATTGGCACTTTTATGCTAGGCTTGAATTGGCTTCTGTTCGTGCATAGCTCTTTAAGTACCTTAGCATACTTAGACACTTTCCTAATTAATTCTATAAAGGCATATTACTTCCACCTTTTCTAGAAGCTCGAGAATTTCCTCGTCCTGTTTAAAATTATTATTTGGTTTCTTATCATGCATTAAATAGGAACGAAGAAAGAGAAAATACATTTTTACCCGTTTCCCCTAGGGTGGTGTTATCCTTTTGCTCTTCTAGGAGGCGGAGGTTCTTCATCTTCTTTAGTAGTTCTTTTTCTTTTCCACTCTCGCTCTCCACTCCTTGGAAGGATGTTATTTCAAAATCACAATCCACTTCTTTTTGAGTGATAGGCATCGTTGGTCCTTCATAGCCTTTGCCAATTCGCAAGGTGATGACGTTTACGGCTTTGGCATTGATTAGTGTTGGAGGGAATAGTTTCTCCAATTTGTGCCTGAAGTTCACTCATATTATTGGACAATCCTTTTATAAAGTCAGCTAGGTTGTCGCACTTAGTATTTGATGCATTCACCTTGGATGCTAGGTGATTGATTTTGGCATCGAATTGGGTGGCGAATGCTTGCAATTGGGAGTTAGTTATATTACGCTTGTGGACTATTTGTTCTTGGAATTCTAGAAATCAATTTTGTACTATTTTTCTAAGCTCTCTTACTTTAGAACCTAGACTCCCTTGTTCAGTGGTTATAAGAGTGGAGGGGTTGGGTTTCATTAGTTGGTTATGAGGGTCTCTTTGGAAGTTTCCCCTTCTATTTCACTGGTTGGTTTGCCTAGGATCCCTCCACCTAAAATTGGGGTGGTCTCGCTGTGAAGACCACGCCTTCGACGAGCTTCATGGAGTCGCCACCAAGTTTTCCATAAAACTTGGAAAAGGAAAAATGATTCAAAATTTAAGGAAAAATGGGTTTTAAAAAATGATTTGAGCTCGGAGTCTGTTTGAGATGAGGGGAAGGTGTTACGCACCCCTCTTTCCCTGTCTGAATATGGTTACCCCAAAAATTAATATTTAAAATGTCTTGGCCTTAAAAGAGTTGGAATAAGTACAAACACATAAAAAGAAGAAAAGGCAGACTTGACGTACCCTCGAAGAGGGATTAAAGTCCACGTTGTTCATGGGGCACACATGTGTGTTTGTGGGGGACACTCATCAAGCAAAGACTCAAATGGTGTCCCAGTGCAATGTACCTAAAGAAGCACAGGCTCCTCGATACCTATCTACCATGCATTCAAAGGCAAAAGAACCAAAGGTGAGTATGTGATGCTCATCAGGTGGCGCACCCAGATGGCGTGTGAAATAGTGCTCTTATAGAAGCGAAGGCTCCTTGGTGGCACTATTAGACAGAAATTATGATAATAACAATTTAGGTAAGTGAAATCGATGTAATACCCCGGAAAAATTTGGAGGATTAAAGAATGATTTTTTTAAAATTTCGAGGATTTAAGAATCATTTATTCCGGGGCTAGGAATTAAAACCTTAAAAAGAATATAGAAAAAGTATGAATGTTAAGGGAAACCGGAAAGGAATCAAGAAATTCTTCAAAATTTGAAGTAAAATAAAAGATAAAAGAAAGGAA
Organism: Senna tora; assembly: GCA_014851425.1. Taxonomy (NCBI): domain Eukaryota; kingdom Viridiplantae; phylum Streptophyta; class Magnoliopsida; order Fabales; family Fabaceae; genus Senna; species Senna tora. The sequence continues at coordinate 13,719,561 of CM026261.1, read as the reverse complement.
TAAACTATTTTTTTCGAAATTAATTCAGGACCTACGGAATTAGAAACCTAAAATAAATAGGAGTGGGAACTAAATTAAAATATTATTGGTTATTATTTGTTTAATTATTAATTAATTTATTTTTATTATGATTATTTTAAATATTTTAAAAGGGGGTTTTTAAGAAAGTAGAAAGTGAAAGAAAAGAAGTAGAAAATAATTTTTGGATTTAATTCGGGACCTAAGAACTTGGAAACCTGAATTAAATAGGGAAATGGATTAAATTAAAAATACAAATTTGTTATTACTTACTTAATTATTAATTAATTTATTTTTGATAATATTTATTTATTTATTATTTAATTATTGATTATTTTATTTTAATTATATTTATTTATTTATTATAATTATTTTATTATTATTATTTAATTTGGAGGTGGTGCCGTGGCCATTAAAAGTAAAAAAAAGAAAGGAAAACATGAGAAAGAAAGAGCACGACTGAGAGAGAGAGCATGAGAGAAAAAAAGATAGAGTTCGTGAGAGAGAGAGGGTCACACAAGAAGAGAAAGGAGAGGGGGAAGAAGGAGGTTCGCCGGAAAACTCGCCGGAGAAGAGCTAGCCGACACCGGGAAAAGTCACCGGAGGTCGGTTACATCTTCCACACCTCCCACCAATCGAATCAAGGTTGGTAACCCCAATTTCATTCTAAACCCTCAATTTTTCTTTATAGGGATTTCTTCGATTCACCTTCGATTGAATTGTTTCAAGGGTAGATTGGGACCTAGAAAGTGTTCTTGAACACTTAGTTCGGGTAGGAATCAAGATTATATTCTCGGATTTGCCCAAATTCGAATTTGGAAGGATTTGGGGTTGAAATTATTATTATTTTTAAATTGGGGAAATTGTGATAATTAGGATTGAGCTTGGATTTGAGTAAATAGGCTTGGATTGATATTATTGAAATTATATTGTTGGAATATTAGCTGAACAAGACCCGTGAAGAGCTGGCCCGAGGTTACTAAGGTTGAACCTTGACGTTAACGTACCGGGTCCCTGCTCGGGTTGCCCAAATACACTTTAAGGGTGACGTTGAAAGTTTTAAATCTCTTGTTTTCAATCTTAAACGCCCTAGAATAATTTTAAATATACTATCAAGCATCAAGAATTATTTTAGGTACCTTCTTGTTTCTCAAGGAGGGAAACTTGCGGAGCAGTGAAGTCCAAATTCTAAAATGGTAATTTTATTCCTTCATAATTATTAGGAAGCCTTAAGTAGGATGAGTTAGAGGTGTATTGAGGTTTAGAAACTAGATTTCTTAGAACCCAAGTAGGAACACAAGTTGAATCAAAATGTTTAGACCTTCCTAAAAATTAGGATTCTTTCCAACCAAGCTAGATAAGCTTCCTTAGATGTGAATACATTGGAGATAGAGGTCTAATACTGAAATCCAAGTATGTGAAACACTCAAGTAGAGTGTTATATTCGAGTAAGTCACGTGTCCGAGGAATGATACGCATAAGTTGGGATAGAGAAGTCCAATAAGACCAAGAGCTTGACTCTGTGGCAACCATGAACTACACGTGAGAGTAATGGAGAGATAAATAACAAGTTAAGCTAAGTAATAACCTCAATGAAGTAAATGTTGTTCTAATAGGAACAACGACACACGATAGAGTGCAACAGGGAGTCCGAGGAGACTAAAGTTATAGGAGATGATTGCATGGAAGGTTGGCCAAGGTGAGGGTTCTTTCATCTCTGCTCCGAGGGTTGTATGCTTATGTGGATTACATGAGTATGTATATTCTCTGCTTGTCTGGTATGTGTTAGCTAGAGATATAGAATGCTAAAAGAATGAAAGAACTAGAAAATAGGTTGTGGAAAGTAGCTTGGATAGGAAGACATAGGAGTAGAGTATAATTGTTTGCTATCATTGGTGTGTTACAAATCCAACTCATACACTCCGGAGGCATGATGATTATTTTATTAAATCTTTTCCACGACGGTGGCAAGAGTCCTTGTACGGAAGGGCTAAACTTTATTTTGAAAACTCGTCACGACGGTGACTAAAATTAAAATCATGCAAAGGGAGTTATTGGTGGGTTTCGGATTTTGTTATGCTAGCGATGTGAGACATCGACTAGAACAACGTCAGATGGCACTTGAGACCTCAGTTTTATAATCACCATGACGATGGTCATTGCCCTATCCTGACAATAGGGTCAAAAATGTTTTATATTGCTATGACAATAGCTTGAGGCTCAGAGAGTGCATTTGGACGGGTATATGAGTAATATCCTGTTGAGGATTCTTGTACATATTAATAAGGAGAGAAATTCTTGATCCTTCGGGAAAGATACAAAGAATCCTATTAATATGTGAGACCAAGATAAGGAGACACGGGAGGAACCTACGGGTGAACCGTGAGCCTGATTTTGCAGATGAGAAATCATCCTGTTGAGATGGTCCAGGCTGTATCAGTGGTCAGGCTTTCAGACGTCGTGCCGTGCCCGCCATTGTGGCCTGGTTAGGTAATGGACGAGTAGGCTCAAGCTATTGCCCCATAGTAAAGGGGTCAGGACGTGCCACGTGGTTGCTATGCGTCAGTTGTTTGATAGATAGAAGTTGATTGTGTTTGGTTAACAGAATTGTCACGAGGTAACCAGTACCCAAGTGAATGGGTTAAGTATGTTTTGCCACTTGGTGGCCAGCAACCCGAGTGTACGGGTTCGAAGTGGGAAAGCCACGTAGTGGCTAGTAGATACCACAGAGTTGGGGAGATTAAGTAGATATATGTTTAGCATCTGTGTGTATGTACAAATTATCTGTGTTTGCATATAATTGCTGATTATGCAGCGTAGTGGTAACGTACAGGATTACGTCACCACACGTCTTGGTTGATTCAGACATGCTGAAACGTGAGAAGATCGGTAGGTAAAAGCCGACACTATATGTTACATGTTTACTTGCTGATTGATGACGTGGAATAAACTGCTGCATGTTTACAGTTATTAAATGCATGTGAGTGTTTGGGTGAAATTTTTGTTGTTGTGTGATCTCCAAGAATGTATGCTAACAACAGTAACTAGTTGTTTTTGCATGTGGTTGTGTATGACTCCCAAATCGAGCGCTATGGTATCGACCTTTGCACCGGGGATGGGAGAGTCCTCACTGAGTCGCGTGGTTAAGACTCACACCTCATTATTACTACATAGAGACAGGTTAAGTACAGGTGGAAGAAGTCTCGGTGGAACGAGGGACAAGCAAAACATTCAAAGACCCACAACTTGTTCATGTGGGTGAATAAATTGTAACTGTAATTTAATTTACTTTATCATTGTATCATAAAGTAAAGGGTAGACGTACCCAATTAGATTGTATTACTAAATCTAGAATTGTCAGCTTCACACACCTTAAAGATCAGGATAAATTATTCTGCGATACAGGGAAAATTTGTTTTCAAAAAAAAAAAAATATATATATATATAGATATATATCTGTTGCATGTGAATAGGATAGGCAGCATCTTCGGATGTGTAGCCAGTACACAGGTTATATATTATGTGTGTTTTCCTATATCTATATCCTGAAGCGGCACTGGCCGTGGATTTTCTTGCCTAGGATAGGCCACCATTTCAGTGTAGCCCTGGTATTATAATGCATGTGAATGTATTTTCAATAATAGATCAACTGTCAATTAGGTGATAAGGCTTACAGGCATGGGGGTATTCCCTGTGTTTGTGCCGGTCACGGTCCTCTAAACGTGGGTCGTGACAATCAAGGAGGCAGAGGGCAGGCTTTCTGCCTCTGGAAGGAGGTTGTGACCTACTACCTCGGACACAGGTTTCGAGCTCAATGATGAACAAGGAGTTCACGACCTGCTCCGGGATAAGTCGCGACCTATATGCCAAATTTTAGAAAAAACAGAGAAGGAAGAAGGCAAAGAACAATGGTGCTCAAATGTTCGAAAAGGGTTGCGACCCGCTTATTAAATTAGAGAAAAATAAGTGTTTAGGGGTTCTGGCCTCTAGATCTAGGACCTGGAGGGGATCTTGGTCGACCCTCAGAGTGGTACAAGGCCTGGCTCCTATCCCATTGATAAAAACTAAGGTTTGAGGAAAAGAGATCCAAAAATGAGAAGTATGTGGGTAGTGAAAAAGGGTGCAAGGGTCTTACCAGCGATTCGGCAATTCGGCAGAGCTTCGGCCTTTCAAAATTTAGTCCCTAGAATCATAGTGGAGCCTCCTATTTATAGTGATCTCAGAGGACCATATAAAAGGAAAGGTTAATCTAGCCATTCATGGCCAATTGGTCACCAATAGGTCACGACCCCATGGGCTCCAGGTCGCGGCCCCTTGTAGATTTGGATCTGATCCTGATTTGGGTCATAAATGTTGATACGTCGTGATCCCAAATGGCAAGGGTCGCGACCTATACTGACTCAGCTTCAAATTTGAGTCATACATGTCAACAGGTCGGGACCTATGCAACATGGGTCGCAACCTATGTTGACTCAACTCATAGGTTGCGACCTGTCTGTTCACTGGTTGCTACCCCCTTAGGTTTCTCACCCCTTTTTATTCCTTTTGGGGGGGGGGGTTTGACAAAATGGGGTGTCCACAGAGTCCGCTCTTTGCTTTGTTTCTTTCATAAATGGTTTCTTTTAAACTTGGACTAAGAAAATAAGTAAAGATAAAAATGGAAGCCATATTTTGTCATACTAATGGAAATACATTTTTAGCACAAGCCCAAATATACTATAAAAGTAAATCAGAAAGACAAGTCAAGAAAAAAAAAAGAAAACAAAGTAGGAAGACAAGTTTTTTGCAATTACAAGCCCAAACAAACGCAAACTACATCAAATAACCTAAAGTATCCTAGGGCATCTTATGGTAGCTGCCAAAGTGGCGCAACTCTAATCCTTGTCCTCCCCCTCGTCATCTCCCTCACTTACGGCCCCTCGGGCTGGCGTGGACTGGAGTGGCTTTGGTTGAAGATTGTCCACCTCGGGGGTGAGCCTAAAATGCTGAAGTATGGCCCTAATGCCAGCCTACAGCTCGCTTACATCAGACTATACAAACATCGATATGACCTCCATGACTCTCAGCCCATGAGTCCGATCAGCGACGACTCTGTCTATGGTTCACCCCTATCTCTGATCCGAGTCAAAAGATGCAATATTTGTGGATCAGAAGCCCATGTTCCCTCTTGGGGGTCCTGATGATGCTAGGGCTGCTGCTACTCTAGAGGGGGCTACATGTTCTCGATGCCATGGAATATTGCATCTAGATTGATTGGGGATTATGGCTGAAAGTCTGCAATGTTCTCATCTGCCTTTATCAAGTAGGAGGTGGCAGGCTCACTGTAATCGAATCCCCAGGGCGGCATATTATGCTTCTGGCAAAAGGCGGTGAGGAATTGTGGGAAGCTGATGCCCCATGGTGTATACTTGGGCTCGGCACTTAGGTTGTAATCCTTGATGTTGACTTAGAAGTCTTGGTTCATGATGGTGGGGAAGCAGATAGGCTCCCTTTCCGTGATTAAGTATATCAGAACATTCAGCCTCTTCTTGAGGGAGCTTCTGTGTTTCCCTGGCATGATGTTGGAGGTTATAAGTAAGGGCATCGTCAATGGCCTCCTTGGGGTAAGGGCGATGCTGAGCCACGATGTCGATGAATACACAGTTTGGCTCTATCCTCAGGCCAAACTCTCAGTGAATCTCTATAGTGACGGGCAGTACAAGGACCCCACTCAAAACAATGTTGGGCTATTAGTACCGGTGTAGGCGATATGATAGTGATGCACGAGGGACTCCACTCTCCTGTGAGTGACCTCCACTAGGTCACGCAGGCCGTAATGGGCAATGGGCTCTCTGAATGACAGGCTAACCTCCATATTTGCCATAGTGCGGTCGGTGTTCATAGGCCGCTTTCTGATGACGTCTTGCAACCTGTGGTTGCCTACTACCAACCTAGGGGCAGGTTGCTGCTAACGGCCAGGCTGTTGTGATGAGGAGGTGGATGGACGATCGGCACGGGGTCTCTTGCTACTGCGGTCACCCATAATCCTGAAAGGGTATGAAAAGGTCAGATCTGGAAAGGAAAAATCTACCCATATGCCAAACGTGACCCAATGCATAAGAATTTAGAGAAGAAAAATAAAGAGGTTAAAGAGACTAAAGGGGCCGCAACCCGCCAAGAACAGGTCTCGACCCTTGTGACAAGGCGTTGCGACCTTTATCGGCAGTGGCAGAAAAACAAAAGGGGCCGAACTTGTTGACTCCGTTGGTGGTGGAGCATTCTGAATCGAAAAAGGTGACGCTCGTGATGAGCCCTTCTGATGGATCGAAGCTTTTTTGAGAATAGATGAGTGAGGGAAAATATGAGTGGAGAGAGTATAGGGGTCGTGAGAAAGGTTATGACCCTTTGTAAGTAACCTATGCCTTTAAAAAGAAAATTTAGGCAGAGAGGTCGCGACCTATTGCAATTAAGTGACTGTTTAAATGGCCAAATGGTCACATGCCACGTGGCACAGGTTACGATCTATCCTCTGAGGGGTCGCAACCCCAGACGGTCAAAATGCGTTAACCAGCCATTGGTCGGATGACGTGTCATGGGTTGACCCATGCATGTAGGGGTCGCGACCCTATGACATTAATGGTTCATGCGTTTTTCGGGAAATGCACAATGGCTATTTATGGCTAGGGGGTCGCGACTTGTCCTTCCTAAATGCTTCGGCTAAGGTTTGGACCTTATGAGGGTATGGGATTTGACTTGGGTGCCGTAAGCTATCTTACGGCGGGGGTCTTGGCGGACAAGAGTCCCGACACAGGTTATGGGTGATAGAAACTTAACACTTCATGGCAGTTCATGAGCACCGTAGACTGATCACCACGGGGCTCTTGGAGGGCAGAGTCCCCAGACATGTTATGGGTGATAGACACTCAACACTTCATGGAAATTCATGAGCACCGTAAGCTGATCACCAAGGGGCTCTTGGCGGGCAAGAGTCCTCAGACAGGTTATGGGTGTGATCGCATGCAAAACCAACCTAACTATAGTGTGTTAAATAGTATAATTATAGATAAAAACATATGATTTTGCACCAAAAAGGCTGAATATTTTGACATATGGAGTCGAGCAAAAAATGTGATAAAATGTCCATAAAATGCACTATTTATTGATATTCTTGATTATCCGCAAAACCCATGGAATATTGGATAGGTGTAACATCCCACTTTAACTTGGGGTTAATTAATTCTTAAACTAATTTGTGATTTTCTTTATTTGTATGAACTTTTGTTGTGTGATTGTTTTGTGAATTGTAATTAGTACTAGAAGCCCTAATTAGGAAGGGAGAGAACCCTATATGTTATAGGGACAAATTGATAGAAAGAATAGTTTAAATCACTTCAGACCTCAAATTTGTAACCCAGGACACTTCAGGGATAATTTAAGACTTCTTTTTTGGCCTTTTAATTTAGGGATAATTTAAGACTTCTTTTTTGGCCTTTTAATTTAGGGATAATTTAAGACTTAAATGAGGGAACCGAAAGATAAGAAACATAAAAAATCCCAATATTTTCTCCAGTACAAATTTAGGGACCAATTTAAAAAAATAAGAATTTTGACAACTCACCCTTAATTAAGCCTAAAACTCGATTTTCCCACATAACCCCACCCAAACACGTCCTATAGATTTAGGTTAGTCACCTACCCATGTGTCGAGGAGGCAATTATGAAGGGAGGAGATGAGGACACCTCACTAAACATGCAAAACTAATCATTCGTACATACTTACCCTGTAAGTCACATTATCACCAAGCCATAGACTCATAAACCGAAACGCACACACAAAATCAGCACCAAAAGTCAAACTAAGCTAGAGAAAAGAGCGAGGAGAAGAAACCAGGATTGGAAAAGGCAATTTAGGAGCTTGAACTCGAATCGTGGAGGCAAGGAGAAAGAGACCAAGAGCTTGCTAAGAGGAACCCTCCACTTGCTGTAGTCTTGGAACCGAGAAGAATTAGGGTGATTTATCACATTTTCTTAGCTGGAAGTTCCAGGTAACGTATGGTTACCCTTCCCTCTTGCTGTTATGCTTGAGTTTCTGGAAAAGAATCCATCAATTGAGGTGGTATAAGTCTTGATTTTGGAGATTTTGTATTTAGTATTTACATCTGTTTTGTGTTCGGTGTTTGCTACTTTAAATTGAGATTTTGAGCTCGATTCGACATGGATTTAAGTGAATAAATACTCGTTGGAAAGCTATATGAATGAACTAATCAAATGTTAGCTTGCATGTGCAATCCATAGTTGTGTTCCATGAGTTATTGGCTTCGAAAACTACTGCTACATGCGTGAACTCTGTTCTATAACTACTATGATTTTTGAATTTGTTTCTGTAATTTCTGGAAACCTGTGATTATGAATTTATTAAAAGTGTTATAGGAAATCTAAATGTGTGTAAATATGCAATTATCATGTGACTTTGATGGCTTCTATGAATCTTGTAAGTTGTTGAACGTTTAAACATGGAATTTGGTGTTTACATGTCGTACTTGCTGAGAAATGAATTTGTTAATCTGAATTTGATGTTTCTATAAATTAAAGGCTTATGAAAGGTACATGGATATGTTGAATAATCATTTAAAGGCTTGAATGCTACAGAGACACTTGAAGAAAACTAAAGAGAACTTGCTTCAACTAGACTTAAGAATTAAGAGAACTTGGATGATCCTTATGCTGTGAAATCTGTTTTGGAGAAAAAGACATGTGAAAGGGACTTAAATGAAACAAACTTGTGAAACTGGGGCTGTATGTTAAATTCTGTTATTTCTGTGGTGTTTTTCATGTTGAATCATGTATGTCCAAAGTCTAATCACTATCTTGGTCTGTAACATAAGATTTTAGAAGCTGGAAATGGTGTCTAGCTTGAAATTGGCATGAATAGGGACTAAAGTGCATTGAATTTGCATTTTTGCTGGTTTATGTAAACCTGTTGAATATGAACTGATATGGAATATGAGAGCTTGCTGTGTAAATTTTAATTACTATCTTAAACCATGCCATGAAGTTTTGTAAGCCCGAAACCCAATTTAGCTTGAAAATGGTATTCGTAGGGACCAAGTTGCATTAAATTGGCATTTTTGGCTCTGTTTGTAAAATTGCTAGTTTTTGAACTCATTTAAGCTCAAATCCCTACTGTGCAAACCAAATTGCTGTCTAATAACATGCTATGAGCTTGATTGATGCTAGAAATGGCTAGAAAGAAAAATGGGTCTCAAGAGGGACTAAATTGAAAATAAAAATGATATTTTCCATTGTTCTTGTTTTGGTTTAAAATCTGGAAAATTGATGATGTGACTGTTGGTTTTGGAATATTATACATGCTAAATGCTTAGTATGTAAACTTTTGATTAAATTGGTTGTGAAATTATTCCTTGAACTTGAAAGAATCAACAAAAAGGACTAAATTGATATATTTTGATTCTTTGGGCATGAAATATGATTATTTGTGTATGACTTGAGCTGGGAATGCTAGTCTATAATGTGTTGATGATGCTTTAAAATCAAGTTGTGACTTGGGATGCCTATATGTGGAATGTAACACCATGATACTTAACATCATCTAAATGATGTTATTTAACATTTCTCATGAATTTGGAACCAATCAAGTGAAAAAGTATCAAAACTTGATGGAACTATAAAATTCTGGATGTTGGTACTGTTCGTTTGGTAAATTAACCAACTTTGTAAACCCATAATTTATTCTGTAAAGCTCCAAAACTTCTGAAATTTTTATGACATATACGTGAATATGATATCTAGATGACTACCGAATTTCAGCTCAAAATTCAAATGTTTGATCCCTTAAACACTAGCAAAACAGTAGCCATTTGAAATGGCTTGACAGCAGACCACCAATGGGGAAAAACTTACCAAGGCAATATCAAATGAGCTCCTAACAACTTAAAACTTTCCAGATCATTTGAAAAGGTTCTTATGTTTCCACATATAAAATTATAGCCATTAAATCCTGCATTTGGTACCTCAACATCTATGTGAAAGTATGAAAATCAGAAAAATTTTCTGCATAATTCCCTAAATTTCATGTCTGCCAAAAGGGTACCAATAAAACTCTGAAATTAATGAAATTTGGCAATCATAAACTGTCGTACATCTAGTTTTAGTCTGCCAAATTTCATCATTTTTGGGGCTCATTAAATATTGTTTTCACATTTTCCTTTGTCCCTCACAATGAAGTCCAAAATTTCATCCTTTAGTTGTCAACATGCCAAAATTTGAGATTGGCCTATTCCAACCATGTTTATTCCTTATATGGCCTTCTAATACTTAATAAAACTTGTCCAAACAACTAAATTGAAATTTCTAATATGGTTAGATGAACTTTTGCAAACCTCTTGGGAATGCTACTATTCAAGCCTAAGCATTTACATATCTTGCTAGATGCATCAATTACTTCACATTTCACACCATTAACGCATCTCCTATATATCAAATAGTATCATTCCATACCCATTTAGTCCTAACATAGCCTAGTTACCAAAATCATACCTCAAGTTCCTTCAAAGTAACCACTTTCTAGTGAGTTGGTTACCAAGGGAACTTGATTCATATATCTAGCTACCATAGTTAGCATTAGTATAATTTACATCAAGTTTACATATAAGTCATCTACATCTACATCTTGCTCAAAAGTATACATTAGTTACATCAAAATTAGCAAATCCTGTTTCTACTTATATGATTTTCCTAAGTTATACATTAAGAAGATTATGGAGCCACATCTTTTTGCCTTCCTTTACTTGCTTCACCTGAAAATGTTTATAGAATTTCTTGTTGAGACATAAAGGCTCAGTAGTTAACTCCACATTCCAAAAACACTATGGCATGTATGGGAAAATAAAACATACAAGAGTATCTCATACACAGTTCATGTTTCATGCTAAAATCATCATGCAAATATTTGAGTTATGGCTAAAACCCATCAAATAACATACAAGGGTAGGACTTAGCTCATCCAAACGCTTCATTACATCATACTCCTCACATGAGTTAGGGTAGGACTTAGCTCATCCAAACCCTTCATTACATCATACACCTCACATGAGTTAAGGTAGGACTTTGCTCATCCAAACCCTTCTAAACAATATTCATGTTACATAACCTAGGGTAGGACTTAGCTCATCCAAACCCTTCATAATATCTTACATCATAAGCATATAGAATATCAAGTATGCATACCACAAATGCACACATAGCATATAAGGAATGGAAAGTAGCTACCTCACAATCAAGCTTATCTTTCTCTTAGCTTTTCTTGGCAATGGTAAGATTTCCTTCCCACATTATCTTTAGGTTGGCTCACTTGACAAAAAAAAGTCCCTAAATCCACATGGAATTATTATCAATCTTATCTTAGTGTTAACCATTAAACTCATTACTCTCCTTGTCTTGACATAATGGTCTATAAGTGGGTTAGTTCAAGAAGCTAGCATATTTCAACTCTTTTGAGCTAAGAAGAATTCATATTACTTATCTAATCATGGATGTATTCCTTAAAAAATCATATTTCTCAATTTTTCCATAAACCTTATATTTTCATATTTGTCATATTTGAAGGCATTTTGGAGAATCTAATTAAAGACTAAAATATTTGGCTATTGAAGGACTTGTTCAAACATCTAAGGAACTTGTAAGAACCTATATTTCATTCATCAAAATTTTTCCTCTTAAACCCTAATTTTATTGCATTCAAGTTTAACCCCTTAGTCATGCTTTTTTTCCTTGAGATATACATGTAGTTTTTCATGGCTAACATACCTCTTCTTCCCTTTGCTATTGCTTCTCCAAATTAGTTCTTCACTTTGCACGAAATTTTCCTTCAAATTCAGAGTTTGAGGCTGAAATTTAGATGAAAAGAAAGCTCTTGAGGAGTAGAGCAACTTTGCTAACTAAGAAGAGGTGAAAAAGTGAAAGTTTCTTACCCTTTTTGGCTTTTCATCCTCTTCTTCTTCTCCAAAGCTTCAAGAAAATGCTCTCCTTTCTTTCTCAGCCAAAAGTGGCGTGAAAATGCTGAATGTGAAGGCAAGAAGAAGGTGCTTGGCTTATTAAGCCTAAACTTGTCAAAATTTACCATTTTGCCATTACTAATGGCCATTTTGTCCTTATACCATTTGTAACTGTTGTTTTTGGCTTAGACAATTGTAATTTGAAATTAGGACCGTAAGGGGTCTTAACCTTGGGGGACTTGTCCTTAGGTGATGCACCTAGGTGCCTACGTACCCTTCGGGAGGGATCAAAGTCCACGTAGTTCGTCATGGTGACGTCTATAGGAGCCATTAGGCAAGGTGGTTACCTGTATTGGGCCATGTGCGGCTAAGACATGTCTAAGGTACTCTGTGCGGGAGAGCTGCTCTTGGAGGTTGCCATAGTGGGAGAGAGGTAGAGTCTCTGGGGGCTACTGGAAGCCCCGTAAACGGTGTGCTCCGAGAGGGAGGTCAGCCTTCCGGAGGTTGGCCGGAATGGGGCCTGTGGCTGAGCTTGCGATGTGCAGAGATTGCGTGAGGTGTTCGGGGGTACTCAGGTTATCGAGAAAGTATGTGGAATATCACAGAGAAGGTGTAGTAATCCTTCAAGTTGCGTATTGTTCTGTTCAGTTCGATCTCCTTAGTCCCCCGAGTGAGGGTCTATTTATACTCGAGTGTGGGAAGATCGTGCTCGACCCACGACCTCGTAGACGTGTGTCGTCCCACGAGTTTTGTGGAGTTCCCAGGTCTGGCTGAGGGGATGCTCCGTGAGATGACGTGGTTGAGGGCCACGTAACTGGTAGATGAGCGGTGCCACGTGTCCCTAGAGAGTGCTTAAGCCTGCCTTCTAGAAGGTCAGTGCCACGTGTCCCAAGGTGGAATATTCCGTAGTTACATAAGTCCCCCAAGTCTACGGGTGTCGGGCGCCCGTGGACTTAAGTTCTCTTGTCTGTAAGGTAGGAATTTTTCGCTGCCTTTATCCGTGGGAGAGCTCGCCCGCTTAGAATCACGACTGTTGGAGCTAGTCGTCCGACTCACGAACTGGGCTCTTTCATATCGTTCCGTGGAAAGGGAAACGTCTTGGCGAGGACACGTGTCCCGTTTCGGATGGTTGGATGCTTGACTTGCCCAGCAAGTTTTTAAGCCATCCCTGCAGGAAGTACGTGACTTACCGAGGCGGAGTCATCATTGCTTAGAGGGGCATTTCCTGAAATGCCCTTCGAGGGCTAGTGGGAGGAATCCAAAGGTCAGGGGCCGTTTGGTCATTTTGAAAGGCTCTCCTCTGGTTATGTTCGTACGTGGTTAGTGGCTGACGGTGGATTTCTTGCTGAGGGTTATTTGTTGAAGGAGCGGGCTTGTTGCAGGTGCCACGCGTCAGAGCTTGAAGGGATGCCATTGTCATTTGATTGCTTTGTTGCCGCTTCTCCTTCATTAAATGCAGGTTTGTTTTCGAGGGTAACCATCATTAGCCTGGGCAGAGAGTTTTCCGAAAAGGCCTTCGAGTGTCTCTAGGTGACTCTTGGATCTCCGAGGGTGTTTTAGTCTTAGCGTCTCCGTTGCCTTCGCTACGGATCTCATCCGTCCATTCTTTCCACGAGTGCGGTTGAAGTGAGCGGTTGTAGTTGGGCTTAATTGTAGAGGATAATAGGTTTTATCCGTTGCAGGATACGAGGAGGTTGATGTTTTTGAATCGTCGCGCGTCTAGGTATCCTATAAATATCCAACGTTTGAAAGTTTGCGACTTTACATTTGCATTCACCTTTCTCCGTTGTTTTTGCTTCCCTGCCTTTGCTTTGTTTTTTTTGATTCTTGCTTCTGTCGAGCTTTTGCAATGGCTGGTGGAGGTGATGATTATAGCTTTTACCCCTTTGACTTCACTGACTTGGAGGATCTTCCTTCATCTTCCCCCCTCCTCCTCCTCTGTGCCGCTCTTACGACGCCGGTCGGAGTAGGGGGAGGAAGAATGGTCAACAGGGCCTGCCTCCGGGGGTAGCTGCCGATGTCCCTGCTGTGGTAGCTGCCGATGTACCTGCTGGTGATGAGAGGGAAGGATGGCTTTCCGTACCTCCATCTTCTGAGAGGGAGCGCCGTCAGGAGGTTCTTCCACGGGAGAAGAGGAAGAAGGACGGGAAGGCTGGCGGTAGTGGACCCCAGGAATGGGAAAAGAGAGGAGCCTCTGCGACGGAGTTGCCCAAGAGCAGGGAAGGAGGGCTCAAGAAACGCCCTTCCGGTGTGGAGTTGTGGCTGCCTTCGCAAGTCACACGGCAGAGTACTGACCGAGGAGATGTACAGGCGAAGGCTCCGGTGGGAGGTGTCGTTCCTGCCTCTATTCCTGCCTCTGTTCCTACCTCTGTTCCCACTTCTGCTTCCGTCTGTCAGTCACCCATGCGGGTGATACTTTCTACTTGTTCTCTCGTTCTCAGCCCTGTTAAGGGGGTTGATCAACCAGCTGCTAAGAGGGCCAGGGTTGTCGTTGAGGAGTCTGTTGGAGATTCTCTCGCTCCTCGGACTGCAGCAGGTGGACCTGCGGCCAAGAAAGTTGCGGAGTCTGTTGGTGCGGCCGCGGAGGCCAGAGCCCCCTCAGATAGAGGGAATGTAGTGGCGAGTCAAGCGACTGCCGTGAGAGATCTTGTTCCTGGGTCGAGCGTCAGCCCTTTTGAACCCCTTGGGCCACCAGAGGGGGATTGTCTTTTGAGCTGGTGGCATTGGGCAGGTGCTTCCCCGTGGAGATGCGGGAGAGGGAAGCCAGGGGGCTGGACACTTCTCCCTTGAATCTCGCTGTTCGAGGCTTCATCCGGGTGGCTAAGGCGTTGGCTAATTTCCACCAAGCCCATTTTGAGTGGGAGAGGCGTGTGGTGAGCTCCCTTGCCCTAGTATTCTCCTCCTTTTGCTATGACTCGTGTTCCTGATTTCGCCTTTTTATTTGTACGGGGAGATTCGTCACGACTGGGATCAATTCTCCGATGTTGCGTCCTCCAGGAGCCAGGCTCAGGAGATCTCCCAGAAGAGATTGGCGAACATGCAGGGGCAATTGTCTGCCAAGAATCTGGAGTGTGAGGGTCAAGGACGCGAGGTTAAGTCCTTGACTGAAGAGGTTACTTGTCTTAGGGCTGAAGCTGGTCACCCTACCGAGGTTGCGTTCCATTGCGTGGAGTTGGAGAGGACTTGCAAGGAGCTGGCCGCCCGTCGAGATGACGCTGAGAGGCGTCAGCAGGAGCTGCATTCACTTCGCGAAGCCATGTGGGGTTCAGAGGTTGGTGCTGCTAAGAACCTTTCTGGCCGTCTAGCGGTCGAGGACAAGGTTGCCGACGTTGCTGATCTCCAGGGGGAGCTGTCTGCACAGAGGATGTATGGCATGCTCCTGGAGGTCGAGCAGCTCGAGCGTTTCCGTGGAGAGAGATTTCCAGCGGAGTGTGTGGCTTCCCTGCATCCATCCTTGGAATTTTTTTGAAGGTGAGCTTCGCGTTCAGATGGAAACAGACCCTTCGTTGAATTTCGCCTATCTTCGTCAACTGACAGATCGCTTGGTGGATCACCAAGTGTTGTCTCGAGTTGGCGGGCGGGCTCCCGGGATTGGACCTACTTCTCAACAACTAGCTGAAGCGACCAGGCGGGGGTCGTCGGAGGGTGTTGGCCATGCAGAGTCTGCTAGGGCCGAGGCCTTTGTAGATCTTGGGGATGCCCAAGATTAGGCTTATGTAATTTTTAGGTTGTTTACCCTTTTTAATGGGCGGACGCCCTCTCATTTTTGGCATCTAATGAGAATGATTTTTTGTAAAGAGTTTTTCCTTCTTCCCTTTTTACTTCGGGGCAAAATGTTGAGTATGGTGGCAGTTTCTCTTTTCGTAGTTATCTCTTTATATCTGGGTAAAGAGACTTTTGCATGAGCACCGTGTGATCATGACAGTTTGTATGCGATTTGCTAGCATGGTTTGTTGAACGTTCGTTTTGTTATTTTCGCACCCAAGGGGTTTGTACCGCGCTATTGGGAGAAAGTTATCTTGGCCCTGGGGGCGCTTAGTGTTTCTTAGGGCGGTCGAGCCCAATGTCCTGTAGTAGGACTTATGCCAGTACTTTCCAAATTTGAAGTCTTGTCTCTAATTGGAAAGGAGCAACTTTAATAATAGACAAAATGGTTACAGTCGTGCAGCCTCAGTCGGGCTAGCCTTGGTTAGGCTGATGGTAAGTAAAATGATTACATTCGGATTGCCCAGGTCAGGCGAGCCTTGGTCAGGCTAAAAATCCTAAATTCGAAGTAGAGACATATGCGACTTGACCTAAAGACGGTGTGAGAATGCAAAGTGCATTCGGAGTCTAAGCGGAGGTTAGGTCCAGGCGGGCGGACTCTGGCTTCTTTTCTCCAGACTCTTTAGCCTCGGGGGGTTCCTCGCGTGTTTCATTGGGACCAAGGCAGGCGACCTTAACGGTCTTGGTTAGGCTCGCTGCGTAACATGTTCACGCAAGTTTTTGGTCCGCCATGATTTCTTCAACCCTGTGGGGTGTTGGGAACCTCATTGTGAGCTGTGCGGTAGACACTACAACTCTGAGTTTGTTTAGGGACGGTCGCCCTAGGATCGCATTACATGCTGACGGTGCCGAGACAATGATGAAGTTTACATCAAGGCTCGCGACCTTTGGTAGGGTGCCCAAGGTTGTTCGGGCGGTGATGATTCCTTTTGCTGGAACCTGGGCTCTTGAGAACCCTATGAGCGTGCCGGGAATGGCCTTAGGCTGGCTTCATTCAACCTGAGCTTTCTGAAGGTGTTGAAGTAGAGAACATCTGTTGAAGATCCTTGGTCGATCAAGACTCTCTTGACTTCATAGTTGGCGATTATGGCGGTCACCACCATGGGGTCGTCATGGACCGGTCCCTCTAGGTTGGTGAGGTCGAAGGTGATGGGGTCTCCTTTGGGTTCGCTCCTCTTTTTGTGCTTTGGAGCATAGTCGAGAGCGAGTATGGAGTGTTCCATCCTCTTCTTGTTTTGCGGCAGCGAGGAGGTCCCTCTCTACAGTCCGCCTGCTATGACATTGATAACCCCGCGGGTAGGTGCTTGATCGTAGGCCTCTCGGGGGTGCTCGGCATTGGCCCTGCTTTCTTCCTTGATGAATCTGCTGAGCTGCCCTTTCCAGATTAGGTCCTCAAACTGATCATTTAGGTGGATACAATCATTGGTTTCGTGCCCGTAATCCTTGTGGAATTGGCAGTACTTGGACTTGTCTACCGCTTTTCTCGTCTTCCGTCTTTTGACCTGAGGGGGGAAGCTGAGCATGTACGAGTGATAAATCTCCTCTAACACCCCAACATGGATTTTTTGAGGGGAGAGTATCTAGTGAATCATCCCCTAGGAGGCGTCCACGGGCGAGGAGGTGACCTCTTCCTATTATTCTTCTCGTTGGGGGCTTGGTTCTCCGTCGCCATCTTTTCCTTTTTCTTTTCCGCTCGTTCCTTGTCGGCTCAGCTTATTAGGCTTTTTCTCATCTTGTCCTTGGCGATCTGAGCGTTCTCCTCTTCAATGAACCATTCTGCACGGTCCATAAGCTCCTGTAAGGTGGAGACGGGGCATTTGTTAAGTTCCCCGTAGAACTGTGAACATCGAAGGCCTTGCTTTAGGACAAAGATGGCGACGGAGTCCTGGAGGCCTCGGACTTGGAGCGAGAGTTTGGTGAAGCGGGCCAGGAAGGCTTGCAGGGTTTCTCCTTCCTCCTGGTGGAAACCAATGAAGGAGTCTTCATTTTTCTGGTATTTTTTGCTGCTGACGAACTGTGTGAGGACGTTCTGTGCCAGTTGTTTGAAGCTGTGGATTGAATTGGTAGGCAGCAGCGAGAACCATCTTAGGGCGGCTTCTTTCAGGGTCAACGAGAAGACTCGACACTGTTGGCCATCCGTGATGCCCAATATTGACATGGCCGAGTTGAAGGTGTTCAGGCGATCCCATGGATCGGTTTCTCCACCATAAGGTTCTTTGTGGAAGGGCATTTTGAAGCCCAAAGGCACGTGCTCATTCATGATTTGCTGGGTGAAGGGGTGTCTCCCCTTTCCCTGGAAGTCGAACATTGGCCACTGGTAAGCGTTTGCACCGCACACGGCGTACGGGTTGTAGGCTGCTGCCCATGGCATGTTGAGGTAGGATCCCGGGGGATAGTTTGGGACTGGTGGTCGCGAATAGTTCATGACGGGTCGTGCCGCTTGTCTGGCGACCATAGTTGGTCCCGGTGGAATCACCGTTGGTGGAGCTGGTGCTGTCAGTGATAATCGCGCGAACTCCATTGGTAAAGTCTCGAACTAGATTGCAGGTAGGTTGGCAGGGTCGCTGGAGATCCCTCCCATCACGCCGTGTGGCATTAGTGGTAATTGGATGCTCTCGTTTGCTGGGGCGAGGTTCTTGTCCTCTTCCCATCGCTGCCGACGTAGAGCTGCTACCTCTACCTCGAGGCCAGCGATCTCAGCGTCTCGCGGGTTCGTTGCTGGCTCTGTCATCTCCTGACCGCCGGTTGTGGGGCAAGGGACGTGCGACATGCCATATGGGTGTTGAGGGCAAGTTTCCTCTCTAGGTGTTGGGTTCTGGATCACGATTTCCATGACGGCTCCCTGCGTCATTGAGGAGCTTTGAGGCTGGGTTGCGCTTGATCCGCCTGCCTCAGTTGTGACCGCTTCGGCCGTTCCCTGTTGGTTCCCCGTGCTGCGCCTCAGAGCGCTAGCGTCGGTCGTGGTCGCGGGGACGTTCGAGTCGGCCATGATGTATTATATCCTGTGTATCCTATATTGAAGATCAAGACAAAAACAAATGCGGGTTTCAGAGCGTTAGGTGTTTACTCCTACTCCCCGAAAAAAATAAATGTCGTTTAGCTGCAGAGTGCGTAAGGCATTGTGGTCTAAATAAGACCGCGGTGGGCGCCACTGTAACTGTCATTTTTGGCTCAGACAATTATAATTTGAAATTAGCACTGCAAGGGGTAAACCTTGGGGGACTTGTCCTTAGGTGATGCACCTAGGAGCCTACGTACCCTTCGGGAGGGATCAAAGTTTACGTAGTTCATCATGGTGACGTTTATAGGAGCCGTTAGGCAAGGTTGTTACCTGTATTGGGCCGTGTGCGGCTAAGACGTGTCTAAGGTACTCCGGGCGGGCGAGCCGCTCTTGGGAGGTTGCCTTAGTGGGAGAGAGCTAGAGTCTCTGGGGGCTGCTGGAAGCCCTGTAAACGGTGTGCTCCAAGAGGGAGGTGAGCCTGTCGGAGGTTGGCCGGAATGGGGCCTGTGGCGGAGCTTGCGATGTGCAGAAATTGCGTGAGGTGTCTGAGGGTACTCAGGTTACCGAGAAAGTATATGGAATATCACAGAGAAGGTGTATTAATCCTTCAGGTTGCGTATTATTCTGTTCAGTTCGATCTCCTTAGTCCCCTGAGTGAGAGTCTATTTATACTCGAGTGTGGGGAGATCGTGCTCGACCCGCGACCTCGTGGGACGTGCGTCGTCCCACAAGTCTTGTGGAGTTCCCACGTCTGGTTGAGAGAATGCTCCGTGAGATGACGTGGGTGACGGCCACGTAACCAGTAGATGAGCGGTGCCACGTGTCCCTAACGAGTGCTTAAGCCTGCCTTCTAGAAGGGCAGTGCCACGTGTCCCAAGGTGGAATATTCCAGAGTTACACCCTTTTTTTTCTTTTTAATCCAAAACTTCTAATTAAATATTAATATAAGTAAATTTGGGTATGAGGAAAATCCTCATGACCTCTAAATAACATAAATATGCTCACATTAATTTCTATCGGGTAAAAATTACTATTTTACCCTTAATTTCCACCTTTAATAAAAATTATTGTAGAACCATTTTAAAAACATTTCAAGGTCATAAATGGATTCCTTGAGACCCACATCATCTTAAAATGACCTCATTTTGCTTTACTTTACTCTAATCCTTCTTAATTTATCATTTTCTTTGATTATAGAATTTGGGTCATGACATGGAATTGTGGAAGTTGCTTGTATTGTAAGAAAACTGTTGAGTTTCTTTGACTTGGGAACTAAATTGGCTTAAATGTTGTGATTTCAATTAAGTGTGTGGCATCCAAATATTATGTGAATTATGCATGAACATTTGTGGGATAAAATGTGGTATCATGCGTGGATAAGTGTGAATTACCACTTAAGGATTTGTGTTGGCATGCATTCAAAAATGTAGATTGAGATAATGTGACATATTACATGATTAGTGTGAATTAGCACTAAATGAATTGTGGAATCTTGCATTGATTGTGTGGAAAATCATGCATGGAAAGTGTGTATGGCACTATATATACAAGAATATAAGGCATCTGGGGTGTCGGGATTCGCTAATTGCAAATGAATGGCCAAATGTCATTCAGAGGAAATTATCTAAATACACATATAAACAAACATTACCATGGCCTTTTATATATATAATTTGGATGGAAAGGACACACTAGGCTGGCTAGGAATGGGCCTGAGACGTAGCTGTCTAGCAACTAGTGGGGAAAGACCCAGTCTGGGATAGGTGATTCCAAGGATCTAACTTGTGCACACACTGGAGGATGCCCTGGGTTGTTAGGTAAATTCCTATGCTTTATTGGCGATCATACCTTATTGGTGGGATGGATGTCCTGTTTTATGAGATTCTTTGTCTATGTGACATTTTGGTAATGGTTTATGTCAGTTGGATAGATAAGAGATGGATGTAGATCGATCTGAGATGGATCCAAGATGTGGCCTCATTGAGTTAATTGCAATTATCATGCATCTTTGTAATTGAATTGTGGTGTGAAGTTCCTGTTATGCATGATTGATTTATTTATGAATACTTGGCATATGGTATGACTGGTTGGACTGTGTAGTAATCATACATTGCCTATTTATGGAAATATCTTGTAATTGATAAATAAGCATAATACTGTGTGTTGCATTATGGCTTGTTATGTTTTTAATATGATGTGAAATGCAAAGGTAAGTTTTTTTGTATTCTTTGTAATGTAGCTGGACCACAAACGGATTTTAAACCATTGGTGATCATCATAACTGGGATTTTATATATCATTACTTTAGCGTGTTCAGATGATCATGTATCACCTTTTGTTGGAGATTGAAGCTGAGTGGGTGGAAGTGTCTTTCCTAGGCAGCTTCCTGGTTATGCAGTCGCTGAAGATCATCTATTGTCTGCCATTAGAGGACTTGCCTTTCTATTTCATGTAGAGCGGAAGGCAGTAGTTATGTTTTGATTATAGTATACTAACTACCAGTCTGTGAGCTGCACTTTTGGCTGTGGCCTGTGAGCCATGCTTTTTGGATATGGCCTGCATGCCTTAGTTATTGTGGTCCGCGTGCCCTTACTGACATGTATATATATATGTTTATTTGCTGTATGCTTACACTATATGATGTATGTGAAGTATGGAGGGAAGGACCTCAATCTACTAGCTTATGTGATATATCTGATGTATGCATACTAACTATTGTTTTAGGGAAGTGTGTGAAAGTGAAAAATGTAACTTCAAGGTTCTTAAGCATAAATAACCAAACAAAAGTGAGCGATCCTTGGGGAAATTATAACTCTTTTAATAAAAAGAAAAAAAATGGACCCGATTTCCTTAAGAGTTAATATTAATAACTAAATTCGGCACTAAAAGTCAATTAAGAAACTAGCACATTACAATAGGTGTGTTTGATGTTTGTTGAGTACTGTAGGCTTAACAGGGATCAATGGGAAGACATACTCCAAGTGTAGGAACTGGATCCAAAGCAAGAACTCGTAGCAAGGCTTAGAAAGAGAGCATAACTAGAAAGAGCAGAGCACTTGCCATGGTGAGCAAAACAGCTCGCCACAGCGAGCATGTGATGCAGAGCTCGCTGCAGAGAGCAAAGCAGCTCGTCACAGCGAACTCCTCAGCATGGCAAGGCAATGACGTGGCATCAACCTTAATGAGCGAATTTAATGAGGATCCTAGTCATCAAAGGAATTGGAGAGGCTTTCAAATTGGTTTGAATTCAAATATTAAATCCTATACCAGTTAATAGTTATCTCCATCCTATTCCTAATCAAATTGCAGGTCCGGGAGCAATATAAATAGACGTCTCGCAAGGTTGAAAAGGCATTAAGTGATTCCCATATATTAGTATAGTTTAGAGCGTAGAGAGAATATGAGCGGCTAAGTTCTTCTTGGGTTTTCAAGAAGAACTAGTGTAGGCATGAGCCGATGACTCTTCATTAGGATTTGTTGATTCATTCATCTTTTGTATTTCATCCTTTTCGATTTATGAATTGTGTTTTGCATCCTAATCACATGGATTTAGTTTATTAGATTCTTCCACGAATTGGCATGTACCTAGTATGCTATATCCTTCATATCAGGTCAGTAATAATTGACGATGTGGTTAAGGCACTTGGGATTTCATGTTCTTGAAATTCAAATGCATATTTATTTATTGGGTTCTTGATCGTATGCATCTTTTACTTGCGATTATATTTGTTGTATTAATTGCTCCTGGTTAGGCAGTTATTCATTAAGTATATCATAAAATCTCTTGATGCATGTTATTGATGTTCCAGAACAGGGATAACATTATAATTAGATAGGCTTTCGTAATGCATTACTATCATGAATAGGATGAATTTTAGAATGAATTAATTAAACTTGAATAACTTCGGATTGGCCATAATTGCCTGGTTCTATTCTTCTTGGGATCCTGTTTCATATTATCTTGACCCCTTAAACCATTGACTCCCTACTTATCATGCAAATACCTACTTGCTTGAGGTGCTAACCGATTGTAGGTTAGTATAAAGATTCTGCGAGAGATTCGACCCTTAGGTTGGCCATGTTCTATTCTGAGGTTTAATTTGATCACAACTGTGATGACCAATTGCAGCCTCAATTCGAAGCAATTCGGATTCGTGAAAAAGTGAGCGATCAGATTGGCGCCGTTGCCGGGGAGTCATCAGATTGATGTAAAGTTTGGTTACGTCGTATTTGTGTTTATTTTAATTTCTTTTTCAATCTTTTGTCTCTTTCTTCTCACTTTTCTTATTGTTTTCCCGTTCTTTCTTTATTTTTTGAATTTTCTTTTTATTTTTCTGCTTCTGCTCGCCATGTGCTCGCTGCAGCAAGTACTTTGACTCGCTGCCATGCTCGCCGCAGCGAGTGAAAAGGGAAGAGAGCCACAATGTTCATCACGATGAGCAGTACTAAAAATCGATATTATTTGCCACCACCATTCGCCACTACGAACGAGGCAGTAATTACACCCGACCATGCTACAACAAGGTAGCCACAATAAACGCTTCAAACCCGAGCCCTTGCCGTCCTCTTGCAAATGACCTAGCATAGCTGAAGGGTATGCTCATCCAAGGATTCAAGGCCATGAAGGACGCTATCATAGAAGAACGAGCTGAAACTAATAAGCAAATAGAGAACCTCAAGGTACAAGTGGAGGAATGGCTCCTCTTGGTTGAAAGACAAAGAACGAAAATAGATGAGGGAACAGAAGAGTTAGCCATTCAACTCCTAGGAATCTACAAAGACCAACTACAGGCTGTAGAAAGGGTATCCATTATCCACAAAGAGCCAACAGAGGCTCATAAGGAGAAAGTGCCCCCAAAAGGGTAAAAATATATCCTTACCCAACAGAGATACCTGAAACTAGACCACTCCATGAAATCAATTTCCTAGCTTCGAGAGCTGGTGTGGCACAGAAGCGACCTTCAGCCTGGATTTAGGGTCTACCGCCGAATTCTTCAAGGCCATCCAAAACGCCAAACCACTGGTAACCTCTAGTGAAGAGGGAGATTTCGAATCCCATTCTGAAATTGAACTCGCTTTAGACACCCTGTCATACTCCCAAGGTTCTTCAGAAACGTCATTCGAATCCGCCCATTCTTGGACAGTCAACTCTGACTCATCCAAGGATGACAATATTCAAGCCCGACTAGGTATGCTCCTCATAACACCATCCCATCTATTCTCCAACCGACGCACTGCACCGGTAGAAGCAATTGATAGGCAGGACCCCTTAAAATCACTACACTAATACCTTCTATAGTAAAACCACCAACATTGGAACTGAAGGAATTTCCCACCACTTTGAAATATGCCTTTCTTGAAGCCAATGATAAACTGCCAGTTATCATAGCTAACAATCTCACCTCTGAGCAAGAAGGGGACTTGGTAGGACTATTAAGAAAATACAGAAAGGCTGTAAGATGGATATTATCAAACATATCAGGCATAAGCCCCTCAGTATGTACCCATAGGATCCTTCTTACTAAAAATTATAAGCCTAGGAGGCAACCCCAAACGCGGTTAAACCCCCAAATCTTAGACGTAGTCAAAAAGGAAATCACAAAACAACTTAGCGCATGAATTATTTACCCAATTTCGGATAGCGAATGGGTTAGCCCTGTCCAGGTAGTACCTAAGAAAAGTGGAATAACCATAGTGAAAAATGAGAATGATGAGCTAATACCTACCAGAATCCAAAACTCGTGGCGAATGTGCATAAATTATAGGAAACTAAATGAGGCAACTAGGAAAGACCATTTCCCTCTACCATTTATAAATCATATGCTTGAACGTTTAGCAGGAAATCTATTACTGTTTCCTCGACGGCTTCTCAGGGTATTTCCAAGTACCAATAGCACCAGAAGACCAAGAGAAGACCACATTCACTTGCCCATTTGGCACATTCACTTAGCAGAGAATGCCTTTCGGACTATGCAATGTACCCGAAACCTTCCAAAGGTGCACGATGTCTATCTTCAACGAGTTCCTAGAAGACTCTATGGAAGTATTCATGGATGACTTCACAGTCTATGGTAACTCATTCGACTCCTATTTACATAGCCTAGAAAAGCTTCTCCAAAGATGCATAAAAATGAAGTTAGTCTAGAATTTCGAAAAATGTCACTTTATGGTCAAACAAGGGATAGTATTTGGACATCTAGTCTCAGAAAAGGGGAGAGAAGTAGATAAAGCCAAAATAGAAGTAATCTCATCTCTTCCATACCATACGAATTTAAAAGAACTAAGGTCATTCCTAGGACACGCTAGGTTCTATAGGAGATTCATCAAGGATTACAGGAAACTCGCACAACCCCTATCTCAACTCCTACAAAAACACATGGAGTTCAACTTCAACAAGAATTGCCCATACGCAATCAATGACCGTAAAGCAAAACTAATAGTCCCTCCTATCGTCAATGGACCCTATTGTAGCCTTCCCTTTGAGCTTTCTTGCTATGCATCTAATTTCTTTGTCGGGGTCACGTTAGGTCAAAAGAAGAATAAAAACGCAAGAGTAATCGTGTATGACTCCAAAACCTTGGATGCAGCACAGGTCAACTACACCACCACTAAAAAAGAACTCTATGCTATAATATTTACCCTGGAATAATTCAGGCAATACCTTCTCAATTCAAAGGTATTAGTCTACTTGTTCTGCAAATACCTACTTGCTTGAGGTGCTAATTGCAGGTTAGTACGAAGATTTTGTGAGAGATTCGACCCTTGGGTTGGCCTTGTGCCACTCTGAGGTTTTATTTGATAACAACCGTGACAACCGGTTGCAACCTCGATTCGAAGCAATTCTGATTCGTAAAAAAGTGAGCGATTAGGGTGATAGACACTCAAGACTTCATGGGAATTCATGACCACCATAGGCTGATCACCACGGGGCTCTTGGTGGGCAGGAGTCCCTAGAAAAATTATGGGAGATAGACACTTGGCACTTCATCGCAATTCATGAGCATCGTAGGCTGATCACCATGGCGCTCTTAGCGGGTAGGAGTCTCTAGACAAGTTATGGGTGATAGACACTCGACACTTCATGTCAATTCATGAGCACCAAAGGTTGGTCACCATGGGGCTCTTGGCGGGCAAGAGTCCCCAGACAAGTTATAGGTGATAGACATTCGACACTTCATGGCAATTCATGAGCACCGTAGGCTGTTCACCACGGGGCTTTTGGCGGGTAGGAGTCCCAAGACATGTTATGGAAGATACACACTTAACACTTCATGGCATTTCATGAGCATCGTAGGCTCATCACCATGGGGCTCTTGGCGGGCAGGAGTCCCCAGAAAAGTTATAGGTGATAGACAATCGACACTTCATGGCAATTCATGAGCAACGTAGGTTGATCACCACAGGGCTCTTGGCGGGCAAGAGTCCCCAGACAAGTTATGGGTGATATACTCTCGACACTTCATGGAAATTCATGAGCAGCATAAGCTGATGACCATGGGCTTCTTGGCGGGTAGAAGTCCCCAGACAAGTTATGGGTGATAGACACTCAACACTTCATAGCAATTCATGGGCACCATAGATTGACCACCACGGGGCTCTTGGTGAGCAGGAGTTGCCAGATAAGTTATGGGTGATAGACACTTAAACACCGTAGACTTTTAATGCATATGTAATAATGATTACGTTGATAAGGATTCAGCCTAGGCGGTTGACCTTCTCATGGGTTGCTCAAAATTTCACGACTTGTTTGAGACGGTGGGTTGTTTTCTAGCATCTAAATTGGTTAGTTAGCCACAAACAAAGAAATGAATCATATAATAAATGCTCAAATTTTAACTGTTGTTTTAGATCAATAAAATAGTAAAAGAAAGACTTGCACGACTTGAGAGAAATTAAGGGTAAAGAGATATATTAGAAGAATAATTCTCATTTTGATGTTATGAGGCAAAAATTAGTACAATTTGAACACTTCAAGTCACAAGAAACTATGGTGACTCCTTTACAAAAGCGTGAAGAAAATTGCCTTACAGCTCCTCGAAAATTTTTTCCTCCATCTGGAACATAGAACATATGTATTTGTAAGTAAACACCTCTTAACGAGTAAACCCTTACGCGTAGAACCTTTTCACAAAATCTGAGTTGACCAGGCGGCCTGCTTCTTGACCATTCATGTTTTCGAGAATTAGAGCCCCATCGGAGAAGGCATGTTTGACTATAAATGGTCCCTCATATGTTGGGGCCCACTTACCCCTTGGGCCCTCTTGATTGGGTAAGATCTTTTTTAGCACTAGATCCCCTTCCTCGAATGATCGTGGTCGAACCTTTTCGTTAAAAGCTCGGGCCATCATTGCCTGGTACAGTTGCCCATGGGATATAGCCTTTAAACGCTTCTCGTCAACTAGGTTGATCTAATCATAGTGGGCTTAGACCCAATGTTCTTCGTCTGCACTGGCCTCCGCTATGTTTCTGAGAGAAGGAATTTGGACTTCTATGGGTAGGACAGCCTCCGTCCCATACGCCAATGAAAAAGGTGTTGTGCCTATTAAGGAGCGTGTGGTTGTACGATACCAATGCAAGGCATATGGCAATATTTCATGCCAGTCCTTGTAAGTGGCTGACATCTTCTCAATTATCTTCTTTATATTTTTATTTGCTGCTTCTACGGCACCGTTCATCTGAGGGCGATATGGTGCTGAATTATGGTGGGTTATTTTAAATTCCTCACAAATCTTCTGAACCTCAGAGCCATTCAGGTTAGATCCATTATAAGTGATTATTCTTTCAGGAACCCCATATCTACAAATGATGTCCGTCCTTATGAATCGTACGAACATCCTCTATGTGATACTCGAGTAAGAGTTAGCCTCAATCCATTTGGTGAAGTTATCGATGGCCACGAGAATGAAGAAATGATTGTTAGAGGCTGTTGGATTGATGGGACCGATGATGTCGATCCCCCACATGGAGAAAGGCCAAGGAGCAACCATATTATGGAGCGAGGCGGTGGGGCATTGACCTTGTCTGTGTAAATTTGGCATTTATGGCACTTGCAGACATTCTCGATGGAGTCATGTTCCAGTGTCATCCAAAAATATCCCACTCTTTGGATCCGATGGGCTAGAATTTGCCCATTGGAATGAGTACCACATATTCCTACATGGATTTATGTCAATATCTGATTGGCTTCGACTGCTTCCACACAACAGAGGAGTACTCCATCTGGTCTTCTTTTGTATAAGACATCCTCGCTAATGAAGAAGCTCATGGCCAAGCGCCGGAGGGTTCCCTTTTCTTTTTCACTTACCCCTCTCGGGTATTCTTGCTTTTCCAGGTAATTCTTAATGTCGTGGAACCATGGAAGGTCATCTGGCTTAGGTTCTATTATCGAGCAATGGATCTCAGTGTCTCGACACTCGACCCTGATGGGTTAGAGGTGGACTCCACAATCAATGCTGAGTATTACTGCTAACATGGTGGGTGCGTCGACAAACAGGTTCTTGCCTCGAGACAGATGATGAAAATCAACCCTGATGGGTTAGAGGTGGACTCCACAATCAATGTTGAGTATTACTGCTAACATGGTGGGTGCGTCGACAAACAAGTTCTTGCCTCGAGGCAGATGATGAAAATCTACGGATATGAATTGGCCACTTAGCTCAATGAGGAACTTCTTATACAAGATCTACTTGGAGTCTTTGGTTTGCCATTCTGCTTTTACTTGATAAATTATTAGTGTAGAGTCTCTGAAGACTTCTATCTCTTTGATTCCCAGCTTCAAAGCAGGTTGTAGCCCACAAATGCAGGCTTCATATTCGGCCATGTTATTGGTACATTCAAAATCAATCTTGACTACAATGGGAAATGGTTTCCCATTTGGGGATATAATGACAGCTCTTGTCCCATTTCAGAATACGTTCACGGCTCCATCAAAATATATTTCCCACCTTTTTGAAGGGGATTCTTCTTCTACGGCATTCAGGCCTTCGTCTGGAAATTTGAAATCTAGGGTGTGCTACATATTCAATGGATTAGTGGCTAAGTAGTCTGCTATTGCACTACCGTTGATCAATTTTTGTGAGACGTGTTTGACGTCGTATTCTACAAGAACAACTAGCCACATAGAGACTCGCCCAGAAACGTGAGGGCTTTCGAAGATGTACTTGATGGGGTCCATGCAAGATATGAGATAAGTCTCATAATACAACATGTAATGTCTTAGCCACGTACAGTCCATATCAGAGCACAACAAGTTTTCTCGATTAAAGAGTATCGAGATTCATTTGGATCAAACTTCTTACTCAAGTAGTACACAACTTGCTCTTTTCCTGACACTGGGTCACGTTGTCCGAGGATGGATCCCATTGATTCGTCAAGCACAATTAGATACAAGAGCAGCAATCTCCTTGTTGTGGGTGGTACCAATATCAGTGGGCTGGTCAAATACTCTTTCAAGATGTCGAAAGCCAGTTGGCACTCTTCATTCCATCCTATGGATTGATTCTTCTTTAGTAGCTTGAACAGAGGAGCGCAAGGCGCCTTCAAATTGCGTATGAAGCAGGCAATGTAGTTCACCTTGCCTAGGAAGCTCCTTACTTCTTTCTCAGTAGTAACTGGCGGCATGTCTCGAATAGCCTTGATCTTGTCTGGGTCTACTTTGATAAACCTTTGGATAACGATGAAGCCCAGGAGCTTTCCAGATTTAGCATCGAATATGCACTTATTCGGATTCAACTGTAGTTTAAACTTTTGCAGTCTATCGAATAGCTTCCGTCATACCTTAAATTGGCTTTCCCCCTCTGCCGATTTAGCCACCATATCATCCGCATAGACTTCGACTTCTTTGTGGATCATGTCGTGGAACAAAACCACCATGACTCGCAGGTAGGTAGCTCCAGCGTATTAGTATTACTTAGAGCATAGAGAGAATATGAGCGGCTAAGTTCTTCTTGGGTTTACAAGATGAACTAGTGAAGGAATGAGCCGATGGCTCTTCATTAGGGTTTGTTAATTCATTGATCTTTGTATTTCATCCTTTTCTATTTAAGAAATGTGTTTTTCTCCTAAATTGCATGTCATTAATTTATTAGATTCTTGGGCATGTACTTAGTATACTAGATCCTTCATATCGTGTCGGTAATCATTGATTATGTGATAGGGCACTTGGAATTTCTAATTCTTGAGATTCAAATACATATTTATTTATTGGGTTCTTGATCGCTACATCTCTAATTGCTTATATTTATTTGAATTAATTGTTTCTAGTTAGGCATTTGATCATTGAGTGTGTCATAAAATCTCTTAATGCATGTTATTGGTGTTCCTAGTTAGGGATGACAATATAATTAGATAGGCTTTCGTAATGCGTGATTATCAAGAATAGGATGAATTTTATAATGAATTAATTAAACTTGAATAACTTCAAATTGGCCAAGATTGCCTGGTTCTATTCTTCTTGGGATCCTACTTCATATTATTCTTGACCCTTTCAAACCATTAACTCCCTACTTATTCTGTGAGTACCTACTTGTTTGAGATACTAACCAATTGTAAGGTTAATACGAAGATTCCGTGAGAGATTCGACCCTTGAATTGGCCTCGTGCTACTCTGAACTTTTTATTTGATCGCAACCATGACGGCTGGTTGAAGCCTCGATTCGAAGTAATTCGAGTTCGCAAAAAAGTGACGATCATATTGGCAACATTGTCGGGGAATCATTGTATTGATCTGAAGGTTGGTTAAATATCTCCCTCCAAGTAAGTATTTGCTTTTCAAGTCTTCGCTTTTTAATTTTTCTCTTTACCAATGATTACCACATCAAGTTCATGAGAATCAATGGGCTTCCTCACTATAGTAGCTTGCCATAGTAAATCTCATAAAATTTATAATTTTTATGAGATAAAGGAAGGAACAACAGAGGTACTTCGGAACCACCCTATGTACGAGTTGGATAACCGTATCAAGGGTACTCCGAAATATTTCAAAGAAAAGTTTGGTCCACCAAGAGGAAAAACTGTCTCTTCTCTTGTACTAGACAAGATAAGGGACCACCCTAGCAGAACTAGCAATTTCAATTATTCTTCTTTTTTGTACAATTTTAATTTTCCTATTAATTATTTTCGATTTGAAACAATTGTTATTTTTATTTTAAGCATTATCTTTAAACCTGTCTATGAAAGAGAAATTTGAAAAAATCACGCCTCATTCGTTGTAGCGAATGAGAAATCATTCGCCATAGTTAGCAAGCCGAGACCCGTTAAAGATTTTAAATTCTTCGTAATTGTTTATTTCTTCTTCTACTTAAGCAAAGGAATCTAGCATGCCCCAGATCAACCCTCCACACTTGAATCATGACTACATGACTTAACTACTTGGAATTAAAACATAGGGCACGAATTGATTAAAACAAGTGGCATCATCATGAGTTAGAGTTCATTCCCCACACCAGTGATAGGACAAGAAAACCAACAAGTGTAGCCCTAAGATAGACACAAGTGGACCTCCATGAACTTTTGCTTCTATATAAACACATGTAGGCATAGCACATTCCCTTGAGAAATCAAATTATTCATGTCTACACTTTAGAAAAATAAGCTAAATACAATGCTAAAAATCTTGCTCACACACATCACGAATATTCATTTGAGCATGCTGGTATGATACTAATAAAAAAGGAAATACTCTTGGACTTGTTGCTAAGAAAGAAAGAAGAATAAAGGAAGAGGACCTAAAAGGCCTCCAAATTCTTTTACAAGATCGAGGTAGAAATGGCGGAGGCAGAACTTTGCACTATCAAGGGGACTTCGCCTCTACACCTCAATGAGACTCGAATAGGAAGCCATGAAAATGCACCCAACAACTCCAGTTAAATTGGGAGCCAATGGTTGTCCATGAAACTAAGGGATGATAGCAGAAGGGAAATCCGAGGGTTTTAAAATTTTGCTTTTAATTTTCTTTTTATTTTTGAAACCCCCCCGTATAACTATGTACATATGAATGATAAATTATCTCTAACTTACAGGCTACCAGTAGCCATTGTTTTAAAATTTGCTATAAGCATCTGTGTATGTAAGTAGTCAACCCTTAAAATAAAAACAAACAAACTAAGAAAAGGGAGGACTAAAACACAACCCTACACCCGAGTATTGAATGCATGATCTTAAATGTGGCGAGAGGAAAACCATAAATTATTTAATAATATGTTGTTAGTAGTTTTGGTTTTCTTAAATTCATGCACAAGTAACAATATAAGAGTAAAAAGGGACAACATTTATTTTCTTCAATCATAGTCTTTTAACGGACAAGGTAAGTATTTCTTTTCCCAATTACCCAGTCTGCTGTGGGTAAAATATTAACTGTCAAATAAGTGGGGGGGGGGGGAGGAAGAATCAACTTACCTAAAAATTTTTTTTTAAAAGTTATGCAATTTGATAATTTTGTTTATTTGAATTTTTGTTCGAATTTTCTTTTTTAATCAATTTTATTTATCTTTTTGAATTTTTATGCTACAATATCTCTCTAAATTTGTCCTGCTTTGCTAAGTACCCTTCCGTCTTGAAACTTCTTGTTCTTGAAGGATTGAGGACAATGCTTGTTTTAAGTGTGGGGAGTGGGGGAACACTCCATGTAGAAATTTTAAGACTTCAGGGATCTGCTAATTATTTCATTCCGGATATGGGTGAATTTGTTTTTTAAAAGTTAATATCTTAGGCATCAAACCTAGCATGTAGCAGTTAGAAAATTTTTCAAAAATTAACTAATATACTTCTCTTAAAAGATATTTTTTCAAAAATCAATGAACCTCATTTAGGCTTTCTAAACTAAACTTAGGGAATTTGGAACTAGAAAGTTCTCGATCTAGTAAAACTCTTTAGGGCGTTAGCCTACCTAAGAAATTTTTTTACCATAAAGGATATTCATGTTTGCTTGAGAGGGTTGGAAGGACTATTGAAAGACCAATCTGAGTGACCTAACCCTGTTGGAAGGATAAGCCCCAAACACCGATCTACATATATACATCGATTGAGTGTTTTAACTGTTTAGCTTGTTTTCTTCTAGAACTTGCAGTGGGTCCTAATTGAGGCTGTACTAGAACACAAGGACCTAGGACGATAGAGGGAGTTCTTTCTACAACCCTATGCCCAAACAGATTTATCCCTGGTCACCCTTTTTGAGCCTAAGCAGGTAAGTCCATGGGTAAGGGAAAGAACCAAGTTGTTGCAATCTATTTAAATTTTGACCTCCCTTAGTGTTTGAATTAGTAGAGAATCTAATAGGTCCTAAAAGGACTTAAGAAAAAAAAAAAAAAAGAGAAGAGAAGTATATGTAGTAAGAAGCTTGATGCAAAGAAAAAGTAAAGTAAAGAGAAATCAAGAAAAGCATCCAAGCTAAAAGATTCTCAAGATAGTAAATAAATGTTAAAGGTTGGAATTATTCTTATCTAGGGCAACATCTGGGGATTTCTAAATCAGCTTTGGACTTGCAATTTCTTTCTTTTTAAATACGATGAAATTATTTGGCCTCCATCAGCAATGTTATAAGCCTAAAAGACCTCCTGACTGGGAACTTGTGTGCAACAAATGGTGGAGATATAGACCCTCTTCAAGCTTATGGTAATAAGCAAGTAAGTATGTCCTGAGTGAAATTTGACCCCAATACATTGGTGAGGCAATGAGCGTCTTGAAAAAATTGGTCTTAAATATTCTTTAAGTTAGCCTGATGTTGAATGCTTTAGATTAAGATCTTCTTTGTCCAGGAGTACAAAGGTTTAAGTGTGGGGGATTTGATCACACCCAAAATCAACCTAACTTTAGGGTGTTAAATAGCACAATTTATAGATAAAAACATGTAATTTTACACCAAAAATGTTGAATATTTTGTGTAACGTGCTAGTTTCTTAATTGATTTTTAGTGCGAAATTTAGTTATTAATCTTAACTCTTAAGGAAATCGGGTCCAATTTTTTTTTCTTTTTATTATAAGAGTTATAATTTCCCAAATGATCGTTCACATCTGTTTGGTTATTTTACCTTAAGATACTAGAAGTTATGTTTTTCGCTTTCACACACTTCCCTAAAACAATAGTTAGTATGCATACATCAAATATATCACATAAGCTAGTAGATTGAGGTCCTAGCCTCCATACTTCACATACATCATATAGTGTATGCATACGACAGATAAACATATATATATATATATATAGGGTTGAGGGTTGAGGGTTTATGGTTTAGGGTTTTAGGGTTTAGGGTTTTAGGGTTTATGGTCTAGGGTTTAGGGTTTAGGGTTTAGGGTTTAGGGCACGCGGGCCACAATAAGTAAGGAACGCAGACCATATCCAAAAAGCATGGCTCACAGACCACAGCCAAAAGTGCAGCTCACAGGCTGGTAGTTAGTATACTACAGTCAAAACATAATTACTGCCTTCCACTCTACATGAAATAGAAAGGCAAGTCCTCCACTGGCAGACAAAAGATGATCTTCAGCGACTATATAAACAAGAAGCTACCTAGGAAAGGCACTTCCACCCACTCAGCCTCAATCTTCAACAGAATATATATATATGTCAGTAAGGGCACGCGGGCCACAATAAGTAAGGAACGCAGACCATATCCAAAAAGCATGGCTCACAGACCACAGCCAAAAGTGCAGCTCACAGGCTGGTAGTTAGTATACTACAGTCAAAACATAATTACTGCCTTCCACTCTACATGAAATAGAAAGGCAAGTCCTCCACTGGCAGACAAAAGATGATCTTCAGCGACTATATAAACAAGAAGCTACCTAGGAAAGGCACTTCCACCCACTCAGCCTCAATCTCCAACAGAAGGTGACACCTGACCATCTGAACACACTAACGTAATGAGATATAAAATCCCAAGAACGATGATCACCAAGGTTTTAAAATCCGTTTGTGGTCCAGCTGCATTACAAAGAATACAAAAAACTTGCCTTTGCATTTCACATCATATAAAAGCATAACAAGCCATAATGCAACACACTGTATTATGCTTATTTATCAATTACAAGATATTTCCACAGATAGGCAATTTATGATTACTACACAGTCCAACCAGTCATGCAGTACATGAATAAAAGAATCAAATCAAACCATATGCCAAGTGAGGCCACATCCCTAATCCATCTCGAATCCATCCAAATTTATCTCAGATCTATCCAACTAACATATACCATTACCAAAATGTCACACAGACAAAGAATCTCATGGAATAGGACATCCATCGCACCAATTTGGTAAGATCGCCAATAAGGCATAGGAATTTACCTAACAATCCAGGGCGTCCCCCAGTATGCGCACAAGTTAGAACCTTGGGATCACCAGTTCCAGATTGCGTTTTTCCCCACTAGTTGCTAGACAGCTACGTCCCAAACGCATTCCTAGCTAGCCTAGTGTGTCCTTTCCATCCAGATTATATATATATAAAGCCATGGTAATGTTTATTCAATTGTGTATTTGTATAATTTCCTTCCAATGACATTGGGCCCTTCTTTTGCAATTAGCAAATCCCAACATCCCAAATGCCTTATATTCTCGTATGTAGAGTGCCATACACACTTTCCATGCATGATTTTCCACACAATCAATGCAAGATTCCATAATTCATTTAGTGCTAATACACACTAATCATTCAATATGTCACATTATCTCAATGTACATTTTTTAATGCATGCCAACATAAATCCTCAAGTGCTAATTCACACTTATCCATGCATGATACCACATTTTATCTGACAAATTTTTATGCATAATTCACATAATATTTGGGTGCCACACACTTAAATGAAATCATAACATTTAAGCCAATTTAGTTGCCAAGTCAAAGAAAGTCAACACTTTTCTTACAATGCAAACAACTTCCACAATTCCACAGATAGGTATCCCAAGTCACAACTTGACTTTAAAGCATCATCAATGTAGTATAGACTAGCATTCCCAACTCAAGTCAAACACAAATAATCATATTTCATGCCCAAAAACAAAATATAACAATTCAGTCCTTTTTGTTGTTTCTTTCAAGTTCAAGGCATAAATTCACCTCCAAACTAATCTAAAGTTCACATACTAAGCATTTAGCATGTATAATATTCCAAAAACAACAATCACATCATCAATTTTCAAGAATTTAAACGAAAACAAGAACAATGGACAAGTTCACTTGTTTTTTCAATTTAGTCCCTCTTGAGATACATTTTCCTTTCTAGCCTTTCTAGCATCAAACAAGCTCATAGCATGTTATTAGACAGCAATGTTGTTTGCACAATAGGGTTTTGAGCTTACATCAGTTCAGAAACCAACATGTTTACAAATAGAGCCAAAAATACCAATTTAATGCAACTTGGTCCCTATGCATACCATTTTCAAGCTAAATTGAGTTTTGGACTTACAAAACTTCATGGCATGATTTAAGACAGTAATTAAACTTTGCATAGCAAGCTTTCATCTTCCATATCAGTTTAGATTTAATAGTTTTACATAAACCAGTAAAAATACAAATTCAATGCACTTTAGTTTCTATTCATGCCAATTTTAAGCTAGACACCATTTCCAGCTTCTAAAATCTCATCTTATAGCTCAAGACAGTTATTACACTTTGGGCATACATGATTCAACATGAAAAACACCAAAAAAGTAACAGAGTTTAACATAAAGTCCTAATTTCACAAGTTTGTTTCATTTAACTCCCTTTCACATGTCTTTTTCTCCATTTGAGTCCCAGGCTCTAATCGAAGGTTACCAAATCTTTTTCATACATATTTAAGACTTGTAGGATAGTTTGGATTATACCAAACATCAATTTGACAATGGATTCGAATGCTACAACAAGAGATTTAGCCATATGCTCTAAAATAAGGTTTTAAATAATCATTGAGTTACAAATCGATATGTCCTTTTGAGTAGGACATCATTTGGCTCTTGCTTAGCCTTCCAATTCTTGCTTCAACATACAAATATGCATGAAATAAGATCCATTTAACATGTTTCATTACTCTTAGTTGCCCTCTATAGTTCCCTTGCAAATACTAGACAAAACTACCGAATTAATCTCAGGGAATTATCAATTATCCTCACATAAAGTTCATAGCATTAATTAGCACACAGTTCCATAAGCAATCAAATACAAAATGGTAACCAAAACATATTTGACAACATAAGGGTCATCTAAGTTCTCTTAATTCTTAAGTCTAGTTGAAGCAAGTTCTCTTTAGTTTTCTTCAAGTGTTTCAATAGCATTCAAGCCTTTAAATAATTATTCAACATATCCTTGTACCTTTCATAAACCTTTAATTTAAAGAAACATCAAATTCAGATCTCACAGACTCATTTTTTAGAATGTACAACATGTAGACACCAAATTCCATGCTTAAAAGTTTAGCAACTTACAAGATTCATACAAGCCATCAAAGTCACATGATAATTGCACATTTACACAAATTTAGATGTCCTATAACACCCTTAATAAATTCAGAATCGCGGGTTTCTAGAAATTACTGTAGTTATATAACAGAATTCACGCATGTAGCAGTAGTTTTCGAAGCCAATAACTCATGGAAAACAACTATGGATTTCCCATGCAAGCTAAAATTTGACTAGTTCATTAAAATAGCTTTCCAAAGAGTATTTATTAACTTAAATCCATGCAGAATCAAGCTCAGAATATGAATTTAAAGAAGCAAACACCGAACACAAAACTGATGTAAATACTAAGTACAAAATCCCCAAAATCAAGACTTATACCACCTCAATTGATGGATGATTTTCCAAAAACTCAAGCATAACAGCAAGTGGGAAGGGTAACCATACGTTACCTTGAATTTCCAACTAAGAAAATGAGATAAATCACCCCATTTCCTCTCGGTTCCAAGACTACAGCAAGTGGAGGGTTCCTCTTAGCAAGCTCTCGGTATCTCTTCCTACTAGCCTCCAAGCTTCGATTTCTAGCGCCTATCTTGCCCTTTTCAATCCTGGTTTCTTCTCCTCACTCTCTTCTCTAGCTTAGTTTGAGTTTTGGTGCTGATTTTGTGTGTGTGTTTTGATTTGTGATTCTATGGCTTAGCGATAATGTGGTAAGTAGGTGGGAATGATTATTTTTGCATGGTTTTGCATGTTTAGTGAGGTGTCCTCACCTCCTCCCTTCTTAATTGCCTCCTGGACACATGGGTAGGTGCCTAAGGTAGATCATTAGGACGTGTTTGGGTGGGTTTGTGTAGGAAAATCGAGTTCTAGGCTTAATTAAGGGTGAGTTGTAAAATTTCTAATTCCTTTCAAATTGGTACCTACATTTCTACTGGAGAAAATATTGGGATTTTTTATCTTTCTTATCTTTGGGATCCCTCATCTAAGTCTTAAACTATTCCTAGAGTGTCCTTGGTTAAAAATTTTAGGTCTTACTAGTTTTCCTAATAAAATTTACTAACTTTTAGGTTGAAGTGTTTTAAACTTTTTTTCTTTCAATTGGGTCGCTATAACTTAGAATAGGGTTTTCTAACTTAGTCTCTCTCATTTTTTAGGTTCTCTCCCCTCCTAATCAGTGCTTCTAGTCCTAATTACAACTCAAAAAACAATCACACAACAAAAATTCATACAATTAAACAAAACCACAAATTAGTTTATTAATTAATTAGACTTAAGTTAAAGTGGGATTTTACATTTTGACATAAGGAGTAGAGCCAAAAATGTGATAAAATGCCCATAAAATGCATTATTTATTTATATTCTTCAATATTCGCAGAACCCATGGAATATTGGATAGGTGCCCTTGATGTTTGTTAAGTACTGCAGGCTTAACAGGGATCAATGGGAAGATATACTCCAAGTACAAGAACCGGAACCCAAGCAAGAACTCATAGCAAGCGCATGGAAAGAGATCAAGTCAAGAGAACAATGGAGTACTCGCCATGGCCAGAAAGTTGCACTCCTCACAAGGAATGAGAAACAAACTCGCTGTGGCGAGCCAACGCACTCGCTACAGTGAATGGCACAACACACGTGGCAAATGACGTGGATAGCAACTTAAGTGAAAGAAAATAATATGCATCGAATCATACAAGCAGTTAGAGATGCATTCAAATTGGTTTGAATTCAAAAGTCAACCCCCATATCAATTATCACTAATCTCCATACCAATTTGAATGAAACTAGGACTCCTAGAGCATTATAAATAGACGTTTCATCAAGTTGTAATCAGTTCAACGATTCTCACATATTAGTATAGCTTAGAGCGTGGAGAAAATATGAGCGGCTAAGTTCTTCTTGGGTTTCCAAGAAGAACTAGTGAAGGCATGGGCCGATGGCTCTTCATTAGGGTTTGTTAATTCATTCATCTTTGTATCTCATCCTTTTCAATTTATGAATTGTGTTTCGCTCCTGAATCGAATGTAATTAGTTTATTAGATTCTTCCATGAACGGGCATGTACTTAGTATACTAAACCCTTCATATCGGGTTGGTAATCATTGATTATGTGATAGGGCACTTGAATTTCTAATTCTTTAAATTCAAATACATATTTATTTATTAGGTTCTTGATCGTATGCATCTATAATTACGATTTTATTTATTTGAATTAATTGTTCCTAGTTAGGCATTTAATCGTTGAGTATGTCATAAAATCTCTTCATGCCTGTTATTGGTGTTCCCGGTCGCGGATGACATTATCATTACATAGGCTTTCATGATGCATGACTATCAAGAATATGATGAATTTTAGAATGAATTAATTAAACTCGAATAACTTCATATTGGCCATGATTGCCTGGTTCTATTCTTCTTGGGATCCTACTCCATATTATTCTTAAACCCTTTCAAACCATTGACTCCCTACTTATTTTGCAAGTACCTGCTTGTTTGAGATACTAACCAATTGTAGGGTTAACATGAAGATTCCACGAGAGATTCGACCCTTGGGTTAGCCATGTGCTATTATGAGGTTTTTATTTGATCACAATAGCGACGACCAATTGAAGCCTCGATTCAAAGTAATTCGAATTCTTGAAAAAGTGATTATTTATTGAAATTTGAACTCGCTGTGGCTAACAAATTGGCTCGCCAAAAAGGTTGAATATTTTGACATAAGGAATAGAGGCAAAAATGTGATAAAATGCCCTTTAAAAGCACTATTTATTGATATTCTTGATTATCCATAAAATATGTAGAATATCAGATAGGTGCGTTTGATGTTTGTTGAGCGCTGTAGGCTTAATAGGGATCAATGGGAAGATATACTCCAAGAATAGGAACTGGATCCAAAGCAAGAACTCGTAGCAAGGTTCAGATGGAGAGCAAATCAAGAAAGGAATGGAGCATTCGTTGCAGCAAGAAAATCACTCGCCACAGCAAGCAGAAGACCACTCGCTGTCGCGAGTATAATAGCTCGCCACAGCGAGTGACCAGACAACTCGCTGTGGTGAGCCAATTTGTTAGCCATAGTGAGTTGTGCAGCTAAAAAGGTGGATGACATAGAAAACAACCTTATGGACGAATTTAAGAAGCATCCAAGTCATCTAAGGACTTGGAGATACTTTTAAATTGGTTTGAATTCATATATTAAATTTCATACCAATTAATAGTTATCTCCAATCTATTTCTAATCAAATTGGAGGTCCCGGAGCAGTATAAATAGGCATTTCATGAGTTTGAAAAGGCATTAAGTGATTCCCACATATTAGTATAGTTTAGAGAGTAGAGAGAATATGAGTGGCTAAGTTCTTCTTGGGTTTCCAAGAAGAACTAGTGTAGGCATGAGCCGATGGCTCTTCATTTGGATTTGTTAATTCCATTCTACTTTTGTATTTATTCTTTCCGAGTTTATGATTGTATTTTCTCTGTTTCATATATCATTGTCCTGCTACATTCAACCATGAACGAACGTGTACAAAGATGCTAGATTCCTCATAACGAATTAGTAAAGACTTGATTTATATGAAACGGTACTTAGGACTTCTGGTTTCCGGAATTCAATACAATTTTATTCTTTGGATTCTTGATTGCTTGTATCTCTTATTGCGATAATATTAGATTAAATTGATTGTCCTGGTCTAGCAATTTCTTATTTAATAATATTATAAAATCTTCTGATGCATGTTATTGATGTTCTCGGTCAAGGATAACATTCATATTAGATAGGCTTTCGTAATGCATGACTATCATGAATAGGATGAA
This sequence comes from Senna tora, assembly GCA_014851425.1. Lineage (NCBI taxonomy): Eukaryota > Viridiplantae > Streptophyta > Magnoliopsida > Fabales > Fabaceae > Senna > Senna tora. The sequence goes on along the minus strand of CM026261.1, from coordinate 13,678,608 downwards.
TCATAGAATGAATTAATTAAACCTAAATAATTAATCTTAGATTGGCCATGATTGTCTGGTTCTATTCTTATTGGGATCCTACTTCATATTATACTAAACCCTTTAAACCATTAACTCCCTACTCATTCTGCGAATACCTGCTTGATTTTAGACACTAACCAATTGTAGAAACAAGACGAAGATTCCGCGAGAGATTTGACCCTGGTGTTGGCCCAGTGCTACTCTGAGGTTTTATTTGATCATAACTGTGATGACCGGTTGGAACCTTGATTAAGAGTGATTCGAATTCGTGAAAACAAACGATCAGCGGGATCTCTGAGAATTTTGATTCCGTAAGGGCAAGATAAAAATAAAAAATTAATAGTAAGAAAGGAGATGGGAAGAAAGAAAAGCACACAAGTACTACAATTTTGTAAAATGCAAGTCCACTTTTATTGAAAGATAACAACTGATAAGTTGATAAATGCATTATTCTTTGGTCAAAAGCTAGAGCTCGATTTTAGACTAATCACAATTCAAACTTTACTTGGAACTATAAATTGACAAGACCCAGTCGGCCTTCCAGTTTTTCAAGCTTGTCCCTTCGTCTGAGTACCAAATGAGGGGGTCTTCACTGTTGGTTGCTTCCTTGTTAGTCGTCGAGATATGGTTGTCTTCTTTTGCTGCTTTGGTAGGCATGAACAACTGAGACAGGCGCAAGTACTTCTTGTGGCTACTTACATTATGCGTCGACCTAGTGTAGCCAATACCGAATTGGGCTTCTCGCTCTTTTGGCTGAATACATCTCGGCATACCAGCTAATGTAGGGCCTAGTCCTCGCCCCTCTTGATACCCTTGTTTGGTCATGATTCTTATAGCTACGCTGTTAATTTGAAAGCTCTCCTTGGGCAGTTCTTTTAGTTCGAGCCCTTGAAAAGAAAACTCCTCAGCACTATCGATGAAAGGTACAGGAGAGAGGTGGTTGATCAACATACTCTCTTCACCCTTGATAGTGACAGATCTTCCTTCTCCGATAAATTTAAACTTTTGATGGAGGGTAGAAGGGATCACCTTAGCCTCATGAATTCATGGCCTACCTAGTAGCATCGTGTAGGCCGCATCGACTTCTGTAAGCTAAAAAGGGATTTCGAAAGTGAACGGCCCAATCTCTGTGGTCTCTCTTTGTGTCCCATCGAAGGCACGAACAATCATATTGCTTGCATCGATGCGAGTTGATTCAGCTGGCAGTTGCTAGAGGGTGGCGACACGCAGCACATTGAGGGCAGACCCCCCATCCACAAGGACCTTTTCTATGGTGAAGCCATAGCATTATATGATATTTTGTAGGGCCTTCATCCTTGGGCAAACTTCTTCATAGGAAAGTGACAGGATTGATGTGTGTTTGACGGTGTCTACCAATTTCACCGTCTTCTCTGGCGTAATCTCCAAAGGGAGATGAGCATTAGCCAGAAGTTTCAAGAGGGCTTGGCGATGTGTATCTAAATTGAGCATGGGGGACAACATCAAAATTCTGGAAGGAGTCTTCTTTAGCTATTCCACAATGTCGTAGTCACTTTTCCTGACCACGCTGAAGAATTCTTTCTCTACTTCAGTTCCAACCTCAGGGGTGTCCAATGTCCTCCTTTTGGGGGTGCTCAGGGACATCTTTCTCTTTTGCAACCTCAGGAGTATCTTTCTTTTTTCTTACCTCAGGGATGTTCGACTCTTTCGGTGCCTCTGGAGGGTTGTTTGCATATATATGGCCGCTTCTTGTGAGCCCTTGACCCTGAGCAATGTTAGCACTAGTGAGAGTCTTGCTAACTTCCACCTTATTGCTCCCCAGTGGGGTCGCCAACTGTGAAGACCGCAACTTTGGTAGGCTTCAAGGAGTTGCCACCAAGTTTTCCACAAAACTTGGAAAAGAAGAATAAGTTCAAAATTTCATAAAAATGGGTTTGAAAAAAATGATTGAACTCAGGAGTCTGTTTGAGATGAGGGGAAGGTGTTAGGCACCCCTCTTCCCTCGTCCGAAGACGGTTACCCCAAAATTAATTGTTAACATGTTTTCGCCTAAAAATGAAATAAACAAACAAACATGGGAAATAAAGAAAAATGCGGACTTGAACTAGGATAAGACCCTAGGGTCTACGTACCCTCCAAGAGGGATCAAAGTCCATGTAGTTCGTGAACACACACGTGTGTGGGTGTGGGGATGCTCACCAAGCAAAGATTCAGGTGGCATCCCTGTGCAATGTACCTAAAAGAGTATGAACTCCTCGGCGCCTATCTACCATGCACTTAATTAAACAACAAATCAAGCAAGAGAGAGTGTGTGTGTGAAGCTCACCAGGCGGCGCGCCCAGGTGGCATGTGAGATCAAATGTCCCTATAGAGGGAAAGACCTCTTGGTAGCAAGGATTTATATTGATAAATTAATATATTAATAATGAGAGGAACAAAGTATGAAGGAGAAGACGGGATCAGGCATAGGAGTCAGGTCCCCTGCCTGAAATCATTGAGGGGTCGTGATCCATATCCTCGGTGTGCCTGGGGGTCGCAACCCTTAAAGAAAATCCACCGAGAATGTAGAAGAAGACGACATAAATGGTGTTTAAAATCAAATAGGGGTTGCGACCCGTAACAAAATTCAGAGAAAAGAAAGATTAGGTTTTGGATCTAGGACTTTGAGGGGATTAGATCAACCATCGGAGTGGCCCGGGCGGGCCTCGCCCATATCTTATTGATCCAAAGCTAATAAAAAATGTTAGAGATAGTGAGGAAGGAGTATGAAAAATCAAGTGTCTGGTATTACGATGATGGTCTGTGGTCTCATGGGTTGTGATCTTACCAGTGCTTGCACTCGCAGTTTAGGGAGCCTTTCGGTGTTGAAAAAATCCGTCCTCTTAAAACTGATTGGATTCACTGTTTATAGTGAACTCTAAGGGTTTTATAAAAGGAAAATTGAATCTGATCATTAATGAGCTAGGGGTCATGATCCCTAATCCATGGGGTCCAAGCCACTCTTGATTCGACAATCAATGCTGGAGGAAATTGCGTGAGTTGCAATTTTTGGGAGGGGTCGCGACCCCTAAACCCTCATTTATGGGTAGAGGAAGAACCATAGGAAAAGTGGGGGAGATTTGACTATTTTTGAATTTTCAAGGATAAGTCGCTACCCCTAAACTAGGGGATCGCGACCACTCGTATTTTTCTTTCCAGAGCCTTTCTCTTGCCCTCCCGTTGTTCGATTTGCACAAATCCTATGTCCGTTTTCGAGGATATTTTTCCTCTAAGCAACAGAACAAATTTCAAAGCCAAAAGACTTTATATGAAATTGAGGTGATCGAAATTTGTCTACTGCCAAAATTTCACACTCAAATGACTCCTATTTCGTCTTTTGCTTTGACACTGAACCGGACTTATCCTCTCTAGGTTCTTTCCACCTCACAATCCTTAGGATTCTGGGTTCACTCTACTTGTGACCCTATTCATTTATTAATTTTAAAAAGTTCGGACAACATGGGGTGTCTACAAGAGTAACACTTTTGCAGGTCCTTTTTCGTTTATTATTTCCACTACGTCCATTGTTACTATCCACCATTGTATTTGTCTTCCAACTAGAAGTATCACATGTCTTACATTTATCACATTCAGCACCATCCCCCCAATATAGCATACAATCGTTTGGACAAGCATGAATAATTTGATAATTAAGACTCAACTTGCTTATGGTCTTTTTGGCATCATAAAACGATTTTGGAAGCCTTGCATTTTCAAATGCATCCCTCAACAATTCCAAGATCATGTCCATAGCATTATCACTCACTCGGCATAAGGATTTAATGTGATAAAGGTTAACCAAAAAGGAAAGCTTTGAGTACTTCGTACAACCTTCATACAATTCTTGATTTTCATCATTCATCAAGTCATTGAATTTGCAATGTTCCTCATTTGTTCCACTAGTGAAACCAATGTGCACCTCACTATTTGGATGGTGGGATGACCCTGGTTAATCAGTATTTCTTTCTCTAAAGACCCCAAAGGCATCATGTAATAAATCTTGCATTTGCCCACCTACTTGCTCCACTTATACCAAAGGAGAAGTAGGTGCATCTTCCTCTACCCGTTCACCATGCATAATTAGAACAATAATAAATCATTTCAAAGCATAACCTGAGCTTGTATAATTTCATTTAAATTTTATGTATGACTACCACATGTTGTCTGAAAAGAAAGTACACTTTTACTAAACATATAAGAGATGAAATTGAAGGAAAAAAATTAAGAACAATTTAAATTAAAACAAAAAGTGGTTGATACAACCATACGAACAAATTAAATTCACACAACCTACTCTACACTATTGATCTATAAATAATATCTAATGATTAAGTAAAACCTTAATTGAGTGAGTTGTCTAAAATATCAATAAAAGCGATATCAAAAGCAATTAAAGAAGAGATTCAAGAAAACTTGTTGAAGAAGAAGAAGGGGATTGAACAACCTTGACAACAAACAAAATGCCTTCTCTTTGACTTGATCGAAAACCACCGATATTCTATAACTGAATGAATTTCCAAAACAAAAAAGAGTCATTATATAATCCAGCAATGAATTTGGTAAGTATTTTTGACCTAGTGCATCATAGCAATTCCAAGAAAAGAAGTAGAAAGTAGTTATAGAATTTGGTCATTAAATAAAAGATTAATATAGTGACTATATATAGCGGTTTAATGTTAAACAAAACAATTACCATGTAAGAAAATATAATTAAGATAATGAGCACAAGGGTGAAGAGAAGCAGCATCGTTCACACTTGAAGCTTTCATATACAGTTTAATTAAGATTCCTTTTAAAGTCAAAATGAAAGAATCAACTTGAGCAAGAAAAGTCAAATCTAAGCACTCTTAACCATGTAGGCAGCAAATTAATTAACATTACTGAAGATTAATATGAGACTGTAATATAGTTTTCTTGGCACGATAACAATTAACCAAGTTGAACCACCATATGTTTAAGTCATGTATATCTTTATTTGAAAAAAAAATTCTTCATAACAAATCAATACCATGTTCTTCCTTAGCTGAGAGACAAGACGTTTTTTGCCAATCATTCACTCTTTCCCTAACAATGGCCTTCAAAGGTGCTCTATATAAATAACCTGCATATTTTGATAGCAAATTAACATAAACACTAGATAAGATAATGAACAAAGAAGTTACACATTTTATTGTCAGCAAAAAAGAATAACAATAAACAAATTCATTCAAAACAAACCTACTTTTTGCATTTGTGGCGATGATAAGAGTTTTGGAAAACATAAGATGAGAGATTTGCCTCTATCTCTTTACTTTTTTCAATAAACTTCAATGCAATATTTCAAGTGTTTGTCAAGAGATTCTTCAATGAAGAAATAATTTTTTTCTTCTTCAATGAAGAAATAATACATGGACAGTCTTTTTCTTAACTACGAAAAACACATTATTGAATCTTTGATATCATAGTTTCATTGAACCTATAAAAAACCCTGTATCTAAGTTTTATCTTGAAGCTTTTCAGTCTAGTAAGTGGAAAAAAATAGTGAAGTATTTAAAAGGAGGAGATTAAGTAATTATGTATGTGTATGCCTCCATTAACATCAAGAAGATCCACTTCAATTTCAATTAGCATGAATTTGCTTATACTAATTTTCAATCAGTAAGTGGGAAAAGTTTGCTGGCAACTAATATCATGTTTGAAGACATAAAAACATCATTTAAGCACTTAAAGAAAAGAATTCAGGTGGGAAAAATAAACCAGCAACCAAAAACTTGTTTACACACTTTAAAACACCATTTAAGCACATAGAAAAGAGATTTCAAGGGGAAAAAGAAAACCTTCAACCACAACAGCCTACCTATTGAACATATCCTCACAAGCAAAGGATATAGAATTGGGCGTGTGGGAAAATTTCTTTTATAAAGAAACAGAGAAAAGAAAAATATGATAAAGTATGTCATCAATCGTAAATGAAAATGTCAGACACCAAACTTGCCACTTGCTTGTTTGATATAAGAACAATGTGTCAAGTTTGGGTCATCATCAACAGTAAGTAATCTTGAATTGCTTGTAATGAAAAGGAATCTTTAGAAGATAATTAGAGTTACAAATACGTGAACCTTAAATTAAATTTCAATAAAGCATATGTGTATATTTGAGTTTATTTAATTTGAAAATGAGGATGACCTACTCTGCATTGAAATTGACAGAGGAGGAGTGGAGGGTAATGATTAGTGATTAGATATTAGCTTGGAAGGGCATAAATTCAAAGTTCCAAACCTATCTTCACCAACCTCATCAAACAAATGGAGATATTTGCAAAGAGCCTTAAAGCCCAAAATTGTAGTTACAATTAGTCATGAACAGCAACAGAGCCTTAAAGCCTTAACGCCAATTTTAATTTGATTCATTTCATATAACCTCGATCACTTTTAAAGCTTAAATTTGAGGTCAGTTTTGTATTGGAATAAGTTAAACGAAATTGCCTTTCTGCGCTTCACCCCTATCACACTTCACTCAACCCATTCAAATCTTTATCCATCTGCGTACCTAACTCACTTGTGGTGTTTCATAATTTCCACAATGACCCGAGGCAATGGTAAATATTTTTTTATTAATTGATAGAGTATTTAATAATTTAAAATTAAATTTATGCAGAATAGTGACAACAAAATTAAAGGGAGAATATATAAGCAAATGAAATGTAGAATCCGCAATCACATCTTTCCCAGACACGGTAGCATACACAAACAATTTAAGGCCAGTCATTCCTATATCATATTCATATATAATAGTATACTTAAAAAGAAAAGAAAGATTCAAAAGATTTCTCAAAGTTACTCAGTAAGAAATTTATTTCTATATTCTAGCTAGGACGTGCCATTACTTAACACATATATAATCTGAAGGATTTCTTTTGGTTGGATAGGGGAACCCTGCATCAGCAAAGAACTGTTCCAAAGATTGAATAAGAACTCTATTATATATATATATATATATATATATATATATATATATCACAATCTAATCCCTCTAACAACATAAAAAGATGTACATGTAGCTACCAAATAGTGAGAAAAGCACAACAATAGATAAAGAAGCTAAAAAAAGGCATGAGTTTAAAGGACTATGTTTAAATACAACCAAGACTAGAGGTTAAAAATCACTTATCCTTCTTGGGGGATGTTGTTGGGAAAGTAATTAGCTTCATCAAATTATATAGATCCTGGTTTAACTATCTACTTCATTTACTTGTTAGGAAAGAAAAAATAATTTGAATTAAACAATAAGTGTCAAAACTAAAATCTAGAACTCTCAACATTTTCTTAATAGTGGACCAGACATCAATAATTTTTCCAATAAGAAAGATATGTGAAGACAAAGAGAGGCATATCTTATCATATCAAAAGAAATACTCTCAGTGAGCAATATATGGTCCCGTACTTATGACGTGTCTCACAATGTGCATCACATAATTGTTCTCTTCTTAGACCAGAAGATGAAGGACCTATTTGGCTAATTTGTAATTGTAATTTTCTTCCATTTTTGAGTAAAAAAGATATTCACATATATTGTTTTAAATTTAAGGCAATTTTTCTATTCTACTTAAGAAAAATTGCCTCAAACTTATTCCATACATATGTAAACAAGAACAGTGGGAGGAGAAGATCAAGTATTAAAGAAAAAAGTCAGAGTGGAGTACAAAATTTTCATCCTCTTTCAGAATCGAATATATTCATAGAGGAAAAGAAAACAGAGAAAGGGGAAAAGTACTGATTTCAATAGAGAAAGGGGCAAAGTATCAATTTCAACAGAGAGAGGGGCAAAGTAGTTCTAGCAACTTAGCCTATACCAACATCTTAATATCCATAAAAAATCACATGAACTTTTATTCACGTATCCATAGTTAATTGACAAAACAAGTAGTCACTGCCCAAATTTTGCACGTTTACAATAGAGATTAGTTAAGTATACCATGAAACAAATGAATGAAACAAGTGAAATATGAATTATACTTGCCTGTTAAAATACTCCCTAGCACTTCCCTTGTAATTATAGAGAACTGCATATTCAGATAATAAGTAATTTAGTAGAAGAGCAGGAATATTTAAAGAGTTAACTCAAAGATTTGACAAGAGTTTTATCCATGCAGACAGAGACAGATACATACAATGAGACAAGAAAAGTGTCAGTTGCAAGGTAATTGACAATATACAATACAAGGTTGATGCATGTTAGAGAAAGAGGTTCAAGAACATCATTTCAATTGATTATTATTTTTGGGAGCAAAAGATGCAAAATGAAAAGTTACCTTGAGCAATTCATGACATTTATAATTCCATTCAAATACTGTTATTCTATCTCAAATGGTGAGTTTCGTTGAAAAAAAACACTCAGATGGTGAGTTATAGTGTAATTTATTCATACGAGATAAAAAGGAAAGGAAAAGTATCAACTAGAAAACTATAAGAATGCAATTTGGTTTTCAATAAATTAGGAAAAGAGTAGAAGTTTAAAATCAATTATTGCCATGAAACTACATATTTTCCCTAAATACCGATAACTTAGTAGGTTTGTGTTAGGTGAAGAGCAATTTACTTCACTACCTACCATATAGGCATACAGTCACACACACCTTCAGCTTGCAATTGAATTTTGACTAAAGAATTTCCATTTAGCAGAAAGCTAGTTCTCATAACAACCTGTCCTGCATTTCTCCACTGTAGTATCCTCAGAAAATATTTCTAGTAATATATCAAGTTCAATCCCATAATTGAAAACTGCAAATGTTCCAAATTTTCTTAGAGATATTCAAGAGCTCAAATAGTAATCTAGAGCAAGAAAGATACACAAAAGAACTATCTGGAATGAATTAGGGAGAAATTGAGGAACACATCAAAAAACAAACAAAACAAGTAAGATTTATATTTGACCACTTACCTCCAACTATTTCAAAAGCCAAGAGATATCATGTCCTAGGAATCACAATAGCCAAACAAAAAAAACAATTTTGTTTGGCCGCTAAGAAAATTATAGACACATTACCGTCCCATTTGTCCTTTACCAAATAATGACAAAAATAGGCTAGTTGTATTTTACCCTATACCATTTAGGAATAAAGAAAACCTCGATTTCTCGCTTACCAAGATAAAATCTCATTTTCAACCCAAACAAAAACTAATATATGGAGAAGAGGAGAGGAAAATGGAATAGAAAACTCAAAATGGAAGGAAACAACACTCAACCATCAGCCATAAAACTAAAACTAGTTTATGGAGGAGAGGAGAGGAAAATGGATTAGAGTGTTACCTATTTTGACTAATCCGAGAGGGCAGAAAGCGGAACTCAGTGAAGAAAGCAATTGCGGTGATTTGCAAAAAAATGGGTAAAGTGTCGATTTCCTCAAAAATAAAGGACGCTTATAAGCAAAACGCAAAAAGCGAAACCATCGCGTTGTGCCATCACCGTCGTGCCATTTTTCGTTGTGCCACTCACCGTCGATTATGTCTAAATGAAAATGTGGGATAGGTGAATGCTTGGAGAGAACTGAGAAGCTTAGGTTTGAATAACAATTTAGGTTTGATGAATGTGATAATCAAAAGCATGGCGGGAATGGGAAAGAAAACACACCTCATGAAAATAGAGATAAACGGCAAAATGATTTATATTTATTTTTTTACAATTTTCCACACCGTGAGCAAAATGACCGTGGTTAAATAAAATGCATTATTGCATCTAGCCATGATTTACAATAACCGTGGTTAGTTCACCACCGCTAAAGACCCTATTTTTGGTAGTGTTTGCTCTTTCTGTCAATATCCTTGCCTATCGTGACGAGTTCATTAAAATCATGGTGTGGAAATATCACCAAGACATTATAGGTGGGGTCATTTAATGCCTTAACAAAGTAGCAGCACGTTTCCCTCTTGTTCGTAGGGAGTTGAACTTCAACAGACGCCTCTCTCCATCTTGAAGTATATTCGCGGAATGACTCACATGGCTTCCTTTTGAGGGTGATCATGCTCTCCCTCGTCATTTCCATATGAATGTTGTCTTTGATGTGATTGCAGAAAGCCCTTATCATTGTAGGCCAAGATTTCATCACCTCATTTTCCTGCCTTATAAACCATTTGTAGGCCGCTCCCTTAAGCTATTGTGGAAATGACTTAGCAAGAAGGCAAGCTCTGAGCTATAGGCAGCCATTATCACACAATAACCTTTAACATGGTGATCTAGATTAGGGGTCCCATCGTACCTCTCAAAATTTGGAATTTTGAATTTAGGCAACGCTTGAATCATGGGGAAGTTGAAAAGGTGACGTCATCTTCGGCCTATGGCTTTTTGGCCGTCTTGAGGGCTCGACTCACTTTTTTGGTAATTTTCTCTCTCATCACTTCGACGACCTCCTCCTTTTGAGGTTACTTGCCTTGTTGTGCTTTCAAGGCAGCTAGCACAACATCGGCGTTGATGGAGATGCTCTTATCTTTCTTTGAAGGCTCCTCTGCCTGCATCTCCTCGTCATATTCCTCTTCACTGTCCACGGGGATTGTGGGTTTCACAGGGGCGGTCTTATTTTCTTTGGTGGCAGCAGCTTTGTTTGACAGCTCAGCTTGGTCTTGGCTATTCTCGGTTAGGAAGGCCATTATCTGGTCCATTTTGTCATTCAGAGTTGCCATTGAACGTTAGTGGCATTGAGGCTTTTCTCTATCTCAGCTATCTTGGCAGCGGACTCAACAGCTTGGGATTCCATGAGAGCTTTCTATGCACAGGTATAGTACTGATGGATAGGTTGCGCAATCTTTGTCACTACCTCCGAAAAGAATGTTCTTGTTAATTTTAAATTTTTCAGTTGGGTATTTTATTAATGCCAGTAACTTTGCACCTTTTGACCCCCTTCACCCTCTCCATAGGATAGAGCACCCAATGAAGTGAAGGTTCATAATCTTGCTATGGAAAGAAGGTTTCTCATGCAATTATCGTGACCAATGACCTTTTGATTTGAAGAGCGTACACTAATGAAGTCAACCAAAGAGATTCTTTTATTCATGTGAAAGTCATTCTTACAAAGACATGCTTCCACTAATATTTATTCCTAAGGAAGCCATATTTCTTTTTATATTTATGAGTAAACCTACTACTACTTCTTGGCAGCTTCCTTCAATGCTTCTACCTCGACGAACATTCTCGGGGCTTTTGCCAGGTTCGCCCAATGGCATATTTAAGCATAGTCATAGTGGAAGGTATCGGCCAGGCACCGATTTTCCAAGCTTTTATCATGATGGCATTCTGCCAGTTGGCGTAGTTCCCTTTCCCTTTTCGAGCTTGCTCGGCGGGTTTCTGACAACACAGCTTTGAGCATTTGATTCTCCCACCTCAGCAACTTCAGTTCTTCAGTTTCGAAAGCTCTCCTTCTTGCTTCGAGTTGAATTGACCCAAGCGGTCAAGGCCTTACAAGGCCCACATTAGCCCAAATCACTAGAGATATAGTTGAATTGACCCAAGCGGTCAAGGTCCTACAAGGCCCACATTAGCAAATAGAGCATCTAGCTCTAGTAGTTGCAAGTTGCAGCGTGTGTGAATCGATGATACACACAACTAACGATTGTCCACACAAAGTGGAAGAGGTCAATGCTTTGTTTCAGCAATGACCTGGGATGTATCCTATGCAAGACCTGCTCTCAAACACATACAATCCCGGATGGCAAGACCATCCAAATTTTAGGTGGAGGGACACTGGGCAAACCAACCAAGGGAATAGAGAGGGAAACATCCAAAGAGACCCTCTTAACCAACTAATGAAACCCAACTCCACCACCCTTATAACCATTGAACAAGGGAATCTAGATTCTGAAGTTAGAGAGCTTAGACAAATAGAAGAGAAGGGATTCTTAGAATTTCGAGAACAAATTGTACATAAGCGTAACATAACCAATTCCCAAATGCAAGCATTCGCCGCCCTAGTGGACGCCAAATTCAATGACCTGACGTCCAAGGTGAATGTCTCAAACACTAAGTGGGACAACCTAGCTGAATTTGTGAAAGGATTGTCTAACAACATGAGTGAACATCAGGCACATACCGGAGGAACTATCCCCTCCAACACTGTTATAAACCCTAAAGCCATGAAAGCCATCACCATGCGGAATGGCAAAGGCTATGACGGGCCAACAATGCCCAGCACTCAAGAAAAGGAGGACAATGATAATTTTGAAACAACGCCCTTCCTAGGAGTAGAGAGTGAGTGCGGAAAGGAAAAAGAACTGCTAAAGAAAATGAAAAACCTCCAAGAAGAGCAAAAAGGAAATGAAATAGGTACAACTAAAATCCCCAAACCGAAAGATAGAGGGGTAAATATTGAAAAACTTCCCTTTCCCCGTGCTTTCTTAATGCATGATAAAAAGACTAACAAAAACTTTAAACAGGAGGAGGAAATCCTTGAGCTCTTAGAAAAAGTTGAAGTCAATATGCCCTTAATAGAACTAATTAGGAAGGTACCTAAGTATGCCAAGGTCCTTAAAGAACTCTACACGAACAAAATGAAATTTAAGCATAGTATAAAAGTAGCAGTAAGTTCAAACGTGTCTACTCTTCTCAAACCTAGCATAAAAGAAAAGTGCGAAGATCTAGGGTCCTTCACCATACCTTGCACGATTGGAAAGGTACCAATCGAACAAGCACTACTTGACCTAGGAGATGCAATAAACGTGATGCCCAAATTCGTCTATCAAGCATTAGGCGTCTATGAAGACCGCGCCTTTTGACGGGCTTTGACGAGTCGCCACCAAGTTTTCCACAAAAATAGGAAAAGGAAAATAGGTTAAAAATTCTAATAAAATGGGTTTTAAAATTGGTTTAGTTTGGGAGTCTGTTTGAGATGAGGAGAAGGTGTTAGGCACCCCTCTTCTCCTGTCCGAAGACGATTACCCCAAAATTAATAATTAAATTTTTTTGGCCTTAAAAATTAATTAAACGCACAAACACATAAAACAAAGAAAAGGCAGACTTGACCTATGATTAAAGCCTAGGGCCTACGTACCCTTCAAGAGGGATCAAAGTCCACGTAGTTCGTGAGGGAACACATGTGTGGGTGTGGGGATGTTCACCAGGCAAAGGCTTAGATGGCATCACTGTGCAATGTACCTAAAAGAGTACAGGCTCTTTGGCACCTATCTATCATGCATTCAATCAATAAACAAGACAAGGAGGTGTGTGTGTTATGCTCACCAGGCAGCGCGCCTAGGTGGCGTGTACAATCATTGTCCCTATAGAAGCAAAGGCCTCTTGGTGACACCAATTAATCAAATAATAAGAAAATAGACATTATGGATAAGAAAATAGAGCAAGGCAGAGGAATCAGGCCCTCTGCCTGAAAATAGAGAGGGGTCGCGACCTCTAACAGGGGCGGTCATGACCTCTTGTCTCTATGTAGGCGAAGCTTGCGACCCAAGAATAGGGAGATCACGACCGCTGATCTCAGATAGCAAATAAGAAAAAGAATTCCAGGAAAGAAAGAGAGGGTGCACAACGAGCAAGCCAAGCTCGCGACCCCTACACCAATAGGTCATGACCTTGGACAGCAAAATTAGAAAATAAAGATGTGGGACTTAGAATTCCATATCTGGGATCTTAAGGGGAACATGGTCAACCCTCGGAGTAGCGCAGGGCCTTACTCCTATCGCATTGATCTAGAATAAGTTACAGAGAAAAGGCGGTACATGCAATTTCAAATGTGGATATGGCAGAAGCTCACAAATTTGGTCACTTACCAAGTTTGGTTCACTCAACAATTTGGCAGCCTTCCGGAGTCTCCCCTTTTTGTCCTTTCAAACGGAGTGAGGTTTCCAATTTGTAGGGAGCCAGAACATCCTATAAAAGGAAAGAAGAATCCGGCAATTAATGGCCAAGAGGTCACGGCCCCTATAATGTGGGGTTCGCGGCCTTTTAGTGATTCGGTTTTTGTCTGATTTAGTCATAAATTCTTGGTGGTCCCGACCATGAATCCATAAGGGTCATGACCTATGGCTTCCTGATTTGACCTAGATTTTTGACATAAATGCTGGGTGGTCGCGACCCTAACATACAGGGGGTCGCAACCACTACTCCCTCATGAAGGAGACATTTTGATGATGTCAGCAGGGTGGTCGCGACCACCCTTGTTGGAGGTCGCGACCTCTAGCCCTAAGGTCCCCATTTCAACATTTCCCTTTTGACGTGACACATTCTGATTCTTAGTGTTAAGTGGAAAATCAGATTAGACAACTTTCAAACCATGAAAAATTAGCAAAATCCTTGTTGAAAAATTAGTAATTTTGGAGATATGATCTTTTAAAGCACAGTTGCCCATAAACTGTTGAAAACGGTGTTTTGGGATAAATAAATACTCCCTAAATCCTTAAAAAAGAAGAAGGTCATAAGATTCTTTTCGTTTGTTCCTGGTATGTAAATAAAGGATTAGAGACTAGAATCAATGGAAATGGAGTAGTGTACATGGAGAAACAAATTCACGAATTGGAGTGACGTTCATGATGTCATTTTGTAATGAGTTTTGTAAAACCAAATTTGCAAAAATTACTGGGAACAAAATACACATTGGATTATGACCAATTACCTATGGTTAGAAATCTCGGGATGTCTAGTTTCGAAAAAAATTAGATCACTCCATTCAGAGTTTAATTGAAACCAGAATCGCGAGTCAAAGGCACTCTGCCCGAATTCAAAATCAGTTTGGGCAGAGGTTTTAATAAAATTTTTTTGACTCCATTAGAAGACTCGAAAATTCATGAAAAAAAATAAGAGATGTTCTCAAGATATCAGAAAACAAGTGAAAAATGCTAGAAAGTATAGATCTATATTGCAACAACCAGAAACAAATAGAGAAGTCAAGCAACCACATTCAACCTAAATACAAAAGCGTAAAATTGAAGAGTACTCCCTCAATTATCTTTCATTGTAGGTTTACCTTTCCATCTACATGCATTCTGGACTCCATAACCTCTTTGCCTCCTCTTGCTCTCACCTCTTTTTTTAACCTCGTCCCCTCTTCTTCTTTTTTTCTTGAACTAGGCTTCTCCCTTTTATAAGCTACGGTTCTCTTAAGTGTTTTAGGCCTGACCCATTAGAGCTAAGAGTAGGCTATCTAACATTTTTCATCTTTTCTTATTTTTGACAAACGAATAATATTTTTGTCTTTTATTTATTTTTATGTATATTTTATTTATATTTTTTAAAGGAACTCAGACAAAATAGGGTGTCTATAGCGTCAAAACCCTGCAAACGACTTTGGTTGTATTGCAGCACGGTTATATGTCCCTAGTTCACCCTGAATGACTTATAGAAGACCTGCTAGTACAGGTCAAAGGACTCTAAATCCCTACAAACTTCTATTTCGTAGATATTCAATCATCACCTCGAGACTCCACTTTGATTTTGGGACGTCCGTTCCTCATGACTGGCAACACTACAATTGGCATGAAACAAGGCACGAGATCTCTATAGAGGTTAAAGGAGACAAGATTGATTTTAAACTTTATAAGAGGATGACACAATCATCTAAAAAATGCGAAGTCAATATGATAGATAATACCACTAAAATCAATCATATTTATACCTCTCTGAATGATATAATTGCTGATTTGGCCACTGAGGGCCTAACTAACTTTATAGGAAATAGGGCCCTTGAAACTAGAGACAGTGGCCTGCCATTGCAGGAGCAAATAGAAGAAACACCAGACCCACCAGATAAAGTGTGTGTGTGGGGGGGGGGGGTTCAACTGAAACGGGCGCAGAGCAGAAAGGAGTTATCACTCCAACTCAGTTGATCACCCAAATACTTGAAAAGAACAAACCAAAAGAGGTGCTACTCGCAAAGATAACAACGATCTTCCAGAAAAGAAGGGATGAAGCCCACAATAAAGGGGTGAACCTCAAAAAATACCTCCTTGAGCTAAACAAGGAGTCCCATGAACCCCCTTAAGAGGCAAGGTAAGTATTTCTTTCCCTAAATTACCTGGTCTACTGTGGGTAAAATATTAACTGTCAAATAAGTGTGAGGGGGAAAGAATATCTTACCTAACAATTTTGTTTAAAAGTTATGCATTCTCGATAATTTTGTTTACTTGCATTTTTTTTCAAATTTTCTTTTTATCGATTTTATTTTTGATTTTGAATTTTTAAACCCAATGATTGAGCCATTGCTACTTGATGACACAATATCTCTCTTTAGATTAATGCATATTTTTTCTGTCTGTTAAATTTGTCTTACTTTGCTAAGTACTCTTCTGTCTTAAAACTTCTTGTCCTAAAAGCATTGAGGACGATGCTTGTTTTATGTGGGGGGGGGGGGGGAGGGACTTCAGGGTCCTGCTAATTAATTAGTTCCGGAATTTGGGTGAATTTAAAAAAATTTTCGAAATAAATAAATATCTTAGGAATCAAACCTAGCATGTAGTAGTTAGAAAAATTTTCAAAAATTAACTAATATGATTTCCTTAAATGATATTTTTTGAAAATCGAGGAACCTCATTTACACTTTTTAAATTGAACTTAGGAAATTTACAACTAGAATGTTCTTGATTTAGTAAGACGTTTAAGGCATTAACCCAACTAGATATTTCTTTTTACCATGAAGGATATTCTCCTTTTCTTGAGCGAATTAACACATGCTTGAGAAAGTCGGATGGATTATTGAAAGACCAATATGAGTGACCTAACCCTATTAGAAGGACAAGCCTCAAACAATGATCTACACATATACATTTATTGAGTGTTTTAACTACTTAACTTGTTTTCTTCTAGAACTTGTAGTGGGTCTTAATTAAGGCTAACTAGCACGCAAGGACATGGGAAGATTGAGTCATTCGTCTCTTGTACCCAGTGCCCAAACACAAGCATATATATATATATATATATATAAATGAATATGCATACCCCTATGACCCTATTTTGAGCCTTACATAAGCTGATTCTCCTATCATATTTTATTAATATTGATTGTTTGATTGTCTAGGTCAAAAACTTCTTATCCTCCTAGTAATATGAAAAGCCCAAGGAATTCATAGGCCAAAATGGTTTATTCAAAAACTAAAATAAATATTCTTTAAGAAATTCTCATGCATGATTAGTTGGCCGAAGTGATCCTAGGATCAAAATTTACTTGAATACTTGCATAGTAGATTTTTATTTTTGATTGGGAGCGCTAACCCTTTGAGTTAGTTTGATCTTGAATGCTCTAGATTTAGATTTTCTTTGTCTAGGAGTACCAAGGTTTAAGTTTGGGAGATTTGATCGCACCCAAAATCAACCTAACTTTAGGGTGTTAAATAGCATAAACTATAGATGCAAACATATGATTTTGCACCAAAATGGTGGAATATTTTGATATAAGGAGTAGAACCAAAACTGTGATAAAATGCCCATAAAATGCACTATTTATTGATATTCTTGATTATCCGCAAAACTCATGGAATATTGGATAGGTGCATTTGATGTTTATTGAGTGCTGCAGGATTAACAGGGATCAATGGGAAGATATAATCCAAGTATAGGAACCGAAACCAAAGCATGAACTCATAGTAAGGCCCAGAAAGAGAGTAAAATAAGAAAGGAATGAAGTATTCGCCATGGCAAGTAGTTTTACTCGCCACAACAAGCATGAAGAACTTACCATAGCGAGCAAAACAGCTTGCCACAGCGAGTTCCAAGGCTGAAAAGGCTGATGAAATGAACAACAACCTTATGGACGAATTTAAGAAGGATCCCAGTTATCTATGGAGTTGGAGATGCTTTTAAATTGGTTTGAATTAAAATATTAAATTCCATACCAATTAATAGTTATCTCCATCCTATTCCAATTCCCAGAGCAATATAAATAGGCGTCTCACAAAGTTGAAACGGCATTAAGTGATTCCCATATATTTTAGTATATTAGAGTGTAGAGAAAATATGAGCACCTAAGTTCTTCTTCAGTTTCCAAGAAGAACTAGTGTAGGCATGAGCCGATGCCGTTTCATTAGGGTTTGTTAATTCATTCTTCTTTTGTATTTCATCCTTTTTTATTTGTAGACTATATTTTGGTTATTAATCACATGTCATTAGTTTTTTAGATTCTTCCATGAATGGACATGTATTTAGTATACTAAATCTTTCATATCGTGTCGGTAATCATTGATTATGTGGTAGAACACTTGGAATTTCTAATTCTTGAGATTCGGATATATATCTATTTATTGTGTTCTTGATCGTATGCATCATATAATTGCGTTTATATTTATTTTGAATCATATTGTTCTTGGTTAGGCAGTTGATCATTAAGTATATCATAAAATCTCTTGATGCATGTTATTGATGTTCCCGGTCAGGGATGACATTATCATTAGATAGGCTTTCGTAATGCATAACTATCATGAATAGGATGAATTTTAGAATGAATTAATTGAACTTGAATAACTTCATATTGGCCATGATTGCCTAGTTCTATTCTTCTTGGGATCCTGCTTCATATTATATTTGACCCTTGAAACTATTAACGCCCTACTGATTCTGTGAATACCTGCTTGCTTTTAGATACTAATCTATTGTAGGAACAAGGCGAAGATTCAACGAGAGATTTGACCCTTGGGTTACACTCTGTTCTACTTGAGGTTTTTATTTGATGACAACTATGACACCGGTTCAAACCTTGATTCGAAGTAATTCGAATTAAAGTGACAATCACCCCTCTTCCCCCATCCGAAGATGGTTACCCCAAAAATGAATATTTAAAATGTTTTGGCCTTAAAATAGTTGGATTAAGTTCAGTCACACAAACAGAAGAAAGGTAGACTTGACCTAGGATAAGAGCCTAGGGCCTACGTACCCTTCAAGAAGGATCAAAGTCCACGTAGTTCGTGGGGCACACATGTGTGTGTGGGGGGACACTCATCAAGCAAAGGCTCAGATGGTGTCCTAATGCAATGTACTTAAATAAGAACAGGCTCCTCGGTACCTATCTACCATGTATTCACAGGCAAAACAACCAAAAGTGAGTGTATGATGCTCATTAGGCGGCATGCTTAGATGGCGTATAAAGTAGTGCTCCTATGGAAGCAAAGGCTTCTTAGTGGCACTAGTAGACAAAAATTATGATAATAACAATTTAGGTAAGTAAAACATAGGAGGCAGAAGCTGGGACTTCTGCCTTTGGAAGAGGGTCGCGACCTGTTCAGGACAAGTTGCGACCTACTGCCTCAGATACAGGTTCCGAGGTTAGTGATGAACAAAGAGGTTCCTACCTGCTTGGACAGGTTGCGACCTATATGCCAAATTTTTAAAAAAAATAGAGAAGGAAGAAGGCAGAGAACAATGATGCTCAAATGTTCGAAAAGGGTCGCAACCCCTACACTAAGAGGCCGCGACCCAATTATTATATCAGAGAGGAATAATTATTTGGGTGTTCTGGACCCTAGATCTAAGATGTGGCCAGGATCTTGGTCGACCCTCGGAGTGGCGCGGGGCCTGGCTTCTATCTCATTGATCAAAAATAAGGTTTGAGAAAAAAGAGATCCAGAAATGAGAAGTAGGTGGCTAGTGAAGTAAGGTGAAAGGGTTTTACCAGCGATTTGGTAGAGCTTCGGCCTTTCGAAATTCGGCCCTAGAACCGTAGTGTAGCCTATAATTTATAGTTATCTCTAAGGATTATATAAAAGGAAAGTTGAATCTGGCCATTAGTGGCAATTAGGTCACGACCCCTTGCAGATTTGGATTCGATCTTGATGTGGGTCATAAATGACAATAGCTAATGACCCCTTGTCACAGGGGTCGCGACCGATGCTGATTGAGCTTCTGATTTGAGTCATAAATGTCAACAGGTCGTGACTTATGCAATAGGGGTAACAACCTATGCTGACTTAGCTAATAGGTTGCGGCCTGTCTTTTCACAGGATGCGACCCCCTTAGGTTTCTCACCCCTTTTTATTCCTTTTTTAGGGGGAAATTAGAAAAACTAGGGTGTTCGCTCTCACCATCCGGGATTGTATGTGTTTGAGAATGGGCCTCGCAAAGGATACATCTCAGGTCTTTGCTGAAACATGGCATTGACCTCTTCCACTTTGTGTGGGCAATCGTCAGATGTGTGCATCATGGATTGGCACACGCTGTAGCTTGCAGCTATAAGAGCCAGATGCTCTACTTGCTGTTGTGGGCCTTGTAAGGCCTTAATTTCTTGGGTTAATTTAGCTATACCCCACTTGATCATAGCTAATGAAGGATTTTATTCATGCCTTGATTATTCTATTAGATGCACATCTCTAGAGGATCTTCTCTTTTTGGTCATTGTACATTTTTTAATTAGATCCCAGGCTTTGGCAGTGGTGAGGTCTTCTAGTACACAATTAGTTGCGGCCAATAAAATGTCAGAGTTTGCAGGATTCAGACCATCTATAAAGCTATTTACTAATTGGGACAGAGGAAGACGATGATTGGGGAATTTGGTCATCAGGTCCTGAAGACGGACACAATAATCAAAGTAGTTTTCACCTCTTTGTTTCCTAATAGAAGTGATTTATTTTCTAGTGGTTGAAACTTTGTTAGATGGTCTGTATTTTTCAAGGAAAGCACTCCAGAAAGCATCCCAAGAGAGTAAGGCTTCAAGGGATTGGGTTGGTAAGTGCAAGAACCATTCTATAGCCCTCCCTTCTATTGTCATGTGAAATACTTTCCACATGACATCCTCTACCTTAGTACCTATAGGCTTAAGTGTGGTGCAGTGCATGTGTAGAATTTTTAAATGCATGTAGGGATTATCACCTGTCAATCCATGAAATTTTGGCAGGGAGTTTAGTAGCGGTCCCTTTAATTCAAAGTCGTTCTGGAAAATCGGGACTAGGTTTTGAGATCTATCATAGGAGGAGTCAGCTTTATTTAGCTCTTTAAGGGTGACCCTTTTGTCAAAAATTCCATCTCCATGATCACCCATTCTTAAGGTAGAAAATCTTTCCCTTCTTTTCTCTCTACTAAGTTTAGTTAAAGTTTGCTCAATCATTGGGTCTAAGGGAAACAAGTCTCCTTTAGACGCTCGAGTCATAAATTACAGAACGACTTATTTATACTGCCACACTCGCTGAGGCAAGTGTGGTGTCGAGCAGAGGGTAGCTCGCTTTGGTGAGCTTGGCAGCGAGTAAAAGTACTCGCTGTAGCAAGCTCATGGCAAGCAGCAACAGAAAATAAACTAAAATTCAATAAATAAAGATAAAAACAGTTAAGTAGGAAGTAAAGCGGGAGGAAGAAGACAAAATATCAAAAAAGAAATTAAAATAAAAACAAATACATGTTCGTCGAAGACATAACCAACCTTAAGATCAACTGAAGATTCCTCGGCAACAGTGCCAATTTGATCGCTCACGAATTCGAATCAGTCCGAATCGAGGCTCCAACCGATCGTCATAGTTGTGATCAAATAAAACCTTAGAGTAGCACAGAGCCAACCCAATGGTCGAATCTCTTGCAGAATCTTGGTATCGAACCTACAATTGATTAATATCTAGAACCAGCCGGTCTTCGCAGAATGAACTAGGATACGATGGTTATAAAATATATTAAATGAAACAGGTTCCCAAGAAGATTAGAATTCAGTAATAATATCTAATCAAAAGATACTTAGGTTTAATTAATTCATTCTACTCATGATAGTGGAAGCCTATCTAATGATAATGTTATCCCCGACCGGGAACATCAATACATTGCATAAAGAGATTTTATTATATACCTAATGATCAACTGGCTAACTAGGAACAATTAATTCAAATAAGTATTATCGCAATAAGAAGATGCATTGATCAAGAACTCAATTAATAGATATATATTTGAATACCAAGACATAGATGTTCCAAGTGCTTCACAACATAATCAATTATTACCGACCCGATATGAAGGATCTAGCAAACTATGTACATGCCCGTTCATGGAAGAATCTAATAAACTAATGACATGTGATTAAGAAGCAAAATACGATAAGTTAATCGGAAAGGATGAATACAAAAGAAGAATGAATTAACAAACACTAATGAAGAGCCATCAACTCATGCCTACACTAGTTCTTCTTGGAAACTCAACAAGAACTTAGGCGCTCATATTCTCTCCCTACTCTCTAACTATACTAAATATGTGGGAATCACTAAATGCCTTTTCAACCTTGTGAGACGCCTATTTATATTGTTTCGGGACCTCCAGTTTCATTAGTAATAGGATGGAGATAGCAATGAATTAATATGGAATTTAACTTTTGAAATTAAACTAATTTGAATGCATCTCGAACTCATTATATGACTGGGACCCTTCTTAAATTCGTCCATTAAGTTGCTGTCCATGTCATTCTGCCACATCTGCCGTGAACTCGCTATGGCAAGTAATTTGGCTGGCCATGGTGAGTGACTGAATGCTTGCTATGGCGAGTACACTTCTACTTGGTGTGGCGAGAAAACTGCTTACCATGGTGAATGCTCCGTTCTTCTCTTGACTTAATCTCTTCTTAGGCCTTGCTACGAGTTCTTGCTTTGGTTCCGGTTCCTACACTTGGAATATATCTTCATATTGATTCCTGTAAAGCTTGCAATACTCAACAAACACCAAACGCATCTATCAAATATTCTACATATTTTCCGAATAATCAAGAATATCAATAAATAGTGTTTTTTATGGGCATTTTGTCACATTTTCTTGCTCATTCCACATGACAAAATATTCAACCTTTTTGGTGTAAAATCATATATATTTATATATTATTTACGCTATTTTACTCTCTAAAGTTAGGTTGATTAGGGGTGCGATCAGCTACCTACCAGCGACCCATGGTTGTGTTGTCCCATGACATGATCCACAAAGAAGTCGAAGCCTATGTAGATGACATGGTGGCCAAACCAGCAGTGGATGAGAGCCACGTCAAAATCTTTAGGAAGCTGTTCAATAGACTCCAAAAAAATTAAGGTTAGATTGAATCCGAATAAATGCATATACGACGCTTAATCTGGGAAGCTCTTGGGTTTCATCGTTAGCCGAAGAGGGGTCTAAAGTAGATCCAAATAAAATCAGGGCCATCTGAGAAATGCTAGATGCCACCACCCACTACTGAACAATAAGGGAGGACTTTCCTTAGCAAGGTGAATTACATTGCCCGTTTCATACGCAACCTGACGACAACTTGCACTCCTCTGTTCAAATTACTTAAGAAAAACCAATCTACAGAATGGAATGAAGAATGTCGACAGGCTTTTGACACCATCAAAGAGTACTTGACCAGCCCACCGGTGTTAGTACCACCACCTACACAAAGAAGAGTGCTTGTCTTGTATTTTAACAGTCCTTAACAGTCCTCGAATAGCATGACCCAATATCAGGAAAGGAACAAGTAGTGTATTTCTTGAGTAAGAAGTTTGATAAGAACGAGTCTCGATACTCCTTGATCGAGAAGACTTGTTATGCCTTGATATGGACAGTGCGACGGCTAAGGCATTACATGTTATACTATGAGACTTTCCTCATATCTCGCATGGATCCTACTAACTATATCTTTGAAAGCTTTCTCGTGTTTGGGCGAGTCTCGAAGTGACAAGTTGTTTTGGCAGAGTAAGACGTCAAACACGCCACATAAAATTTGGTCAAAGGAAGCACGATGAAAGACTATTTCACCATTAATCCATTGAATGAGCAACATTCGTTGGATCATCAATTCCCAGATGAAGGCTTAAACGCCATAGAAAGAGAATCTCCTTCGAAAGGATGGGAGGTGTATTTCGATGGAGCTGTAAATGTATTTGGAAATGGGATAGGCGCTATCATCATATCCCCGAATGGGAGACAATTCCCAATTGGAGTCAAGCTCAGTTTCGAATGCACTAAGAATATGGCTGAGTATTAAGCTTGTATTTGTGGGCTACAAGATGCTTTGAAACTGGGAATCAAAGAACTAGAAGTCTTTAGAGACTCTGCTTTGATAATCTACGTAACAAAGGGAGAATGGCAAACCAAAGATTCGAAAATGATCCTGTATCAGAAGTTCCTCACCGAGCTAAGAGGTCAGTTCACAGCCATTGATTTTCATCATCTTCTTCGATGCAAGAACTTGTTTGCCGAAGCCCTTGGCACATTGGCAGTAATGATCAACATTGACTGTGGAGTCCACCTCTAACCTATCAGGGTTGAATTCCAAGAGACTGAGATCCATTGCTCATTGGTGGAGCCTAAGCCAGACGGTCTGCCATGGTTCCATTATATCAAGACCTACTTGGAAAAGGAGGAATATCCAGGAGGTATAAGCGAGATGAGAAGAGAACCCTCCAGCACTTGGCCATGAATTTCTTCATCAGCAGGAAAGTCTTATACAGAAGAAGACCAAATGGAGTATTCCTCTGTTGCGTTGAAGCAGTCGAAGCCAATCAGGTCTTGACTAAAATACATGAAGGAGTATGCGGCATCTACTCCAATGGACATACTCTGGCCTGCCAAATCCAAAGAGCGGGATATTTTTGGATGACATTGGAACATGACTGCATCGAGTATGTCCGCAAAATATTATAAATTCTAAATTTATGCGGACAAGGTCAATGCACCGCCAACCCTACTTCATAACATGGTTGCTCCCTGGCCCTTATCCATGTAGGGGATTGATATCATTGGTCCCATCAATCCAAAAGCCTCTAACGGAAAGTGCTTTATCCTGGTAGCCATGGATTACCTCACCAAGTGGATCGAGTCTAACTCTTACTTTAGCATCACACAGAAGACGTTTGCATGATTCCTAAAGACAAACATCTTTTGCAGATATGGGGTTCTTGAGAAAATTATCATTGACAATGGGTTTAATCTAAATGGCTCTAAAGTCCAGAAGATTTGTGAGGAGTTCAAAATAGCTCATCATAATTCAGCCTCATATCACTCACAAATGAACGGTGCCGTAGAAGCAACAAATAAGAACGTTAAGAAGATAACCGAGAAGATGTCAATCACCTATAAACACTGGCAAGAAATGCTGCCATATGCCTTGCATGGGCATCGCATGACTACGCATTCTTGAACAGGTGCCACTCCCTTTTCATTGGTGTATAGGACGGAGGCTGTCCTGCCCATAGAAGTTCATATTCCTTCCCTCAGGATCATAGCTGAGGCCAGCATAGACGAAGGGCAATGGGTTTGATCGCACCCAAAATCAACCTAACTTTAGGGTGTTAATTAGCATTAATAATATATAAAAATATATGATTTTACACCAAAAAGGTTGAATATCTTGACGTAAGGAGTAGAGCAAAAAATATGATAAAATGCCCATAAAAAGCACTATTTATTGATATTCTTGATTATCCGTAAAATATGTTGAATATTGGATAGGTGCATTTGATGTTTGTTGAGTGCTGCAGGCTTGACAAGGATCAATGGGAAGATATATGCCTAGTGTAGGAACCGGAACCAAAACAAGAGCTCGTGGCAAGGCCTAGGAAGAGATCAAGTCAAGAGAACAATGGAGCATTCGCCATGGCAAGTAGTTTTAGTCGCCACAGCAAGCAGAAGTGTACTCGCCACAACGAGCATTCAGTTACTCGCCATGGCGAGCCAAATTGCTCGTCACAGCGAGTTCAGGGCAAATGTGGCAGAATGACGTAAATAGAAGCTTCATGGACCAATTTTAGAAGGGTCCCAGTCATACAAGGAGTTGGAGATGCATTAAAATTAGTTTAAATTCAGAAATTAAATTTCATATTAATTGATTGTTATCTCCATCATATTCGTAATCAAATATAAATAGGTGTCTCACAAGGTTGAAAAGTCATTAAGTGATTCCCACATATTTAGTATAGTTCGAGAGTAGAAAGAAAATATGAGTGGCTAAGTTCTTCTTGGGTTTCCAAGAAGAACTAGTGTAGGGATGAGCCAATGGCTCTTTATTGGGGTTTGTTAATTCATTCGTCTTTTGTATTCACTCTTTCTGATTAATTGATTGTATTTTGCTTCTTAATCACATGTCATTAGTTTATTAGATTCTTCCATGAACAGGCATGTACTTAGTTTGCTAGATCCTTCATATATACATATCTATTAATTGGTTTCTTAATCGTATGCATCTTCTAATTGCAATAATATTTATTTGAATGAAATGTTCCTGATTAGGTAGTTGATCATTAGGTATAACATAAAATCTTTTGATGCATCATATTGATGATCTCAGTCAGGGAAAACATTATCATTAGATAGGCTTTCACTATCATGAATAGGATGAATTTAGAATGAATTAATTAAACCTAAATATCTTTTGATTGGCTAAGATTGTTGAGTTCTATTCTTCTTGGGAACCTATTGCATTAATATATTTTATAACTATCGTATCTTAGTTCATTCAGTGAATAGTTGCTGGTACTAGATACTAATCAATTGTTGGTTCAGTACTATTCTACGAGAGATTCGACCCTTGGGTTGGCCCTGTGCTACTCGGAGGTTTTATTTGATCACAACCGTGACGACGATTGGAACCTCGATTCGGAGTGATTCGAATTCGTGAGCGATCAAATTGGTGCCGTCGTCGGGGAACCATTGATTGATTTGAAGATTGGTTAAGTGTCTCCAATCAGGTAAGTATTCGCCTTTTAATTTTTCGCTTTTTAATTTCTCTCTACCTATGACTACAACATGAAGTGCGTGAGAATCATCTGGCTTCCTCACCATGGCAACTTGCCATAGAGAATCTTATAGAATCCATTACCTCTATGGGATAAATAAAGAAACAACTAGGGGACTTCGGAACTGGCCTATGTACGAGCCGGATAACCGTCTCATGAGTAATTTGAAGTATTTCAAAGTGAATTATGATTCACCATAAGGACAAATTGTGTCTTCTCTTGTGTTAGACAAGATAAGAGACCACCCCAGAAGAATTAAGCAATTTTAATTTATTTTACTTATTTTTAATTCTAATTCACAGAAGAAAAAATAATTGAAATATTTGCCTTACTCCCTGTAGCGAAAGTCCCTTAACAAAATACCCAACTCGCTGCAGTGAATGATTTCGTTTCGTCGTAGCAAGGGTCTTTTCCAAATGACCCCATTTTCAAACCACTCGCTGTGGCGAGTAAAATAAGCTGGCCACAGTGAGTATATAAAGAGACATTTCTTTTTAAAATCCTCAAGCAAAATGCATCGTTTTGCTGAACCCAAATACCCTTCCTCCTTCAACCTCGAATCTCCACTCTTCCTCATCCTCAAACCTAGCCAAATCCTAAACCTCCATAACCACCCTTCCTCAAACCTCAACCACCACCACAACCACCACCCTCTAACACCGCAGCCTCCATTTACCACCGCCAATCAACTTGCCGCAACACCCACAACAAAACCTGCCAAAAATCTCCCTCCAATACCCCTTATTCCACCTCTTCCAACTAAACCCGACAACACGAACCACCTCTATCATTGTTGACCATTCCCTGCCAGCGAACTCGCCATCATTTACAGGGAGTGACCCTAAAACATCCAGCAAGCATCCTAACCACCTAATCCTAACCCAAATCAACCCAAGGTAATTTTCTTTCCAGTTTCTCTAATTTTTAATTTTTCTAATTTTTAATCTTGCTTATTTATTTTTGTTTAAAACATTAGTCAATACAATAGGACCTACAATGACTCTAAATAATTTCTTACAACTTGACTTGTGGTCATATGATTTGATTGCTTACAATTAAACCGTAGGAGGTGACTAGATTAGGATAAGAAGAATCATTACTTTAGTCTACACATGAAAGGTTTGGAATTTATCATACAATGTGTTAGGATAAAAATAAAACAAATGAAACCCCAAGATAAACACAAGCGGACTCCCATGGTCAAAGTTTAAACACTTTTGTTTCTATATTAACGCATGTAGCACATTCCATGAAAAATCCATATATGCATGTCTGTACATAAGTGAAATAGGCCAACTCTAGTGAAAATAATCTTGCTCACGCACATCACTCACATTCATTTGAGCATGCTGGCATAACACTTAGTAGAAAAGCATTCTAAGAACTTCGGGGACTAGCTAGTTATATTATCTGCTCTATTGTTGTATTTTAAAGCCTCTCATGCAGGAATCATGCCTAAGAAGCACGAGTATGCCACTACCTCAAAGGTAATGACATCACAAAAAGCAAGGGAACATGTCGAAGGAAGAAGCCTAGTTCAAGCACCACCCTTTCAAATAGACAACAGATTCCCATTTTACCAGCAGGTTGAAGAATCGGGATTGCTAGAGCTTGTACAGCAACGTTCAGAAGGAAACCTGGCCTTGCTAAGCACTTCTATTTTCAGGAAAAGCTGATTGCAAAGGTGGATAACCTCATTTTTTGCGATGAGCCTCTCAGGGAAATAAATCCTGAAGCCATCAGAATTCACTACAATTTACCCAACCATTCCACTGGTGCATATGCAGTAGGGGAGAAGGACAACAACCTTATACTTTATGGAGAGATTGATAAAACATTATGCATTTTAGGAAGAGGATGGGAAACCAAGGAAGATAAGAACGGTCATATCTATAATTATAAAAAATATCTCAACAACAATGCCCGTATGTGGTTGCACTTCCTTAGCTTCAATATCATGCCATCATCCCACTCCAGTGACATCACTTCACCTCAAGCCCACTTGCTCTATCAACTAATTAAGCAGAGACTGGAAACACTGCAAGATGTCATCTTTGCATCCATCAAGGAGGTAGCCATTCGTGGAAGAAAAGGGGCATGGATGATGTTGCCACACCTTATATCTGATCTCTACATAAAGGCCAATGTCAGGGCCAGTGGGCAAGATCTTGTGTTTTAACCTTGCTAGTTCATGAACGTGGACCGGCTAGATTTTGCAGAAGAAGTACCAGCCATAGGCACACAACACAGGAAGAGTGGTAAGGGAAAGTGAACCACCAGAAAAGCCAGAGCGGAGATTGATACTGAGGGATTGGCTAAGAAGATGGACTTTCTTCTAAGGAGATAGGAGGGAAACCTATGAAGCCTTCCAATTCCTATATAGGAACTAGCTAGAGTTAGCAGAGGCAGAACAAATCACCCTTGAGGCAGTTCCACCCTCATACTTCACAGAAAAATACTCAGCACCACCCACAAACACTCCCAGCAGCTCCAGGAAGGGGAAAGAGATAATGGCTGCCCCAGACTCAGAGGACGAGAATGAGGAGATGGTAGAAGGAGAATCAGAGGACTTTTAGGATCTTTTGTTTTTATAGTTTCTTTTCAATTTTTCTTTTTATTTCTGACCATGACTTCACTGACTATAGATGACTGTATGATGAATATAGTATGATATGCCATGAATAGCTTTTTATGCTGGTGTCCAACCCCTAAAACAGAGATTAAAAGGTAAAGGAAAGGGTTGGACTAAATACCCCCTACACCTGAACATAGAATGCTGGATCCTAAAGTGTGAGGGGTAAGCCATGAAAATAACAAATGAGTATTTGTGTAGTAGTTTTCTGGTATACATGTACAGGTAGCAATAGAAAGGTATGAGTAAACAGAGACACCATTCATTATCGAGTCATAGTGTTTCAGGGAGATTAAGTATTTCTTTCCCCAAATTACTCGATCCGTTGTGGGTAAAAATAATTGTCAAATAAGTGTGGAGGGAAGAATATCTTTCCTAAACAATTTTGTTTAAAAGTTTTGCACTTAGATAATTTTTTTTATTTTCATTTTGTCCGAATTTGATCGATTTTATTTTTCTTTTTGAAATTTTGAAATTTTTAAACCCTATGAGCCATCGCTACTCATCACAATATGTCTCTCTTTAAATAATTGATTGTTTTAATTCTGTCTGTTGAATCTATTTTTTTCTGCTAAGTATCCTTCCTTCTTAAAACTTTTTGTCCTTGAACCATTGAAGACAATGCTTGTTTTAAGTCTGGGGGGTGGAATCACTCCATGTAGAAATTTTAAGACTTCAGGGTCCTGCTAATTATTTTGATCCAAAATTTGGGTAAATTTTTCGAAATAAATAAATGGTAATATGGGACCCAGCATCGGACACATGAACTGCACGCAGGAACATTGTCTCGGCATAATCCATTCTTCTGTCCGTAGGCGCTAGACCTCTCTAGCTGGAGTTCCATCCCTCTGATTTCCAACCGCTCTCGTTATGAATCTCTGAATCACTAGAATATCAGTGGCACCCACCGTGGTCTTACTTAGTGATGCGTGCTGAGTGCAATCAAATTAATATTATTAATTATTTTCCTACTTCCACTTAACACAATTTTGAGTATAGAGTAAGCATGCTCGAACCCATAGGGATAGGGTGACTTTTTGTACTTTTCAATTAATCAAGACTTCAATGGAAAAGAGTGTAAAATAACCAAAAGGGGGTTTTGAGTGATTGATGCAAGTAAATAAATCAAAGAAAAATTAATTAAATGCAGGTGATAATGAGTGTAATAAAATTCAAGAGTACCCAAGATTATGGTTAATCCTAACACTTCAATTATGTTGTTTGATTCTTTCTGACAATTAAATTCAATATGCCGATATTAGTCTTAGTCCCTGTTATCGTTGTATGGTCTGTTGATCCTATACAAACCCTAACCCAATATTAGTCTTATCATATGTCTATGCTGAAAATCATAATAAAGAGCAGCATTGATTCAAGGAAGCTAATATAACTCCATTAGGCTCTCGGGTATATGTCTACCCTATGAGAAAATCTAGTAACTATACGAGTAATTAACCTAGATCTAACGGTATTTAGTTCCCTGACTAAACGTAAGCGCCTCTTTCAAGGTCACCTATATCCTTTAAATTACCCTAAGAGGTGATCAAGCAATTATGGTTTAAGCACAAAACTAAATAAACGTCAAATACATTGAATTCAACCATAAAAATTGTCAAACAAGCATAATATTCATGTAGGCAACCATAACCCTAGGATAGAAAAGACTAGCCTAGTATTGCCGTAGAAAATACAATCCCAAAATTAACATCAATGACCAAAAGAAGAGAGAAGAAAAACAAAGAAGAAGAAGAAGAAGAAGAAGAAGAAGAAGAAGAAGAAGAAGAAGAAGAAGAAGGAAGGAGCTTTGTCTTCTAGCTTAAATCGCCTCCTTGCTCGACTCAATATCACCAAAAATTGCTACCCGGACGTGTTTCTCTAACCCCTAGCAGAGCTTCACTCTCAGAACTCACCCCATGACTCCGAATGTGTGCAATCATGGTCCAAAACGCTTTTTTAATAGTGAATTCGCAAATTACCCGTGTTGCCCATGCGAAATGCTAGCACCATATAGGTGCTGCTGCAACACCATATAGGTGCTGCTGCAGCACCAACATTTTGTTTTTGCTATCTTATTTTTCAATGTTTTCCCCAAATGGCGCTGCAGCACCATATAAGTGGTGATTTAGTAGCACTTTCTGTTTCCAACATTTTGCTGTAGCTCCAATCTTCATCAACACTTCCCATTGTCCACTCCAAACATGCCAATCCTGATCCATTTTGCTTTCCAATGTTTCCTAAAATTCCCAATTGTATTGAACCTTGTTGCTTGATATCTTTCATACCTGAGAATAATAGCAATGCATCAACAATTTATTCAAGAAGCATCAAAATTCAATTAAATCATAAACTATCCATAACTCATTAAAATTATGCAATGCTTCACCAGACATCTGAATATCAAGAAAACCACTAAAAACCAATCAAAGTTTGACTAGAAGATAGTTAAAACCCTAAGAATGAGTATAATAAATGCCCTGAATAACTCTATTTTATAGAGTTATCACTCAGATTACAGAAACAAGTAAAATACGGTCAAGACAAATGGCAAACATTCTCAGTATTTCAAGAAAGCCTCTTTCTGGCTGATAGCTCTTTGGCTTACAATCCAAGAACGTCGAAGAAGCGAAAGGTGGAGAACAAAGCCTTCAGGTTTCTTCCCACACCAGGTGACGCAGAGGCAGAACAATTTCCAATGGTAATCTCCGCCAACGTCAACGGGTAATTGGAGAAACGCGTTCTGGTGCATCAGGGATCATCCATCGACATGTTATAGTACCATGCATTCTCCAAGATGGGAGGAAGATATGAGGACCTGCAATCCTCGTGATTGGAAGTGGCAAATTTCAATGCTAATGAGGTTCTAATCACAGGTACAATCGATCTACATCTTTCTTTGGGCAGTATTGATGACTCGACAAAGCATACGGTCTGCTCTGCTGTAGTAGATATAGCATCCACGTACAGTGAAATAATAGGAATACCCACATTAATCAAGTTAAGAGCTGTGATATCTACGGCATAGCTAAGAATGAAAATTATCAGCCCATGGAGAACAAGTGAAATTCTCGCCGATTATGAAGAGGCCAAGTCGTGTTATATGGCTAACATCAACAATACGCTGAGTCAAAATAGTAAGATATTAAGGAGCAAACCATCTGGCGACTCGGATATAATCAACCTTAGGGACAAAATACCGGGAACCTAGCCTGAACCCTCGGAAGAACTAGTACTAGTAAGGATATATGGTAATCAAGACCTTAGAGAAATACGAGTAGGATCCCGCCTTCAAGAATCAATTAAGGAACCCTTAGTAAGCTTCCTAAAATAATATAAGGATTTTTTGCATGGATCCCTACAGACATGCCAGGAATAGACCCACGATTAGTTTGTCACTCGCTAGACACTAACAATAGACTTCTAGTCATTCAAAAGAAAAGAAAATTTGGAGAGGAGCAGCAGAAGACGATAGATAAGGAGGTTCAAAAGTTATTAGATGCCGGATTCATTAGGGAAAGTAAATACCCACAGTGGTTATGAAACATAGTTCTAGTGAAGAAAGCCAATGGAAAATGGCGAATGTGCGTAGACTTCATAGATCTAAACAAAGCTTTCCCTAAAGATGCATACCCATTGCCTAGCATAGATAAATTAGTTGATGGGACATCCGGTCACAAGTTGATAAGCTTTTTAGAGAATGATGGACAATCTTTAAAAACCAAATAGGTAGCAACCTAGAGGTATATGTAGACGATATGGTGGTAAAGTCCATAGAGGAAGATCAACACTTACAGGACCTAAGAGAAGTCTTTGATGAATTGAGACAGTAATATGAAATGAAACCCAACAAAATGAGCCTTAGAGTTTCGGCAGGAAAATTCCTAGGCTCCATGATAACCCAAAACAGGATAGAAGCAAAACCAGAAAAATGCCAAGCCGTATTAGAAATTGAGTTGCCTAGGACGGTAAATGAAGTACATAGGCTAGTGGGCAGGTTGGTAGCACTGTCTAGATTTCTATCAAGATCAACGGACAAATGCCTACCGTTCTTTAAAACATTAAGAACCGCTAACCCCTTCCAATGGACAGATGAGTGTGAACAAGCATTCATAAAGTTAAAATAATATCTAGCTAATCCTCCTATACTTGCAAAACCGTTGAAAGGGGAAACATTATATGTCTATCTGGCTGCAACACAGCAATCCATCAGCTCGGCCCTCTTTAGGGAAAATCTGACAGGTCCATACCCGATATACTTCACAAGTAAGGTACTTCAACAAGCCGAGGCTTGGTAGTAGAGTATAGAAAAATTAGCATACACATTAGTGACCTCAGCCAGAAGGTTAAGGCCATATTTTCAACAACACACTATAATTGTAAGAACTGATTAGCCATTAAGACAAATCCGATTAAAGCTTGATTTAGTAGGTCAACTCACAACTTGGGCCATAGAATTATCAGAATTTGACATCACGTACAAACCATGCCGAGCCATTAAAGGGCAGGCTCTCGCAGACTTTATAGCCGAAATGACATTACCAAATAAAACATGCTCGGACACAATTAAGGAACCATATTGGATTGTATATGTTGACAGCTCTACAAAAGCCACTTGTAGTGCAGGTTTAATAGTCGAAATCCCATCCGGGGTCGTGGTTGAACAAGCCATCAAATTTGCCTTCAAAACATCAAATAACCAACCAGAATACGAAGCCATGCTTGCAGGACTGGAACTAGCTCAAGAACTGAGACCAGACAGAGTCCAAGTCTTTAGTGACTCGACGCTCGTGGTCAACCAACTAAGTGGAGAATTTGATACCAAGGAGGAAACCATAAAGACATATGCGCAACTAATCCAAAACACAATGAAGACCTTTCATGAGGTCAGGAAGATAGCTGGATGACGCCCATTGTGGCATATGCGCAGATGCCCTCTCCAAGTTAATAAACACCAAGACAACCAGTGGATTCAAGTTAGTGATTCAGAAACGACTAGAAAACCCCATCATATAGCGACAAGAAGAACTACCGATACGCCAGGAAGATAGCTGGATGACGCCCATTGTGGCGTACCTTAGAAACGAAACGCTGCCAGAAGATAAACAAGAAGCTCAGAAGGTAATATGGCGAGCAACCAGATACTTCATGTAGGGGAACAACCTGTATCGAAAAGGAGTATCCAGGCCTCACTTAAGATGCATCACCACCCAATAAGGGAAAATAATCTTACAAGACATACATGCCGGGTGGTGCGAGAGCCACGAGGCAGCTATGGCTTTCAGAAGAAAGACCTTGCTAGCAGGCTACTACTGGCCCATGTTCACTATGGACGCCGAGCAACTAGTAAACCACTGTGATGGCTGCCAGAAGCACAGCGAATACACACACATACCGAAAAATGAGTTACAGATCATCTCATCGCCATGGCCATTCCATATTTGGGGAATAGATATCTTTGGACCCTTCCCTCTGGCAGTGGGTGAAGTTAAGTACCTGATAGTAGTAGTAGAGTACATCACCAAATGGATCGAAGAGGAATCGATAACATCGACCACGTCCTTAAAATGCCTAAAGTTCTTATGGCAAAATTTTATAAGCCAGTTCGGACCTTCTCATGTCTTGATCTTCGACAATGGCAGACAATTCATTAGCGAAACCTTCAAAAGTTACTGTGAATACTGGCACATCAAACTAAGTAGAACCTCAGTAGAACACTCGACAACAAATAGACAAATCAAGCTAGCTAATAGAATCATACTCACGAGACTCAAGAAACAACTAGATGACACCAAAGGCAAGTGGGCAGAAGAAATACCCTCGGTACTATGGTCCTACAGGACCATGCCATAGACTGCTATAGGGGAAACCCCATATGCACTCACATACGGCTGAGAAGTACCAATTCTAAGAGCATCCAATTATCAGATTGAAGAAAAAAGGAGAGTAACAACAACCAACCTCGACACAATAGAGGAAAGAAGAGAACAAGCACAAATCAGGGTCGCCGTCTACAAGCAAAGGATAGCCCGACGCCACCATATAAGAATAAAACCCATAAGCTTCGGTGAAGGAGATTTATTGCTCCGGGCAGCTATCAATAATAAAAAGGACTCGACACATGGAAAACTAGCACCAAATTGGGAAGGTCCATACAGGGTGATCAAAGTGCTGTTGAATGGAGCATACAGACTTGCCACAATAACAGGCAACGCCCTCCCGAGCACATGAAATATAGCTAGCTTGAAGGGATATCACTAAATAGTCCTAGCCTTTAAGGCCCTCGGGCACCCAAAGCCCTCTGATCGCTCACTTTTCACGAATTCGAATTACTTCGAATTGAGGTTTCAACCGGTCGTCACGGTTGTGATCAAATAAAAACCTAAAGTAGCATAGGGTGCAACCCAAGGGTCGAATCTCTTGCAGAATCTTTGTATTAATCTACAATTGGTTAGTATCACATAGCAAGTAGGTATTTGCATAACGAGTAGGGAGTTGATGGGTGTAAAACAATATAAAACAGGATCTCAAGAAGAATAGAACTCAGCAATCATTGCCAATCAGAAAATATTCAGGTATGATTCATTCATACGAAATTTATCCTATTCTTGAAAGTGATGTATTACGAAAGCCTATCTAAAGATTCATTTTATCCTTGGCCGGGAACATCAATAACATGCATCAAAAGATTTTATGATATTATTAAACAAACTAATATTTGAGTGAGTCAATCAATTAATCTAATTTTATTGTAATAAGAGATACAAGCAATCAAGAATCCGAAGAATAGAATTGTATTGAATTTTGAAACCAGAAGACCTAAGCGCCTTTCCATATAAGTCAAATCTTTACTAATTTATTATGAAGAATCTAGTATATTTATACACGTTCGTTCATGGTTGAATGTAGCAACATAATGACATACAAAACATATGAAATACAATCATAAACTCGGAAAGGATAAATACAAACATCGAATGAAATTAATAAACCCTATTGAAGAGCCATCGACTCATGGCTATCCTAGTTCTTCTTTGAAACCCAAGAAGAACTTAGCCGCTCATATCTCTCTAACCTAATCTATACTAATATGTGGGAATCACTAAATTGGTGGATGCCTTTGGCACCTTGTGAGATAATCATCAATTGTTATGGAATTTAATATTTGAATTTAAACTAATTTGAAAGCATCTCTAACTCCTTTGATGACTGGGATCCTCATTAAATTTGCTCATGAAGGTTGCTGCCATGTCATTGCCTTCTCCATGCCGCACACTCGCTGTGGCAAGCTGTTTTGCTCGTTACAATGATCTATGCTTCCCTACTCGCGATGGCGAGTGCCCTTCTTCTCTCTTGCTTAGCTTTCTTTTCTGGGCCTTGCTACGAGTTCCTCCTTTGGATCCAGTTCATTTACATGGAGTATGTCTTCCCATTGATCCCTGTTAAGCCTGCAGTACTCAACAAACATCAAACGCACCTATGCAATATTCCATTGGTTTTGCGGATAATCAAGATATTAATAAATAGCGCATTTTATGGGCATTTTATCACATTTTTGGCTCTACCTCTTATGTCAAATTATTCAACCTTTTTGGTTCAAAATCATATGTTTTTATCTATAATTTATGCTATTTACCACACTAAAGTTAGGTTGATTTTGGGTGCGATCGCCCTCAGAAAGAGGCACAAAAAGTCCCAACCTATAAGGCCCTCAAGCACCCCAAAGCCCTGACAAAGAGGCACTCTATCTTAAGACAAAGTGCATCAACAAAAGGATACTCTGGCAAAAGAAAGCGCCCCGACCGTGTAACATCCGTCGTTTTCCGTTAATGGAATAATTGTTTGTTAACTAACTCTAACGCAATGCTTGTGTTTGACATTGCTTGATGCATTTAGAAAGCATATAGAAATCCACTAGTTGAATCAATGACTATAGTAAGGGACTAAAATGAAAGTGCCTTAAGTGAAAGATAAAGTAAGTGTGTGAGGGAGAGAAATGTGATTTTCTCCCTAAGGCTTGGTGGACACCTCTTGTATGTTGGAGAAGCTAGCACAACACACACAATCATCATTCCCACCACACTTAGAAAGAGAAGCACCTAGAGAGAAGGGAGAGCACTCAAAAGGAGGATTCAAGATTGGAATCCGATTCGGGCAAAAATCAATCCGTAGAATCGAAGCTAAACACCAACTAAACAAGAACCTAGCTTCTGAACAAGGTAATCAAAGCTACCAACCTCTCTAATTTTCAAATTAGGCTTTCAAAGAAATGGCCAAAAACTTGATTTCAGATTTTTAGGCCATTTGAAAGGAAAAATCTGCTTTCCTATGTTTTCTTCAGCTTAGAATGGATGTAGATGATGAGTGCATGCTTGGATTTAGCTGGAAATTAGATAATCTAGAAAGGGTTTGGAAATGGGTATGGGTTTTAGCTTAAAATTCATATTTAAGCTTGTTTAACCATGTTTCTGGGCTAGTTTTTAGGGGTTTTAACGTGTTAATAATAGAGAACAAGTTTATAAAACTTCCATGACTTGAATGGTTGGATTCTTAGTTGAATTCTTGAGAAAAAAATGCTTTAAAAACACAGAAATTAACGTGGTACTTGACTTCTAGGCCAATCCAGTCGACTTCCATGTTCTTTTATGCCCAGAATTCATCTCAAGAACATATCAGTCGACTTCCAGCCCAAACCAGTCGACTTTCATGCCCAGAAAACGCAACAGAGCCAATCCGATCGACTGCCATGTTAAAGCAGTCGACTTGCATGAAGAAAAATGTGAAAAACATAATTAATGAGCTCCAAAACTCTTCAAATTTGGCAGGCTAAAACTAGATAATTGAAAGTTTACGATTGCCAAATTTCATTAATTTTGGATCCTTGTTGGTACCCTTTTTGTAGACATGAACTTCAAGAAATTATTTAGAAAACATTTCTAGTTTTCATATTTTTATTTAGTTGTTGAAGTACCAAATGAAGGATTTAAAGGCGACAATTTTATATGTGGATTCCTCATATCCTAAATAACGGATCTGGAAAATCTGATGTCATTTGGAACTCATTTAATATGGTTTTGGCAAGTATTTACAAAATTCAGGTCTGCTACCCTGCCACATCAAACCGCTACAGTAAAACTCGATTTTGAGCTAAATTTTGGCAGCCAATGATATTTAATATTCATAAATTTGTCGTAATTATTTTAGAATTTTTGGAGTTTTATAGAACAAGTTATGAGTTTACAAAGTTGGCAAATTTACCAAATGAAATTGAAACACTTTGTTTTGCAAAAGTTCTTTCTTTAACACTTCTAAAAGGATTTCAAATGCCCCATGACATGCTTAAACATTATGCTCTAGGTTTAGAAAGTAATATGACCTAAGGGTATAGAGAAATAACATAGAAATTAAAAGAGTAAGTATTTATTAATTATGATCTACATATGAATAGGTCCATAACTGAATGTTCAATTGTTGGTATGGGACGGTCGTTGACCTTTCCACGGTTGTACCATAATTTAGGATGGTAAAACATCCAATAGACCAAGTATGGATTTTGCAAACACCGTGTTGATTGCCGAACTTTAAGTTAGTTGAACATTTGATCAAGAATGGACTACATACTTAAAGTTAAAATAACTAAGGTTGGAACCTAGACATTGCATCTCATAATTACATAGATAGCATGCAAAAAGGACGATCTACGTAATTTTATAAGAGTGGAACCGTTAACAAGAGACGGGGATCTCTAATTTAATAAGAGTGGAACCGTTAACAAGAGCCGGAGATCTCTAA
Source organism: Senna tora (assembly GCA_014851425.1). NCBI lineage: Eukaryota > Viridiplantae > Streptophyta > Magnoliopsida > Fabales > Fabaceae > Senna > Senna tora. The sequence goes on along the minus strand of CM026261.1, from coordinate 13,639,536 downwards.
TTTAATAAGAGTGGAACCGTTAACAAGAGACGCAGACTCCAACTGAATAGGAGTGGAACTGTTAAAAAGAGACGTGGATCTCCAAACTTCATAGAAATGATTCCATGGGCTAGATATAACCAACCAGTAGTAGAGACGATCTATTAGTTAAAGCATGGTGATCTTCATTAGAGTGGTACTCGGATCCACTAAAGACGCTCCAGATAGTACACATAATAGAGATAGCGTGTTAGCTATAGGTTCTTATTTCTTATTACCCATTAGAATTTTATGTATGTGTAACCATTGGGTGGTACTCACAGTACTGTTATATTTCTACTTGATTGTTATTTCTCTACCATTTAGTTATATGAGGATATGTTTAGAAATTGATGCTCATGTTATGTTTAAGAAAGATATGCCATTCCATTTCATATGCCCTATCATATATGAATTTCTATGCTAAATGTTTTATGAAGAGTATGACATGCATAAGTTTTAAGTTAAGCATCACATCCATATGGTTCAAAAAGTATGATGAGAAAGGAATGCAGTGATTTCTGCGTGAGGCACAATGGTACATAGCGACAGTTTTAAAACAAGGTAGTTATGATTACTGGGGTTTATCCTCATTACGTTGGTGTGTATAAGCAAACTAGGTACCTTATTACTCTCGAGGCGAAATCGGAGTGATGGGGGTAGTATGGCTCAAACAAGAGACAGGATCTAAGACAGGGCAGAGTAATGATAGATTAGACATTAAAGCATACAGTCTTATGTTTTTATATTGCATTTAATGTATTACCATTCCCCTAATGGCCTTGATGGATAATTGTTTGTTATGTATAGTATGGAATGGAAGAACTGAGGGTGACTCATTGAGTTGTACCCAAAAGTTAGTATTGAAATGAGATTTGAGTGGCAGAGTATGTTGCCACCATATCTCCTGTATTGACTAACTTAATGTATTTTATTATAACCTAGCAAGATATATCAAAGTTTAATAGAAAACTTCTTATGCATGTGCTTGTAGTGTTATATTATGATGAATTAATAAATTATGTTTTTAGTTTCCATTGTCTTTACAAAAGTAAGAACCCAAGAATAGAACCCAAACCAACTCGATTTAATTTATTAACTTGGTTAAAGTTATAACGAACTCGGGTAAAGGTACTTAGTAACATACTAGTTTTGAGGTATATGTAAGAATTACCTTAAATTAATCACTTAAAATGGACCTTAGGATCGGGATGTTACAGAATGGTATCAGAGCATCCTTACCTAAGTCAGAACCAACTAGTAGGGCTCAAACTAGGTAGTACGGATAGGTTCAGGCAAAAGTACCCTAACTTAACAATGTATTATTGAGATTAGCTACCTCAATCATATTTTTTTTCTAGATTGAGATATGATTTCACTTAGGAAGAATGTTGAACCGGAGTGAGGAACTGTGGGTAACCTTATTGTAGTTTTGTATACTCTGAAAGGCATGGCAGGCCATAACCCAAGTCCCCATGTGGTTTTGAAGAAGTAGGAATAAGTAGTTGTAGTAGCCAAAAGTCCACAGAAACTCAACCTACCATAGGTGGATTGAATCTAAATTTTTTCAAAGGCCTAGATTTCCTTGTAAGTGTGAGCTGAATATAATGTTATTGAGGAGATGATTGAAATTTCTATGTTGTGTTATTTGATGATTGCTTGAAATTTCTAGATTTGCTTAAGTTGAAAGTGGTTAGAAGTGAGTATGTTGTTGATGTAATTCTAGGATGACTAACTTAGTTAGGGTACTTTTGACAAAGTATCCCTAAGGAAACACTTTCTTGTTGAGAAACAAAAAAGGAGTTGGATTTTTCTTGTAGTTTTATTAGGGTCATACTTTGTTTGATGAGGCGATGGACCAAGTCCTTTTTCTCATCCAAAGTGAACCCCAATGGATCATGGAAGATAGATCTTTTTGTTGATTGATTTTGTTTGTTTGCTTATGTTGAACAGTAGTATGAGTTTAGGAATGAATAAAGTGTCTAGAACCAAATGACCCTAAATAGTGATGAGTAACCAATGAATTCTACAAGTAAGATTTAGCGAGTAACATTTATATGTCCCTCTTAAGATGAGCCTCTACGCGTCTAGAAAGTATTTTGTAGTGATAGATCATTCTAGTGTAGTTCCGGAGGAGATAACTAATCTCCCACCTTATAGAGGAGTAGAATTCTCTATGGAGTTGTTTCATGGAATGGAACTAATCTTCATAGCACCATAAATAATACCCCTTCTAGAATTAAGTAAGCTAAAGACATAGATAGAGAACATTTTAAGAAGCCCATTCATTAGTCCTAGTGAATCACAAGGGACACTCTAGTGTTACTTTTGAAGAAGAAAGATGAGAGTCTTAGGTTAGCAATCAACCATAGGTAAGCGAACAAGGTTACCATAAAGAACAATACTCATTTACTAAAATAGATTATCATTTTGATCGGTTAGGAATGAACTAGTTGTCATAAAACATTATGGTCCTAAATTGTTATAGATTTCCTTAATGTCTTTCAGGAAGATATGACTGGTGTTTCTTCTAGAAGAGAAGAATAATCCCTATGGAGTTGGTCCTTGGGATGGGACCGATCTCTGTAGCGCTATAAAGAATGTCTCCTCCTGAGTTAGGTGAACTAAAACCCAGATAGAGGTTCTCTTACGTAGACAGTTCATCGGACCAAGTGCATCACCATGGGATACATTGGTACTACTTGTGAAGCCGAGAGATCTAAGCTTTACGATGTATATTAACTATAGTCTGTAACATCCTAACTAAATTAGGGGTAATTAGGGAAATTAAACTTAAATTTAGAATTTATTCTATAGATTTTTGCTTGATGACTTGCTTTGTGATTGCAATTAGAGGTTTAATAGCTTAGCTAAAGAGAGAGTGGGAACCTTAGTGACCAAAGACTTAGTTAAAATAGGTTACAAAACCCTATCTTAAACATAGGGACTAAATTCAAAGAAAATAACTTTATATAAAGTTATTACAAATAAAATTAGATTAAATCATATAAAATCAGGAAAAATAACTAGACACTTAATTATTTTGTGAGAACACCTTATAAGTAAATTAATACTTAGAATGAGGGAAATCAAACATTAGAAATAGATGAAAACCCTGAATTTTCTCTAGTAGAAATTTAGGAACTAAACTGAAAAGAGTTGAAACGGCCAATTAACTCAAAAACCACTAGAAACCGAAGGACCACTTAGCAATTGAGATAAGCTGAAGCAGCTTCAGCACCTTAGGTGTCTAAATGCCATCCAAATCGAGCCATAAGGCTGCCACATTGGATCACTCCTCACATCATCTTACTTGTTCACTAAGGCAAGTCACCTAAAGAAACCAAGGGAGAGGTCTTTTATTTAGAAGCCAAAATGGAAATAAAGAGAATAGAGAGTGAGTAGAGAGTGAGAACTAGAGAAACGTGGGTTTGGAGCTAAGGAAGGAGAGGGAAACCGAGAGGAGCAAGCTTCACATCTTATTGGGGATTCTTGAAGACGACTCGAGCCAAGCACTAGGATTTCACTCTTCTTTTCAATTTTCTGAACTTGCTGAACTGAGGTAACGTATTGTTACTGTTCCCTTATGCTTATGGAACTGAGTTTAAGGAAAAGTATCCACCAATTTGGTGGTACAAGTCTTGAGAAGTTCAACTCATACTTGCTGTAATTTTTCTGTTTTCATCTTGACCTTTCTTGAATTAAATGAGGATTCTGAACTCCATACTTGATGGAATGCTGCGTGTAAATAGTAAAATGAAAGTTAAGACAATAAGGAATCTTAATCGTAGCTTGGATGTAACATTGGAGTTGAATCCTGAGAGTTATGTACCTCGAAAGGTCACTGTTGACACATGAACTCTGTTTTTTATTCGATTCTGTTCTTACCTTCAATTCTGAATATTCTGAAAACTTGGGTTCTTGAACTCATTAGGTATGATAAGACACTTAATTAAGTGTATAGTGAAGCATTTAATTGGTGGTTTTGGTGATGATTGCCCTGGTTTAAAGTTTCTCCTACAGTACCTTGAGCATGTGGTATTTAAGTATGATTTGTGAAAATGAATGGTCTCTTTATCTGGTTTGATTATGGACTTTCCTGATATAAGTTGATTTTAAGGCTTTAACCTTGCTGTGTGAAAGTTTTGGTTGAATATAAACCTCGGGAAATCTATAATATAATGAAATTGTGACTAAAAGAGAATTTATTCATTTTTAAAGACCGTAGATGGGAAAAAGGTGCATGTAATATGTGAGAGTGCTAAATTTGATTTACCTCTGTGATTTCATGATTCTTTTGACTAGCATGAGTGTACTTATGTTTTAAAATTAACACAATAGTTAAAAGAATTCAAAGCATGGTAGTATCTTGATGATTAAGAAAGCAGAAGGATAAAAAATGATATATTATGTATAGACTCTTTTATGTTCTATGATTGGGAGATTGATAAATATATTGATTCTTATTTGGCTTATGACCATGCTGAGATATGAAATCGTGAAATCATATTTGCTTTAAATTTTGAAACTAAGCATGAGAACTGATGTCTTACACTTGTTGGATGTTGTTTAAGAAATTTATTTCTTTATGGAGAAATGAGACTTTTGTCACTTTGAGTCCTCTTAGTTGTCTTCTGTAATTTCTAGAGAACATGAAAAAGGAGCTAAAATAAAGGCTGTGGACTTGGGTTTAAGTGTTGTCCTTGTTTAAGAAGTGCATGATGAAAAGGACGGTTAAAGTGAAGCTATATGGCTGAAATGTGCTTTTCTTTGCAAACAGGGTTGTTTAGCAATGTTATGTTGACTCAAAATTGCATGAACAATTTTTAATTGATGATTGAATACTTACGATAAAGTTTGGAACTTTGAAAAATGCCTACTTGATGAATTTAGTTGTTGTATGGACTAAAATGCAAATATTTGCCTAGAATGCAAATTGGCTTTTCTGATGGGTTTTTCTGCATGATAAGAACTTGTAAAATGTTCTTTTGTTGTTTAGAATCATGCTACAAAGTTTGAGGTCCTGAATGTGTCAATTGGCTCAAATTGGATGTTGTAGGGACTAAAGTGCAATAAAAACCTATTTTGGTATGATTGAGATAGTATAGATGCTATGCATGATGAAGTTGATGAGAAATGATGTCAATTAGTGCTCAAACTAAACTCAAGCATAAAGAGGGACCAAAATGATATTTTTGATTCTTTTGGGCCCAAAACTCTAGTTTTTCCTGCTAGTTTGATGCTTCAATTTTGGGTTATAACTGTTTTGTGATTTGGCATGCTCATGCTGTGATTTTGATGCTTGAATGTGAAATTATAACTATTGCTTCCATTACAAGTTGTGTTGACTTGGTAGTTTTAGCAACAAAGAGAATCATGATGCTTGGTTTTGCTTTAAGTGTGTGGCATCCATTCATTGTGGAAAGTATTTAAGCATGAAATGCATGTGATAGTGTACCTTGGCATTATGTATGAGATTGATTGGCATCTGGGATGTCGTAATTTGCTACGATGCAAATAAATGATTATATCTGACATTTGTTGAAATGAAATAATGAGTTAATCGTAATAAACATTACCATGATTTTGGAAAACTTACACAAGTGAAAAGGACACATTATCTAGCTAGGAATGCGTTCGGGACGTAGTGTCTAACATATAGTGGGGAAAGACCCAGTACCAGGTGATGGTGATCCAATGGTTTTAACTTTGTGTGCACACCAGGGGACGCCTTGGATGTTAGATAATACTAATCACTTACTTTGGCCATCCCGATCTGTATGATGAAATGTTTTGTCCTGTTTCATGATTTTATACTAGTCTGTGTGACCTGTCTATGTGACAAATTGGTCTGTGTAACCATAGTCTGTGTGATTATTGGTAATTGTTTATGTCAATTAATTGGATCATCTGTGTGAGGTCCGAAATGTCTGTGTAACAAATAGGTCTTTGTGACCGTAGTCTGTGTGACAAATTGCACGTCTATGTGACAAATTACTTGTTTGTGTGACAAACTACATGTCTGTGTGACAAAAATGCATATATAAGATGTCCGTGTGATAAATTACCTGTATGTGTGAAAAAATGCATATCTGAGATGTCTGTTTGACAAACTGCATGTCTGTATGACGTACTACCTGTTTGTGTGACAAAATGTATATCTGAGTTGTCTGAGTGACAAACTGCCTGTCTGTGTGACAAAAATGTATAATTGAGTTGTCTGTATGATAAACTGCATGTCTGTCTGACAAAATGCTTTTCGATAATGATTGTGAGATAAACTACATGATTGGGGATATCTGTGTGTTCCTTCCCAATTGATGGAGATATCTTGTAATTGATATGAATCTAATTAGTATACTGTAGTATGCATTATTTGAATGTGAAATATATGCAAAGGGAAGATTTTCTATATTCTTCGTAATGCTGCTAGACTTCTAACGGTTTTAGAAAAATTGGTAATCATTATTATTGGGATTATTATCTCATTACGTTAGTATGTTCAGATGGCCAGGTTTCGTATGATGCTTCAGGTCGTGATAGCATGTGTGGAGGTGCCGTTCTTTGGCCAAGTTTAATTTTTGACAGACTAGAAGACTGATGTATAGTATACCAGCCTGTGAGCTATGACTTTTAACTTTGGTTTGTGTTCCATACTTTTTGACGGCCTGCGAACCTTACTCACTACTTACTATGGCTTGCGTGCCAATATGGATATGTATGTATATATGATTCACTGGATATGTATGTTGTATGGAGGTTAAGTCCTCACATTGCTAGTCTCTAGGACATGTATTTATGAATTCTTGGAATGTCGCATACATAACTTCTAGTTTCTGAGGTTAAATAACCAAAGGCTAAGAAAGGGATCCTTTGGTATAAACACTAATCACTTGTTAAAAGAAAAAACTAATTTAGACCCATTTTCATTAGGAAATAAGATAAGAGAATTCCTTATTTAAATTAGTAAAATACAGTTAAGAAACTACGATGTTACATAGTCAGCTTAGACTAGTAATTGTGAAGAACAAGTACCCAATCCCTAGGATAGACAATCTTTAGACCAGTTAAGAGGAGTCATCGTATTCTCTAAAATTGATTTGAGGTCGGGGTACCATCAAATCAGAGTTAGAACTAGAGACATTCTTAAGGGTGTTTTAGAAACTGGCTAGTGCATTATGAATTCTTTGTAATGCCTTTAGTTCCGATAAGTGTTCCAACTACTTCCATAGATTACATAAAATTGCATCCTAGACCCTACTTCGATTGGTTCATTTTAGCATTTATTGATGACATACTTATGTATTCCATGACTAGGGAAAAGCAGTTGCACACAAAGCTTACAAACCGCGGATTTTGGTTAGATGAAGTAAAATTCTTAGGATACGTGATATCTAAGAATGTAGTAGATGTAAATCCTAGTAATAGGAGTGCAATAGCGAACTTAGAGAGATAGTGATAAAATCCTTAATTTCCTTGGATTAGGTAGTCGCTAAAGAAGTTCATTCAATGGTTTTCGCATATAGCATTGTCTTTGAACTAAGTGAACTCGAAAGGAGGTACCTTTCGCAGAAAATTTAAGATATGACAATAACTTCTTAACACCAAGTGAAAAGTTAACTACCACACCTCCCTTAGTAACACTTGATCCTTTAAGAAAGATTGAGTTTTTTCCACCGACACATCTAAGAAAGATTATATTGCGTGTTAAAATAAGAAAAGAGGGTAGTAACCTATGCCTCCAGACCATGGAGACCTCATGTACAGGAGCTTTCCTTTCACACGATCTAGAAGTAGCAGTCATAATTTTTCCATGAAGATATGGGACATTATCTTTATGGGAGTAAGTTTAAGGTATGTAGTGACCATAGAAGTCTCATATATCACTTCGATGAGAGGTAGTGGAACTTGAGACAAATGAGATGGATGGAGTTCTCAAAGGACTAAAACTTCAAATTGAAGTACCATCCAAGAAAGGCAAATGTGGTCACATGTACGTTGAGTAGAAAGTCTCCACATATTTCTCAACTGTGAGATAATAAGCTAAGGTTAATAGAGAAGTATAGGGATTTAAATCCTTCCATCATAATGTTACCGGATAGAATGTAATAGGGATAAAAAGTTAGAAGTTTGGAAGGAAAATGAATGAATTCTTAGAGTCTTTAGAGGACTCAAAAGGATTTAAAGAGTCAGTTGATGGAATACTAATATTCCAATGTTAGAGTGAATCACAGCAAATAGTTTGAAATGCCTTGATATCTTTTTCGAATGTACTTTGTCATACTTATTTTGCGAATAAAGTGAAACGTCTTTTCTATATTTATTCATCATCCATCTTTTCCATGTTTTTCATTCTACTCTTCTCTCATTCTTATTCATGTGCTCCTCAGGCATCTGGATGTACGAGGTTCCCATCTAATTTGAGATAATATTGGAAATTAAATTGATTGATAAAAGGGGTATCATATATATGCATAGTTGTGAGTCTCTTGAGAAGTATCATTCACTTTACATCCATCAACTTCATAAATAACATGTTTCATACACCTCAGTCTTAGCCATGTTTTTCGGGGATTTAAAAAATAATGAAAAATAAAAGAAATACAAATAAGGAAAGAGGTCTTAATAAAAGAAAATGAGGCATTTCTTGGTTTTCCCCATTACAACCATCGATTCCCTACTTATTCTGCAAATACCTACTTCCTTTAGATACTAACCAGCTGCAGGTTAAAACAAAGGTTCTGCGAGAGATTCGACCCTTGGGTTGCTCCCTGTGCTACTTGAGGTTTTTATTTGATCACAACCGCGATGACCGGTTGGAACCTCGATTCGAAGTGATTCGAATTTGTGAGTGATCACAACCTCACCATGCCGAGTACCATTGATTCGCCACAGTGAGTGGCAAGGCTGACATGGCAGATGACGTGAACAACACCTTAATGAACAAAAATACAATGGGCTCTAGTCATACGAAGAGCCGGAGAAGCATTCAGATTGGTTTGAATTCAAAAGTGAAACCATGTATCAATTATCACTCATCTCCATCCTAATCCCAGTCAAATTATGACTCGCAGAGCATTATAAAATGGGCTTCATCAAGTTGAGAAGAAACATGTAGAGATCATAGATAGATAGATTCAATTTGAGATTAGAGAGAGAATATGAGCGGCTACGTTCTTCTTGGGTTTTTGAAAAGAACTAGCGTAGACATGGGCCAATGGCTTTTCATTAGGGTTTATTAATTCATTCCTCTTCTTCTTCGTTGTATTCATCCTCTCCGATTCATACGATTGTAATTGCTACGTATCACCTGTCATTAGTTTATTTGATTCTTCCATGAACAGGAGTGCACTAAGTCTACTGGATCCTTCATATCGGATTGGTAATCATTGATTATGTGGTAGGGTACTTAGGAATTCAATACAATTCAATCTATTGGGTTCTTGATCATATGCATCTCTTATTGCTATAATATTTGATTAAATTAAATGACCCAGCCGGGCGGTTGTTTGTCTAATAATATCATAAAATCTCTTAGTTCATGTTATTGATGTTTCCAGCCGGGGATAATATAATCATTAGGTAGGTTTTCTAATGCATAACTATCTCGAATAAGGTGAATTAATAATGAACTAGTTGAACCTAAAAACCTTTAGATTGGCTATGATTGCTGAGTTCTTATCTTTATGGGGAACCCGTTCATTAACATATTGAATCTAATATATTTGGTTTTACTGCAATTCTCATTTACCGCTTTCATTCCATAAATACTTGTTTTGCTTGGATCACTAACCAACTATAGGATCAGCCCAACGATTTTGCAAGAGATTTGACCCTTGCGTTACGTCCTATGCTACCCTGAGGTTTTTATTTGATACCGATCGTGATGACCGTTCGAGACCTAAACTCAATGAAATTCAAAAGATAATCCGACGAGGGGAATCATTGATTAATCCTGAGGTTGGTTATTTATCTCGAACGAGTTAAGTATTTGCTTTTATTTTTAACTACTTGCACTACATATGTGTAGTGCGCAAGATTTTTTAGTTTTTTTAATATTCACTACCAATTATCACCACAGCAAGTGTGTGAGAATCATCTGGCCCCCTCGCCATGGCAATTTGGCACAGCAAATGTCATAAAATCCATGATTTATATGAGATGAGGAAAGTAATAACTAGGAAACTTCGGGAGCCGCCCTACATACGAGACAGATGACTGTGTCACGGGCATTCCAAAATATTTGAAGGAGAGTTTCTATCCACCATGAGGACAAGATGTCTCTTTCTTGTGCTAGACAAGAGAGAGACCACTCCACTAGAATTAACAATTTTAATTAATTTTCTTATCATTTTTATTTTTCTCTAACTAAAAAGAAATTAGAAAAATTATGCCTTCCACGCTGTGGCGAATGCATGTGTAAATTATAGATAAAAATATATGCTTTTGCACTGCAAAGGTTGAATATTTTGACATAAGGAGTAGAGCCAAAAATGTGATAAAATGCTCATAAAATGCACTATTTATTGATATTCTTGATTATGTGCAAAACCCATGGAATATTGGATAGGTGCATTTGATGTTTGTTGAGTACTGCAGGCTTAACAGGAATCAATGGGAAGTCATACTACAAGTATAGGAACCGGATCCAAAGCAAGGCCTAGAAAGGAAGCAAAGTATGAAAGAAGCTAAGCACTCGCCGTGGCAAGCAAAACAGCTCGCCACAGTGAGCATGTGATGCATAGCTCGCTATAGCGAGCAAAATAGCTCTCCACAGCGAGCTCCTCAGCATGGTAAGGCAATGACATGTAAGCAACCTTTATGAGCGAATTTAATAAGGATCCCAATCATCAAAGGAGTTGGAGATGCTTTTAACTTGGTTTCAATTAAATTATTAAATTACATACCAATTAATAGTTATCTCCATCCTATTCCTAATCAAATTGGAGGTCCCGGAGCAATATAAGTTGGCGTCTCCCAAGGTTGAAAAGGCATTCAGTGATTCTCATATAATAGTATAGTTTAGAGCGTAGAGAGAACATGACCGGCTAAGTTCTTCTTGGGTTTCCAAGAAGAACTAGTGTTGGCATGAACCGATGGCACTTCATTAGGGTTTGTTGATTCATTCATCTTTTGAATTTCATCCTTTTCGATTTATAAATTGTGTTTTGCTTCCTAATCACATGTCATTAGTTTATTAGATTCTTCCATGAATGGGCATATACTTGGTATGCTAGATCCTTCATATCGGGTCGATAATCATTGCCTATGTGGTTAAGGCATTTGGGATTTCTATTTCTTGAAATTCAAATGCATATTTATTTATTGGGTTTTTGATCATATGTATCTTTTACTTGCGATTATATTTGTTGAATTAATTATTCCTGGTTAGGCAGTTAATCATTGAGTATATCATAAAATCTCTTGATCCATGTTATTGATGTTCCCAGTCGGGGATAACATTATCATTATATAGGCTTTCGTAATGCATAACTATCATGAATGATGAATTTTAGAATGAATTCATTAAACTTGAATAACTTTAGATTGACATGATTGTGTGGTTCTATTCTTCTTGGAATCCTATTTTATATTATCTTGACCCCTTAAACCACTAACTCCCTACTTATTCTGCAAATACCTACTTGCTTGAGATACTAACCAATTACAGGTTAATACAAAGATTTCGCGAGAGATTCGACCCTTGGGTTGGCCCTATACTACTTTGAGATTTTATTTGATCACAACCGTGACGACCGCTTGCAACCTTGATTCGAAGCAATTTGGACTCGCGATTAAATTGGCGTCGTTACCAGGGAATCATTGGATTGATCTGAAGGTTGGTTAAATATCTCCATTCAAGTAAGTATTCACTTTTTAAGTCTTTGCTTTTAATTTGTCTCCCTCTACCAATGATTATTGGGTCAAGTGCATGAGAGTCAATGGGCTTCCTCGCTATGGCAACTTGCCATATCAAATCTCATAAAATATAAATATCTCCATCCAAGTAAGTATTCGAATTACATGCTTCGAGGAGACGGGTTGAAGCTGCTAAACAAAGGATTCATTGATGACATCGTGGCTAAATCATCAGAAGGCAAAAGTCACGTCCAAGTCTTCAAGCAATTGTTTGACCAACTTAGAAAGTTCAAGTTAAGGTTAAATCCGAGTAATTGCATTTTTGGTGGCGTAGTCTGGAAAGCTCTTGGGCTTTATCGTCATTCGTAAAGGGATTGAGGTAGACCTAGATAAGATTAGACCCATACGAGATATGCCTCCTCCCACCACTGAAAAAGAAGTAAGGAGTTTCCTCGACAGAGTAAATCACATCACCCGCTTCATACACAACTTGACAGTGACGTGTAGTACTCTTCTTTTCAAATTACTTAAGAGCCAGTCAATGGAATGGAGTGAAGAATGCAAACAAGCCTTCGACGCAGTCAAAGACTATTTGACCAACCCACCAGTATTGGTGCCACCAACACCTGGGAGACCCCTACTCATATAACTGACCGTCCTCGACGAATCAATGGGAGGCACCCTGTGGCAGGTCATCCTAGCTCAGTATGATGTGAAGCATATCACACAAAAATCGGTCAAAGGGAGCACCATTGCAGATTATTTGGCTTTAAATCCCTTAGATGAGCAACATCCTCTAGACTATCAATTTTTAGATGAAGGTCTCAATCTGATAGAACAAGAATCACCTACTAAAGAATGGGAATTTATATTGACGGGGCCGTGAATGTGTTCGGAAATGGAATTGGTGTTGACCTCACATCTCCAAGCAGAAAGCAATTTCCAGTTGTAGTCAAGCTTGACATCGATTGCACCAATAATATGGCCGAGTATTAAGCGTGTATATGTGGACTTCAAGCAGCGTTAAGGATGGGGATCAGAAACCTGGAAGTCTTTGGGGACTTTGCCCCTAATAATTTACCAGGTTAAAGGGGAATGGCAGACGAAGGATTCCCAGCTAATTCCATACCAAAGATACCTCTCGGAGGTGAGCACTCAATTTAAACATGTTGACTTTCACCACTTTCCCTGGTGCAAGAACCTGTTTGTAGACGCCTTAGCAAATCTGGCGGTGATGGTTGATCTCAACTGTGGAGATGCTATACGACCTAAAAGGGTAGAGTGTCAACACACTGAGATCCATTGCTTAGTGGTAGAGCGAGAACTATATGGCTTGCCATGGTTCTATGACATCAAGGTCTACCTGGAGAAGTAAGAATATCTTGTAGGCATCAATGAGATTGAGAAAAGAACCCTTAGACGTCTATCCATGAATTTCTTCATCAATTGAGATGTTCTATACAGGAAGAGACCAAACGGAATATGGCTCCATTGTGTTGAAGCAACAAAAGCCAACCAGATATTGGCCGAAATACATGAGGGAGTATGTGGAACTCACGCCAACGAGAATACTCTAGCTCGCCACATTCCAAGGACTAGATATTTCTGGGTGGCATTGGAGCATGATCGCGTTGAGTATGCCGGCAGATGCCACAAATGCAAAATCTATGCTGATAGAATCAATGCAGCACCAGCTGCATTGCATAACGTGACTGTCCCATGGCCATTCTGTATGTGGGGAATTGACATCATTGACCCCATCAACTAGAAGCCTCGAATGGATACCGCTTCATCCTAGTCGCCATCGACTACTTTACAAAGTGGATCGAAGCTTGTTCTTATGCTAGCATTACGAAGAAAACATTTGTGCGGTTCATAAAGAAAAACCTCATCTACAGATATGGGGTTCCCGAGAGGATCATCATGGACAATGGGTCTAACCTAAACGGCTCTGAGGTTTGAAAATTTTGCGAAGAATTCAAGATCACCCATCGTAATTCGGCACGTTATCGGCCACAGATGAATGGCATTGTAGAATCAGTTCAGAAGATAATTAAGAAAATGATAATCACTTAGAAAGATTGGAACGAAATGCTGCCTTATGCCTTGCATGGGTAACGCACAACAATGCGCACATCAACAGGCGTAACAACTTTCTCCATGGTGTATGAGATGGAGGTTGTCATGCCAATAGAAGTCCAAATCCCATCTCTTAGAGTGATACCAGAGGAAGATCTAGATGGGGAACAATGAGTCCAGGCTCGATACGATCAGATCAAAAGCCATCTGCCATGAACAATTATATCAAGCCAGAATGGTGAGGGCATTCAATAAGAAAGTTCGCCCGTGAACATTAAGAGAAAGAGATCTTGTGCTTAAGAAGATATTGCCTAACCAAGAAGATCAAAAGGGGAAGTGGGCCCCAGGTCCTTTTGTCAACAAGCAAGCCTTTTGAAGTGGGGCGTTAATTCTCGAAGACATGGATGGTCATGAACCCGTTCATCTCACCAATTTAGACTCTGTCACAAAATTATTCGCTTTAAAGAGGGATCTGAAAAATGTATATGTTCTGTACGCCAGTTGGATGAATACTCTGAGGAGAATCGCGGGGCTCTTCCTTTAATAATTGTGGAGTTGCCCACTATAGATTCCTGTGGTCTAATCTTTTAAATTGTACGAATGTTTGCATTCTAATGCTAAAACAAAGAGTTTATTCATCAAATAAGGCTCTCTACCCTTTTCTCACATCCGTGCAAGTCTTCCTTTATTAATTAATTGCTTTTGAACAATGGTTAGGAATGCTTGCATTTATCAAAAGGTTTATTTCACTTGTGACTAACCAATTGGTGTACGTACTATGAGGCTAAGATTGTCTTAAGAGAGCCCTAGAACTCCAAGTGGCTTTTAGGAAGATCTACCTCCAAGGCAGGTCCTTTACAAATGGAATATCTTATGATTTTCGATTACTAATTTATCTTTGAAGGATCCAAGCCTGTCTTGGATGTCAAAAATCTCGGGGATCCATGCCCACAATGGATGTCGAGAACCTCTTTATTTATCTTCCGGGGTTCCATGCTAGCGGTGGATGTCAAAAATCTCGGGGATCCATGCTCTCCATGGATGTCGAGAACCTCTTTATTTATCTTTTGGGGATTCATGCCCGCCTTGGATGTCATAAATCTTGAGAATCCCTGCCTGCCATGGATGTCGAGAACCTCTCTATTTACCTTCCGGGGATCCATGCCTGCCTTGGATGTTGAAAGTCTGGGGGATCCATTCTAGTCATGAATGTTAAGAACCTTTTTATTTACTTTTCAAGGATCTATTCCCGCCTTGGATGTCAAAAGTCTCGGGGATCCATGCCCGCCGTGGATGTCGAGAACCTCTTTATTTACCTTCGGGGGATCCATGCCCGCCTTGGATGTCGAAAGTCTCGGGGATCCATGCCCACCTTGAATGACAAGAATCTCTTTACTAACTTGTCTTTCGAGGATCCATGCCCGCCTTGGATGTCAGAAGTCTTAGGGATCCATGCTCACCTTGGATGCCGAGAATCTATTTACTAACTTCTCCTTCGGGGATCCATGCTAACCATGGATGTCGAAAGTCTCAAGGATCCATACCCATCTTGGATGCTGAAAATCACTTTACTAACTTATCTTTCGGGGATCCATGCCCGCCTTGGATGTCAAAAGTCTCGAGGATCCATGATTGCCATGGATGCCGAGAATCTCTTTACTAACTTGTCTTTTGGAGATCCATGCTAGCCTTGGATGTCAAGAGTCTCGGGGATTCATGCCTGCCTTGGATGTTAAATCACTGATTTATTTCTTTCGAGGTTCTTGCTAGCTCAGAAGCTCGTGAAAAAAAATGGGTGGCTCTTTGGTGCATTGGGTCACGACTGGGTCAGTTTTGGGTCGCAACCCCCTACAAGTCAAATGGTTGCCAGATTGACCGTCAAGGGTCGCGACACCCTCTAGCATGGGTCGCGACCCATGCTATTTGTTACTCAGTCGTTCGCTCATTCAAACGGCCAAGATAATGCCAGGGATCACGACTCATGTTTTTGGGGTCGCGACCCCTAGGGTCGGTTTGGCTTTTAAAGGGGGTAAGAGTAATTTCTGGTTCATGACCCCCTCTACGACCCTCTCTTTTCTTTAAGATCTCTGACACCCCAACACCCTTCTCCCGAAAAGGTTCCAATTAAATAGAAAAGCTCATCTTCCGCATTGTTCCCACCGATTCAGAATCCCTCCCTCGTTACTAGGATCAGAGGTATGGCCTTCGCTTTTTCCGCATTGGGTTGCGACCCCCTACTGCTTGGTCCCGACCCTTACTCATTGCGTCACGACCCATCACTCCTTGGGTCACGACCCCTTTTGCTCTATGGGTTACGACCTTATTCAAGGTTTAAGGTTTAGGGTTTAGGGTTTGGAGTTTGGAGTTTAAAGTTAGGGTTTGGAATTAGGGTTTAGGGTTTAGGATTAAGGATTTGAGATTTAGGGCTTTTGGTTTAAGGGTTTCAAACTTAGGGTTTAGGGTTTACGATTTTGGGTTTCGGGTTTCAAGCTTCGTTTTTAAGGTTTAGTGTTTCTAATTTAGTGTTTTAGGGTTGTTATTTTGGGGTTTTGAGTTCCGAATTTAGGTTTTAGGTTTTAGGGTTTTGGTGTTTGGGGTTTGCGGTTAGAGTTTAGGTTTTGGAGTTCAGGGTTTAGGGTTTAGAGTTTTTGATTTAGGATTTTGGGTTTAGGGTTTAGGGTTTCCGATTTTGGGTTTAGGTTTTATGTTTGAGGTTTAGAGTTTAGAGTTTAAGGTTTACTATTTGTGTTTAGGGTTCCGGTTTAGGGTTTGGAGTTTAGGATTTTAGATTTAGGGTTTGGGATTTAGGGTTTAAGGCTTAGGGCTTAGGATTTAGGGTTAGGGGTTTGGACTTTCGGGTTTTAGGTTTAGGGTTTGGTGTTTGGGGTTCAAGGTTTATGGTTTACGGTGTGGAGTTTTGGGTTTAGTGTTTATTGTTTGGGATTTAGGATTTTGGGTTTAGGGTTTAGGGTTTCCAATTTTGGGTTTAGGGTTTGTGTTTGGGGATAGGGTTTGGGGTTTAGGGTATAGGGTTTAGGATTTTGAGTTTAAGGTTTTGGGTTTTGTGTGTAACATTTTGGGTTTGGGGTTTATCGTTTAGGGTTTAGGGTTTTAGGTTTAAGACTTAAGGTTTTGGGTTTAGGGTTTGAACTTTAGGGTTTAGGGTTGGGGTTTGTAGTTAGGGATTAGGGATTAGAGTTCAGGGTTTAGGGTTTTAGATTAAGGATTTTTGTTTAAGGGTTATGGGTGTCCGGTTTAGGATTTACGGTCCACCATTAAAAGTTTAAGATTTAGGGTTTAGAGTTTACGATTTATGGTTTATGGTTTAGAGTTTAGAGTTTGGGGTTCAAGGTTTAGGGTTTAGGGTTTAGGGTTTAAGGTTTAGAATTTATGGTTTGCAATTGAGGGCTTAGGGTTTTCGATATAGGGTTTTGAGTTTTGGGTTTAGGGTTTATAGTTTAGCATTTGGGTTTGGCATATAAGTTTAATGTATAGGGTTTAGGGTTTAAGATTTTGAGTTTAAGGTAATGGGTTTTGGGTTTATGGTTTAGAGTTCAGGGTTTAAGGTTTTTGATTTAGAGTTTGAGGGTTAGGGTTTAGGGTTTTAGTTTCCTTTTTGGGGTTTCAAGTTTTGAGTTGAGGGTTTTAGGTTTAGGGTTTAGGGTTTGGGGTTTGGGGTTTGGAGTTTTGGGTTTGGGTTTAGGGTTTAGAGTTTTGGGTTTAGGGTTTGGCATTAGGGTTTAGAGTTAAGGATTTAGGGTTTGGGGTTTGCAGTATAGGGTGTTCGATTTAGGGTTTGTGGTTTAAGGTTTAAGATTTTGTGTTTTTTGTTTAGCGATTTGGGTTTAGGGTTTAAGGCTTAATGTTTAGGGTTTGGGGTTAGGGTTTAGGGTTTAGAGTTTTGGGTTTAGGGTTTGGGCTTTAGGGTTTAGGGTTTTGGGTTCAGGGTTTTAGGTTTCAAATCTGTGTTTTAGTGTTTAGGATTGAAGGTTTAAGGTTTAGGGTTTAGGATTTTGAGTTTAAGGTTTTAGATTTAAGGTTTAGAGTTTTGGGATTAAGGTTTGGGGTTTTTGATTTAGAGTTTGGGGTTTAGAGTTTAGGGTTTAGGGTTTGGGGTTTAGTAATTAGGGTTTAGGGTTTAGGGTTTTTCGTTGGGGTTTAGGGTTTGGGGTTTGGGGTTTAGAGTTTATGGTTTGGGGTTTAGCGTGTAGGGTTTGGGGTTTAGGGTTTAAGGTTTGGGATGTAGTGTTTAGGGTTTTGGGTTTAGGCTCTAGGCTTTTGAGTTTCGGGTTTAGAGTTTATTGTTTAAGGATTGGGTTTTGGGGTTTTGGATTTTGAATTTTGTGTTAGGTGTTTTTGGATTTGTTGTATGGGGTTTCTAGTTTCAGGTTTCGAATTCACAATTTGGGGTTCAGAGTTTGGGGTACGAGGTTTAGGGTTTGGGGTTCTTGGTTTAGGGTTTAAGGTTTCGAGTTTTGCATTTGGGGTTTATGATTTTAGATTTTGCATTTGAGGTTAGGGTTTATGTTTTGGTGTTTGAAGTTTAGGGTTTAGGGTTTAGGGTTTAGGGCTTTATGTGTAACATTTGGGGTTTAGGAATTAGGGTTTAAGGTTTAGGGTTTGGGATTAAGGGTTTTGTGTTTGTGGTATAGGGTTTGCATTTAGGGTTTTGGTTTTAGAATTCGAGTTTTGAGCTTTGAGTTTTGAGTTTAGGAATTAGGAATTAGGGTTTAAGGCTTCGGGTTTGGAATTTGGGTCTAGAGTTAAACGTTTTCGGTTTGTGTTTAAGATTTAGGGTTTCAAAATTCATGTTTAGGGTTCATGGTTTAGGGTTCATGGTTTATGGTATAGGGTTTAGGGTTTAGGGTTTAGGATTCTTAGTTTAAGGTTTAGTGTTTCAGCTTTCGAGTTTAGGGTTTCTAGTTTGGTGTTTTGGGTCTGTGTTTGGGGTTTAGGGTTAGATTTTATTGTTTGGATTTAGGGTTTTGGGTTCAAGGTTTTGGGTTTTGGGTTCTAGGTTCAAGGTTTTGGGTTTCATGTTTAGGGTTTAGGGTTTGGTATTTAGGGTTTAGGTATTAGGCTTTAAAGTTTAGTGTTTCGGGTATAGGGTTTAGGGTTTAGAGTTCAATGATTAGGGTTTAGGATTTAGGGTTTAGGGTTTAGGATTTTGGGTTTGGGGTTTAGGGTTATGGTTTGGGATTTAGTGTTGAGGATTTTGGTTTGAGGCTTTAGGGTTTCGAGTTTCAGTTTTAGAGTTTATGGTTTAAGGTTTGCATTTTGGGGTTTAGGGTCAAAGGTTTCAGTTTCGGGGTTCGAATTCTCAATTTACAAATTTGAGTTTTGTGTTTTGGGTTTGTTTTTTGGGGTTTCATTTGGGGTTAAGGGTTTGCGGTTTATATTTTAGGGTTTTAGGTTTTGAGTTTAGGATTTCGGGATTAGTCTTTAGAGTTTAGGGTTTGGGGTTTAGAGTTTAAGGTTAGGGTTTATGGTTTGGAGTTTGGGTTTTGAGGTTAGGGTTTAAGGTTTAGAGCATAAGAATTAGGATTTAAGGTTTTGTGTGTAAGGTTTGGGGTGTCTGAATTAGTGTTTAGAGTTTAGGGTTTAGGATTTGGGGTTTCGAGTTGGAGTTTAGGTTTAGTGTTTCGAGTTTTGGGTTTAGCGTCTAGGATATAGAATTTAGGGTTTGGGGATTAGGGTTTAGGGTTTTGGGTTTAAGGTTCAGGATTTGGGATTTAGCAATTGGGGTTTCGGGTTTAGGGTTTTGTGTTTTGAGTTTAGGAATTAGTGTTAACTATTTTGGGTTTAGGCTTTAGGGTTTCGAGTTTCGAGTTTAGAGTTTATGGTTTGGAGTTTAGTTTTTAGGGTTTAGGGTTTGCGGTTAAGGGTTTAGGATTTAGGATTTTGTAATTAAGGTTTGGGTTTGGGGTTTAAAATTTTGAGTTTTGTGTTCTGGGTTTGTTGTTTGGGGTTTAGGGTTTGGGATTTGACCTTAGTGTTTAGGGTTTGGGGTTTGCAATTTAGGTTGGGGTTTAGGGTTCAAGGTTTAGGGCTTAAGGTTTAGGATTTAGGGTTCAGGGTCTTGTGTGTAAGGTTTAGGTTTAGGGTTTAAGGTTTAGTTTGTTGTGTTTGGGTTTTAGATTTATTGTTTTTGGGTTTAGGGTTCAGGGTTCAAGGTCTCGTGTGTAAGGTTTAGGTTTAGAGTTTAGTGTTTAGTTTGTTGTGTTTGGGTTTCAGATTTAGGGTTTTGGGATTTGAGGTTTAGGGTTTAGGGTTTAGAGTTTTAGGTTTGGGTTTAGGGTTTAGGATTTTGAGTTTAGGGTTTGAGGTTAAGGTTTAGGGTTTCGGGGTTTTGAGTTTGGAGTTTGGGGTTTGAGGTTGGGGTTTGAGGTTAGGGTTTAGGGTTTTGTGTGTAAGGTTTGGGGTTTGGGAATTAGTGTTTAGGGTTTCGGGTTTAGGATTTAGGGTTTTAGGTTTGGGGTTTAGGATTCGGTAGGTTTTGGTGTTTTGGGCTTTGGGTTTTTAGTTTAAGATTTTGAGTTCCGGGGTTCGAAATTAAGAATTAGGATTTAGGGTTTCTGGTTAGTAATTTGGAGGTTTGGGGTAAGTCTTTTGGGTTTGGGTTCTGGATTTAGGGATTAGGAATTTGGGTTTAGGGTTTAGGGTTTCTAGTTTTGTGCTTTGGGTTGTTGTTTGGGGTTTTGCTTTTTGAGTTTCTAGTTTAGGGTTTTAGGTTTTAGGGTTTAGGGTTCAGGCTCTTGGGTTTAGCATTTAGGGTTTCAGATTTGGGGTTTAGGGTTTAGTGTTTGGGGTTTTCGGTTTTAAGTTTAGGGTTTAGGGTTTCGAGTTTCGGCTTCAGAGTTTATGGTTTAGGATTTGGGGTTTAGGGATTAGGGTTTCGGGTTTCGGGGTTCGGGTTTCGGATTTAGAATTTTGATTTTGGTGTTTTGGGTTTGTTATTTGAGGTTTCATTTGAGGTTAAGGGTTTGGAATTAAGAATTTGGGGTTCAGCATTTAGGGCTTTAGGCTTAGAGTTTAGGGTTTCAATTTTAGCGTTGAAGTTTAGGCTTTATGGTTTGGGGTTTGAGGTTAGGGTTTAAGGTTTAGAGTTTGGGGTTTGAGGTTGGGGTTCAGGGTTTAGAGCATAAGAATTAGGATTTAGGGTTTATGGTTTATGGTTTTGTGTGTAAGGTTTGGGGGTTTGGTAATTGGGGCTTAGGGTTTATGGTTTGGATTTTAGGGATTTACGTTTGTGTTTTGTGGTTTGGGGTTTAGGGTATGGTGTTTGGGTTTAGGGTTTAGGGTTTTTGGCTTAGGGTTTGGAGTTTCAGGTTTATGGTTTAAGGTTTTAATTTTCGGGGTTAGCAATTATGAATTAGGGTTTAGGGTTTCTAGTTTGGAATTTGGGGTTGTGCGTTAAGTGTGTTGAGTTTGGGTTTAGGGTTTAGGGTTTCTAGTTTTGTATTTTGGGTTTGCTGTTTGGGGTTTCGAGTTTTGATTTTTTAGTTTAGGGTTTGGGCTTTAGGGTTTGGGATTAGGTTTTAGGGTTTAGAGTTCAGAGTTTAGGGTTTACAATTTGGGGCTAGGATTTTGGATTTAGCCTTTAGGGTTTAGGGTTTAGGGTTTGGGGTTTAGGGTTTAGGGTTTGGGATTTAGTGTTTTGGGTTTTGGGTTTTTAGCTTAGGGTTTAGGGTTTCGAGTTTCGGGTTTAGAGTTTGTGGCTTAGTGTTTCTGGTTTTCGAGTTTAAAGTTTAAGGTTTCGAGTTTCAAGGTTCGGGTTTCGGATTTATAATTTTGAGTTTGGTGTGTTTGGGTTTGTTTTTTGGGGTTTCATTTCAGGTTAAGGGTTTTGGGATTAAGGGATTAGGGTTTAGGGTTTTAGGCTTAGTGTTTAGGGTTTCGATTTTAACGTTTGAAGTTTAAGGTTTAGGTTTTGGGGTTTGGGGTTAGGGTTTAAGGTTTAGAGTTTGGGGTTTAAGGTTGGGGTTTAGTGTTTAGGGTTCAGGGTTTAAAGGAGAAGAATTAGGATTTAGGGTTTAGGGTTTTGTGTTTAAGGTTTGAGGGTTTCGGAATTGGGGTTTAGGATTTATGGTTTGCATTTTAGGGATTTTGCTTTGTGGTTTGGGGTTTAGGGTTTGGTGTTTGGGTTTTGGGTTTGTAGCTTAGGGATTGGAGTTTTGGGTTTATGGTTTAAGGTTTTGAGTTTCGGGGTTAGCAATTAGGAATTAGTGTTTAGGGTTTATGGTCTGGAATTCGGGATTTTAGATTAGGTGTTTTGGGTTTGCGTTTAGGATTTAGGGATTAGGGGTTTGGGTTTAGGGTTTAGGGTTTCTAGTTTATGTTTTGGGTTCGTTGTTTAGGGTTTCGAGTTTTATGTTTTTGGTTTAGGGTTCTAGGTTTAGGGTTTAGGGTTTGGGGTTAGGGTTTAGGATTTAGAATTCAGAGTTTAAGGTTTAGGGTTTAGGATTTTGGATTTAGCATTTAGGGATTGTTGTTTAGGGTTTAGGGTTTGGGGTTTGAGATTTAGTGTTTAGGCTTTTGGGCTTTAGGCTTTAGGGTTTCGAGTTTAGAGTTTAGAGTTTATGGTTTAGTGTTTGGGTTTTGGGATTTAGGGTTTAAGGATTATGGTTTCGGGGTTCGGGTTTCGGATTTGGAATTTAGAGTTTGGAGTCTTGGGTTTGTTTTTTGGGGTTTAGGGTTTTAGGCTTAGAGTTTAGGGTTTCAATTTTAGCATTTGAAGTTTAGGGTTTAGGGTTTAGGGTTTGGGGTTTGTGGTTAAGGCTTACGGTTTATAGTTCAGGGTTTGAGGTTAGGGTTTAGTATTTAGTGTTCAGAGTTTAAAGCATAGGAATTAGAATTTAGGGTTTAGGGTTTAGTGTGTAAGGTTTGGGTTTTTGGGAATTGGGGTTTAGGGTTTATGGTTATGGTTTGAGGGTTTTGGGATTGTGGTTTAGGGTTTAGTGTTTGGGTTTAGGGTTTATGGTTTAGGGTTTGTGGCTGAGGGTTTGGGGTTTTGGGTTTATGGTTTAGGGTTTTGAGTTTCAAGGTTAGCAATTAGTAATTAGGGTTTAGGTTTTGGGTTTGGAATTTGTGGTTTTGGGTTAAGTGTTTTGGGTTTGGGTTTAAGGTTTAGGGTTTCAAAATTCGAGGTTAAGGTTCATGGTTTAGGGTTTGGGGTTTCAACTATAGGGTTTAGTGTTTAGGATTTTTAGTTTACAGTTTTGGGTTTAGGGTTTAAGGTTTAGGGTTTCATGGGTAGGGTTTAGGTTTTCTAGTTTGTGTGTAGGGTTTCCAGTTTCGAGTTTAGTGTTTGGGGATTGGGGATTGGGTTTAGGGTTTGAAGTTCAGGGTTTAAGATTTTGGATTTTTGGTTTGGGGCTTAGGGTTTAGGGTTTCTGGTTTGGGGTTTAAGGTTTAGGTTTAGGGTTTAGGGTTTAGAGTTTAAGGTTTAATCTTTCGGGTTAAGGGTTTGGGATTTGGGGTTTAGAGTTCTAGTTTTAGGGTTCATGAATTAGGGTTAGGGTTTGGGTTTAGGGTCATGAGTTTAGGGTTTAGGGGTTGTGGTATAGGGTTTAGGCTTTATGATTTAAGGTTTAGGGTTTAGGGTTTTGAGTTTCGAGTTTAGCATTTTGGGTTTGGGGTATAGAGTTAGGCATTCGATTATAGGGTTTAGGGTTCGGGTTTCGGTTTAGGGTGTAGGGTTTTGAGTTTAGGGTTTTGAGTTTCGAGTTTAGGGTTGGGGGTTTAGTGTTTGGGCTTCGAATTTAGGATTTAGGGTTTACGCTTTCGGGTTTATGGTTTCGTGTTTCGGGTTTCAAGTTTAGGGTTTCTGGTTTGGTGTTTTGGGTTTTTTGTTTGTGGTTTTGAGTTTAGGGTTCAGAGTTTAGAGTTTAGGGTTTTAGGTTTAGGGTTTAAGGTTTCCAATTTAGATTTTGCGGTTTGGGGTTTAGTGTTTTCAGTTTAGGATTTAGAGTTTGGGCTTTAGGGTTTGGGCTTTAGGGTTAGTAGTGTGGGGTAATGGTTTGGGGTTAGGGTTTAGAATTTGGAGTTCATGGTTTAGGATTTAGGTTTTGGGGATTAGGATTTAGGGTTTGGGGTTTGGGGTTTTTAGTTTAAGGTTTTTGGTTCAGGGTTTGTAGTTCAGGGTTTAGGGTTTTAGATTTAGGATTTAGGGTTTTCAGTTTCTGGTTTGGTGTTTTGGGTTTTGGGTTTTGGGTTAAGGGTTTCCAGTTTCCGATTTAGTGTTTTAGGTTTAGGGTTTAGGATGTAAGGTTTTGGGTTAGGGTTTAGGGTTTGAAGTTCATTGTTTAGGGTTCTCCGCTAAGGGTTTCCTGTTTTCGATTTAGTGTTTGGGGCTTGGGGTTTTTTGTTTGGGTTTAGGGTTTGGTGTTCAAGGTATAGGATTTTGGATTTTGAGTTTTGGGTTAAGGGTTTCTGGTTTAGGATTTGGTGTTTGATGTTTAGGGTTTTGAGTTTTGAGTTTAGGGTTTAGGGTTGGGGGTTTTGGATTTAGGGTTTAGGGTTTTGGATTTCGAGTTTTGGGTTGAAGAGTTTTAGTAAAAGGTTTGAGGTTTTGAGTTTAGGGTTTGGGCTTTGTGGTTGGGGTTTAGGGTTTGCAGTTCAGGGTTTAGGGTATAGGGTTTCGAGTTTAGGGTTTGGGATTTGGGTTTAGTGTTCAAGGATTAGGGTTTGGGGTTTAGGGTTTCATGTTTTATGTTAAGGGTTTAGGGTTTAAGGTTTGGGATTTAGGATATTGAGTTTAAGGATTTGGATCTAGGGTTTAAGGTTTGGAGTTCATGTTTTAGGGTTTGGGGTTTCTTTTTTAGGGTTTAGGGTTTACGATTTAGTGTTTAGAGTTTTGGGTTTTGGGTTTAGGGTTTAGGGTTTGGGAGTTAAGGTTTCAGGTTTTGGGTTTAGGGTTTAGGGTTTCGAGGTTTATGGTTTGGGGTTTGGGGTTTAGTGTTTGGGGTTTGGTGTTTAGAGTTTATGGTTTAGGGTATGGGTTTCGAGGCTTCGGGTTTAAGATTTAGAAGTTTGCCTTTGGTGTTTTGGTTTGTGGTTTTGGGTTTTCATTTTGGGTTAAGGGTTTGGGGTTTAGGATTTAGGGTTTCGGGTTTAGTGTTTGGAGTTTAGGGTTTGAGGTTAGTGTTTATGGTTTAGAGTATGGGGTTTGAGGTTGGGGTTAATATTTAGGGTTTAGGGTTTGGAGCATAAGAATTGGGATTTAGGGTTTAGGGTTTTGTGGGTAAGGTTTGGGGTTTGCATATAGGGTTTAGGATTTTGGGTTTTCGGTTTAGCGTTTGGGGTTTTGAGTTCAGGGTTTAGGAATTATGAATTAGGGTTTAGGGATTCGAGTTTTGAATTTTGGGTTTTGGGTTGGAGTTTAGGATTTAGGGTTTCAAAATTCGGGTTTAAGGTTCATGGTTTAGGATTTAGGGTTTAGGGTATTGGGTTTATGGTTTATGATTTTGAGTTTCTGGTTTTGGGTTTAGTGTTTTAGGGCCTAGGGTTTAGTTTTTCAAGTTTGTGTTTGGCGTTTTGTGTTTTGGGTTTATAGTTTAGGGTCTAGGGTTTTGGATCTAGGGTTTTGGGTTTAGAGTTTTTGGTTTAGAGTGTGGGTTTTCGGGTTTCGAGTTTAGGGTTTAGGATTTTAGGTTTAGGATTTAAACTTTCAAGTTTAAGGTTTGGGGTTTAAGGTTTAGGGTTTCATTTAAGGCTAAGGGTTTCAGATTAAGGGTATGGGGTTTAGGGTTTCAGGTTTCAAGTTATAGTTTAGGGTTTCGATTTTATCATTTGAAGTTTAGGGTTTGAGGTTAGGGTTTATGGTTTAGAGTTTGGGATTTGAGGTTGGGGTTTAGTGTTTAGGGTTCAGGGTTTAAAGCACAAGAATTAGGATTTAGGGTTTTGTGTGTAAGGTTTGGGGTTTAGGCTTTTAGGTTCAAGGTTTAAGGTTTGGGAGTTAGAGTTTAGGGTTTAAGGTTTTGGGTTTGAATTTTGGTATAGGATTTCGGGTTTAGGGTTTAGGATTTTGAGTTTAAGGTTTTAGGTTTAGGGTTTAGGGTTTTCAATTTTGGTTTTAGGATTTTGGATTTAGGCTTTAGGCTTTAGGATTTAGGCTTTAGAGCTTTTTATTTAAGGTTCAGGTTTAGTGTTTAGGGTTTAGTGATTAGGGGTTTGGGTTTTGGGTTTGGGGTTTAGGGTTTAGGATTATAGGTTTAGCATTTAGGGTTTGGGGTTTAAGATTTAGCATTTTGAATTTGGTTTAGGGTTTGAGGTTTTTGGTTTATGGATTAGGGTTTTGGGTTTAGCTTTCGTAGTTTCGAGTTAACGGTCTGAGGTTTCGGGTTTGAAGCTTGGGTTTATGTTTTGGAATTGGGGGTTTGAGATTAGGATTTAGGGTTCAGGGTTCAGGGTTCAGGGTTTGGGCTTAAGAATTACTATTTAAGGTTTAGGGTTTAGGGTTTAAGGTTTAGGATTTTGTGTGTAAGTTTTGGGGTTTGGGAATTAGGGTTTAGGGTTTTGGGTTTGTAGTTTAGGGTTTGGGTTGAGGGTTTAAGATTTGGGTTTAAGGTTTTCGGGTTATGTTTTAGGGTTTTATGTTTTGGGTTTAGGAAATAGGAATTATGGTTTAGGGTTAAGTGTTTTGGGTTTGGGTTTAGGATTTGGGGCTGACGGTTTAGGGGTTTGAAATTCGGGTTTAGGGTATAGGGTTCTGGGTATAGGGGTTAAGAGTTTAAGTTTAAGTTTTTGGGTTTAACATTTAGGGTTTCGGGGGTAGGGTTTAAGGTTCCGAGTTTGGTGTTTTGGGTTTGTGTTAGGGGTATCGTGTTTCGGGTTTAGTGCTTGGGGTGAGAGTTTAGGGTTTGGAGATAAGGGTTTAGTGTTTGGGATTAAGGTTTTTAGCTTTAGGGTTTGGGGTTCGTGGTTTAGTGTTTAAAGTTTAGGATTTAAGGTTTGGGGTTTAGGGTTTGGGGTTTGGGCTTTAAGGTTTAGGGTTTATTGTTTTGGGTGTAGGGTTTTAATATTAGGGTTTAGAGTCTAGAGTTCAGGATCAGGGTTTAGGGTTTAGAGTTAAGGTTTTGGGTCTGTTTAGGGTTGGGGATTTTGTGTTAAGGGTTTTGCGTTTAGGCTTTATAGTTTCGAGTTTTGGGTTTAGAGTTTATGGTTTAGGGTTTGGGTTTTGAGGTTAACAGTTTGCAATTAATGGTTTAGGGTTTTGGGATTTGAAGTTTCGTGTTCTTGGTTTGTTGTTTAGGGTTTGGGGTTTGAGCTTAGCGTTTAGGGTTCATGGTTTAGGGGTTGGGGTTTAGGGTTTAGGGTTTAATATTTTGAGTTTACGATTTTGGGTTTAAGGTTTAGGGTTTCAGGGGTAGGGTTTAGGTTGTCGAGTTTGTGTTTGGGGTTTGGGGTTAGGGTTTAGGTTTTTGAGTGTCGAGTTTTGGATTTAGGGTTTTGAGCTTACGGTTTAGGGTTTCTAGTTTAGAGTTTGGGGTTTGGGGTTTAGGGTTTAGAATTTAGGGTTTAAGGTCTGGGATTTGGGGTTACAGTTTATGGTTGTCAATTTAGGGTTTACTGTTTAGTGTTTAGCTTTAGGGTTTAGGGTTTGGAGTTTGGGGTTTAGGTTTAGGGTTTAAGGTTTTGAGTTTAGGGTTTAGGGTTTTGAGTGTCGAGTTTAGGGTTTAGGGCTTAGGGTATTGAGTTTAGGGTTTTCGATATAGGGTTCAGGGTTTGTGTTTGGGTTTAGGGTTTAGGGTTTATGGTTTTGAGTTTAGGGTTTGGGGTTTAGCGTTTAGGGTTTAGGATTTAGGATTTAGTGTTTCGGCTTTTGAGTATAGAGTTTAGGGTTTATAGTTTGGTGTTTTGCGTTTATTGTTTAGCGTTTTGAGTTTTGAGTTTTGAGTTTCGGGTTTAGGGTTTTGGTTTTAGGCTTGAGGGGTTTGGGGTTAGGATTTAGGGTTTAGTGTTATGAGTTTAGGGTTTATGTTTTTCGATTTAGAGATTAGGATTAAGGGTTTTTGGTTTACAGTTTAGAGTTTCGAGTTTAGGGTTTGGGGTATAGAGTTAATGGTTTGGGGTTGTGGTTTGGGGTTAGTGTTTGGGGTTTGGAGTTCAGGGTTCAGGGTTTAGGGTTTAGGTTTTTTTAGGGTTTAGGGTGTATAGTTTAGGGTTTAAGGTTTAGGGTTTTGTGTGTGAGATTTAGGGTTTTGAATGTACAGTATTGGGTTTAGGGTTTACGGTATAGGGTTTTGGGTTCGAGGTTTATGGTTTGGGGTTCAAAGTTTAGGGTTTAGTGTTTGGGTTTAGGGTTTAGGTCTAGGGTTTTGGGTTTGTTTTTAGGGATTTAGGATTCACGGTTTAGGGTTTAGAATTTTGAGTTGAGGGTTTAGGGTTTAGGGTTTGGAGTTTAGGGTTTAGAGTTTTAGATTTAGGATTTAGGGTTTAAGGTATTGGGTTTGGTGTTTTAGGATTTGGGTTTAGGGTTCGAGTTTTGCGGTTTTGTGTTAAGGTTTAGGCTTTGGTGTTCAAGGTATAGGGTTTCCAATTTAGGGTTTGGGGTTTGGTGTTTCGGGTTTCGGGTTTCCAATTTAGGGTTTAGGGTTTGAGATTAAGGATTTAGTGTTTAGGTATTTGGATTTAGGGTTTTGCATTGAGGGATTTCAGTATAGGATTTAAAGTTTGGGGTTTTGGGTTTAGTGTTTGGGATATGGGATCTAGGGTTTTGAATATAGGATTTTGGGTTTACAGTTTATGTCTTTCGACTTAGGGTTAGTGGTTGAACATTTAGGGTTTAGGTGTCACGATCCCAATTCGGGAGTACGAGACCGCCACGGTAATAGACTTTTACCTATAAACCCGTAAGCCTTTCCCTGTAAAAGATAGATATAACTACCCTGCTATACAATTAATATGTATAACATAATAGTGGCCACACTTCACAGGTGGCCTAATTAACCTGCAATCCATGGTTCGCCCAATACCGCTTCAGCCCAGTATATAGATACATTTCAACACACATAATATATCCATATCATATTGACCGCACATTTCAATATGTATGATCTATCCTATTCACATGCAGCAACCACACACACACACACATATATATATATATATATATATATATATATATATATATATATATATATATCCATATGACATTGACCGTACGCCTCAATGCGTACGATCTATCCTATTTACATGCAATAGTTCAAGTAATCAAACATATATATATATATCCTAACTTTCCCCAAAACCGGACCCTGTCTTTAAGTACATGTGAAGCCGACAAGTCTAGAGTAGGTACACATCGAAAGCTGTAAATATTTACACAACACTTAAAACTTATAATATGTACAACAAAAGAAATCAAAATAACCAAAAGGTGTCCACCCACGCGAACAACTGCGTATAGGATGGTCTGATGTCCGTATCACTATCTGGACGTCGATGCCTGCCGGATACCTGTATCTGAAAGAATTAAGTAAGAGGAGTGAGTCAAACAGACTCAGTGAAGAGCTTCCCATCCTCGGCGTAGCAGCGAGTACCACTACGGCTGGGGAAAGGGAAACACCCACAATCACATGCGCATAAGATACAGTTTATCAAATGTTATATTACGATTAGGAAATATTAATATAACATATAATCGAAGATAAACCTAAGGATCATGCTCTTCTATCATGCTTCTTGTAAATCAAACAATCACTTTAAACATATTATCTGAAAGCTATAAATCTAGTCCAAGTGTTTCACACTGGACATGACCTCTTCGGCATCAATCACTCAACTGGTCCATGTATCTTACAATGGACAATGGCCTCAGCGGGCAACTTTCTTAACTGACCCCACTATCAAGTTAGGGCAATGGCCTGCCTCCATGGGCAAATAAATCAACTGGCCCTAGAACGAGCTAGAGCAATGGCCTCCACGGGCAAATAAGTCAACTGGCCTTAGTACAAGCTAGAGCAATGGCCTCCACGAGCGACTTTATCTAACTTGTGTCTCCTCCCGAGCTTTTAGCTGGGACTCTGACTCCATCTACCCTTTACTATCCTAAATTGACCTTACCTACGAAATGTGAAACACCCCTACGACTAATTAATCAATTATGAGATCTTATTAATCCTTGATTAATACCTAGACCCAAGTTTAGATCATTACCTAACTCTAGTATTTCTTTCCTAAATTCAGTTACCAAATACGTCGACGTTTATAAGCAATTTTTTTAAGATTATCATAGTGAGTTTCTAATTTTTAGTGTAAACCAAACCTTGGACTCAATTAAAACCTAACCCCCTTGCTCGTACTGTTCGGTGTATCTCATGTCATCACATGGATACCCTCCAGTACCTCTTTGCCTGTAATCAAACACACATATACAAGTACTTTCATATAATACAATTTAGTAACAACAATAGCATGTTAACCACTAAATTATTCTTAAAAGTAGGCAAGCAGGCAAGTAGTCAAACCACATATCCACATCCTCAATCAACCCTGTAGGGCAAGGAGGGGAAACCCCTCACTTGGACGGCTTCCTTGTCCTTGTCCTGGAGTAACTCCCGCTCCGGACGAATCGTGGTTTCCTATCAAACGCATTCACATGGTTAACATCTTACACTATATGCAACTCATATACATACGACATGCTCGTGCCTAAAGATGCACCTAGACATTGCCAAGAACCGAGTTCTTGGTCTTATCCGTCTTCCCTCTCATCTATCAGAGTTTGAAATGCTTCACACTTGGTTTCGTAACAACTATCACTTATCTGAAGTGATTATAGAGCCTTGGATTTGAGTTACTCAACCCCGATATGCTTCTAAACTATCCTACTTAAGGTTTCCTAATGATTGTGAAGGAAGACAGTTGAAGTTTAAGAGTTTGGACTTAATTGTTCCGCAAGCCTCCATTCTTCAGAAACAAGAAAGTACTTAGGATAATTCTTGATAACACATTTAGAATTATTCTCGGGTGTTTAAGATCGAAGAGAGGAAGTTTGGAGCCCTCAACATCACCCTTAGAGCATAATTGAGCAAGCCGAGCATGGACTGGGTGAATTAACACCACGGTTTAACCTTAACAGCCCCGGTCAGCCCGTGAGCTGATGTGCTCACACATTTTGGGCATTTTCTGACCACCTTCCGACTCCGTTTTTGCTTTCGCTCTTCACTGGTTTTATTCGCCTATATTTCAACACTATAATTTCAATCCTACTTACTCAAATCTAAGCTCAATTCCTAAGTTATCAACAATTTCCCCAAATTAGGAATAATTAGAATTTTAACCCCAAACCCTTCAAAATTCGAATTCGGCCAAATCTGACGTTATAGCCATGGTTCCTACCCCAACTAAGTGTTCAAGAACACTTTCTAGGTTTCAATCTACCCTCTAAACAACTCAAACGAAGGTGAATCGAAGAAATCCCTAAAAATCGAGAAATTGAGGGTTTAGAATGAAATTGGGGTTACCAACCTTGATTTGATCGGTGGGAAGTGTGGGAGACGTAGTAGTCGGACTCTGGTGGTCGTTTTCGGCGTCGGACGGCTCTCTCCGCCCGGTTTCCGGCGAGACTTCCTCCTTCCCTTACTTCCTTGTCCGTTCGCGTCCGCCCTCTCTCTCTCTCTTCTTCCCCTTTTTCTTCTTTCCTTTCTCGGTCTCTCTCTCTATTCTTTCTTCTTCTCGGTTTCACGCTCCCTCTCTCTTTTTCTTTTTTTTTTATTTCTTTTCCTTCCTTTTTTCTTTTAATAACCCACGGCCCCCTAAATAAAATAAATAAATAATTAAAAATAAAATAAAATAATTAATAATTAAATTCAAACGTAACTAAAATATATTTTTGGTTTTTAATTTCCTAATTCTTTTCTTCCTCTTTTATTTAATTTTCTAGCTTCGAAAATTTTCGGGTATTACATTAGGGTTTAGGGAGTTTGGTATGGGGTTTATGGTTTAGTGTTTGGGGTTTGGGGTTTAGTGTTTAGGGCTTCGAGTTTTGGGATTAGTGTTTAGGGTTTGGAATTTATTGTTTAAGGATTGGGATTTGGGTTAGGTGTATAGGGTTTGGGGTTTAGGATATTGAGTTTAAGGTTTTTGGTTTAGGGTTTAGGGTTTTGAGTTCAAGGCTTTGGGTTTGGGGTTTCTGATATAGGGTTTAGGATTTGGGGTTCAGAGTTTTGGGTTTAGGGTTTAGGGTTAAGAGTTTAGGTTTAGGGTTAAGTGCTTATGGTTTAGGGTTTAGGGTTTAGGGTTTAATGTCTTAGGTTTGTGGTTTAGGGTTTATGGATTGGCATTTGGGGTTTAGGATTTTGGGTTTGGCATTTAGGGTTTGGGGATTGGGGTTTAGGGTTTAAAGGGTTTGGGATTTTGTGTTTTGAGTTTTGGGTTTAGGCTTTAGGGTTTGAGTTTTGGGGTTTAGGGTTTAAGGTTTAGGGTTTCTAGTTTTTGGTTTCGAGTTTAAGATTTAGAATTTTTTGTTTGGTGTTTTGGGTTTGTTGTTTGGGGTTTCATTTAGGGTTCAGGGTTTGGGGTTTAGGGTTTAGGGTTTTAGGTTTACAGTTTAGAGTTTAGGGATTCTAGTTCAGCGTTTGGGGTTTAGGGTTTCGGGTTTACGGTCTGAGGTTAGTATTTATTGTTTGGAGTTTGGGGTTTTAGGTTGGCATTTAGGATTTAGGGTTCAGGCTTTAGAGCATAAGAATTAGGATTTATGATTTAGTGTTTAGGGTTGTGTGTATGGTTTGGGGTTTAGGGTTTAAGGTTTAAGGTTTAAGGTTTAGGGTTTAGGGTTTGGTGTTTGGGATTAGGGTTTAGGGTTTTGCGTTTATGGGTTAGGATTTAGGGTTTAGGGTTTATGGTTTAGGGTTGAGTGTCGGGGTTAGGAATTAGGATTTAGAAAAAAAAAAAGAAAAATAGGAATCAGAGACGGATATTAGACACGGATTAATGGTCGTGTCTAATTTGCATCTAATCCATCTCTGATGCGTCCCTAAATTTTAAAAAAAAAAACAATTTTTTTAAAGGATTTAGAGACGGATTTAGGGACAGATGTGTTTGGTCCCAAAACATTCGTCCCTAATCCGTCTCTTAATAGTGGGAAAAATTTGGTGCGAAAATTGCTAGATATTTGGCGGGGGTTTTTTCCCTCTCAATTTTAATTAGTGACGGAGTTGAGAGGGACCTATGTCCGTGTCTAATATTTTTATAGGAGGGAGACGGATCAGAGACGGTGCGTTTCTGTGTCACATCCGTGCTCTCGTTTTTTATTGGAGACGGAATTTTTAAGTCGCTAAGTCCGTCTCAAAACTGAACCAAACGGCTGCTTTTTGATGCTGGTTTGAAAACCTAAAAAGAGCCCTCTTCACTCATTCTTTCGTTCGGTGCTCTTTTCGTCCCTCTTCACTCATTCCATTCCCTCTTCACTCATTCTTTCGTCCAATGATCTTTTCGTCACCGTCTCTTGCACCACCGCAGAGGGTTGTCGTTGCCGTACCTTGCCCAACGCTATGGCCGTCGAACCCTAATGTCAGTTACTCTCTACTTTGCTCGTTACTCTTGCCCAACGCTATCGCTGTCTTTATTCATTGTTTTGGGGTGAGTTGGCTCTCTCATCACTTCCTTTCATTTATTGCGATTTTTCTCTGAATCTTTAACGAGCTAATAGAGAAGATAAGTGTATATATAAAATACTATTGTACAATCAGAAGTCTACCGAGTCATTCTATTTTTGGTTTAGTAATCAATGAGTTTTTGAGCCCTTTCTAATTGATTTTTCGTAGTATGGCTTAGTA
Organism: Senna tora; assembly: GCA_014851425.1. Classification (NCBI taxonomy): domain Eukaryota; kingdom Viridiplantae; phylum Streptophyta; class Magnoliopsida; order Fabales; family Fabaceae; genus Senna; species Senna tora. The sequence continues at coordinate 13,605,799 of CM026261.1, read as the reverse complement.
AATGATTTTAAGCCTCAGAATTTCTCATCTTGCTTGTCTATGTGTTATGCAGTTGGTGGTTTTAGGGAAAGAAAGTCATTGTCTTTTGTCTTTGGTTATGTGAGGAAGGAGTTTCCTGTTTTATATATACTCTGTCTTTGTATGGGATATTCTTAATCTTATCGTCTTTATTTTATAAGTTGTTTTGAGGACTTTGTTATATGGCATATTCTTATCGTCATTCTTTATTAGCTTATTGCCCTGTGAAATCCTGTCCTGACACTTACAATAGAAAGACTGGCTGAGGCATAATACGGAAAAAGGATTTATTACGGTCTTTGTCTTGTTGTAGTAGAGTCTAACTGAATAGGTGTTTTGAAAATTTATGAAAAGATATATGTAGCTTGGAACTATTGATGCTTAGTTTGGTGAAAGAAACTTGCATTAATTTGATGGCAGAAATATTTAGTTTTGGTCATTCAAGGGTGAATATAAACAATGAAGAACGGAATTGTTTAAATAATTGCATTAATCTTTTACTATTCGATTTTGTCATGATATATTGGTAATTGGGAATTAATTGGTACACTTGTTTAAGTGGAAATACATAAATAACATGGATTGTGTGGCTACTCTACCATGTGTTTCCTGTGCATTTGCTGTGATGATTTTGAGTGTCTAGTTTTCTCATTCTATTTACCAGGCCTGTGATTGGTTCCCTGATGAAATCAATTTGTGACTACTAAAACCATGAAGCATTGCATATCTTGTGGCCATTTATTATTATTGTTAATTTCCAAGTACTGCACCTAAAGGGCAAAGATGACACTTGAAAGTGAGATGTTAGAAGATTTCAAAAATTCAAAAAAATAAACACAATCTCTTAACTTCAATTTTTCTCTTAACTGCTCTCTCTCTGTTTTATTTACCAAATACCTAATACCAATAACTTATAGTTTCTTTTTTTAATTTGTTGCAATCATCTATCATAGTTGCAGTCATCTCTATTTGGGAAGCAGTTCATGGCGGCAATAGAAGCCAAGCAGGTGGCTGCACCAGAAACAGAGAAGGCTAAATTTGTGGTGGACTTTGACACTAACAAATAATAGCAGCAGAGGATTCCATTGCTTACTTAAAGGTACACTCTATAAATTGAAGAAATGCTTTGATATATTAGATATAGGTGTGTTAGTTTATTTGTGTTTTATTATAATTTATGACTTCCTATAGTGTAAGAGACAATTAGGGGCAAAAGGGGTGAATACTGAATAGATAGAGTAGTAAGAATGATTGTGAATGAATGCTTTAGCCACATTTTATTGTTTGTGTAACATCCGCTCTTTTTAAGTGATATAATGATCGTTTACTAGAAGAATTAAGTGTTTGTAATTGTGTGACATTGCTTGTTGCATTTAGAAAGCATATAGAAATGCATTATTCTAAGAAAAGAGGGTGGGAAGGACCTAAAAGATAGAGAGTAAAGTGAAAGGAAAAAGTAGTGTGTGAGGGTGGAAGTCAATTTTCTCCCTAAGAGGTTGGTGACACCTCTTGTACGCTAGAGGAGCAAGCATACACACGCACACACACACAATTTTCACCAACTTAGAGAGAGGAAGAGCTAGAGAGAAGGGAGAGAAACTTGAAGGGGAGGTTGGAGACCAAAGGGGTGATTCAAGCTAGGAGAATTTTATTTGAGCTAGGATCGAACCGTAGAAACTCAGCTGAACACCAACAACACAAGATTTGAGCTTCAAAACAAGGTAATCAAACTACAAACTTCACACTTTTTCAAATTAAGGATTTCAAGAAAATGGCCAAAACCTAGCTTTTCAGTTTTGGGCCATTTGAGAGGAAAAACCGGCTTCCTTATGTTTTATGAAATTAGATGGATGTTAGATGATGATTCGCATGTCTGGATTTAGTTGGAAATTAGATAATCTAGAAGGGTTTTGGAAATGGGTATGGGTTTGAGGGAAAACCATGATTGGAGCTAGTTTAATCTTGTTTTTGGACATGTTTTTCATGGGTTTTGATGCATAAATAATAGGGATTAAGTTCCACTTTTGGTTTTCAAGTTTTGGGGCTTTAATTTGGACAAAATGATGTTTTTAAAATCTTTTCCGCCCCGTATCAGCCGGCTGATTGCTAGAACGGCCAGCTGATGTGTTCATAAATTGCCTAGAAAACTTTCCAGAATAAGAACAGCCGGTTAATAGCTAAGAACAACCGGCTGATGCGTTTATTTTTCCCAGAATATTCATATTTTTACCCAGAAACATCCATATTTTACCCAGAAATTTTTAGAATTAGAACAGCCGGCTAATGGCTTAAGAACAGCCGGCTGTTGTGTTTTTAATGTGGCTGAAAAAGATATCAGCCTACTGATAGGTCCTAACAGCCAGCTGATAGGTCTCTGGAAAATTTTGTTTTTCAAAATTTAGGGCAATCAGCCGGCTGATAGACCCCTATTTTGCATAGTGATTTTAAACACCTAATTTCATTCTCAAACATGATGGTCTAAGTTTATAAAGTAATATGAGCTACGGGTAGAGAGAAATAACATAGAAAAGAGAAGAGTAAGTATCTAGTGTGCATGTGTTGAAAATGAAAAGGTCCATAATCGAATGTTCAATTGTTGGTATAGGATGATCGTTGACTTTCCACGGTTGTGTCATGTTTTAGGATGGTAAAACATCCAATTAACCAAGTAAAGCTTTTTGAAAACACCGTGTTGGTTACCGAATTTTAAGTTGGTGGACCAAGTTATTAAAGACAGGGTCATGTACTTAAAGCTTGGATAACCAAAATTTGGCACCTAGTCATTTTGTCTTATACTCACTTAGATAGCATACAAAAAGGGAGGATCTACATATATAAATATGAGAAGAACCGTTAAAAAGAGACGGGGACCTCTAAGTTTAAGAGGAGAAGAACCGTTAGTAAGAGACGGGGACCTCCAAATTCTAAGTAGAAGTGACTCCCTGGCTAAATAGAACCAATCGGAAGTAGAAACGATTCATCAGTTAAAGGATGGTGATCTACAAACCAGAATAGTACTCGGATCCACTGGGGACGCTCCAGATAGTACACAGAATAGAAATAGCTTGATTGATATAGGTTCTTATCTATTATATGCCACTAGAGTTGTATGTATGACTAACCACTGGGTGATGCTCTCTATGCTCTTATATTTCTATTTTGATTGTTATTTCTCTGCCTCTCAAATATATGAGAAGATGTATAGAAATAGATGCTCATATTTATGTTTAAGAAAAGTATGCCATTCCATTTCACATGCCCAGTTTTATATGAATTTCCATGCTATAAGATTTCCTCAGAGTATGACATGCATGACTTTTAAGTTAATGAGAAAGGAATTGTAGTGATTTTCTGTGCAAGGCACAGTGGTACACAACGGCAAGTTTACAAACAGGTAGTTTTTTATTACTGGGTTTATACTCATTACGTTGGTGTGTATCAGCTGGCTAGGTACCCGGAGGGTTTGAAACCAACAAGATAAACCCAAGAATGGGGTAGTTTTCCTATTTAATCCTATTTAAGGAAAAACCAGCTAAAGATGACAGAGCGCATCTAAATAGAATTTGAACCAAAGACCTTTTGGGTCAAAATAATTTAATCTTGCCAGAAAATAACTCAGAAACCATCTATTTAATTATATTTATTTTGTTGGATGTGATTAAGAGTTCATTTTAACTTCTCCTATTTAACTATATCTCTATGCAGTAATATAAAACAATGAGGCAAATTCATTCTACCTAAAAAGATAACATATATCTAAAAGAGTGCTTTCGAGAAAAGGGAGCATAAGTTTTATTTTGATCACATTTAGTTACAAACCCAATTAATATCAATAATCTGTAGTGTGTTGGCCTTGACTTTACAAACTCATTATTGTAAACTAGTACAAGAAACATGAAAATAGGTAGTAAGAACCACTAGTATTTTTACACACAAGGCGAATGATAAGGGAACAAGCATATCTAAACTTGAGATTAGCTAGTACTTGACAGAATCAGAAATTTTATTTCCAATTTTCAATCAGTGAAAAAGAAATAGCAAATCATCTAACGCATTTCAATTCACCTTACAATACACATGCATAATCACATTTAAGTATTTACAGTCATTCACACAATTTAACATTTCACAAGTAATGAGACTACTTGGTTTAACTACCACCCACCTTTCATGATATTAATCAAACTTACAAATCCTTACTTTAAGTAATTTCAACAAACTACGTAAAGTTTTAACATAGGAGGAACAATTCACCTTTTTCTTTTATTACCTCTATTTAGTTCCCATATAATTCAAGTGTTTAAGACTCAACCATAATTTGTTTTTTTAGCATTTGAAATCATGAACTATTTCTCTGTTTTGGGCTTACCCCATCCAACCACTTGTTTAGTTTTATAAATAAATCATTTTGGCATAGACTAACATCATTTTACTGTAATAAAATGACCGAGTATTGTGATAACTCATCCTTCCAAACATGAAAGAAAGCCTAGAAAAACAAGGCATCATATGACATAATTAGTGTTTTTGTTTGATTAAACTTATCATCCTAAATTCACTATTATTAAAACAGAAAAGAAACTCAAGGATCAATCATCCAATTTACACATACACCGTACCCAAACTATAATGCACAAAATAGGTGAAATTTGAAAGCCAAACTCTTAATTAATATAACTTTTTAGTTTCTTCATACTTAGGATTACAAATTTTATTGATTAATTACCCAATTAAAATTTGCAAGTTAGAAATTCACAATAGTAGAATCTTAATCCATCTCAGAAACAACCAGTATTACAAGAGAAATAGATTAAAACCAATCATTAAAGCTATGATTTAGAACCAAATTGAACAAGAAGACAAGAAGGGTATATAACAATGAACAACACTGCTAAAAATACAATCTCACAACGATTACCAACATAAACAATGAAACAGGAGGAAGAAAAATGGAACTAAGAAATAATCAATAGTGAGAAACTCACATCTACTTAGCTTAAATCAAGAGTGAACAACCAAGATGCACAACAAAGATGCCTCAACCAACAATCAACATGATTTTCGGTGAGAACACAGTGAATCGAAGACAGATGCTTTCAATTCTTTCTCCCTTCCCTCTCGGTCACTACAGTGTAGGGCAAAGGTGTTACCGTCGGAGAATCACCTCAGAATGGTGACTTCTCCCTCTTCCTATTGCACCTCCCTTTCTCGCTCGTTCTCCATCTCTCTCTCCCTCCCGATGCTTTCTCTCGATTCTCTGCTTCTGTCACGACCCCCGTTTAGAGGACCGTGACCGGCACAGACACAAGGAATTCCCTTATGGCTGTAAGCCTTATCACCTAATTAACTGAATATCTATTACTGAAAATACATTCACATGCATTATAATATCATGGCTACACCGAAATGGTGGCCTATCCTAGGCAAGCAAATCCACGGCCAGTGCCGCTTCAGGATATAGATATAGGAAAACACACATAATATATATAACCTGTATACTGGCTATACATCCGAAGATTCTGCCTATCCTATTCACATGCAACAGATATATGTATATATATATATATAGATATATATTGAAAACAAATTTTCCCTGTTTCACAGGAAAATAAATCCTGATCTTTAAGGTGTGTGAAGCTGGCAGTTCTAGATTTAGTGATACAATATAGTTGGGTACGTCTACCCTTTACTTTATGATACATGATAAAGTAAATTAAATTACAATTACAATTCTTTCACCCACATGAACAAGTTGTCGGTCTTGGAAAGTTTTGTTCGTTCCTTGCTCCACCAAGACTTCTTCCACCTGTACTTAACATGTTTCTGTGTAGTAAAAATGAGGTGTGAGTCTTAACCACGTGACTCAGTGAGGACTCTCCCATCCTCGGCGGAAGGTGGGTACCATAGCGTTGGGTTTGGAAGTCATAGACAGCCACATGCAAAAACAACTAGTTACTATTGGTAGCATACATTCTTGGTGATCACACAACAACAGAAATTTCACCCAAACACACATGTATTTAATAACAGTAAACATGTAGCAGTTTATTCCATGTCATCAATCAACAATTAAACACGTAACATATAGTGCCGGCTTTTACTTACCGGTCTTCTAACTTTCAGCATATCTGAATCAAACAAGACATTGTGATGACGTAATCTTGTAAGTCACCACTCCGCTGCACAATCAGCAAAAATATGCAAACACAGACAATTCTTTAAGTACACGCAGATACTATAACCTACATCAACTTAACTTTCCCCACTCTGGGCTAGTTACTAGCCACTACATGGCTTTTCTACCTCGAACTCGTGCACTCGGGTTGCAGGCCACCACGTGGCAAAGCATACTTATCCCATTCACTTGGGTACTGGTCACCTCGTGACAATTCTGTTAATCAAACAATACTTAACCCATTCACTTGGGTACTAGTCACCTCGTGAAAATTCTATTAATCAAACACAATCAACTTCTATCTATCAAACAACTGATACGTAGCCACCACGTGGCATGTCCTGACCCCTTGTTGCAGGGCAATAGCTTGAGCCCACTCGTCCACTACCCAACCAGGCCACATGGCGGGCACGGCATGACGTCTAAAGGCATGGCCACTGACACACCCTGGACCAACTCCATAGGATAGGATGATTTCTCTTTTACTAGGTTAAGCTCAAGGTTCACCCATAGGTTCCTCCCGTGTCTCCTTACCTTAGTCTCACATATAAATGGGATTCTTTGTATCTTTCCCGAAGGATCAACAATTCTTCTCCTTGTTAATATGGACAAGTATCCTTAACAGGATATAACTCATATACCCATCCAGATGCACTCGCTGAGCCTCAAGCTATCGTCATAGCAATATAAAACCTTTCTAACCCTATTGCTAGGATAGGGCAATGACCATCGCCATGGTGATTATAAAACTGAGGTCTCAAGTACCATCTGACGTTGTTCTAGTCAATGTCTCACATCGCTAGCATAACCAAATCCGAAACCCACCAATAACTCCCTTTGCATGATTATAATTTAAGTCACCGTCATGACGAGTTTTCAAAATAAAAGATTAGTCCTTCCGTACAAGGACTCTTGCCACCGTCATGGGAAAAGATTTAATAAAAAACTCATCATGCCTCCGGAGTGTGTGAGTTGGATTTGAAACACACCAATCATAGCAAACAATTATACTCTATTCCTATGTCTTCCTATCCAAGCTACTTTCCACAACCTATTTTCTAATTCTTTCATTCTTTTAGCATTCTATATCTCTAGCTAACACATACCAAACAAGCAGAGAATGTACATACTCATGTAATCCACATAAGCATACAACACTAGGAGCAGAGATGGAAGAACCCTCACCTTGGCCAACCTTCCATGCAATCATCTCCGGTAACGTTAGTCTCCTCGGAGTTCCTGTTGCTCTCAATCGTGTGCCGTTGTTCCTATAAGAACAACATTTACTTCATTATGCTTATTACTTAGCTTAACTTGTTATTTATCTCTCCATTACTCTCATGTGTAGTCCATGGTTGCCACAGAGTCAAGCTCTTAGTCTTATTGGACTTCTCTATCTCGACTTATGTGTATCCTTCCTCGAACACTTGACTTACTCGCATATAACACTCTACTTGAGTGTTTCACATACTTGGATTTGAGTACTAGACCTCTATCTACTTGTATTTGCATCTAAGGAAGCTTATCTAGCTTGGTTGGAAGGGATCCAAATTCTAGGAAGGTCTAAGCACTTTAATTCAACCTGTGTTCCTACTTGGGTTCTAAGAAATCTAGTTTCTAAACCTCAATATACCTCCAATTTATCCCACTTAAGGTTTCCTAAAGTTTGTGAAAGAATAAGGTTGAAATTCCCGAAGTTAGGCCTAATTGGTTCCGCAAGTTTCTATCCTTGAGATACAAGAAGGTACCTATATTAATTCTTGATGCTTGATAGCATATTTAGAATTATTCTAGGGTGTTTAATATTGAAAAGAAGAGGTTTGGAGCCCTCAACATCACCCTTAAAGTGTATTTGGGCAAATTCAGCAGGGACCCGACACGTTAACGTCAAGCTTCAACCTTAGTGACCTCAGCTCAGCTCTTCACGGGTCTTGTTCAGCTAATATTTCAACTATATAATTTTAATAATATCAATCCAAGCCTATTTACTCAAATCCAAGCTCAATCCTAATTATCAACAATTTTCCCCAATTCTGAAATAATTATAATTTCAATAATATTAATCCAAGCCTATTTACTCAAATCCAAACTCAATCCTAATTATCAACAATTTTCCCCAATTTGGAAATAATTATAATTTCAATAATATCAATCCAAGCCTACTTACTCAAATCCAAGCTCAATCCTAATTATCAACAATTTTCCCCAGTTTGGAAATAATTCCCAAATCCTTCCAAATTTGAATTTGGACAATTCCGAGAATATAATCTTGATTCCTACACCAACAAAGTGTTTAAGAACACTTTCTAGGTTTAGAATGAAATTGGGGTTACCATCCTTAACTCGAGAGATCGAGACGAGGAAGATGACAAGGATGCTCTCCGGCTCCTCCTCTAACTCCGGCTCGCCGGATTCCGGCGGGATTCCCGCCGGATTTGCTCCCCCATCCAAGCCTTAGCTCCCTCTCTCTCATTTCCTTTCTCTCTTCTTTCTTTCTCAATCCCGTAGCTCCAGCCTCCTCCTTTTTTTTCTTTCTGTAGGGAAAGGCCCGGATCCACATCACCCGGCCCGACCTAGGGACCTAAATGAAAAACCGAAAATAAATCCAGGCAAAAATAAATATTGCGGAAGCTACTAACCTGGACGGCATCGCTAAAAGCTTAGATCTTGCCAGTGCCTCTGTTCCACCAGGGCTGTCCTCCAAACGACGAGCACCGAAAAGGGCCGCATCAAACGGAGGACTCTACCTACAAGAGGTAGAGCCATATGTCCACGACTGATGCGCGGAAGAGGACTCAAGAGAAAGAGAAAATTATACTGAGTGGGGTTTCCCAAACGGGACCCCCCTTTCCAACACATGGAATGAGCCACTAGAAAGGGGTGGAGTCACTCCTATATATAGGAGGATGAGAGAGCTCCCATCATTGACGCAAGCAATGTGGGACTTGGAATATGAACAAAATATTCACTTCCATCATGATCACCTAGCCCACTTTGGGCCACGAGTACGGGCTCGTTTGACCTCCGATGAGAGTCATTTTCATTTCGTTCTCTTCGTCTCTCTGCAAGATTTCCAACGGATCCTCACTTGACCCGATCGGACTCCAACATTGGCGGATATTTAGTCCCTAAGACCCCAATATATCCAACATACTCCCACTCGCACATGGTGGGAGGCCCATGACTATCCTTATCACGAAGGACTTCTCTATTTCTCTTTATCTCGTCGTCTTCTTTCATACTTCGTGTCAGTCGTGACCGCTTGGCACGATATGTGGGAGCCTTATACTAGAAGCCTGTTAGGGCCCAGCTATAAGTGATGCTACAACCCAAGTATTTGATGATGTGACCACATGTCTCACCTAAAAAATAGTGCCATAGGTTCCCTAGACGTGTTCATATACATGGCTAGTCCAATCCCTCTAAGTCTACAATAAGACTAGGACTTCAGCCACACTCAGTTGCGATAGGTATCCACATCCATGAGAACCTCAAAGGGATCACATAATGGGTCGACCTCAGGATACTATCACACATGCATATGTCAACACAATCTTCCTTTCGACCTCTTATCATTTCAATCAAAGATAGCTACTTTCCTGACAGTCTTCCATCGGGCTGTATTTTTCCATAGACTTTTGGAAAGGTATCAAAGTAGCAGGCACTACCTCATCTCTTCATGACAGAGTCAAAGTGCATAAGGGTACCCTTTGAAAGGATTGATGCATCCTTTCAGGGACTCACACAACATTGAAGCAGGGATTCATTTCGATGCTTCCCTTGCGGTTCTTAAAGCACATGCGGTTTGAAACGAACGTTGTGGTGTTCTCGAGCGTATGTGGATTTTAATCCTCAATCACTTACAGCACACAGACCTTAGTCCAGACTCACTTAGAATCTGACCTGAGTTTGCTACCACACTTCGCTCGCTTCACATAGCACCAAGTGGAGCACTCACGTCTGGCTACAGGCATTATGAATAGCGGGAATTCATAATTCGATCATAAGACCTCATCATCTTACTAGGGCGACTTATCAATTCACAATGTTGTTTTCCTGTCCAACACCCGGTGCTTTTCAGCTGCCTCTGGATATTCACACTATATCCCATTTTGGTGTTCAAGGAAAAGGCACCCAAGTCTCATCTTGGCCCACACCACTTGCGTGTCCAAGGCGGTTGCTCGTGTGAGAGAGCCAACCTCCAAAGCCTGTACGACTTACTTTATATGTTGTGTAATAAGTACTTCTATCAAGAAATAAAGCTTTCATAAAGCTTGTCCTCATGACATAAACTATGTTAAATCACCCTGCAATTCTAAGCAATCATGTGTACCTAAAACACCTGTTTTACGGCTTGTATATCTATACAGCCAACCAACCAATGCGGGTCTGTGAGAGTATAGAGCCAATGCTCTATCACAGGTCATACTGTGAGGACACTTTCTCCGGTCACTTGATGCTTAGACTGACACAAAAGGTTAGTTAACTACTGTGTAACGATGTCTCATACAAAGTTGTGTTACGTTCTCTTGTGGTACTTAGGCTTTCTTTGGTGTAAACCATAGCAGTTTGACTTGATAAGGTCAATGTCACTAGGTCAACAGCTCTTTCTGCGATCTATAAGTGACTTTAGATCTTCCCATCCAAACTGTCTTGTATTGCTGATGATCATGCCATGAACTCCATGTCCCTAGTGGACAGAGAAATGCATAATCCTTACTTGCCTCTTTGCAAGATGGTTCCAATCCTTAGCAAAGCACACCAAGACGTGGATGTTCTTTCATCCAAGTCACTTACCCAATCGACATCAATGTGTGGCCCGCCGTTTGTAGGTCACCAATATGATGAAAACAATTGATTTTCAGCAGTGCCCTTCAGGATCGCCCTTCAAGTACCACATAACACTCTAAACAGTTTGTCTGACCAAGGTTTGACTGATAACGGCTCACAAAGCCAACTACAAAAAGCACGTTGGAGCGAGTACAATCCTAATTGTACTTCAAGCTACCAACCACATGTATCAAAATACTATCCAATGACTCCATCTCTGACTTAGTTTAAAGACATGTAGCAAGACTCAAACTCTTGCCTCTTGCTACTAGCACATCACACAAGTTCCGGTCCCCTCAAATGGGATTCGCCAAGAATCTCTTCTTCATAGGATTCTTATGACATAGTGAGTCAGTTCTTGGAGCATTCTCCATGAATCTTGACTCCCACTGTCTAAACCATTTCCTTTATCTTAAAAGATGAAAGGATAGCCATGCTTAAGTGGCTAAAGCAGCCTCTGTGTTATTTCTAGCTAGCTATATGTCCTCTACATAGGGCATGAGTGTAATGAAATACTCTCAAATTTCTTGAAATGGACTAAGTGGTCAATTAGCACGAGTCTAGATGAATATGTGAGATCTTGACAGATCCTCAGAGTCAGCATACTCTGCGCTCCTGGCCTTTTGCCTTGCGACCTATATGCTTGTCCACATAGATCCCTTCACCTAGTTTACCATTCAATAAAGTGATCTTAACATCCTAATCGATGTACTCCGAGACTTAAACTGGTGACCAAAGCTAGAATCATACTCTAACCACACAACAAACGATAAGGTTTCGTCACAGTCGATACCTTCTTGTTGTGTGTACTTCTTCACTGCTTAATGTGCCTAGTAGTGGTCGATTGACCAATCTGTCTCCCTTAACTTTTGAGAGCGCACATGTTCTCAAAATGCTTTTTGACGCGGGGCAGATTCACCAAGTCTTATACTTGGTATGTCCTTATAGACTTAGTCTTTTCTTCTTCCATCGTTTTAGTCCAACTTTTACTAGTAGGGCCGGAGAGAGCCTTTTGAACTATCAAAGGCTCTACTTGATAATTTAGTACTCATCTAGTACACCTCTTGGATTGTGCTTCGTGGAGATATGCTGCTCATAAGCATTACTCCCACTGGACTCAGCAATTGGAGATGCGTCTATACGCTCCTTTCAACGTGTTGCAGGTCCACCTTCTTTCAATAAAGGTGCACATCCTAAAATCCGTCTCCCTTGCTCTAGAAAAGTTAGTCTTGAGGATCATTACATCCTTAAAATCAAATTATGTGACCGGAGTGTCTTCATTCTCGCTAATGAAGACGTATCCTTTTGAGTGATCAAGCTATCTTACCAAGACACGCTACTTGCCTCTAGGGTCAAGCTTCTCATACTCATAGGAAGGATCAAGTATGCCATATACCCTCATGGTCTCAGCATACTCTAATCAGGTCTTTTACCTAACTAGAACTCATCAGGAATCATTCACATAATTTGAAGAGGGCATATGGTTAAGTACGAAAGTGACTGTTGGCAAAGCATCTCCCCAATAGGAACGTTCACCTGACTCATTATCAACATAACCAACTCCAGGAGCAACTCATTTTGCTGTGGAGTTTGTGGAATAGTTAGTTGTTTAACAATTCCAATTTCATCACGTAACTGTGAGAAAATACTAGGCCACTTGCCTTGCCCCCACACTTATCGGACCACTGATGTCCGAGTGGACTAATTTGATGAAAGCGGGTTTTCTGATTTCATGACTGAATGGTTCTCAGGTTGCTTTGTCTGTAAGGCAATGTTTACAAACTAGCATTGGGAATTTGTCCTTACAAATTCTCCTTTGCTAATACGTAATTGCGTCCCACACGCACTTGCCAAATAGGTGTATCAATCCAGAGGAAGACACAACAACAGGTTGCTTTGTCTGTAAGGCAACGTTTACAAACTAGCTTTGAGAATTTGTCCTCGCAAATTCTCATTTGCTAATACGTAATTGCGTCCCATACGCACTTGCCAAATAGGTGTATCAACCACAAAGGAAGACACAGCAAAGCAACTAGTTGAATTACGGGAATGTAATTCAAAATGTATTACAACACAACCATTGTCGTAAAATCAGAACTAACACTAAGGAGTCATGATAAACATGTAGATCACATTATATATTAAGTTCTCTCACGGAAAAAACAGCTAATAATGTGTTCTATTCAGTATCTAGAACACAAAACATATATAAAGATAAAGAGTGGCCACTATGCAAGTTCATTTTTATAGCTGCCCAACCTCTTAACTTTAATAATGCTTTGTTCCCACGAGGATACTTCTGCTCCCATTCGGCAGAGGACGGAACTCTATGAACCAATGTTCATGGGTGAGAGGAAAATGATTGCTGCAAACAAATTTTGCGCATAGTGCCTTATGGAATGGCACAAGCAACATTTGACCTTGGCCAAAATCTCTTTTCCTCTCTTGTATTTCCTTTGAACTGAGGCTACTTACCTTACACTTACCCTTTCTCTTCCCAGCACCACATCTCTTTGACCCATTGTCCTTGTTCTTGGAGCCTAGAGCTCTAAGTAACTTTAGCCACTTAGGCTACGTGCTCGATAGATTTTGCAGCCCTATGCCACAAATCTTTAAGCACTAGGTGGTGTTTAATATCATCAAGAAACTTGATGGTATTAGTGAAGGTCAGAATGACCTATATGCACTCCCAATAGGAGGGAAGAGATCTGGCAACAGTTTGAACTCACTGTTTACCAGTGGGGGTGTTCAGGCTTACTCACACTCCCAAATTATGTTTGATTTCTTCCTTAGATGCGTCTTCATGCTCTTGTCAGAGCGCATCTTGAAGGAATCAAACTTTATTGTAAGCTGCCTCAGTTTGGTGGCCACAGTGTCACCAAAGCGATCTCTCTAATGTGATCTACACTTACAAGTATTATAGTTATACTATCAGTCAATCCTAGACGCTAACACTAATTACACAGCTCCTTATTACACAACACACAACTCTTGAAAATTGTAATCAACGCAAGACGAGTGTAGATATAGTCAGTCTCTATATTCGAGAAGTGGGGTCAACCACTCTCATCACACAGAGAGCCTATATATGTACACCTTTCTCTGGTTGACTAAACAATTTTCATAGAATAGTCACATGCTATTCAAAATCCCTTTTGGATTCCCACTATGTAAGCGATCAAGAAGGACATCGAGTCGCCACAGGCACGACCTCGAACTTCCAATTGATTACAACGCTTACAATCATTTAAATAGTCACTTACTATTTATATTCCCACGTGGATAAGCATTTACATCGAGTTATGGGTTTGCCACATGCAGCCCCTAGCTCCCACTCGAGTAAAACACTTAAGGTAATTTAAACGATCACAAATCGCTTAAATCTTCTCTCTCGTTGTGTATGTGAATGAGTCAACAGATGGTCATACCCACTCTTTAGACTCCAATTCATCCTAATTTCTCCCCATATTTAGATTCGTCTCACTAAAAGGAGAAAAAGACTCAAAAATCGTCGAAATCGGAGCTAAAACGGAGAAATTATGCGCGACAGAAAACATCGTGACCGCTAGTCAACGGTCAGCGTTGACTAGTCAACGGTCAACCATTGACCCCATGCGGTCGCCGGCCCACCACCGCATCCGGCGGCGCCGGTCGCCGGACCTCTTCCGGCAGTCGCCGGTGGCTTGCGGCGGCGAAAGTCGCCTGAGCAACTTCGGCCGCCGCCGGCATCGAAGACCAGCGGTGCCAACCCTCCGCCAGCGCCGACGACCTGTGGCGCCGGCGGTCGCCGGACCTACGGCGCCGACCGTCGGACACCTGTCGGCCGGTAGCGGTTTGCGGCGGCACTGAGCGCCGGAAGTCGGCCAGCCGACAGCTCCGTCATCCGCAGCCAGTCAACTCTTCAGTCAACGTTCCCCATCCCCAAAGCAGTAGCATACATTCACAGATATATATCTAATTCGTAGGGTACACATACCTTAAATAATATATATATATATATATATATATATATATATATATATATATATATATGCATGCAAATTAGGGTCTTTAATTTTGAAAGGGGAACCTAAACATGTTTCTAGGTTTTAGGGTATGGATTAAAAATCAATATTAAATTAATAAATTAACACATAATTTAAATTCAAAATATCATACGACCCTACCCTACAATATATGATTTTCACATGTTTTAAATTAAAATTAAAACATATAATTAAAACTGGAAACCTAGTCATGTTCCTAAGTTTTAAATTAAAAATCATACAAGACCTAAACATGTTCCTAACCCTTTTCGGTTCTTCAATCCCTGGAGAACAGAGCCCTAGCATAAACCTGGCTCTGATACCAATGTAGGGAAAGGCCCGGATCCACATGACCCGGCCCGACCCAGGGACCTAAATGAAAAACCGAAAATAAATCCAGGCAAAAATAAATATTGCGGAAGCTACTAACCTAGACACCATCGCTAAAAGCTTGGATCTTGCTAGTGCCTCTGTTCCACCAGGGTTTTCCTCCAAACGACGAACACCGAAAAGGGCCGCACCAAACGGAGGACTCTACCTACGAGAGGTAGAGCCACATGTCCATGACTGATGCGCGAAAAGAGGACTCAAGAGAAAGAGAAAATTATACTGAGTGGGGTTTCCCAAACGGGACCCCCCTTTCCAACACATGGAATGAGGCACTAGAAAGGGGTGGAGTCACTCCTATATATAGGAGGATGAGAGAGCTCCCATCATTGACGCAAGCAATGTGGGACTTGGAATATGAACAAAATATCATGATCACCTAGCCCACTTTGGGCCACGAGTACGGGCTCGTTTGACCTCCGATGAGAGTCATTTTCGTTTCATTCTCTTCTTCTCTCTGCAAGCTTTCCAACGAATCCTAACTTGACCCGATCGGACTCCAACATGGGCGGATATTTAGTCCCGAAGACCCCAATATATCCAACACTTTCCTGTTATATTTTCTTTTGTTTCTCCAACGGATCCCCCTCTAACTTAATAATAATAATAATAATTAATTATTAAATATAATAATTAAATAAATAATTAATAAATAAAATTAAAAATAAATTAATTAATAATTAAATTAAAACACAACTAATATATATTTTATTTTATTTTATTTTTAATAGATAATGAGATAAATAGTAATCACTTAAAAATAATAAAGATATATATATATATATATATATATATATATTTAATTTAATTTCCTTTCCCTATTTGATTCAGGTTTCCAATTTAGTTCTCATTCTTATTTATTTTAGGTTTCTAATTTCGTAGGTCCTGAATTAATTTCGAAAAAAGTATTTTACTCCTTTCTTTCATCTTTTATTTTAGTTGAAATTTCGAAGAATTTCAAGGTTCCTTTCCGGTTTCCCTTAACCTTCATACTTTTCCTATATTCTTTTTAAAGTTTTAATTTCTAACCCCGGAATAAATCATTCTTAAAATCCTCGAAATTTTATATAAATCTTTCTTTAATCCTCGAAATTTTTCCGGGATATTACATTCGTCCCCCCTTAAGAAATTCGGTCCCCGAATTTCATCTCCTTCATGGGGTTGTTGGCTTGTTGTCATCCCTTGGCTCAATTTCACCTATGGTTCCTCTCAACGTGGAAGTTTTACCGTTTTATCCTATGGTTCATCTTTCTCGCCTAGAGACTCAAGGTCACTATCTGGTTTCTACATATTATTTCTGCAATCGTTGGTATTTCTAGTTTCGTAGTTAACCACCCCTTCGCGAGGTGCTAATTGACAGACTCCATCTGTCGTCGTATCCTTCCCCAAGGATACCTAACTTCCCTAGTTTCAATTCATTTTGTGCTATTAATTTTGCAATGGAGTGTCTGGCACGTACCACATGCCATGCTCCAATTTAGTTCTCCGAGGAGTTAGTTATTGCCTTCTCTAGTGAGGCTTACCTTGACTCAATCTGCTTGTCCGACTAGCTACCTTCGTAGTGACCTCTTATATCTGTCTTGGAACATGCCAAGACACTAGCTATTCGCATAGCACACTAGGTTCTATTTCTGTAAACTCTACATCGGTGTCCCCGTACCTAAGTATCCTCTACTACCAAGAAGCTACCTTTCTACTGGTATTCCCCCGATATATTCCTTGTAAACGACTTCTCTAGAAAAGTCCGTTTACATGTTACTACACCCTCCACTTTACATCTAAACTTACCGCTTACAAGACATACACCCTACGTAGGTGTTTATACTTTGTGCCATCAGCATACCCAACCCTTCCGAGGTTGTTACACTCACTACCGACTCGGTTTACCATATTCGTGTCCAGCGAATCTAAATGCCATGGCACTAGCACAACTATGTACTACCCTTACCGTTTCTCCACCAAACAGTAAAGGATCTTACATTTATGACTCGCATTTCCCTTTCTTTTTCGGACTTCTACACTTACCCTTAGTGGTTTCCATAACCACTTCAAGTTACTCCCTGTTGACATCCTATGTCTGACTGACTTAGACTCTTCTCTGACTACTACTTGTAGTCATTTTTGTTTATAATGGAAACTCACCAACTTCCTCCTTACCATCATACTCATTACTCTGCCTCAAGCTCAGTCCGGTCTTCACATCCGAAGACCTCGCTTAACACGATTATGACCGTGGATTTATACCATTCTCAGGTTAGTCCACTTAGAGTTGCACACCCTATGCTAACTCTACTCATTGGGTTTCTGTTCGCTTTTACCCCAACTTGGCCCACTTAGACTCCTCAACTCACTTAAATCTTGTATTCCTACATGGAATACTTGATCCGTTAACTCCAGCATGAACCTTTCCAGACATGCTCTACTCCCCTTGACCAAATGGGATCCGCTCCCACGATTTGATTCTTTCCTTTCTTACGGTGTGGCACATGTTCACGAACATATACCGCCTCTTGCAAGTGTGTTACCCGTTGGGTTCGAATCGCCCCCAATGGTAGCATACCTATTTTATCACTTTGGCTCGCACGCCCAGATGCTTACCCGACTCCGTTCCCGGATTCACTCTCTTCTTTTCATTTCGTACCTGCGTGGTACTTTTTCTTCGAGTATTTCTCAATACTCGTTACTCACTAAATTCTCCTTCTCGATTAACCGTCCTTACAGTTAGTTTTCCCTTTATGGCACCCACATGACCATTTATACGTTTGGTTTGTCCACTCCAGTCTCTACCCATACACGGGCTTTCGACTAACGGATTTACGGTTCACCAACCTATGGAACTAGCTTACCTAGCTATGTCCACTACAATCTGTGTACTATACATACACTTACGGTAGTAGTTGGTTCTCCACCTCCTACTTGACTCTTATCCTATGGGGTCCTATAGGCTTCCGCTCTTCCCCCCTTATGGGACTACTTATCCCTGTCTACTTTCTCTCCCCTCGGGCCTCCACTAGTCCCTTTGGGGTTTATCTCTCACGTTATTTTGTTCGAGAGCTATCTACCACAATAGCACTCATTTTCCTATCTCTGGACGGTATCTGAAGGTCTATGCCCATTTCCACTTCTAGACCTACTCCGGTCTAATACTTTCGGGTCCATAATCACCCTATGACCCCCTTAATTAGTAACCCTTAGGTTTACTTGCGCACACCCTTAGCACCTTAGCACGCTCTAGTGCTTTTCGATGTCTACTTAACTTTAATCACTCCAAGCGAGTGATTTCTCAACTACAGCTACCATCCTTATACAGCTTACCAGCAAAAGGACTATTGTTTGGTAGGGTATTGGTCACATGAGTTAGATTTCTTAGGCACCCTGCGGTTTTAAAAATTAATTCAAGTTTATTTCTTAGAAAATGACGCCTAAGGTTTTTGTAAACGGTTAGGGTTTAACCAATTGGAATGACACAAATTGAGAAAAAGTTTTCACGAAAATTTGCATTCCAATGGTTATCCCTAGTATTTTCAAGAAAAGTTTGAGGGTCCTTCAGAATCTCTCATCCGAAAAGACCAAAAAGATTTTTACAAAAAATTTCTCATGTGATCAATATCTTATTCTTTTTGCTCTTCCTTAAGCAACTCAAGAGAGTTTGGTTGGGCTTCATCCCTTCTTTGCCCCATTGTTTGCTTAAGGAACTAGCAGCTCATGGATCGAGCGTAGGGTTGGACTAGGCTCCTTCCTTGTGCCTTACCATTTACTTTGTTTCCTGATCGGCATATGGTCAAGCTCCACACGTTTTCTGATCAGCCATAGCACACCGCACAGTCGTGATCCATTCACGTGGTCATCTTCCTGTCGGTCTCATGCCTCATGGCCCTGTTTATTATTGTCTGTAAACTTTCCATTTCAATCGCCCCATGGGCTTACCTTCTTTTCTACACGCCAAGCTTGTCTTTCCTTTCACTTTACAAACCATTCCTAGCCTGAACTACCAAGCACCGCATATTTCTATTCAACTTGCATTCCATACTATAATCAAACAACTTGCGCCTAAACCATAGCGCACAATGCGCCGCTAACAGAGCAGACGCATCGTCTCATTTAGCACCTTCAAAACAACCACACATTGTAGCGCATTCCTGCCTACAATTCAACCAAATGTGTCTGTGTCTAGGTAGCATCTTCCATGGATGTCTCATTTCCCTATTATGGCGTCCTAAGGTTCTCGGGGTCACTGCCACCCCACCTTATGCCTTAGTGCTCATCGGCACTTGTGTACTGTACAGGTTATATGCTTTGCATAGAATTTCACATACAAATTCTTTGCCTCAAGCGATGACTCGAAAGAATTTATGACTCAACATCCTGAGCAACCTCACAAGTGCCCGTCGGAACCACCGTTATGTCCGGATTCGTAATGGCTAACCCAATTGACACCCGAGACTACTAGTTAGCTTCACACCCTTAAAGAACAACCTGGCTCTGATACCAAGTTTGTCACGACCCCCGTTTAGAGGACCGTGACCGGCAAAGACATAGGGAATACTCTTATGCTTGTAAGCCTTATCACCTAATTGACAGAATATCTATTATTATAAATACACTCACATGCATTATAATATCATGGCTACACCGAAATGGTGGCCTATCCTAGGCAAGCAAATCCACGGCCAGTGCCGCTTCAGGATATAGATATAGGAAAACACATATAATATATATAACCTGTGTACTGGCTACACATCCGAAGATTTTGCCTATCCTATTCACATGCAACAGATATATGTATATATATATATAGATATATATATGGAAAACAAATTTTCCCTGTATCGCTGGAAAATAAATCCTGATCTTTAAGGTGTGTGAAGCTGACAGTTCTAGATTTAGTGATACAATATAGTTGGGTACGTCTACCCTTTACTTTATGATACATGATAAAGTAAATTAAATTACAATTACAATTCTTTCATCCACATGAACAAGTTGTGGGTCTTGAAAAGTTTTGTTCGTTCCTCGCTTCACCGAGACTTCTTCCACATGTACTTAACCTGTCTCTGTGTAGTAAAAATGAGGTGTGAGTCTTAACCACGTGACTCAGTGAGGACTCTCCCATCCCTGGCGCAAGGTGGGTACCGTAGTGCTGGGTTTGGGAGTCATACACAACCACATGCAAAAACAACTAGTTACTATTGTTAGCATACATTCTTGGTGATAACACAACAACAGAAAATTCACCCAAACACTCACGTGCATTTAATAACTGTAACCATGTAGCAGTTTATACCACGTCATCAATCAACAATTGAACATGTAACATATAGTTCCGGCTTTTACTTACCGGTCTTCTCACGTTCAGCATATCTGAATCAAACAAGACGTTGTGATGACGTAATCCTATACGTCACCACTTCGCTGCACAATCAGCAATAATATGGAAACACAGACAATTCTTTAAGTACACGCTGATACTATAACATACATCTACTTAACTTCCCCCACTCTGGGGTATTTACTAGCCACTACATAGCTTTTCTACCTCGAACTCGTGCACTCGGGTTGCTGGCCACCACGTGGCAAAGCATACTTAACCCATTCACTTGGGTACTGGTCACCTCGTGACAATTCTGTTAATCAAACAATACTTAACCCATTCACTTGGGTACTAGTCACCTCGTGACAATTCTATTAATCAAACACAATCAAGTTCTATCTATCAAACAACTGATACGTAGACACCACGTGGCACGTCCTGACCCCTTGCTGTGGGGCAATAGCTTGAGCCCACTCGTCCATTACCCAACCAGGCCACATGGCAGGCACGACACGACGTCTCGTAGCATGGCCACGGATACACCTTGGACTAACTCCACAGGATGGTTTCTCTTTTACTAGGTTAGGCTCACGGTTCACCTGTAGGTTCCTCCTGTGTCTCCTTACCTTAGTCTCACATATTAATAGGATTCTTTGTATCTTTCCAAAGGATTAACAATCCTTCTCCTTGTTAATATGGACAAGTATCCTTAACAGGATATAACTCATATACCCGTCCAGTTGCACTCTCTGAGCCTCAAGCTATCGTCATAGCAATATAAAACCTTTCTGACCCTATTGCCAGGATAGGGCAATGACTATCGTCATGGTGATTATGAAACTGTGGTCTCAAGTGCCATCTGACGTTGTTCTAGTCGATGTCTCACATCGCTAGCATAACCAAATCCGAAACCCACCAATAACTCCCTTTGCATGATTATAATGTAAGTCACCGTCGTGACGAGTTTTCAAAATAAAAGCTTAGTCCTTCCGTACAAGGACTCTTGCCACCGTCGTGGGAAAAGATTTAATAACATACTCATCATGCCTTCGGAGTGTGTGAGTTGGATTTGTAACACACCAATCATAGCAAACAATTATACTCTACTCCTATGTCTTCCTATCCAAGCTACTTTCCACAACCTATTTTCTAATTCTTTCATTCTTTTAGCATTCTATATCTCTAGCTAACACATACCAGACAAGCAGAGAATGTACATACTCATGTAATCCACATAAGCATACAACACTGGGAGCAGAGATGGAAGAACCCTCACCTTGGCCAACCTTCCATGCAATCCTCTCCTGTAACTTTTGTCTCCTCGGAGTTCCTGTTGTTCTCAATCGTGTGCCGTTCTTCCTATAAGAACAACATTTACTTCATTAAGGTTATTACTTAGCTTAACTTGTTATTTATCTCTCTATTACTCTCACGTGTAGTCCATGGTTGCCACAGAGTCAAGCTCTTGGTCTTATTGGACTTCTCTATCCTGACTTATGTGTATCCTTCCTCGAACACTTGACTTACTTGCATATAACACTCTACTTGAGTGTTTCACATACTTGGATTTGAGTACTAGACCTCTATCTACTTGTATTTGCATCTAAGGAAGCTTATCTAGCTTGGTTGGAAGGGATCCAAATTCTAGGAAGGTCTAAGCAATTTAATTCCACATGTGTTCCTACTTGGGTTCTAAGAAATCTAGTTTCTAAACCTCAATATACCTCCAATTTATCCCACTTAAGGTTTCCTAAAGTTTGTGAAGGAATAAGGTTGAAATTTCCGAAGTTTGGCCTAATTGGTTCCGCAAGTTTCCATCCTTGAGAAACAAGAAGGTACCTAAATTAATTCCTGATGCTTGATAGCATATTTAGAATTATTCTAGGGTGTTTAAGATTGAAAAGAAGAGGTTTGGAGCCCTCAAGATCACCCTTAAAGTGTATTTGGGCAAATCGAGCAGGGACCCGACACCTTAACGTCAAGGTTCAACCTTAGTAACCTCAGCCCAGCTCTTCACGGGTCTTGTTCAGCTAATATTTCAACTATATAATTTTAATAATACCAATCCAAGCCTATTTACTCAAATCCAAGCTCAATCCTAATTATCAACAATTTTCCCCCAATTTGGAAATAATTATAATTTCAATAATATCAATCCAAGCTTATTTACTCAAATCCAAGCTCAATCCTAATTATCAACAATTTTCCCCAATTTGGAAATAATTATAATTTCAATAATATCGATCCAAGCCTATTTACTCAAATCCAAGCTCAATCCTAGTTATCAACAATTTTCCCCAATTTGGAAATAATTCCCAAATCCTTCCAAATTCGAATTTGGGCAATTCCGAGAATATAATCTTGATTCATACCCGAACTAAGTGTTTAAGAACACTTTCTAGGTGTCAATCTACCCTCGAAACAACTCAATCGAAGGTGAATCGAAGAAATCCCTAAAAATGGAAAAATTGAGGGTTTAGAATGAAATTGGGGTTACCAACCTTAACTCGAGAGATTGAGACGAGGAAGATGACAAGGATGCTCTCCGGCTCCTCCTCCAACTCCGGCTCGCCGGATTCCGACGAGATTCCCGCCGGATTTCCTCCCCCATCCAAGCCCTAGGTCCCTCTCTCTCCTTTCCTTTCTCTCTTCTTTCTTTCTCAATCCCGTAGCTCCAGCCTCTTCCCTTTTTTTTTCTTTCCTTTTATATTTTTGTTTGTTTCTCCAACGCATCCTCCTCTAACTTAATAATAATAATAATTAATAATTAAATAAATAATAGATAAATAAAATTAAAAATAAATTAATTAATAATTAAATTAAAACACAACTAATATATATATTTTACTTTATTTTATTTTTAATAGAAAATGAGATAAATAGTAATCACTTAAAAATAATAAAGATATATATATATATATATATATATATATATATATATATATATATTTTATTTAGTTTTCTTTCCCTATTTAATTCAGGTTTCCAATTTAGTTCTCATTCCTATTTATTTTAGGTTTCCTAATTTCGTAGGTCCTGAATTAATTTCGAAAAAAGTATTTTACTGCTTTCATTCATTTTTTATTTTACTTGAAATTTCGAAGAATTTCACGTTTCCTTTCTGGTTTCCCTTAACCTTCATACTTTTCCTATATTCTTTTTAAAGTTTAAATTCCTAACCCCGGAATAAATCATTCTTAAAATCCTCGAAATTTTAAATAAATCATTCTTTAATCCTCTAAATTTTTCCGGGGTATTACAGCTTCTCTCTATCTCTCTCGGCCTCCCTCTCTCCTTTCTCTTGCTACTTTAGATTACGGTAGAAGGGAAAGAAGGAATTGGGTATTTTCTTAAAGAAGGACAACTTCATTTTTTTTCTCCTTATAATTTTATTTAATTTTCCCCCTTTTGGTTATATTTTATTTTGCTAGTTACTGGAAATTATATCTCTCATTTAATCCTTAAGTTCTAACTTATTTTAAAAGAAATTCCTAGCTCCCTTCTTAGTTCATGCTTAAGGTTTTATTCTATTTTATTAATTCTCATTTTTTATATAAAAATTAATCTAATTAATTTTTATTTAAACATTTTTGGGAGCGGTAACTATTTTATTTTTAATTTTTTAATCTTATTTTTAAATCAAAAGACAAAAAATAGAAATGAAATAAAATAACAAATAACAAAATAAAATTAAATTAATAAGTAAATAAATATAATTAAATAAAACGAAAAAGATGGGATTAATACAAAAATCTAAACTTAGGGTTTCACTTACGTATTTTAGATTTGATAAGCTAAAATAATATAAATATAATATAAGATAAAAATAATAAAATATATTAAGATAAAAACTAAATCTAATAAGCTAAAATTAATTAAAGAAAATAAATTTAAATATGTAAACAAAAGATTTAGGAACGGTTTTTACTTGTAGCTGAAAAAACATTTTTGGGAACGGTTTTTATTTGTAACAAAAGTAATTGAGAACAGTGTCTATTTGTAACAAAAAAAATTCAATATGCCACACGCATAAAACCGTTGCATAAAAGGGAAAAAAATAGACAACAGCTAAAATATGTTACATATTTTGGAAAAGGGAACGGTTATTGATTGTTGCTCAGAAATTGTTGCCTAAAAGGTATGTTATTTGCTACAGTAAAAAAACTGTTGCTATTTTTACTTTAGGAAACGGTTTTTTAGCTGTTGCCATCATAAATGTTGCTAAAGGCCTAAAATGTTGTAGTGTTAAAACAAAACTTTCAACTGCGGGCAGCACTTATGTGGACTATTAATGACTTTCCAGCGTATGGCATGTTATCAGGTTGGATGACTGCTGGTAAATTGCCATGCCCTATTTGTATGGAGGAGTCGAAGGCATTCATTCTCAAGAGTGGTAAAAAGACATCTTTCTATGATTGTCATCGCCAATTCCTACCTGAGGATCATCAATATAGGAGAAATAAGACTTCCTTTAAAAAAACAGAATTGAGCAATCGCCACGACCTGAGAGGTTAAATGGAACCCAGGTTTGGGAAAGAGTGTCTAATCTTCCCAAGGTTACTGAGCATTGGTCTTTGCTCGACATAGATGGGTATTTTCGTACACACAATTGGACCAAGCAGAGTATATTTTGAGAGTTACCTTACTGGGAAACTAATTTGATTCAACATAACTTAGATGTCATGCACATTGAGAAGAACGTATTTGACAATGTATTTTATACTGTGATGGACACAAAGGCTAAAACAAAAGACAATGAAAAATCAAGGATGGACATCAAAGAGTATTGTCGACGTAGAGAATTAGAATTAGTGGATCGCAATGGTAAACTTTTCAAACCCAAGGCACAATATGAGTTAAATGTAGATCAAAAGCGTGCTGTTTGTGAATGGGTAAAGAATCTAAAGCTACATGATGACTATGCTTCTAATTTAGCACGATGCATTGACCTTAAGGAAGCCAAGTTGCATGGGCTAAAGAGCCATGGCTGTCACGTTTTGATGGAGCTTTTACTTCCAATTTCTTTTAAATCTCTTCCGGAAGTTGTTTGGAATTCTCTGACTGAATTTAGTCAAATATTCAATGATATTTGGTCAACTACCTTGCAAGAGGATCAATTGAAATTGTTGGAAGAAAACATTGTAGTGATATTGTGCAAATTGGAAAAAATCTTTCCCACAGGTTTTTTTGACTCGATGGAGCATCTCCCAATTCATTTACCGTATGAAGCAAGGGTTGGTGGACCAGTTCAATATCGGTGCATGTATCCATTTGAGAGGTAATGGACAATATTTTATAACTTGTAAATGCATGCATTACAATAAAAAAATAATTTTTATTAACATGTATAATGGAATGTTAGGTTCCTGCACACTTTGAAGAAGAAAGTTAAGAATAAAGCTCGTGTTGAAGGATCAATATGTGAGGCCTACATCATTGAGGAGAGTGCCACTTTTTGCTCTCATTATTTTGAGTCACACGTCTCCTCAAGAATGACAAGGGTTCAAAGGAATGATGATGGTGGTGGTGAGGACATGAATGAATCTGTGTCTATTTTTAACTATCCTGGACGCGTAGCTGGAAAAGAAAGTAGATGGATCTTAACAGACAAGGAAATGGCAGCGGCCACAAGATATGTTCTTGAAAATTGTGATGAAGTGCAGCCGTATCTAAAGTAAGTTTCATGCTATTGAAACCTACTTTGAATGATAAACTAATCATGGAATAAGTTTAGTTAACCTAACCTTGCATATGTGACTGTAGTTTATACATCGAGAGTATAAGAAGATCAGCACCACAATTAACAAATGCTGAGGTGGATCAAATGATTGGTTCTAATTTTCCCACTTGGTTTCAAAAATATGTAAGATATTATTGTAACTTTCAAATCTTTTAACATTAATAGTTGTCTAGAGTGTGCTTACATTTTATATCTTTTTGACAAATAGGTTCAAAACAAAGACAATAATGTGACTGATCAATTTATACAAGACATTGCTTGGGGACCCAAGAAAATGGCATGCTCATGGCCAATGTATTTTGTTAATGGGTATAAGTTCCACACAGAACCATGGAGCCAGCACAAGTCAACAGTAAATTGTGGTGTTTGCATTAGGGGAAGTGGCTATGTACAATCGGAAAGTTATTACTATGGCATACTTAAAGAAGTAATCGAATTAGAATACATAGGGGGATCACCAGTGAAGCATATAACGTTGTTGAATTGCGAATGGTTTGATCAAACTCTGAATCGTGACATGAAAATCCATAAGGGAATTGTTGAAATTGAAGCAACACGAAGGTACAATAAATACGATCCATTTATATTTGCAAAACAAGCGGAGCAAGTATATTATGCACCTTTTCCTCCGGCAGGTGATAAGATTAATTGGATGGCAGTCATAAAAATGAAAGCAAGGTCCAAATTGATGCACCCAGTGCTGAAGTTGGTAATGATGTATATCAGGGTGATGAGATAGAGGAAATCACGCCAACAAACATGAGAATGACGAGCTTCAAACATTACATGATCGTGAAGGTGCATATGAAGAAGCTGATATGTTGGTTGTCAATCAAGAACTTCCTGAACATGAACCCGAGTTCATTTCAACCTCGACTGATGAAGAGGAAGACCTACTTACTGAAGATGATACAGGGGATGAACATGAACCTTAAGAGTAGTTTTGTAAATGTTGTGGAACTCAAAATGTTATGTATCTTGTAATGCTTTTGCAATTAGCTCAAATTATATAATTAACTCTTTTTGTATTGTCTCATGGTTCTTTTAATGCTTTTGGAATTAGTATTGATCCTTGTTTACTCAAATTATATTACTAAAAATGTTATGCATCTTGTAATGCTCTTGGAATTAATATTGATTGTTGTTTAACTCAAACTATATGATTAACTCTTTTTGTAATGTGTTATGCTTCTTGTTTACAGATGTCTAGTGGTCGATCAAGTCGAGGGCGCACAACTCGAGGTGGGGGTCGTTCAAGGACTCTAAGAATTGATGATACCCATTGTTCTCTCTTCTCCACACACGGTTGCCCTTTCTCCACCCACTGTTGTCCCTTCTCCACCCACTATTGCGCTTTCACCTACTGCCCCTTATCCACCTATTGCGCCATCTCCACATTCTTCTGTTCATTCTAGTCCCCAACATGACAAGGAATAGCCTCAAATTGATAATGAACAGCCACCACATCTTTCTGGTAGACATTGGGGAAAAGATCCTACAGATTGCAAAACATCGATTTATCCTGATAAAAAGACATAAGTATAAACTTATTTATAGTCATTTTTTATCACATGTGGGGATGTATATAAATTTGTGTTTTTTATTAACCACTTATTGAAACTTACAGCTTTCACCCGGTAATTCATTCCATAAGAGAGATAACAACTGTTATTCAAGGAAAATTTGAGAGGCCATACGAGTGTTGGACGAAAGTACCACCTGAAGTCCAAAACATGTGGTTTGGGGAATGGGCGGTTAGTTTCACTCTACTTATATTGTTTTAATTTCTAAACTTTGAATACAAATTCTATTTTAACAAAGTATTCACTTATATATATGCAGAAAAAATACAAGTGGCTCCCACAATTTGAAAGGCAAATAAGGGAAAATTGGGAGCATCAAGGTAAAGAGCGACTCAAAGCTTTAATGAGTAGGACACGAACTAATATGGAAAATGGTAAGCCTCGACCTTTGTGGATTCCCGAAAATGTATATTTAGAATTACTGGCTTTATGGCAAACTGTGGCTTTCAAAGCAAAGCGAGAACAAGCAAAGAAGAATCGAGCGTCTGTTAAAGGCGAGACATTACACAGCTGCGGCTCAATTCCCGTATCAGAGCACAAAAGAAGGCTGGTAAAAATTTATTTTTCTAGCAATGGTGTAGTTATTTAATTTTACATCTTGGTTGATCGATAGTTGATTGGTAATATTTGTCATAATAATAGAAGTAGGAATTAGGGAAGGACCCAACAATGTTTGAGTTATTTGAGCGCACGCACAAAAGAAAGGATAATGGAGAGTTTGTCGACAAGAGGGATGTCGATGCTTGTGTAAGTATTATTTTTCAGAAGGAATGCAACATTAGATTGTATTACTATGCCATTGTGATAGACTGCGTTGTGATTCCTTTTTCTGTTTGACATTTTGTGCGTTTGAGTGTTGTGAGATGTTTTGGTGGACTGTTGGCTAAGTGTTTAATGTTTAGATTTGTTCTATATTTTTTTTTCTCTGTTGTCTTCGATTCCTAGCACATTTGGTTGGGATTCAAATCTGGTAGACACACACCAAGTGTGATGAAATTAAAGTCATGGTTGTTTTATGAAAAAGGAAAGTATTAAGAAAGCATTTGGATTTTGCTTATGTGTGAGAGATTGTGTTTGAAGTATTAAGAAATATTGGTACTGTAAGTATGTAGTGTACATTAGTGAAGTTAGTGTTTTTCCTTTAAATCCTACAAATATTGCATATTGAATACTTTGTTTTTTCTCCTCCAATTTGCTAACTAATTCTAAACAACTTTATTTGCAGGAAGAATATAATAGAATCAAGGAACTAAAAACTTCTCAAGCATCGGCCAATGGTATTGTTGGAATATCTCAAGAGGAAGATAATGCCATTTGGTTAGAAGTTGTGGGTGGAAAGAACAAGAAAGGGCGTGTGTTTGGTGTAGGATCAGAACCACCCGATGTTGGTATGTCATCTGTTGAGATCTCTAGTGCACTGGAGTCATGGCTTCATCCTCAATTCCAAGCTGAGTTAGATCGATGCTTGGCAAAGCAAGCTGAGGAGCATCAAGCTATAACTGATGTTTTAAAATAAAAAGTTGAGGAGCAATCACAAATGATAACAACTTATAATGATAAAGGTGCGGAGCATGACCGTTTGATTGCTCAGTTGTTTTACTAGTTGCAAGTTGAACGCACTGCAAGGGAAATGTAGGATCAGAAGCGCAGCAATCAACTCCTCCACCCTAGTTATTTAGAGACTTGTGCTACTTTTTATTTTCCTGAAAACTTTTGAAATATTATTAGTATTTAGTACTGTTTAAAAACTTATTTAGAGACTTGTGATGTATTTTTTTTAATTGCTTGGAAACTTATGAAATCATTGGTATTAAGTATTGTTTATAAACTTGTGCTTTTATTAGGTATTAATAGTATAGTCGAACATGAAAATTGTACCAATTTAGGACGGATTAAAAATGAAAACGCCAAAAACAACCTATATCAATTAGAGACCGATCAAAGATGGATTTCTTATTTTTTGTCACAGATCTGTATCTAAAAATAGTCTCACACAATGTATTTAGAGACGGAATTTCAATCTTCCGTCTCTGGTCCGTCTCTAAATTTGATTTTAGAAAATTGGTTTAGAGACGGATCAGAGACGAAAATCCTTTTATCTGTCTCTAAGAAAAAAATCTCGAATATGGCATTAGAGACGGATAAAAGGATTTCCATCTCTGATCCGTCTCTAATTAGCAAACTAAAAAATCTGAATTAGAGATGGATCAGACACGGAATTCCATAAATCCGTCTCAAAAGTATCATTTTACAATTTGGATCAGAGACGGACTTAGGGTTGGTGGTTTAGCATTTAGGGTTTAGGGTTTAGGGAGTTTGGTTTGGGGTTTATGGTTTAGTGTTTTGGGTTTGGGGTTTAGTGTTTAGGGCTTCGAGTTTTGGGATAAGTGTTTAAGGTTTAAGGTTTGGGATTTGGGTTTGGTGTATAGGGTTTAGGGTTTAGGATATTGAGTTTAAGGTTTTTGGTTTAGGGTTTAGGGTTTTAAGTTCAAGGCTTTGGGTTTGGGGTTTCTGATATAGGGTTTAGGGTTTAGGATTTGTGGTTAAGAGTTTTGGGTTAAGAGTTTAAGGTTTAGTGCTTATGGTTTAGGGTTTAGGGTTTTGGGTTCGGAGTTTAGGGTTTAATGTCTTGGGTTTGAGGTTTAGGGTTTAGGGATTAGGGTTTGGGGTTTAGGATTTTAGGTTTGGCATTTAGGGTTTGGGGATTAGGGTTTAGGGCTTAGGGTTTGGGATTTAGTGTTTCGAGTTTTGGGTTTAGGCTTTAGGGTTTGGAGTTTAGGGTTTGAGTTTTGGGGTTTAGGATTTCTAGTTTTGGGTTTCGGGTTTAAAATTTAGAATTTTGCGTTTGTTGTTTTGGGTTTGTTGTTTGCGGTTTCATTTGGGGTTAAGGGTTTTAGGTTTACAGTTTAGAGTTTAGGGTTTCTAGTTCAGCATTTGGGGTTTAGGGTTTCGGGTTTACGTTTTGAGGTTAGTGTTTATTGTTTGGGGTTTGGGGTTTTAGGTTGGCATTTAGGATTTAGGGTTCAGGGTTTAGAGCATATGAATTAGGATTTATGATTTAGGGTTTAGGGTTTTGTGTCTATGGTTTGGGGTTTGGGATTTAAGGTATAGGGTTTAGGGTTTAGATTTAGGGTTTTGGGATTGGAATTTAGGGTTTAAGGTTTGGTGTTTGGGTTTAGGGTTTAGGGCATAGGCTTTTGCATTTGTGGGTTAGGGTTTTGGGTTTTGGGTTTTGGTTTAGGGTTTTAAGTATTGGGGTTAAGAATTAGGAATTAGGATTTAGGGTTTCGGGTTTGGAATTCGGGTTTTTGGGTTATGTGTTTTGGGTTTGAGTTTAGGATTTAGGGTTTAGGGTTTCAAATTTTTAGTTTAAGGTTTTGGCTTTAAAGTTTAGAGTTTTGAGGATAGGGTGTAGGTTTTCAAGTTTCAGTTTGGAATTCGAGTTTCTAGTTTTAGGTTTAGGGTTTAGGGTTTAGGGTTTGGGATTTGGGGTTCGAGGTTCGGGGTTTAGGGATGAGGATTTGGGTTTGGGTTTAGGGTTTACGATTTTGAGTTTGGGGTTTAGGGTTGTGAGTTTCGAGTTTAGGGTTTTGCATTTAAGGCATAAGGTTTTGAGTTTGGAGTTTAGGGTTTTAGGTTTAGGGTTTAAGGTTTGGAGTTCAGGGTTTAGGTTTAGGATTTTGGATTTAGGGTTTTGGGTTTTTTGGTTTAGGGTTTCGAGTTTCGGGTTTCGAGTTTACGATTTCAGGTTTAGGGTTTGGGGTTCGGGGTTTGGAGTTTAGGGTTTACGGTTTTGGATTTAGGGTTTTTGATTAATGGTTTTCAGTTTAGGGTTTAGGGTTTAGGGTTTGGGGTTTGGGTTTGGGGTTTTGGGTTAGGGTTTATGTTTAGGGTTTTGGATTTAGAGTTTTGGGTTTACAGTTTGGGGTTTAGAGATTAGAGTTTAGGGTATAGGGTTTGGGATTTAGTGTTTATGGTTTTGGATTTTGAGTTTAAGGTTTAGGGTTTAGGGTTTAGGGTTTAATGTTTAGGGTTTACTCTTTGGTCTTAAGGGTTTAGGGTTTATAGTTTTGGATGAAGGGTTTTTGGTTTAGGGTTTGTAGTTTGGGGTTTAGGGTTTAGGGTTTTGGTTTTGGGTTTGAGGTTTACGTTTGGGGTTTTGGGTTAGAGTTTAATGTTTAGGGTTTTGGATTTAGAGTTTTGGGTTTACAATTTAGGGTTTAAGGTTTAGTGTTTTGGGTATAGGGTTTGGAATTTAATGTTTAGGGTTTAGGATTTTGAGTTTAAAATTTAGGGTTTATGGTTTATGGTTTATGGTTTGGGGTTTAGGGTTAGAGTTTAGGGTTTGGCGTTCAGGATTTATGTTTTGGATTTAGGAATTTTGTTTTAGGGTTTATGGTATCCAGTTTAGGGTTTAGAGTTTGGGGTGTAAGATTTAGCATCTGCGTACCAGACCAGCCCTTAGAGTTTGGGGTTTGGGCTTTAGGGTTTGGGGTTTAGGGTTTAGGGTTTAAGATTTTGAATTTAAGGTTTTGAATTTATGGTATTGAATTTAGGGTTTTGGGTTTAGGGTTTTGAGTTCAGGGTTTAGGGTTTTGGATTTAGGGTTTAGGGTTTAGAGTTTCGAGTTAGAGGTTTTGGGTTTGTTGTTTTGGGTTGTGAAGATCGCGCCTTTGGTAGGTTTCCTGGAGTCGCCACGAAGTTTTCCATAAAACCTGGAAAAGG
This sequence comes from Senna tora, assembly GCA_014851425.1. Lineage (NCBI taxonomy): Eukaryota > Viridiplantae > Streptophyta > Magnoliopsida > Fabales > Fabaceae > Senna > Senna tora. The sequence goes on along the minus strand of CM026261.1, from coordinate 13,573,005 downwards.
AAAAATAAGTTCAAAATCTTAATAAAATTGGGTCTAAAAAATGATTGAGCATGGGAGTTTGTTTGAGATGAGGGGAAGGTGTTAGGGATCCGATCCCTCTTTCCCTGTCCGATGACAATTACCCCAAAATCTAATATTTAAAATGTTTTGGCCTTAAAGGGGTTGGATAAAGTAAAAACACACAGAAAGAAAAAAAGGTGGCCTTGACCTAGGATAAGAGCCTAGGGCCTACGTACCCTCCAAGAGAGATCAAAGTCCACGTAGTTCGTGTTTCACACGTGTGGGTGGGAAATACTCACCAAACAAAGGTTCAGGTGGTGTCCCAGTGCAATGTACCTAAAGAAGCACATGCCCCTCGGTACCTATCTACGATACATTTTTGACAAACAATCACATAAAAGTGGGTGTGTGATGGTCACCAAGCGAAGCACCTAGGTGGCGTGAAAGATCAATACCTATAGGCGCAAAGACCCCTTGGTGACATTGACTTAACAAATAATGAGAAGTGGTCATTTAAATTATGCAAATAGAAAAAGGCAGAAGGTCAGGCCACCTGCCTAGGGTGGTCACGACCTCTTATTGATTTTTTGGGGATTTATCATTTAAAAAAGCACAAAAATCTTTTTGACGCGTATTTTCCTTATTGTAGACATCAAATTAAAAACTCGATTGGACAACTTCCAAAGTATAGAAAATTGTCAACACTTACGGTAAGAAATCTTTAGATCTCCCCTACATACACCCACTGACCTTGCCCCAAAATCAATAGAAATTTGTAAGATATGGTCTTTGAAACTGCAGTTGCCTAGAAACCGTTTTAAATGGTACTTTGGGATAAATAAAAATGCCATAAATCATTCTGGATGAATTAGTTCATTAAATGTTTATACTTTGTTTCAAGGACAAAGACAAAGATTGAGGGGCAAAAATCAATGAAAACGGAGTTGTGTAGATGGAGAAACAATTTCATGAATCAGAATGAGGTTCAAGACGTCACTCTGAAACGTGTTTTGTAAAACCGATTTTATAAAAATTGCTGGGAGTAAACTACCTAATTGAATTTGACAAACAACCTAAGGTTAGAAAGCTATGGATGTCTAGTCTCAGGAAAAAAAATCACTCCATTTGGAGTTCAATTGAAATCAGAATGTAGAGGTTTTCATAAAAATCATTTGAATACTTTGGAAGACTCCTAGATTCAGGAGAAAAATCTGAGATGCTCCTAAGGTATTCACATACAAAAGAAAAATTCTAGGTGGCTATAAATAATGACAAAACAATCCAGAAAAATCACATAAAGCACACAACCAGATTAGACAGCATGTGAATGGACAGAGAGGAAGGATATTACCTTGATTTTTCTTCTAGGGTTTCCATCCTCTTCTCCATGCCTTCTTGCCTCTCCTCCTTTATCTCCTCTTGTCTCCTGCCTCCTCTTGCCCACTCTTTAACCTAGCCACCTCGCTCTTTAACCTAGTCTCCTCCCTTTTTATAAGCTTGGTTTTCTTCTTAAGTGTTTTGGGCTTGGCCCATTAGTACTAGGAGTAGGCTATCTAACATTTTTTTCTCTTTTCTTATTTTTGACATAATAATGATATTTTTGTATTTTATTTCTTTTTATACTTTTTAAGCCTAGACAAAATAGGGTGTCCACATGAGTTTGGGTTTGTTTAAAGTTTAGGGTTTTGGGTTTGGGGTTTGGGGTTTGGGGTTTAGAGTTTTGGGTTTTTGGGTTTGGGATTTAGGATTTTGGGTTTGGTATTTAGGGTTTGGTGTTTAGGGTTTTGGATTTAGTGTTTAGCGTTTTAAGTTTAGGCTTTAGGGTTTCAAGTTTTTGGTTTAGGGTTTGGGTTTTGGGGTTTAAGGTTTACAGTTTAGGGTTTAGGATTTTGTGTTTAATGTTTTGGGTTTAGGGATTAGGGTTTCGAATTTAGGGTTAAGGATTTTGATTTTTGTGTTTTGGGTTTGTTGTTTGGGGCTTCGAGTTTCAGTTTCAGATTCACATTTTGGGGTTTCGGGTTTCAGGTTTTAGGTTTAGGGTTTAGGGTTTAGCATTCGGGGTTTATGGTTTGGGGTTTGAGGTTAGGGTTTTGGGTTTTGGGTTTAGGGTTTAAGGTTTAAGGTTCAAGGTTTAGGACTTAAGAATTATGATTTAGGGTTTAGGTTTAGCGTTTTGTGTGTAAGGTTTGGGGATTGGTGTTTAGAGTTCAGGGTTTTAGATTTGTGGTTTAGGTTTTGAGATTAGGAATTACGGTTTAGGGTTTCGGGTTTGGAATTTGGGGCTATGGTTTAGTGTGTTGGGTTGGGGTTTGTGATTTAGGGTTTAGGGTTTCAAAAATCGAATTTAGGGTTTGTGGCTTAGGGTTTAAAGTTTAGGGTTTTGGGTTTAGGGTTTCGGGTTTCAAGTTTCCAGTTTAAGATATAGGGTTTTAGGTTTCGGGTTCGGAATTTGGGGTTTATTGTTTAGTGTTTTGGGTTGGGGTTTATGATTTAGGGTTTGGGGTTTGGAGTTTAGGGTTTGGGGTTTCAAAATTCGAATATAGGGTTTATGGTTTAGGGTTTAGGGCTTGGGGTTTATGGCTTAGGATTTTGAGTTTAAGGTTTTGGGTTTAAAGTTTAGGGTTTTCAGTTTGTTGTTTTGGGTTTGTGTTTGGGGTTTCGAGCATGGGTTTAAGATCTGGGGCAAGGGATTATGGGTTAAGGTTTGGAGTTCTGGATTTTGAGTTTTCTGTTTAAGGTTTAGGGTTTGGGGTTTAGGGTTTACAATTCCAAGTTTATGGTTTAGGGATTTGGGATTCAGGATTCAAGATTAGGGTTTAGGGTTTAGAGTTCAGGGTTTAGGCTTTAGGATTTAGGGTTTTGAATTTTGGTTTCAAGTTTTGGGTTTCGAGTGTATGGTTTATGCATTAGGGTTTAGGGTTTGTGTTTTAGGGTTTAGGGTTTATGATTTAGGGCTAGGGTTTATGGTTTAGGTTGTACAGTTTCGAGTTTCTAAATTAGGGTTTAGGTTTTCGTGTTTGGAATTTAGGGTCTAGGGTTTAGGGTTTAGTGTTTTAAGTTTAGGTTTGGGATTTAGGGTTTAGTTTTTTGGGTTTGGGATTAGGATTTAGGGTTTAGAGTTTCGAAATTTGGGTTTAGGGTTTAGGGTTTTTAGTTTAGGGCATAGGATTTGGGATATAAGGTTTAGGATTTTAACTTTAAGGTTTTAGGTTTATGGTTTAGGGTTTCGGGTTTAATGTTTCGAGTTTGGTTTTTGGGTTTGGGTGTGGGTCGAGTTTTGGGTTTAGGGTTTGGGGTTAGGGTTTAGGGTTGAGGATTTGCAATTTGGGCTTTAGGGTTTAGGGTATAGGGATTCGGGATTAGGGTTTAGCATTTGGAGTTTAGGGTTTAGTGTTTAGGATTATGGGTTTAGAGTTTAGGATTACTGGTTCAGGGTTCGCAGTTTGGGGTTTAGGGTTTACAGTTTAGGGATTAGGGTTTGGGGTTTAGGGTTTAGGTTTTATGGTATAGGAATTAGCATTTAGGATTTAGGGTTTCGGGTTTAGGGCTTTGGGCTTAAGGTTTATGGTTTGGGGTTTAGGGTTCAAGAATTACAGTTTAGGGTTTGGGATTTAAGGTTTAGGGTTTAAGGTTTCGAGTTGAGTTTAGGGTTTATGGTTTATGGTTTCGGGTTTGGGGTTTAGGGATTCAGGTTTAGGGTTGAGGAAATAGGAATTAAAGTTTAGGATTTGGGGTATCGGGTTGGTAATTTGGGGTTTAGTATTGAGGGTTTAGTGTTTTGGGTTTTGGTTTAGGATTTAGGGTTTAAGGTTTAAAAATTCAGATTTAGGGCTTATGGTATAGTGTTTGGGGTTTAGGATTTTGAGTTTAAGGTTTTGGGTTTAGGGTTTAGAGTTTTGGGTTTCGGGTTTAAGGTCTATGGTTTCGAGTTTGGTGTTTGGGGTTTCGAGTTTCGAGTTTAGGGTTTGGGTTGTGGTTATGGGTTAGCGTTTGGAGTTGAGGGTTTAGGGTATGGAGTTCAGAGTTTACGGTTTAGGGTTTCAGGTTTACGGTTTGGTGTTTGGTGTTTTGGGTTTAGAGTTTAGGGTTTAGGCTTTTGAGTTTGGGGTTTTGGGTTTAGGGTTTTGGGTTTGGTGTTTAGGGTTTTGGGTTTTGTGTTTGGGGATGGGGATTTAGTTTTTAGGGTTTTGGGTTTAGGCTTTAGGGTTTCAAGTTTCGGGTTTAGAGTTTTTGGTTTTGGTTTTGGGTATTGGGGTTTAGGGTTAAGGCTTTTGGTTTTGGGTTTTCCATTTTGACTTTGGTTTTTTGGTTTGTAGTTTAGGGTTTTAACTTTCAAGTTTGCTATTCGTAGTTTGTGATTTACGGTTTGGGGTTTGGGGTTTAGGATTTAGGGTTTATGGTTTCGTGTGTAAGGTTTAGGCTTTATGATTTAGGGTTTAGTGTTTTGGGTTTGGGTTCAGGATTTAATGTTTACGGTTTCAAAATTCATGTTTAAGGTATATGGTTTAGGGTTTAGGATATAGGTCTTGCGCTTTAATGTTTATGGGTTAAGATTTTGACTCTAAGGTTTTGGGTTTAGGGTTTAGGGTTTCGAGTTTGGTGTTTTGGTTTTGTGTTTGGGGTTTCGAGTTTTTGCTTAAGGGTTTGGGGTTTTGGCTTTAGAGATTCGGGTTTAAGGTTAGGGATTTAGGATTTAGGGTTTCGAGTTTCTGGTTTGGAATTTTGGGTTTAAGGTTTGGTGTTTGGGTTTCAAATTTAGGGTTTACAGTTTAGGGTTACAAAATTCGAGTTTAGGGCTTATGGTTTAGAGTTCGTGGTTTCGTGTTCGAGTTTCAGGTTTAGGGTTTCGACTTTCGTGTTTTGGGATATTTCTTTGGGATTTCAAGTTTCTATTTTAGGGTTTGGGTTAAGGTTTTAAGGTTTTGAGTTTATTGTTTAGGATTTAGGATTTAAGATTTAGGATTTAGGGTTTGGGGTTTGGGGTTTAGGGTTTAGGGTCTAAGGCTAAGGGTTCAGGGTTTATGGTGTAGGGTTTAGGGTTTCCGGTTTTGGTCTTAGAGTTTAGTGTTTAGGGTAGCTTTCAGGATTAGGGTTTAGGGTTTAGAGTTCATGGTTTATGGTTTAGGGTATAGGATTTCGTGTTTAGGGTTTAGGAATTGGGGTTTTAGTGTTTAGGGTCTAGGACTTAAGATATAGGGTTTTGGGTTTAGCGTTTATGGTTTGGAGTTCAAGCTTTAGGGTTTAGGGTTTTGGATTTAGGGTTTAGAGATTTTGGTTTTGGGTTTTGGCATTTGGTGTTTAGGGTTTTGAGTTTGGGGTTTAGGGTTTGCAGGTTTGGGTTTAGGATTTTGGGTTTAGTGTTTTGGGTTTAGGTTTGGGTTTAGGGTTTGGGCTTTGGGGTTTAAGGTTTGGGGTTTAGGTTTAGGGTTTGGGCTTTAGTATATAGAGTTTTGGGTTTAGAGTTTATGGTTTAGTGTTTAGATTTTGGGGTGTAGGGTTTGCAGTTTAGGGTTTAGGATTTTGAGTTTTAAGTTTTAAGCTTTGGGTTTTGGATTTTTGGCTTTCGGGTTTTGGGTTTAGGATTTTGAGTTTAGTGTTTTGGTGTGTCGAGTTTTAGGTTTTGAATTTGTAGTTTGGGGTTTGCAATTTAGGGTTTTATGTTTAGGCTTTAGGGTTTCGAGTTTTGGCTTAAGGTTTTGGGGTTTTGGGTTTAGGATTCAGGTTTAAGATTTAGGGTTTAGGGTTTTGGATTTCGGGTTTAGGGTTTAAAGTTTCTGGTTTGGAATTTGGGGTTTAAGGTTTAGGGTTTTGTGTTTGGGTTTAGGATTTAGGGTTTAGAGTTTAGGGTTTCAAAATTTGAGTTTAGGGATTATGGTTTTGGGTTCGAGTTTCGGGTTTAGGGTTTCGTCTTTGGTGTTTTGGGTTTCGATTTTTGAATTTAAGTTTTAGGGTTTGGGGTAAGATTTTAAGGGTTGGAGTTTAGTGTTTAGGGTTTAGGATTTAAGATTTTGGGTTTAGGGTTTCTGATTTAGGGATTGGGGTTTGGGGTTTAGGGTTAAGGGTTACGGGTTTAAAATTTAGGGTTTAAGGACTAAGGTTAAGGGTTTAGGGATTGGGGATTACAGTTTCGGGCATAGGGTTTAGTGTTTAGGCTATAAGGTTTCGGGATTAAGATTTAGGGTTTGGAGTTCATGGTTTAGGGTTTAGGATTTCGAGTTTAGGGTTTGGGGTTTAGGGATTAGGGATCGGGGTTTAGGGTTTAAGGTCTAAGACTTATGATATAGGGTTTGGGGTTTTAGGTTTAGGGTTTGGAGTTCAAGCTTTAAGGTTTGAGGTTTTGGATTTAGGTTTAGGGTTTAGAGTTTTTGGTTTAGGGTTTAGGGCTTTGGGTTTACGGTTTAGAGTTTTGGGTTTGGGTTTTTGTGTTTGGGGTTTAGTGTTTAGGGTTTGGGGTTTGGGGTTTAGGGTTTAGGGTTTCGTGTTTCGTGTTTGGGAATTGGTGTTTAGGGTTTTGGGTCTGGGCTTTAGGATTTCAAGTTTCGGGTTTAGACTTGATGGTTTAGTGTTTGGGTTTTGGGCTTTAGCGTTCGCGATTTAGGGGTTAGGGTTTAGGATTTTGAGTTTTATGTTTTGGGTTTTGGATTTAGGGTTTCGGGTCTAGGGTTTAGGATTTTGATTTTAGTGTTTTGGGTTTGTTGTTTGGAGTTTCGAGTTTCAGGTTTCGATTTCACTGTTTGGGGTTCAGGGTTTGGGGTTTAGAATTTAGGATTTTGGGTTTAGCATTTTGGTTTGAGAGTTTAGGATTTGGGTTTTAGGGTTTGAGGTTAAGGTTTAGGGTTTAGGGTTTGGGGTTTGAGGTTAGGGTTTAGGGTTTGGGGTTCAGGGTTTAGGGCTTTGGAATTACGATTTAGGTTTTACGGTATCGTGTGTAAGGTTTGGGGTTAGGGGATTAGGGTTTAGGATTTAGTTTTTTGGGTTTGTGGTTTCGGGTTTAGGGTTTGGCGTTTAAGGTTTAGGGTTTCAAGTTTTTTAATTAGGGTTTAGGGTTTGGGGTTTAGTGGTTTGGGTTTAAGATGTAGGGATTAGGGTTTGGGGTTCGGGGTTTAGGGTTTCAAAATTCAAGTTTAGGGTTTATTGTTTTGGGTTTGGGGTTTAGGATTTTGAGTTTGGTGTTTTGGTTTTGTGTTTCAAGTTTTGAGTTTCGAGTTTAGGATTTGGGGTTAGCGTTTTGTAGTTCAGCATAGGCTCCTCGGCACCTATCTACCATGCTTCTAGACAAACAATGAACAAGGCAAGAAAATTTGCATGTGTGATTCTCACCAGGCGGCGCACCCAGGTTGCGTGAAAAATCAAGTTCCTATAGGAGAAACGGCCCTTTGGTGACATTGTCTTAACAAATAATGAGAAGTAGTGATTTAAAGTATGCAAACAAAGCAAGACTGAAGGTCAAGCATTAAATAAAAAAATCAGATTGGACTACTTCCAAGGCATAGAAAATTATCAAAACCTAGGGTAAGGAAGCTTTAAATCTCCACTACACACTCCCACTGACCTTGCCACTATGGTCTTTGAAACCAAAATTGCCTAGAAACTGTTTGAAACAGTATTTCGGGATAAATAAATTTGCCATAAATCATTCAGGACGTCACTATGCAACGTGTTCTATAAAATCGATTTTATTAAAATTGCTGGGAGTAAACTACCCAATGCAATTTGACAAAAAACATATGGTTAGAAAGCTATAGATGTCTAATTTCGGGAAAATAATAGATTACTGCATTTGGAGTTCAATTGAAACTTGAATCTTGAGTCAAAGGTACTCTGCTCGAATTCAGAATCAGTTCGGGCAGAGGTTTTCATAAAAACAATTAGACTCTATTAGAAGACTCGGAAATTCATGAAAAAAAATTAGAGATGTTCTCAAAATATCATAAAACAAGAAAAATTCAAGAAACTAAAGACCTATATCGCAACAACCAGAAAAAAAAACAGAAAAGTCAAGCGACCACATTCAACCAAAAGAAGAAAGCGTAAAAGTGAAGAGTACTCCCTCAATTACCTTTCATTGTAGGTTTACCTTTCCATCTCCATTCATTCTTGACTGCATCTCCTCTTCTCTCCTGCCTCCTCTTGCTCTCTCTTTTACCTAGCCCCTTTCCCCTTAACCTAGCCTCCTCCCTTTTTATAAGCTAGGTTTTCTTTTTTTAAGTGCTTTGGGCTTTGCCCATTAAATATAGGAGTAGGCTATCTAATATATTTTTTTCTCCTTTCTTATTTTTGACATGATAATGATATTTTGTATTTTATTTATTTTTATGCTTTTTTAAGCCTGGACAAAATAGGGTGTCCACAGCGTCCCCTCTTTACTTGTCTTTCTCCAAAAGTGAAGCTTTGAGAATGAAGTCCAACATTGCTGGAGGAAGCAAGTATAGACAAAAGGATGCCCTATTCGTTCGAGCTTTGACAAATGCATCATACAGAACCAAATTTAAAACCTAATAACTATGAACAAACACAAGCAAATCCTAAAGAAAATCTAGCACACATCCTAAAAAAAGTCCTAAACCAATAATGAGATGGCTCCCTTGTGTTGGGGTTTTCAATTTCTTCATGGTGGGGTGAGCAATGATTGGCTGCTGCACCCTGCTGTGGCAAAACTCCTAGATTTTATAGGTGTTCTTCCAATTGAGGAAGGTCCATGCTTACGAGCAGCCAGAGCGCTGTTGGCTGGAGGAGTAGCTAATTGGTGCTAAAACACTAAGAAAATCTGCCCGACTATGCACCCCATAACATAAGTTAAATGTGGAAACGAATGTGAAAATAATGAGGGGAAATGGTATTCCCAAGTTTGCTCCAAGAGAAAAATAAATAAGAAGCGGGTTCCTACCCTTAGGCCATGCCCGAGAGTTATTATTGTTTCAGAGTCTAAATGAAACTCAGGGCATTAGAGTCCCGAGAATTGAGGGAATGGCCCTTCATGAGGGCAAATGGAAATTTAGGAATGGCCCTCAGCGTGGGCACAAAAATGAACTTAAAGTAGAGTTCAAGGCGACAATCAAGGCAATCATAAGTCCCAAGTAAAAGTGATAGGCGATAGGTACTCAAGGCAGGTAGGAGTACCTAACACTGAAATCAATAGGGCTTAAAGTAGGCAAGAGTCCCCAGTAAAAAGTGATAGGTGGTTAGTCTCGAGGCAAGCAGGAGTACCTAACGTTGACATCAGTAGGGCTCAAGGCAGGCAAGAGTCCTCGGTAAAAAGTGATAGGTGGTTGGTACTCTAGGCAGGTAGGAGTACCTAATGTTGACATCAACACGACTCAAGGAAGGCAAGAGTCCCTAGAAACATGAGTTGTGATAGACGCTTGGTACTTTTAGGAGTACCTCGAGCTAATTAAGACTTTCGACATCCAAGACTGCCATGGACCCCCGAAAGAGAGAGTTAGTGATAAGTCTTTCGACATCCAAGACAGGCATAGATCCCCGAAAAATGAGTTAGTGATGAGACATTCAACATCCAAGGCAGGTATGGATCCTCAAAAGATGAGTTAGTGATGAGACTTTCGACATCCAAGGTAGTTATGGATCCTCAAAAGGCGAGTTAGTGATTAGACTTTCTGTAACATCCCACTTTAACCTAGGGTTAATCAATTTCTAAGTTCATTTGTGATTTTCTTTAATTGTTTGAAAATTATGTTGAGTAAATGTTATGTGGTTGTAATTAGGACTAGAAGCACTAATTAGGAGGGGAGAGAACCTAAATGAGAGGAACTGAGTTAGGAAACCCTGTCCTAAGTCATAGGGACCAAATTGAAAAGAAAATAAAGTTTAAAAGGCCTAGACTAAAAATTAAGCAAAACTAATTAGGAAAAGTGATAAGACCACAAATTTGTGACCAAGGACACTCTAGAAATAATTTAAGACCCAAGTGAGGAAACCCAAACACAAGAAAGACCCAGAGTCCCCATATTTTCTCCTGTAGAAATGCAGGGACTAAATTAAGAGAAACTAAAATTTTGTCAATCTCACTAAACTAAGCCTATAACTCGAGCCTTCCTCACTTAAGCCACCCAAACACGTCCTAAAAGAGTGATTAGTTACTCCATTAGGTGGCAACGTATGGATTACGGAGAATTTAAGCATTGACACCCCCTTTTGGCCAAAAACAAAAAGCATTGACACCTTGACATAACATGCAAAAGTAATGATCACTTTCACTAAGTCACCACTTCTCACATTTGTAAGCCAAAACCGAGACTCACCTTCACAAAAAGCAAAACGTCAACAATTCCAATTAGTTAGAGAGAGACTAGAGAGAAAACTAAAGAGGAAGACTTGGAGCTGGGAATGCGTGGAGGAGATGTGTTAGGTGTTTGAGGGTTCAGAGGTCACGGGGAGTGTCTGGGGTATCTTAGGTCCGGTGTCGCAATCCTTCAAGTTGTGTCCCTTAGTCACCCGGGTGAGGGTCTATTTATACTGAGTGTAGGGAGGTCGTGCTCGACCCACGATCTCATGGGGCGTGGGGCGCCCCACGATGCTTAAGGAGTTCCCACGTCTGGTTAAGTGGTCATTCCGTGAAGTGACATTGGCAAGGGCCACGTAAGTGGTGGATGAGTGGTGCCACGTGCCGCTAGCATGCCCTTCGGCTAGGCTTCTAGAAGCTTAGTGCCACGTGTCCCAAGGTGGAATATTCTGTAGTTACATAAGTCCCCCGAGTCTACGGGTGTTGGGCGCCCGTGGACTTAAGTTTTCTTGTCTGTAAGCTACTTAGGAATTTTCGTTGTCTCTGAAAAGGGAGTGTTCGTCTGCGCGGGGTCATGGTCATTTTGATCTGGTCGTCCGACTTGTGAAGCAGCGTGCTTCGCTTTGCTCTATGGAAGTGAGGACGTTTGGAAGGCGACACGCTTCTTGCATTGAGTGGCTGACTGCTTGACTTCCTTGGTAAGTTTTCGAGCCGTATCTGCAGAAAGTACGCGACTTACCGAGGAGGAGGAGTCATTGCTCAGAGGAGAATTTCCCGGGATACCCTTTTGCGGGTAAGCGGAAGAAATCCAAAGGTCTGGGGCCGTTTGATCATTTCGAGATGCTCTCCTCTGGTCGAACTCGTCCGTAGTTCGTGACTGGCCAAGAGATTTCTTTGCTGATAACTGTCTGTTGAAGGAGCAGATTGCTGCAGGTACCACGCGTCAGGTTTTAATGGGTACCATTGACATTGGGTGTTTTGCCGTCGTTTCTCCCTCATTAAATGCGGGCTCGTTTCCGAGGGCAGCCATCATTAGCCTGAACCGAGGGTTTTCTGAAAAGACCCCCTGACACCTTTGGGTGACTCTAGGGTTTTCGAGGGTTTTTCAGTCTTTGTATTCCTTTTGTATTCCATGTGTCTGGTTAGAGTGGGCGGTTGCAACTTAGGCTAGTCGTAGGGGATAATTATTTTTATCCGTTGTAGGATACAGGGGGCTGAGATTTTCGGATCGTCACGCCTCTGAGTATCCTATAAGTATCTAGCGTTTGAAAGTTTGCGGTTTTGCATCCTTACTTTTCTCTGCCTTTTTGCCTTCTTGCTTTGTTTGCCCTGTTTCTCACATTTTCGCCAAGGCTGGTGACGATAGCTTTTACCCCTTTGACTTTGCTGACTTGGAGGATCTCCCTTCTTCTTCTTCTCCTCCTCCTCCTCCTCCTCCTCTTAGCCGTACTCGTGACGTTGGTCGGAGTAAGGGGAAGAAATCCAGTCAGTAGAGTCTTTCTCCTGCGGTGGTGGTGGATGTCCCTGCCGTGGTACTTGTTGGAGGAGGGAGGGAAGGTCGGCTTCCCGTATCGTCGTCCTCCGATAAAGACCGTCGACAGGGGGGTCTTCAGCGAGAGAAAAGGAAGAAGGACGGAAGAGGCAGCGTGAGTAGACCCCGGGAGGGGGAAAGGAAAGGATTTTCTGCAGTGGAGGTGCCCAAGGGCAAAAAAAGAGGGTTTAAGAAACGACCTTTCGGTGTGGAGTCGCGGTTGTCCTCGTAGGCGGTACAACGGAGTTCTGACCAAGGGGATTTGTAGGTGGAGGCTTCGGTGGAAGGCGCTGTCCCGCCCTCTGTTCCTGCCTTTGTTCCCACTTCTGTTTCTGTCTGCCAATCACCCATGAGGGTAATTCTATCAACTCATCCTTTCGTCCTAAGCCCCGTTGAGGGGGTCGATCAGCCTGCTGTTAAGAGGGCCAGGGTGGCGGTTGAGAAGCTTGCTAGAGATTCTGTCGCGACTCGGGTTCAGGCGAGCGAGCCCGTGCCTGAGATTTCAGCCAGAGTTGCAGAGTCTGGTGATGTGGCAATGGAGGCCGGAGCCCTCTCAGATAGAGTGAATGTAGTGGTGAGTCAAGCGACTGCCACAAAGGATGTTGTCTCGGGGTCGAGCGCCGGCCCTTCTGAACCCGTCGGGCCACTTGAGGGAGGACTCGCGTTCGAACTGGTGGCCCTAGGTAGGCGCTTTCTGGTGGAGATGGGGGAGAGGGATGCCAAGATGCTGGACACATCTCCTATGGATCTGGCTGCTCGAGCCTTCGGCAGGGTTGCTGAGGCGCTAGCTGACTTCCACCATGCTGGACTTGTGTGGGAGAAGTATGTGGTAAGTTTCTCAACCCCGATGCTGTTTGTGATTTTGGATTCTCCTGTGTCTTGACCTTTGTTTTTCTGCAGAAGGAAGGCCGTGCCGATAGGGACTGGGCTTCTGATATTGCAACCGCCAGGAGCCAAGCTCTGGAGGTCTATAAGAAGAGGGTGGTGGACGTGCTCGAGTAGCTGTCTGCAAAAGAGTTAGAGTGTGAGTGTCAGGGATGTGAGGTTAAGTCCTTGACTCACGAGGTGGCCCGTCTAAGGGTCGAGGCTGGGCATCCTTCCAAGCTCGTGCTTCTACGCTCGGAGCTGGATAAGACCCGCATGGAGCTGGTCGTCCACTAGGAGGATGTCGAGTGGCGCCGGCAGGAGCTGCATTCTCTCCGTGAAGCTTTGCGGAGTGCGGCGGCTCGTGCTATTGAGAATCTTTCCGGCTGGCTGGCGACGGACGAGAGGGTCGGCGACGCCGCTGATCTCCAAGGATAATTGTTGGCTCAAAGGATGTATGGCCTGCTTCTGGCAGTCGATCAACTTGAACGTCACCGTGGGGAGAGGTTTTCGGCGGAATTCGTGGCTGCTCTGTATCCTACTCTGGAGCTTGTTCATGGTGAGGTTCGCGGTCAAACGGATACGGATCCACCCTTGAACCTTGCCTATCTTCGTCAGTTGGCTGATTAGTCAATGGACCACCAGGTGTTGTCTCATATTGGCGGGCGTGCTGCCAGGATTAGAGCTACTTCTCAGCAACTGACCGAGGCGATTTAGCAGAAGCCGCTAAAGGTAGTTGGTGACGTTGAGCCTGCGGGGGCCAACGTTATTGTAGATCTTGGGGATGCCCAAGAATAAGCTTATGTAATTTTTATGGTGTTTACCCTTTGTAATGGGCGGACGCCCCTCATTTTCGGCATTTAATGAGAGCTTAAAGAGTTTTTGCTGCCTCTATTTTTACTTCTGGGCAAAAAGTTGTGTGTGAGTACAGTTTCTCTTTTCATTATTGTCTTTTTACGTCTGGGTAAAAAGGCTTGTTTGCATGGGTTTACCGTGTTATCCAGATGGTTTGTATGCTGTTTGCTAGCATGGTTTAGTCGAACGTTCGTTTTGTGTTTTCGCACCCAAGGAGTTTTTACTGCGCTGCTGGGGGAATATTAGCTTGGCCTTGAAGGCGCTTAGCGTTTCTTCGGGCGGTCGGCACGTTGCCTTTTGGCGGGACTTGCGCGAGTACTTTGCAAATTTGAAACCTTGTCTCTTGTTGAAAGGGAATACTTCAATAATAATAGACAAAATGGTTACATTCGTGCAGCCTCAGTCGGGCTAACCTTAGTCAGGCTGAAAGAAAACAAGATCATTACATTCGGGTTGCCTAGGTCCGGCGAACCTTAGTCAGGCTGAAGTGAATCCTAAATCTGAAATAAAGAGACATACGTTGCTTGACTTAAAGGTAGTATGAGAGCGCAAAATGTGTTCGGTGTCTAGGCGGAGGTTTGGTCCGGGCGGGCTAACTCTGGCTTCTTTTCTCCTGACTCTTTACCCTAGGGGGGCTCCTCGCGTGTTTCTCGGGGACCAAGGTGGGTAACCTTGGCGGTCTTGGTTAGGCTCACTGCATAGCATGCTCGCGTCAGTTTCTGGTCCGCCATGATTTCTCCAACTCCGTGGGGTGTTGGGAATTTCATTGTGAGTTCTGCGGTGGACACAACAACCCTTAATTTGTTTAAGGACGATCACCCTAAGATTGCATTGTATGCTGATGGTGCTGAGACGATGATGAAGTCCACATCGAGGCTCGCGACCTTTGGTAGGGTGCCCATGGTAGTTCGGGTAGTGATGATTCCTTCTGCTGGAACCTGGGCTCTCGAGAACCCTAAGAGTGTGCCGGGGAATGGACTTATGCTAGCTTCGTTCAACCCAAGTTTATTGAAAGTGTCGAAGTAGAGGACGTCTGCCAGGGGGTCGTCATGGACTGATCCCTCTAGGTTGGCGAGATCGAATGTGATGAGGTCACCTTTGGGCTCGCTCCTCTTTTTGTGCTTTGGGGCGTAATCGAGGGCAAGTATGGTGTGTTCCACCCTCTTCTTGTTTTGTGGGAGTGAGGAAGTTCCTCTCTGCAGACTGTCGGCAATGACATTGATCACCTCGAGAGTAGGCGCCTGATCGTTGGCTTCTCGTGGGTGCTCTGCATTAGTCCTCCTTTCTTCCTTGATGTATCTGCCAAGTTGTCCCTTGCGGATTAGGTCTTCGATCTGGTCCTTTAGATGGATGCAATCGTTAGTTTCGTGCCCATAATCCTTGTGGAACTGGCAGTATTTGGACTTGTCTACTGGTTTCCCCGTCTTTCGTCTCTTGACCTGAGGGGGGAAGCTGAGCATGTCTGAGCGATAAATTTCTTCCAGTACCCCAACGTGGGATTTGTTGAGGGGAGTGTAGCTCGTGAACTGTCCTCTAGAAGGCGTTCGTGGTCGAGGGGGCGACTGCTTTCTGTTGCTTTTCACCTTAGGTGTTTGACTTTCCGTCACCGTTTTTTCCTTCTTCTTTTCTGCTCGTTCCATGTCGGCCCTGCTTATCAGGAATTTCCTCATCTTGTCTTTGGCGATTTGCGCATTTTCCTCCTGGATAAACCATTCCGCTCGGTCCATCAGCTCCTGTAAGGTGGAGACGGGGCATCTGTTGAGTTCCCCATAGAACTGTGAACACCGAAGACCTTGTTTTATGACGAAGATGGCGATGGCGTCCTGGAGGCCTCAGACTTGGAGCGAGAGTTTGGTGAAATGGGCCAGAAAGGCTTGTAGGGTTTCTCCTTCCTCTTGGTGGAAACCGATGAAGGAGTCTTCGTTCATTTGGTATTCCTTGCTACTGGCGAACTGCATAAGGAAGTCTTGCGCCAACTGTTTGAAGCTGTGGATCGAATTGGTGGGTAGCAGCGAGAACTACCTCAGGGCGGCCTCTTTCAGGGTCGATGAGAAGATTCGGCATTGCTGGCCGTCCGTCATACCTAATATCGACATAGCTGAGTTGAAGGTGTTCAGGTGATCCCGTTGATCGGTTTCTCCGCTGTAAGGCTCTATGTGGAAGGCCATCTTGAAGCCCATGGGTACGTGCTCGTTCATGATTTTTTGGGTAAAAGGATGCCTCCCTTTTCCCCGGAAGTTGAATGCGGGCCACTGGTAAGAATTTGCACCGCAGGCAGCGTACGGGTTGTAGGCTCTTGCCCATGGCATGTGGAGGTAGGATCCCAGAGGGTAGTTTGGGACTGGTGGTCGCGGATAGTTCGTAGCGGGTCGTGTTGCTTGTCGGTGACCATTGCTGGTCCAGGCGGGATCACTACTGGAGGCGCTGGTGCTGTTAGCGACAGTCGCGCGAATTCCATTGGTAAGGTCCCGGATTGTACTTCAGGCAGGTTGGGTCGCTGGAGATCCCTGCCGTCACGCCGTGTGGCACTAGCGGTAGTTGGGCGCCTGCGTTCGCTAGGGTGAGGTTCCTATTCTCTTCCCGCCGCTGTTGGCGTAGGGCCGCTACTTCTGCCTTGAGGCGGGCGATCTCTACATCACGCGGGTTCCTTGTTGGCTCAGCTGTTTCTTGACAACCGGTCGTGGGGCGAGGAACACGCGGCATGCCATAAGGGTGTTAAGGGCAGCTTTCTTCTCCGGGCGCCGGGGTTTGGACCACGGTTTCTGCGACAGCTACCTGTGTCATTGAGGTGTTTTGAGGCTGAGTCGCGTTTGAACCTCCTATTTCGGTCTTGGCCGCTTCGGGTGTTCCCTACCTGTTCCTTGTGCTGCGCCTCGGAGCGTTTCTGTCGGTTGTGGCTGTGGGAGCGTTCCAGTCAGTCATCCTGTTAGTATATCGTGTATATAAGATAAGTAATGCGGGTTTCTGAGTGTTAGATATATACTCCTACTCCCCGAAAAAGAAATGCCGTTTAGCAGCAGAGTGCACATGGCTTTGCGGTCTGAATAAGACCGCAGTGGGCGCCACTGTAACTGTCGTTTTTGGTTCAAACAATTATAATTTAGAATTAAGGACTGCAAGGGGTCTTAACCTTGGGGGACTTGTCCTTAGGTGATGCACCTAGGTGCCTACGTACCCTTCGGGAGGGATCAAAGTCCACATAGTTCGTCATGGTGACGTCTATAGGATCCGTTAGGCAAGGTGATTACCTGTATTGGGCCGTGCCTAAGGTACTCTAGGCGGGCGAGCCGCTCTTAGGAGGTTGCCTTAGTGTGAGAGAGCTTGGGTCTCTGAAGGCTACTGGAAGCCCTGTAAGTGCTATGCTCCGAGACGGAGGAGAGGCAGGTAATGGCCGGTTTGGACAAAGTCTACGACGGAGCTCGGAATGCGTGGAGGAGATGTGTGAGGTGTTTGAGGGTTCTCAGGTCAATGAGAGTGTCTGGGGTATCTTAGGTCAGGTGTCGCAATCCTTCAAGTTGTGTCCCTTAGTCCCCCGGGTGAGGGTCTATTTATACTGAGTGTAGGGAGGTCGTGCTCGACGCACGATGCTTAGGGAGTTCCCACGTCAGGTTAAGTGGTCGTTCCGTGAAGTGACGTGGGCAAGGGCCTCGTAAGTTGTCGATGAGTGGTGCCACGTGCCGCTAGCATGCGCTGCGGCTAGGCTTCTAGAAGCTTAGTGCCACGTGTTCCAAGGTGGAATATTTCGTAGTTACAATTACGCTTCTCTCTTGCTTCTAAGAGTGATTTTGTGGAAAAGCATCCACCAAATTGGTGGTATAAGACTTCATCTTGTTCAACTTTGCTTGTTGTCTTCACATTAGCTTTGATTTTGACCTTTGCTACTTCTTTTGTGATTCCTGAACTGATTCATTTGTGGATTGCATGTTAAATCCAATTAGTGAATTAAGAGAAAAAGGCTTCGAAATTTGCTAGTTCAACATGCAACTCCGTTTTTGTAATTTTGAACTGTTTGATTTATTTCTTCTTTTTCTGAAAAATTGAGACCATGAGCTTTTGATGGCTGCGAGGAGACATATTGAAGAGTTCCTAGAAAATTATGAACCTCTATTTTGGCAAAGTTTAGCCTATTTAAAAGCTGGTGTTCTTGTGAAAACAAAATCCTTCACTACTATCCATTTTGATTATGGTATGCTTTAGTAAAATGCATTTTTCTCTTTCATTACTGATCGGATTTGGGTGATACCAAAGCCTAAAAGAAGCTAACATCCGTATCTTTCTAACGAATACTTTTAATACAAGATTTAGTTTTTGGTTAAGGAGAAAAGCCCTTTGAATTCTGACAAATGAGCACAGAACTTTGTTGTGAGTTCTTGACATTTTTGCTACTGTTTTTATATTATTGCACTTATTTGGAACAAATACTTCCTATCACGATTTAATAATTTGAAAATAATGTGTCTATTATTTATTTAGAAAAAAATTCACCTTGTTTCGTTGAGAACTGAGAGAGATATGAACTTCTAAACAAAGCTTGTCAAATCTGTTATTCTGTCGTGAAGACGATTTTACCTTCCTTGCTTCAAATGAGTTTTCTAACCTCAATTCTTAATGGATCTAAGTGATTCCAAAGCCATATGAAAGCTAACATAATAACCTTTCCATATTTTTCTTTTAATTGAAAATATAACTTATTTATTGTGAGATAATCACCTTAAAAGTGGGCTATTATGCAAAATGTTCGTATTAGTTTTGTGTTTGAACTCTCTGACTTAAAATTCGAATTCTGAACTCGATATAGCATGAAATTGAATGAGTAAATAGGCGTTGGAAAGCTAGATAGACCCACTATCTAATTTTTGACTTGTATGTGTGATCCATATTAGTTTTGTCTGAGTTATTGGCTTCGAAAGCTACTATTATGCATATAAATTTTGTTTTGTAACTGTTTTGTTTCTCGAGTTGTTTTTGTGATTTTTGGAAAACCTATGATTCTGAGCTGTTAGGGATAATAGGGAACATCTAGTTTTCCATATTTATAGTTATTCTATGAACTTGATGGCTTGTGATAGTCGTGTAAGTTATTGATTTTATGAGCACGAAACTGAAGCTATCACCGAAATATGTTGAAAAATTCATTTTGTGTGTTCTATAACTGAGGTTTTATGTAATTAGCTAATTGTAAAGGATAGAATTAGAAGGCTAAGTAAGGGTGAAATGTGGTCCTAACCTAAAGGACACTTGAATTTCTAACCAAAGATGCCTTAGCTTCTTGTTTTAGAACACTTTTCAAAGACCCTTGCTCTAGTGTTGAAATTGGCTACCTAAACTCCTATTCTCTGTGAATTAAATTGACCTACAAGTCATAAATGGGCATAAAATAGGATTGGTAACCTTAGATTGGACACTTGGACTCAAATAGAGAAAATGGCATGTAAAAAGGACTTAATTGAACTAGATTTGTGAAATTAGGGCTGTTTGCTAAATTCTATTTTCTCTGTGGTGATTTCTATGTTGCAACATGTATGAAATTGGACTTTCATTGGTAGTTAAAAAGGTTTCCCTGCTTCCCAGTTTGCCAGAACTTCACAGGTAAAGAACATTTTTGGAAATAAGTTCCCTGCTTCCTAGTTTGGGTAGGACTTTCACAAGTAATTAAAAGATATTCCTACTTCCCAGCTTCCTTGGGTATCACAGGTTTAAATGACATATGCAAATACATATGCGGATTGTGCAAATGCTTATGCAAATACAAATGTGGAAATGCAGTAACGACACATGCAAAGACAATGCCAACTCAAACTAATTCTCAGTTCCAACCAAAGCTGGACTTAACAGCCATTTGAAGGGTTTTCTGCTTCCCAGTTGGAGCTGGATTTTGAAGGCAGAAAAATAAGTGTGAAAATACTTACCTGAAAGTTTCCTTTTGAGCAGAAGTGCAATTGGCCCATTCCTGATTCTCCTCTAGTTCAATGGTCCACCGGTTGTTTGCTATAACAAGAATTCCTTTTTGATGGAGGGATTGGCAAGTAAAATATCTTTGAAAAAATGTTTTAGCCTTAGAGAGTTTTTGAAGGGTCAATCCTTGAATTGATTTTCCCTTATATCTTGCCAAGAAGCCCTCCTCTCAAATTAGGGAAAATTTTTTATAGATAGAAAAAGATAAATTTAATTTTGATTTAAAACTATACTAAGACAAAGTTATGAGTCCCAGATGACTTGTGAATGTCTGTAAATTTGTCAATCTTACTACGGGAGTAAAGTGGGACATTCTGTAGTGAAAGAATAGGAAATCAATGGATGAACATATTCCTGATACAACTAAAACGGTGAGCATTTGAATTACCCTCAGTGACAACCTTGACAACCCGATTGACACTGATGGGTTACCATAAGTATCGGGGCAGAATCCCTTGAGGATAACAAGATGGAGATGAAATTTCCTTAGGGATGAAGATTCCCCAGTTTAATTGTTTTAATGTGAGGAATTAGTTAGGGTATTTTTATTTTAGCCTTAATTCAGCTGTTGAACTAGCTATACATCATTAAGGTCTTTGTAGGCTTGAAACGTGGCCTTCGGTGGTTAGGTTTAAAAAATAAAAAGGGTAAAAGGCTTCAAAGTTTATGACCCTTCCTTGAACTTCTCCTTTAGAACTCCAACCCAAATTTTCAACCAGGCGCATACCAGGATTCATTGGTCGAGGGGACTTGTGGAGAGTGGAGTGAGATGTGTTAGTGGGGTAACAGGCCCAAAAATTTTATTACAAGAATATAATGAGGGTTTTCTTGAACTGCTACTGCTTCAATCCATGGAGCTTTTTTTTTATTTGGAAGCTAACAAGGTCTTTTACATCGGCTAACGGGTTTGAACAAACGCTCTTGTGGGGTAGTTGCCCGAACCATAACCAACTATAGGAATCCAAATTGACTTCTAGGTTCTCATTTTTTATGTGCCATTTTGGCATGACCCTTTTCTTTTAAACTGCCCATTTATCTCGGACTAAGCTTGTTTTTACAACTGTGGACACCATATTTTTTCGGCCCCAAAAGGTGCAAGCAAAATAAGCAAAAAGTGAGAGGAAAGAGGGTCGCAACCCATGACCTCATGGGTTGCGACCCCCAGATGTAAATACAAAGTAGGTCCCGACCCAAGGTTGTTAGGGTAGCGACCTCCTTGTTATTTATTACAAAATCAGATTTGATCCGAAATCAAGCATGGGTCACGACCCTAAAGTGTATTGGTCTCGACCCCCTTTCATAAATGGCCAGATTTTCTTTCTCGAAATTGGAAGCCTCATTCCATTGAAATGAACGAAATGTTAGAGATCCTGAGAGGCCTCCGAACTACTGAGAGAACTAACTTCGTAAGTGACCATACCTTTGAGCGACCACCACATCCATATAGCATAGGTCATTCTTCCTTCCGAGATCTTCAAATTAATGGGATAGGAGCGAGGCCTCGTGCTACCCTAAGGGTTGACCATGTTCCCTTCAAAATCTCATATCTGAGATCCCAAGCTCATTTTTCTATTTCTTACTTCTTGATGTTAAGGGTCGCGACCCCCTGTGATTCTAGGCAGAAGACGTGATTCTTCCGCCCGGTTCTATATTCTTGATTATAACCTCCCTTTTATTTTTTTAATAACTTAAATCCATGTTTCCAAGCGGTCTTTGTCTCTATAGGGACACTGGATCTTACATGCCACCTGGGTGTGCCGCCTGGTGGGCATCACACATGCACGTTTTCTTCTTTAGTCTATTGTTTGCCTAAATGTACAGTGGATTGGTGCCAAGGAGCCTATGCTCCTTTAAATACATTGCACAGGAATGCCACTTGAGCCTTTGCTTGGTGAGCATCCCCACACTCACACACATGTGTACCTTCACAAACTATATGGACTTTGATCCCTCTTCGAGGGTACATAGGCCCTAGGCTCTCATCCTAGGTCAAGATAGCCTTTTCTTCTTTTCCATGTTTGTTTGTTTATTTCATTTTTTAGGCCAAAACATGTTAATTATTAATTTTGGGGTAACCTTCTTCAGACGGGGAAAGAGGGGTGCCTAACACCTTCCCCTCATCTCAAACAGACTCTCGAACTCAAAAGATTTTGAAACCTATTTTTATTAATGATTTCGGAATATTTTTCTTTTCCAAGTTTTTCAACTTGGTGGCGTCTCTACGAAGTCTGCTGAAGGTGCGGTTTTCATAGTTGGTGACTCCACTGAGGATTATTAGAGAGTCAAACCCCTTTCTTTAAAATTAATAGTTAACGTTGTTTTGGCCGTTCGTTTTGTGTGAATATTAATTTGTTTGTCATATTTGCTTTCTCTTTTGTTTTGTAGAATTTTGCAGTGTTTCCACTCACTATTTACTTAATTACCCTTTATTTGCTTCTATACCTGAAGCTGCCCATAATAAGTTAGATGGGAGTATGAGAATCTTTCCCTGTTGGGCTTTATCCTATAGAGGTTGACTTATCTACTCCACTTAGATTGTTACCTTCCTTAAGGGTTGATCCGCACAGACTTTTCTGTGACAGGATCATCTCTTAACTCGGGGTCTCCATCATTCATGGGGGCAATCTAAGAACCTTTTAGGTTTCTAGATCCCAAGCTAAACCTTGTATCATTCACCATAGGCCCTACCCATATAAGACTTCCAGTTTTGAAACCCTAAGGAACTAACCTTTAAAGACATAAGGAGCAATTCCCTCATGTCATTGCATGCATTACAGATCATGCATCCTGTGAATTCTTTAACACTGTATAAAAGTTTTTCTTTCATGTGTACTAACACTTTTTCATTCGCTATTTTTCCTTTAATTATATTCATTTCCAAAACAAAAAGAAAATTTGAAATGACATCAGAATTGGACACAGTCTTTTATTCACCTACTAGCCTGGCTTTTTCACTAGTAGAAGAATCCAAGTCTAAGATACAAATCAACCCCGTGGAGGAATTGATCAACATGAGAGGTTGTTTGCCAAAGGAAAAGAAAAAAGAAAATTCAGAGGGCTTTATGGGGACATATTAGACCTCCTTGACGTGAAAGTGATCAAAGACCCGCTGCAAGCACTTCTGCAAATTTGGGACAACCAGTTAAGAGCCTTTGCCTTTCCAAACTTTGTTCTGTCTCTAGTATCAGAGAAGTATGCAGGATTCTTGAGGGATCCATGATAATACCCTTATTTACCCTTGTATCTTTTGGCATTTGACAAGCATTTGTTGAGTTTAAAGAGTCATTATGAATGGTTTAGTGTCACTCAAGGGAACTTAGGGACTTAAATCACAATCTTGCTAATTCCATGGTTTTATTGAATAAATTGCGATAATTCTCAAGTTTTATTAATTTGAGAACCTCACAATTGTTTTTTTGATTCATTTGTAGGTCAACTAGGTTGAGGAATAGCAAGGATTCAAGTGTCATAGGTCGGGAAAGAAGCTAGAAAGCGAAGCCGAGGGCGAAAATTGAAGCTAGAATGAAGCTGCAAAAATGTTGGTTCCTCCTACTGAGCTGCACGCTGGTAGGGTGCAGCTTAGTGCATGGTGCCAGTGTGCAAATGCAGTTGAAGATGTAAATGCAGAGTTTCATTAAAGCTACACCCTGCCAGCGTGCAGACCTGAAGCAAAGTCAGAAACATGATTTTCTTTAGCTGATCCGATTTTAGCTTAGTTTTTCAGCATTTTTGCCATTTGGGGAGCATCTTAGGAAGGAATATTCTGAGGCTACACCCACTTCACCTAATTGGGACACCAATACACATATTCTAACACATTCACCACTCACACATATACTCTCATTTTCTCTCTTCAACGTTTTTCTCCACAAGTCAGCCTCCACATCCATTTCTCTTCTTCTTCTTCATTCTCCACCACTACCCACTCCACAAACCAGCAACTTGTATCATCATCAATGGCTAATCAAGGGTTGGAGGGGCTTGGTGAAGCATTTCTCCCATCCATGAGTAGCAAAATCTCTTATGCTTTGGAGGAGGATGATTAAGACTTGAGCTATGGCACATAATAGGGAGTTCTTCTTGTTTTCCTTCTACTTTTCTTTATAAATTCATTTGTATCTTGTTGATATTGATGGGTTTGTATTGATTGCGGTTCCATTGTTGTGGAACTTAACTTGGTTGTAGTTGGATATTAGGGATTTATATAGACTTGTAATTTGTATTTTGATTCTCCCATTGTGGGTTTTGATTACATTGGATTTGGTTGAATCTTATTGTAATTTTTGATTCATTGTGGAAGACACTCTAATGACAATGGTATTTGTAGAGTTGAATTCAAGTATATGTTAAATTCCCCATTTGCTTTATTGATGGTGTTTGATTAGGCTTGTTAATTGTCCGTTTGGTTAATTGCATCCTATAATTAATTTACCTAGGTTTAGTGATTAATTAAACTACATAGAAAATGGTTTTTTGTTGATTAACTCCACACTTTTTGATAGCAATGATAGCCCAAAGCATATTCACTTCATTTGCATCACATCAATTTACTTTAGCTTTTTCTTATTGAAAATCACATCAATTCTAGTTGCATTTAGTTTCATTTAGTTTCTTTGCACACAAAGTGTTTGTTAAATTGCCTCAAAGACATCCCTTTTTGTATTAATTATGCATATTTGTCCATAGAGTCCATAGGCTCCGCGAGAGAGAATCGACCTAGGTTGTGCCACTAGCTGCACATTCTAGCATGAATTTGATTGGTGCCAGCCTCACGACAAGGCCGCGTCATCAATCTACTCACCCAAGAGAGCGAAGTTTATAAGTTTCCTGGGAATGAGCCAACACACCCAAGAGGTTGAGGAGCGGTTGGGTCTATTGTCAAAAGAGGTGCCCTTTAGACAATGCGCACATGTAGACATTTTGTCTTCCAAATTTATCATAGGCCATATGGAGGCCATGTAGAGGAAGGGTGACTCGAAAATGTTTTCACGCATGCTAGCACTGGCCGTCTATGGTTTGGTGATATTCCCAACTAACTGGAATGTCGTTGACCTTTCCTCTATCAGCATGTTTATGGCAGTGGAAAGGTATAGGGTGAACCTTGTGCCCGTTACACTAGCAGAGATCCTTGGGTCCCTTGTCTTTTGACTAGGAGGAAAAGGGAAAAAATTGCAGTGTTGTCTCCAACTCCTCACTGTATGGTTGGCGAACCATATATTTTGCGAAGGGTATTCCTCCGGCAATATCTTAGACATGACTCATCATTCGCTCAGGGATTTTCCATGCTACGAAGGGCTGCGTTTGTACAACCCCAATCCTCAAGACCACAAAGAGTTGGAAGGGTGGGTCAACTTTCTAGCTTGCACCAAGGAACATGAAATACACTTGAAATTGGTATGGTGACTTAAAGAGGAAGGTTTGTACAGTTGTAGCAGATTTCCTAATGTGCCTCTAGTGGGACCAAGAATAGCTGTCAATTACAACCCATCCTTAGCCCATACTCAACTAACATACCGCCAGGTAATTCTTTCTAAGGTGCTAATTCAACCTTTTCTCTGTTCATTTAAGGGGCCCAACGCTGCTCAAGGAAGGGGAATTTCTAAGGCTTGGGGAAAGATGTTATTCAAAGGCAAAACAGAGCTAGGAAGTAGGGGACTTGCGCCAATAGTGGAATACAAGGGATGGTTAAAACAAAGGTAGGACGAGGAAGTGGTGGGGAAATTTGCCCCATTGGACCCTCTTCAAGGAAATAACATCCTAAAAGTAGAGAAGGCCCTGAAACGCAAAGTTGGAGAACCTAGGGATGCTCTGGACAACTTAGAAATTGAAAGAGAAAGGAAAATGAAAGCAATTCGAGAGGGTGAAAAAGAATATGTGGCAGTAAAAAGGGATAGTGAAAGTGTACAGAAAAATTCCCCTATCCTTATAGAGAATCAGAATCTCAAGGTAGCGAATTAAGATTTGCGAAACAAAATAACCGAGGAAAAGCAAGCATGGGAATCATGTTTAGATGCGGCATGCTTCGAGGAGAGGGGTTGAAGCCGCTGAAGCAAGGGTTCAACAGCTTGAGGCTCGCGTAGCTGAATTAGAGCACCGCAATCATGAATTATAAATGGAAAGGGTTGCTAATGACGAGGATTCTAATGAACAACTCAGTGAGGCTCTCCATAAACTTGAGGCTATGAACTGACAGATGGGTAAATTGCAAAAGAAAAGCTATGCAAGGGCTCAAGTTATAGAAGACCTGCAGAAAGAACTAGAACAATGGTAGAATGAGGCGGTTAGGGTCCAAGACAAGATTGAGCAAATGGCACGACTCGTCAACTTGTTAGTACCAGCTTTTGTTGAAGCATTCAAGAGAGGAGTGTGACAAGTTCATCTCCCACGTATCCCACCAGAGCTCGAGGAACCCCTAGTATTTGGGCGGATTCTGGTCACCTTTTGGAATGCGATGATGAAGATGTAGACAAGAGTCGTTCGTGAATAAAAGGGCTAGGATAGTTGTGCAATGAGCCTTTGCTTTCGCAACACGTCTTTATCAATTAATTTTTTTCCATTGAAGCTTTCTAATTATGGATGGAAATTAAACAATTCTGATTTGCCATTTCAAATGTAATAAGTAAAGTGGGTTTTATTAACTGTTACTTTATTTTAGTGCTTCAAAATTCATGGTTATAATGTTAATGTCAGTAAATGGTGCCCAAAAATATGACCAACAAGCCAAAGAGTTCTTGCACCCAGCTGGAGGCTCGAAAAATCGCCTTGGAAAAGCAAGAGCTAAAGCTATTGAGAAAGGAAAACCAAGTCCTCAAAATGGAAATGGCTGTATTGGAGCGCATGGTTGCAAAGAAATGAAAAAAGATCCGTCGACTACTGAAAAAGAGTCATAAGGAAGATCTGGAGGACGAGTGCCAAGCCCACCATTCTCTTCAAGAAGGAGAGGTCAAAGAACCCTTAATCAATGCAAACATATTCCTAGGACAAGGAATCACAAGGAGTGAATGTATATATGCAAGAAAAGAACATGTCGTAACAAAAGAAAATGCTCCTGAGGGTACACAAGAAAAGGAGATCCTTGATAAGGCCAACGAAAAGGGTATTCTTGAAACTTCTGGGGGCATGAATAATTCTGAAAAAAGTAGCAGGAAACGACGCACTGGGCAATGAGACTGAAACGGAGCCAAAATTCTGAGCATAGTTAAGAAGAGAAACTATGATATAGTCGAACAATTGAATAAAACTCCATCAAAGATATCCATGATGGCACTCATGCTCACCTCCGATGCCTATCGACAAGCCCTCATGAAGGTCCTAGTAGACGCCCATGTACCTTCAGAGATTACCCCTGAAAAGATTGTAAATCTAGTCGATGCAGTCAAGCACGCTTCGACCCTGTCTTTCTTAGAAGAGGAAGTATGCTCAGGGATAAAAGCCCTACACATCACTGTCAGGTGTTATGGCTTTACTATTGCCATGGTCTTAATTGATGGAGGCTCAGCTCTCAACGTCCTACCTCTTGTTACTTTCCAACAACTACCAGTCGAATCAACTCGCATAGATGCAGTAACATGATAGTCCCCAAATTCGATAGAACGCGGAAGGAAGTTATGGGAGGAGTTACCCTTCCCATGGAAATTGGACCTGTCACTTTCGATATCCCATTCAAACTCATGGAAGTGGACACCGCCTACACCATGTTGCTGGGTAGGCCATGGATTCACGAGGTTAAAGCAATCCCTTCTACTCTACATCAGAGGATTAAATGTGTTCGTGGTGGGAGGATCATCACGATAAAGGGGGAAGAGAGTATGATGATCGGCGATCCTTCTCCTATTCCCTTCATTGACAACGTGGAGGAAACTCTTGAATCATCTTTTCAAGGCCAGGAGTTGGAGGAAACAACCAAAGAAGCATTCCAAATCAATAGTGTGGCTGTAAAAATAATGACTAAATTGGGTTACCAACAGGGGCGAGGACTAGGCCCTACTCTGAGTGGCATACCTAGATGCGTTGATCCAAAAGAGTGGGAAGTGGAATTTGGCATCGGGTATGAAGGGTCTAGACAGAACATCAGCAATCATAAGAAGTGGTTGCATCTGGAGCAGTTATTCGCGCTAGCTAAAGCTCAAGAGGATGAAGGACAAATCGCTGCAATAGAAGAAGAGCCGCCTGCCAAGGAAAGCCGCCTCATCAGGCACTCGGACGAAGGGGTTAGCTTAGACAACCGGGAAGCGGTTTAGGTCCCACCTGTTTGTTGTACCAAGTAAAATTTTGAATTATGTATTGGCCTAATACCGAGTTCTAGGTTTAGGCCAAAACGGATAATGCATTTTAAGAGCTTTTTAGTTGTTCAAATTCAATAAATTAATAAAAGTGAACTTGCATTTTACCAAATATTAGTTCACAAGCTTTCTTTTTGTCCCTTTTTCTATTGTCTCTTTTAGTTTGCATTTTTACTTTGCCCTCAAGGAATTAGAATTCTTGGAGATTCCGCCCAACGCGGTGATCCCTAGTTTGATGAATCCCTGGACATTGAACATGTGCATAATGAAGATACCTCTAATGATGAGGAAATTCCTCTTGCTTTTGCCAAAATGGTAACATCTTATGAGAAAGGAATAGTACCCCACCAAGAGATGGTTGATGTCATAAATTTGGGGACTGAAGATAGCAAGAGAGAAATGAAGATTGTGGATAACCCTAAGCGAGAAGAAATGATCGCCTTGCTAAAAAATTATATCGATGTGTTCGCTTGATCATACCAAGATATGCTTGGCCATGATCTTGAGGTCGCCTCTCACAGAATACCCACTCTAACTCATGTAGAGCCCAAGAAGCAGAAGCTACGACGCATGAAGCCAGAGATGTCCCTCAAAATAAAAGACGATGTCCAAAAGAAATGGGATGCTGGCTGCCTGAAAGTATCTGTCTACCCAGAGTGGACAACAAATATAGTCCTGATACCGAAGAAGGATGGGAAGGTACGCATGTGCATCGATTACAGAGATGTCAACAAAGTATCTCTAAAGCACAACTTCCCCCTTCCTCACATCGATGTTCTGGTTGATAACACTGCTGGTGGCTTTCGATATTCATATGTGGATGGATATTCAAGCTACAATCAAATACTCATGCATGCAGAAGATAAAGCAAAAACGACCTTTCTCACTCAATGGGGAACATATTGCTACAAGGTCATGCCCTTCAGTCTAAAGAATGCTGGGACCACATACCAACGGGCCATGGTAGTACTCTTCAATGACATGATCCACAAAGAAGTTGAAGTCTGCGTGGATGACATGGTGGCTAAATCATCAAAAGCCAAAAGTCACGTCCAAATCCTGAAGAAATTGTTTGACAGTCTTAGAAAGTTCAACTTGAGGTTAAACTCGAATAAGTGTGTATTCAACGCGTAGTCTGGAAAGCTTTTGGGCTTCATCGTGAGCCGTAAAGGGACCGAGGTAGACCCAAATAATATTAGAGCCATACGAGATATGCCTCCGCCCACCACTAAAAAATAAGTGAGGAGTTTCCTTGGCAAAGTAAATTACATCGCTCGCTTCATACGCAAATTGACAGCGACGTGTACCCCTTTATTCAAACTACTCAAGAAGACCCAGTCAATGGAATGGAATGAAGAATGCCAGCAAGATTTTGATGTCGTTAAGGATTACTTGACTAACCCACCAGTAGTGGTACCACCAACACCGGGGAGGCTACTAATCTTGTACCTGGTCATCCTCAACGAGTCAATGGGAGCCATCTTGGGGTTGCATGACCTCGCGTCAAGGAAAGAGCAAGTCATGTTGTGCCCTAATATGGACAGTTCAATGCTTGAGTCATTACATGTTGTACTGTAAGACCTTTCTCATATCCTGCATAAACCCATTGAAGTGCATCTTCCAGAGCCCCCATGTGTCTGGGCGAGTCTCCAAATGGCAGGTCATCCAAGTTGAGTATAATGTCAAGCATATCACACAAAAATCGGTCAAAGGGAGCGCCATTGCAGACTATTTGGCTTTAAATCTTCCAAATGAGCAACAACCTCTAGATTATCAATTTTCAGATGATGGTCTTAATATGGTAGAACAAGAATCTCCTCCTAAAGAATGGGAAATGTACTTCGACAAAGCTGTAAATGTGTTCGGAAATGGCATTGGCGTTGTCCTCACATCTCTAAATGGAAGCAATTTCCTATTCAAGTCAAGCTTGACTTTGAATACAACAATAACATGGCCGAGTATGAAGCATGCATATGTGGGCTCCAAATAGTGTTAAGGATAGGGATAAAGAACCTAGAAGTCTTTGGGGACTTTGCCCTAATAATTTACTAGGTTAAAGGGGAATGGCAGACGAAGCATTCAAAGCTAATTCCATTCCAAAGCTACCTCTCGAAGCTGAGTGACCGATTTAAACATGTTGACTTTCACTACCTGCCCTGGTGCAAGAACCTGTTCGCAGACGCCTTAGCAACCCTGGCAATGATGGTTGATCTCAACTGTGGAGTTCATCTACAACCTATCAGGGTAGAGTGTTGACACACTAAGATCCATTGCTCAGTGTTAGAGCCCGAACCAGACGGCTTGCCATCGTTCCATGACATCAAGGTCGACCTAGAGAAGCAAGAATATCCGGGAGGTATCAGTGAGAATGAGAAGAGAACCCTCAAACGTCTATCCATGAATTTCTTCATCAGTGGAAAGGTTCTATACAGGAGGAGGCCAGATTGGATATTGCTCTGTTGTGTTAAAGCAACATAAGCCAACCAGACATTTACCGAAGTACATGAGAGAGTCTTTGGAACTCACGACAACGGGCATAGTGTAGCTCGCCAGATTCAAATGGCTGGATATTTCAAGATGGCATTGAAGCATGATTGCATCGAGTATGTCTGCAAATGCGACATATACCACAAATGCCAAATCTATGCTGATAGAATCAATTTGCCACCAGCCCCATTACATAACATGGCTGCCCAATGGCCATTCTCTATGTGGGGAATTGACATGATTGGCCCCATCAACCCAAAAGCCTCGAATGGACACTGCTTCATCGTAGTCGTCATTGACTACTTTATCAAGTGCATCGAAACTTATTCT
This sequence comes from Senna tora, assembly GCA_014851425.1. Lineage (NCBI taxonomy): Eukaryota > Viridiplantae > Streptophyta > Magnoliopsida > Fabales > Fabaceae > Senna > Senna tora. Next base: position 13,542,461 of record CM026261.1, on the reverse strand, counting down.
TATGCCAACATTATGTAGAAAACATTTGTGCGATTTCTAAAGACAAACCTCATATGCAAATATGGGGTTCCCGGAAAGGATCATCACGGACAATGGGTCTAACCTAAATGGCTCTGAGGTTCGAAAGATTTGTGAAGAATTCAACATCACCCATCATAATTTGAAACCTTATCGCCCATAGATGAATGGCATTGTAAAAGCAGCAAACAAGAACATTAAGAAGATAATTGAGAAAATGTTAATCACTTGCAAAGATTGGCACGGAATGTTGCCTTATGCCTTGCATGGGTATCGCACAATAATGCGCCTATCAACAGGCGGGACACCTTTCTCCTTGGTGTATGGGATGGAGGCTATAATGACAACAGAAGTCCAAATCCCATCTCTTAGAGTGATAGCAGAGGCAGATCTAGATGAGGAACAATGGGTCCAAGCTTGATATGACCAGATCAGCCTAATTAATGAGAAGCGATTAAAAGCCATCTACCATGGAAAATTATATCAAGCCAGAATGGCCAGGGCATTCAATAAGAAAGTTTGCCAGCGAACATTTAAAGAGGGAGATCTTGTGCTTAAGAAGATATCACCTAACTAGGAAGGTCAAAGGGGGAAGTGGGCCCCAGCTTATGAAGGTACTTTTTTTGTCAGGCAATCCTATTCGGGTGGGGCATTAATTCTCGAAGATATGGACGATCGTGAAGCCATTCATCTCACCAATTCAGACTCTGTCAAGAACTTATTTACCTAAAAGAGGGATCTTAAAAATGCATATGTTCTATATTCCAACTGGATGAATCCTCTGGGAGAATCGTGGGGCTCTTCCTTCAACAATTGTGGAATTCGCCACTATAGATTCTTGTGGTCCAATCTTTTTAAATTGTACCAATGTTTGCCTCCTAATGTTAAAACAAAGAGTTTATTCATCAAATAAGACTCTTTACTCTATTTCTCACATCCGTGCAAGTCTTCTTTTATTGATTGATTGCTTTTGAACAACGGTTAGGAATGCGTGCATTTATCAAATAGTTCATTTTCACTTGTGACTAACCAACTGGTGTAGGTACTAAGAGGCTAGTATTGTCTTAAGGGAGCCTTGGAATTCCAAGTTGCCTTTGGGAAGGTCTACCTCCAAGGCAGGTCGTTTACAAAGGCAATATTTCTTTTACGCTTATGATTTTCGGTTACTAACTTACCTCTTGAAGGTCCATGCCTGCCATGGATATCGAGAATCTTTAACTTGTCTTTTGAGGATCCATGCCTATCTTGGATGTCGAAAGTGTCGAGGATCCATTCTGGCCATGGATGTGAAGAAGCTCTTTATTTACCTTTCGGGGATTCATGCTCGCCTTGAATGTCGAAAGTCTTGAGGATGCATGCCTTCCATGGATGTCTAAAACCTCTTTATTTACCTTTCAGGGATCTATGCCCTCCTTGGACGTCGAAAGACTCGGGGATCCATGCTAGCAATGGATGTCGAGAACCTCCTTATTTACCTTTCGAGGATCCATGCCCGCCTTGGATGTCGAAACTCTCGGGGATCCATGCTCGCCATGGATGTCGAGAACCTCCTTATTTACCTTCCAGGGATTCTTGCCCGCCTTGGATGTCGAAAGTCTTGGGGATCCATGCCCACCTTGGATGCCATAAATCTCTTTACTAACTTACCTTTTAGAGATCCAAGCCCACCTTGGGTGTCGAAAGTGTCGGGGATCCATGCTTGCCTTGGATGCCAAGAATCTCTTTACTAACTTACATTTCGGGGATCCATGCCCGCCTCGGATGTCGAGAATATCTTTACTAACTTACATTTTGAAGATCCATGCCCGCCTTGGATGTCGAGGACCTCTTTAAAAATGTTGAATCACTGATTTATCTTTTGGGGGTTCTTGTTAGCTCAAAACCTCATAAAAAGGGGGTCTTTGGTGCATAGGGTCGCGACCGTGTCAGTTTTGGGTGGCAACCCCCCCCCCCCCCTCGCAAGTCAAACGGTCGCCAGATTGACCGTTTAGGGTCGCGACCCATGCCACGTTTCACTCAGTCGTTGGCTCCTTCAAACGGCGAGATTAATGGCATGGGTCATGAACCCTAGGGTCAGTTTTTCTTTTAAGGGAAGTCAGACTCATTTCTGATTCACAACCCCCTCCACGACCCTCTCATCTATTTCAGATCTCTGACTCCCCAGCACTCTTCTCTCAAAATTGTTCCTATTAAATGGAAAAGCTCATCTCTGGCATCGTTCCCACTGATTTAGAATCCCTCCCCCGTTGCTTGGATCACAGGTATGGCCTTTCTTAACCTCTTGCTCCATGGGTTGCGACCCCCTTTTGCTCTATGGGTTGCGACCTTATTCATGGGGTATATTTTTGCATATGGGTGTATTTTTACATTTCTAGAACTGTTGACCTGTACATTGATTTTCTAGGGCAATGGATAGCCGCGGCAACAAGAGACCTCGTCAATTTGCCTCGTCTTCATCACAACATCCAGCCCACGAGCTGAAGGTGCCCTTGGAGCCGTACCAGAAAGCTATTCGGGCCAAATCAATAAACCTAGAAAGGAGCACGGTCAAACTGGATTTGAGTCCCTCATTCAAGGAAGGGATTCAGCACTATGGCCTCAAAGACTTGATGGAGGTGGTTAACCAAAGAAATAAGCCTTTGGTTTATCCGTACCATGTGGTATACACCAACATCTATAGCTGGTCCTTCATACTGAGAGACACTCTGATCCCCGCAATCACGCCTCAGACCTTCGTTGAGGTGTGTGGCCTAAGGATAGAGCCCGGTTACGTCCTCGCCAAGGCACTCAGTAATCCCTATCCCAAGGAGGAAATAGAGGAGGCTCTAACATATCCAAGGCGGGCAAAGTGGCAGGCTAAGAGCTTTCTCTACAAGGGAGGAACCCACCACTTGACCAAGAATTGGCAAAATTTCTTGGTCAACAATGTCTTACCGACAAAACATGGAGGTTCCCTCTAGAGAAAGCTGAACCTCCTGATCTACTTGATTATGTAGAGAGAGCCTATCTAATTCCATCCATTCAAGTACCATGAATTCCACAGTAATGTGAAGGATTTCAAGCTCTTCCCGGGGAAGAGGTATCAGCCGACGGCGATCAATTTTCCTCACTTTGTTACAACATTCTGCAAGCTCTACCACATACCTCCCCGAGGCATGGATTACTATGAGTCTGCCACCTATTATAAAATGAAGGAAGATCATACATGGTAGACATTCCACGGCACAAGACCGTCAACCTGGAGGAAATGCTCAATGATAAACCTTCTCCCCCATCTCAGCAGCAACGAGAGCAAGGCTTACCAACCGGGATTCCAGAGGCGGCAATGGATCCTGAGTTTTCAGCCCAACTCAAAGAGGAAATACAGGCCAAGGATAGGGCTATTGAGGGTCTAACTCAGGAAGTTTGAGATCTGCGGGGAGACATGAGCAAGCTGAAGGACGGGATCAGGGCCCTATTGAAGAATTTTAGGCTGGTCGAAAAAGGTGGACCTCCCCCGAGGCAGGCACCGTTTGCATCACCTCAGGAGGTCGATGATGGTGAGGATGATGAAGATGAGGAGGATGAGGATGATGATTAGTAGCCGTGCACCTCACTAGTGGCCCCATAAAACTTTCCTTATGCTATTTTGTCTTGTTTTGCTTTGCTTTGTTTTGGTTTTTTTTTTATTTTTGTTTGAAGACTTGTACGGACAAAATGGTTTTGAGATTAATGACACCATTTGGTCAAGACCCAAAAGTGTGTGGGTCGTGACCCCCTGTCATAATTGGCCAGATTTTCTTTACCAAAACAGAGCGTTTCTGGTTTTCTACAAATCGGAAGCCTCATTTCATTCAAACGAACGGAATTTTAGAGATCCCGAGAGGCTGCCGAACTACTGAGAGAACTAACTTGGCAAGTGAGCATAACTGTGAGAGACCACCACATCCATATAGCATAGGTCATACTTCCTTCCGAGATCTTCAGATTAATGGGACAGAAGTGAGGCCTCATGCCACTCCGAGGGTTAAACATGTTCCCATCAAAATCTCATATCTGAGATCCCAAGCTCATGTTCATCTGTTTCTTAATTCTTGTTGTTAAGGGTCGCGACCCACTAGGGTAGGGGTCGCGGCCCCCCTGTGATTCTGGGCAGAAGACCTAATTCTTCTACCCAGTTCTATCTTCTTGATTATAACCTCCCTTATATTTTCTTAATATCCCATTCGAGCATCAAATCCACTCGGATTACCAAATACAACGCTAAGCGATAGGTTTGACTCACTTGTGCAACAACACATTTAACATTGACTTCTTGAATTCATTTGAGATTTAATTGTAATTTTCTGTTTAAAATATATTTTGACATGACTTCACACTCCTTCCATGCGATCACGAGTCCCATTCAAGAATTAAATCCACTCGAATTTCCAAATACAACGCGAAGTGGTCGATTTGACTCACTAGTGCAACAACACATTTGACATGTACTTCTTGAATTTTATGAGATTCAATCGCATTTTTGGGTTCAAAATATGTTTGGAAATGACTTCACACACCTCCCATGCAAACATGAGTCCCATTCGAGCAATAAATCCACTTGGATTCCTAAATACAAGGCGAAGTGATTGGTTTGACTCACTTGTAGAAAAACACGTTTGACATGTACTTCTTGAATTGTATTGAGATTCAATTGCGATTTTCCGTTCCAGATTTGTTTTGACATGACTTCACATACCTTCCATGAGATCACGATTCCCATTCGAGAATTAAACCAACTCATATTCCCGAATACAACGTGAAGCGATCGGTTTGACTTAGTTGTGCAACAACACATTTGACTTGTAGTTCTTGAATTCTTTTGAGATTCAATTGCGATTTTCCATTTAAAATATGTTTCAATAAGACTTCACACACTTTCTATGCGATCACGAGTCCTATTCGAGCATTAAATCAACTCAGATTCGCAAATACAACACAAAGCGATCGGTTTGACACACTTATTCAACAACACATTTAACTTGTACTTCCTGAAATCTTTTAATATTTAATCAAGAATTTTGGATCAAAATGTGTTTAGACATGACTTCACACTCCTTCGATGCATACATGAGTCCCATTCTAGGATTAAATCCACTCGGTTTCCCAAATACAACGCAAAGCGATTGGTTTGACTCAACTTTGCAACAAAATGCTTGACTTCTACTTCTTAGATTCTTTCTAGATTCAATCACGATTTTTGGTTCAAAATGTGTTTATACATCACTTCACACACCTTCCATGCGATCACAAGTCCCATTCGAGCATTAAATCCACTCGGATTTGAAAATACAACGCGTAGCAATCGATTTGACTTGTGCAACAACACGTTTGACTTGTACTTCTTGAATTCTTATGAAATTCAATCGTAATTTTCTATGTAAAATATATTTTGACATGACTTCACAGACCTTCCATGCGATCACGAGTCGCATTCGAGCATTTAATCCACTCGGATTCCAAAATTCAATCTGAAGCGATCGGTTTGACTCACTTGTGGAACTACACGTTTGTCTTGTACTTCCTAAATTCTTTTGAGATTCAATCTCATTTTTCGATTGAAAATGAGTTTAGACAAGAATTTAGACATCTTCCATGCGACCAGGAGTCCCGTTCGAGCATTAATTCCACTTATATTGCCAAATACAATGCGAAGTGATCGAGTTAACTTACTTGCGCAAAACACGTTTGACTTGTACTTTGCCAATTCTTCTAAGATTCAATCACGATTTTTGGTTCCAAATGTGCTTAGACATGACTTCACACTCGTCCCATGTGATCACGAGTCCCATTCGAGGATTAAATCCAATCTGATATCCAAATACAACGTGAAGTGATCAGTTTGACTCGTGCAACAATGCATTTGACTTGTACATTTTTAATTCTTTTGAGATTCAATCACGAATTTGGTTGAAAATATGTTTAGACATAACTTCACACTCTTTCCATGTGATCACAAGTTCCATTCAAGCATTAAATCCACTCGAATTCTCAAATACAACGCGGAGCAATCAATTTCACTCAGTTGTGAAACAACACCTTTGACTTGTACTTCTTGAATTCCTTTGAGATTCAATCACGATTTTGAGTTCAAAATGTGTTTAGACAACACTCAAAACACCTTCCATGCGATCACAAGTCCCATTCAAGCATTAAATCCACTCGGATTCCCAAATACAAGCAGAAGAGATCACTTTGACTCACCTGTGGAACTACACATTTTCAATTGTACTTCGTAAATTAATTTGAGATTCAATCACGATTTTTGGTTAAAAATGTGTTTAGACATGACTTCACACACCTTCCATGCGATCACGATTCACATTAGATCATTAAATCCACTTGGCTTCCCAAATATAACGCGAAGCGATTGGTTTAACTCACTTGTGCAACAACACGTTTGACTTGTACTTCTTAAATTCTTTTGAGATTCATTTGGGATATTCCGTTTAAAATATGTTTTGACACAAATTCACACACCTTCCATGCGATCACAAGTCTCATTCGAGCATTAAATCCACTCAGATTCCACAATACAACGCCAAGCGATCGATTTGAATCACTTGTGGACCAACACGTTTGATTTATACTTTTCAAAATATTTTCATATTTAATCGTATTTTTCAAATCAAGTTGTGTTTACACATGACTTTACACACCTTCCATGAGATCACGAGTCCCATTCAACCATTAAATCCACTTGGATTTACGAATACAATGCGAAGCCATCGGTTTGATTCGCTTGTGCAACAACGCGTTTAACTTGTACTTCTTGAAATCTTTTATGATTCCAACACGAATTTTGGTTCAAAATGTCTTTAGACATGTCTTCACACTCCTTACACAAGATCACGAGTCCCATTGGAGCATTAAATCCACTAGGATTTCCATGTACAAAGCGAAGCGATCGGTTTGACTCATTTGTGCAACAACACGTTTGACTTGTACTTGAAATCTTTTGAGATTCAATCACGAATTTTGGTTCAAAATGTGTTTAGAAATGATTTCACACTCCTTCCATGCGATCACGAGTCCCATTCGAGCAGTAAATCCACTCGGATTCCCAAATACAACGTGAAGCGATCGATTTGACTCACTTGTATAACAACACGTTTGACTTGTACTTCTTGAATTCTTTTGATATTGAATCATGATTTTTGGTTCAAAATTTGTTTATACATGACTTGAAACACCTTACATGCGATCACAAGTCCTATTCGAGCATTATATCCACTCGGATTCTCAAATACAATGTGAAGCGATCGGTTTGACTCACTTGTACGATAACACATTTGACTTGTACTTCTTGAATTCTTTTGAGATTCAATTGCAATTTTCCTTTTAAATATGTGTCGACATGAATTCACACTCCTTCCATGTGATCACGAGTCCCATTCGAGAATTAAACCCGCTCGGATTTTCAAATACAATGCGAAGCGATCGGTTTGACTCACTTGTGCAACAACACGTTTGACTTGCACTTCTTGAATTCTTTTAAGATTCAATTGTGATTTTCTATTTAAAATATGTTTCGACATGTTCAGAAACACGTTTGACTTGTACTTCTTGAATTCTTTTAAGATTCAGCATTTTTCGATTCAAAATTTGTTTCGACATGACTTCATACTCCTTCAATGCGATCACGAGTCCCATTCGAGGATTAAATCTAGTTGGGTTTCCAAATACAATTCGAAGCGATTGATTTGACTCACATGTGCAACAACACGTTTGACTTGTACTTCTTGAATTCTTTTAAGATTCAATTGTGTTTTCGATTCAAATTATGTTTAGACATGACTTCACACACCTTCCATGCGATCAAGAGTTCCACTCGAGCCTTAAATCCAGTTGGATTCCTAATAACAACGTAAAGTGATCACTTTAACTAACATGTGTAAGAACACGATTGACTGGTTCTTCATTAATTCTTTTGAGATTCAAACATGGTTTTTGGTTCAAAATGTGTTTACCCATGACTTTACATACCCCCAATGCGATCAAGAGTCCCATTTGAGCATTTAATCAACTCAAATTCCCAAATACAACTCAAAGCGATCAGTTTGACTCACTTGTGCAACTACACGTTTGACTTGTGTACTTCTTGGATTCTTGTGAAATTCATAAATAATTTTCGGTTCAAAATTTGTTTAGACATGACTTCACACACCTTCCTTGCGATCACGAGTCCCATTCGAGCATTAATTCAACTTGGATTCCTAAATACAATGCGATACGATCGGTTAGATTCATTTGTGCAACAACATGTTTGACTTGTACTTCTTGAATTCATTTGAAATTCAATCTCATTTTTTGTTCAAAATCTGTTTAGACATGACTTGACACACCTTCCATGCGATCTCGTATCCCATTCGAGCATTAAATCCACTCGGATTCCCAAACACAATGCAAAGTGATCAGTTGGACTTACTTGAGCAACAACTTCTTTTTCTTGAATACTTTTGAGATTCAACTGCAATTTTCCATTTAAAATATGTTTTGACATGACTTCACAATTCTTCCATGCGATCACGAGTCCCATTTGAGAATTAAATCCACTCGGATTGCCAAATACGACGCCAATCGATCGGTTTGACTTGTACTTCTTGAATTCTTTTGACATTCAATCATATTTTTTGTTTCAAAATATGTTTATACATGTAACATCCACTTTTTTTTTCATTTAATGGAATGATCATTTGTGAATTAACTCTAAATAATTTCTTGTGTTTGACATTGTTTGATGCACTTAGAAAGCATGTGGTTGCATCAATTTAGCGTAGCTAATGTAATAAGGACTAGAAGGAAAGGAAGGAAAAGATTTGAATAGTGAGGGACTTATATGAATGAAAGGTTATGGTTTAGGGTGAGAAATGTGATTTTCTCTCTAAGACCCTAAATTCAGCTTATACGCACAACAAAGTTTAGAATAGCTCATTCTACAATTTTAGAGAGAGAGAGAGAGAGAACGAGAAGAAAGCTTAGGAGAGAACAATGAAGATTTAAGCTAGGAGGACATGATTCGAACTAGGAAAATCTGTAGAAAGGCATCTACACATCTTCTAACGTAATCTAAGCACGGAAACAAGGTAATCGTAGCTTCCTACTTCTCATTTTCAAAAGTCATGTTTTTAACTCAAAGAGAGAAATTTTCGAATATTATGTTTCAAGCTGAAAGAGGGGTTTAAAACTTGCATTTCTGAGTTTTTAGAACTTGAATGGATGCTTAGATGATGTTGCATGTATGGTTGGATGCTAGAAAATGAGAAATTTGTCATGGGTTTGGTTATGGGTTTTGATGGTATCTTCATATTGAATTTGAGCATGAGAATACATGTTTTGAGTTGAAATTTTCATGGGTTTGGCTGTGAAAATGATAGGGATTAAGTTCCATGAATTAAACTCTTTTGATTTTCAAGTTTGGGGCTTTAATCTGGACAAAATGAAGTTTTTAAAAACATTTTCGCCCCGCATCAGCCGGCTGATGTGTTCATTAGTTGCCCAGAAAATTGTCCAAAATAAGAACAGCCGGCTGATAGCCAAAAACAACCGGCTGATGGGTTTCAATTTTCCAGAAATGTTCACATTTTTGCCCAGAAATGTTCATATTTTACCCAGAAAACTTTCTAAAATAAGAACAGCCGACTAATAGCTAAGTATAGCCGGCTGATGGGTTTAAATTTTCTAGAAATGTTCATATTTTATCTAGAAATTTCCAAAATTAGAATAGCCGGCTGATGGCTTGAGAACAGCCGGTTGTCGTGCTTTTATTATGGTTGAAATAGCTTTACAGAGAGCTATCAGTCAGCTGATTGGTCCTAACAGTCGGCTGATGCGTCTCTGCAAATTTTTATTTCTCAAAAATTAAGGGACAATCAACCGGCTGATGGCCCCAAACAGCCAGCTAATTGACCCATGTTTTGCATAGTGAACTTAATCACTTTAACTGATGTTTTAAACACCTAATTTCATTGTCAAACATGATGCTCAAAGATTATAAAGTAACTTGAAATATGAATCAAGAGGAAATAGCATAAAATGAAAAAAAGAGAGCTAAGTATTCAATGCACATGTATCGATAAAGAATGGGTCCATGATCGATTGACCAATTGTCGGTATGGGACGGCCGTTGGGATTTCCACGGTTGTGTCACTATTTGGGATGGTAAAACATCCATTCAATTAAGAATGTAATTTTACAAAAACATTGTGTTCGTTACCGAATTTTAAGCTAGTATGCCCTATGTGGCCATTCAACAACGACATGCTTAAAATTAGGTGAACCATGGTTGGGACCAATTCTTTCCAATATATGTATATGTGAATAGCATATCACGGAGATGAATAGTTGACTTTTAAGGAAAGATACTATGCATATAATTTGTTGATCCATAGGGAAAGAAACAATGCATGTAATATGTTGATTAGGGGAAGGCGCAACGAATTCTATGAATGTATGTGTTCAAGGAATTGAACAGTTGATCCTCTGGGACAACATGATGAATCCTAGGTATATGTGAATGCTTATGGGAGGCAAATTGTTGATCCTTCGGGAAAGACGCAAATGGTCCTCTAACGATGATGTTGTGAGGGACGAATTGTTAATCCTTCGAGAAAGACGCAAAGGGTCCTACAATGATGTATGTATGTATGGATGTGTGCGAGTGTTCGTGTTGCGGCACTCGCGATGCTCATATGTTTTATGGAAATTAGGGCTAGATGCCCACATGTTTATTATGTTTATTATTTCAGTACCCTTGTATTAACTAACCTTATGTGTTTTATTATAAAATGCTAAGATATGCAATAGTTTAATAAAATACCTCTCTCGCATGTGTTTGTATCGTGTTATAGTAGTGCTTTATTAGTTATAGTTTCCGCTGCAATGTATGAGAACCCGAGGCTAGTACCCAAACTGACCCCACTTAATCAACCGAATTGGTTAAAATTTAAATGAACTCGGGTATGGAAAGGTAGTAACACACTAATTCATAATGACTGGTATACTAAAATGAACCTACAGAATTAGGGTGTTACAATACATGACTTCACACTCACTCCATGCGATCACGAGTCCCATTCGAGCATTAAATCCACTCAGATTCCCGAATACAACACACAGCGATCATTTCGACTCACTTGTGCAACAACACGGTTGAGTTGTCTTTAGACATTAATTCACACTCCTTCCATGCAAACATGAGTCCCATTTGAGCAATAAATCCACTCGAATTCCCAAATACAACGTGATGTGATCGATTTGACTCACTTGTGCTATAACACGTTTGACATGTACTTCTTGAATTCTTTTGAAATTCAATCGTGATTTTTTATTTAAAAAATGTTACGACATGACTTCACACACGTTCCACGTGATCACGAGTTCCATTCGAAAATTAAATCCACTCGAATTCCCAAATACAACGAGATGCAATCGGTTGGACTCACTTGTGCAACAACTTGTATTTCTTGAATTCTTTTGAGATTTAACTGCAATTTTCCATTTAGAATATATTTTGACACGACTTCACACTACTTCCATGAGATCACGAGTTCCATTCCAGAATTAAATCCACCCGGATTGCCAAATAGAACTTGGAGCAATCGGTTTGACTCACTTGTAGAACAACACGTTTGACTTGTACTTCTTGAATTCTTTTGATATTCAATCTCATTTTTCAGTTCAAAATGTGTTTAGACATGACTTCACAAACCTTCCATGCGATCACAAGTCCCATTCGAGCATTAAATCTACTCGGATTCCCAAATATAACGCGAAGTGATCGGTTTGACTCACTTGTGCAACAACACGTTTGACTTGTACTTCTTGAATTCTTTTGAGATTCAATCACGATTTTCATTTCAAAATGAGTTTAGACATGACTTTACATACCTTCCACGTGATCAAGAGTCCCATTCGAGCATTAAATCCACTTTGATTTACAAATACAACGCTAAGTGATCGATTTGACTCACTTGTGCTACAACACGTTTGACTTGTACTTATTGGATTCTTTTAAGATTCAATCGCGAATTTTGGCTCAAAATGTGTTTAGACATGACTTCACACTCCTTCCACGTGATCAAGACTCCCATTCAAAAATAAAATCTACTCGGATTCCCAAATACAATGCGAAGGGATCGGTTGGACTCACTTGTGCAACAACTTGTATTTATTTAATTCTTTTGAGATTCAATAGCAATGTTCGATTTAAAAGATGTTTTGACATGACTTCACACTCCTTCCTTGCAATCACGAGTCCCATTCGAGCTTTAAAACCACTTGGATTTCTAAATACAACGCGAAGCGATCGGTTTGACTCACTTGTGGAACAACACCTTTGACTTATACTTCCTAAATTCTTTTGAGATTCAATCTCATATTTTGGTTCAAAATGTGTTTAGACATTGATTCACACACCTTCCATGCGACCACGAGTCCCATTCGAGCATTAAATCCACTAGGTTTCCCAAACACAACGCGAATCGATCGGTTTAACTCACTTGTGCAACAACTTTGACTTCTACTTCTTGAATTCTTTTGAGATGCATTTGCAATTTTCCATTTAAATTATGTTTTGAAATGAGTTCACCCACCTCCCTTGCGATCATGAGTCTCATTCGAGCATTAAATCAACTCAGATTCCGGAATACAAAGCGAAGCGATCGGTTTGACTCCTTTTACAACAACACGTTTGACTTGTACTTCTTGAAATCTTTTGACATTTAATCAAGAATTTCGGTGCAAAATTTCTATACAAATGACTTAACAATCCTTCCATGTGATCACGAGTCCCATTCGAGCATTAAATCTTCTCGGTCTACCAAATACAACGCGAAGAAAGCGATTTGACTCACTTGGGAAACAACACAATTGACATGTACTTCTTAAATTATTTTGAGATTTAATTGCATTTTTTGCTTCAAGTTGTGTTTAGACATGACTTTACAAACACTCCATGCGATCACGAGTCCCATTCTAGCTTTAAAACCACTTGGACTTCCAAATACAACACGAAGTGATCAGTTTGACTCGTGCAACAACACGTTTGAGTTGTACTTCTTCAATTTTTTTGAGAATCAATCACGAATTTTGGTTCAAAATGTGTTTTGACAAAAATTCAAACTTCCACCATGCAATCACGAGTCCCATTGGAGCATTAAATCCACTCGGATTCCCAAATAAACCGCGAAGCGTTCGGTTGAACTCACTTGTGCAACAACACGTTTGAGTTGTACTTCTTGAATTCTTTTGAAATTCATTTGCAATATTCCATTTAAAATATGTTTTGACATGAACTCACACACCTTCCATACGATCACGAGTCTCATTCGAGCATTAAATCCACTTAGATTCCCAAATACAACGCGAAGCGATCAGTTTCACTCACTTTTGCAACAACACGTTTGCATGTACTTCTTGAAATCTTTTGAGATTCATCGCGAATTTCAGTGCAAAATGTGATTAGAAATGACTTCATACTCCATCCAAACGATCACGAGTCTCATCGGAGCATTAAATCTCCTAGGATTCCCAAATACAACGCGAAGGGATCGGTTTGACTCACTTGTGCAACATCATGTTTGACTTGTACTTCATAAATTATTTTGAGATTTTATCGCAATTTTCACTTCAAGTTGTGCTTAGACATGACTTTACACACCTTCCATGCGATCACGAGTCCCATTCGAGCATTAAATCCACTGGATTTCCAAATACAACCCGAAGTGATCAGTTTGACTCACTTTTGCAACAACACGTTTGAGTTGTATTTCTTGAAACGATTCAAAATGTGTATATACATGACTTCACACACCTTCCATGCGATCATGAATCCCATTCCAGCATTAAATTCACTCTGATTCCCAGTTACAACGCGAAGCGATCGGTTTGATTCACTTGTGCAACAAGACATTTGACTTGTAGTTCTTGAGATCTTTTGATACTTAATCACAATTTTTGGTTCAAGTTGTATTTAAACTTGACCTTACACTCCTTCCATGCGATCACGAGTCCCATTTCAACATTAAATCTACTCAAATTTCCAAATACAACACGAAGCGATTAGTTTGACTCACTTGCGCAGCAACACGTTTGACTTGTACATCTAGAAATCTTTTGAGATTCAATCGCAAATTTGGGTTCAAAATGTGTTTAGACATGACTTCACACTCCTTCCATGCGATCACGAGTCCCATTCGAGCATTAAATCCACTCAGATTCTCAAATACATCGCGAAGCCATCGGTTTGATTCACTTGTGGAACAAGACATTTGGCATGTACTTCTTGAATTCTTTTAAGATTCAAATAACGATTTTCATTTCAAAATGTGTATAGAAATTACTTTAGACACCTTCCATGCGATCACGTGTCCAATTCGAGCATTAAATCAACTCGGATTTTCAAATACAATGCGATGCAATGGGTTTGACTCACTTATTCAAGAACACGCTTGACTTATACTTCTTGAATTGTTTTGCAATTCAATCTCATTTTTCAATTCAAAATGTGTTTAGACATGACTTTAGACACCTTCCATGTGATCACGAGTCCCATTCAAGCATTAAATCCACGCGGATTCCCAAAAATAATGTGAAGCGCTCAGGTTGACTCACTTGTGCAACAACACGTTTGACTTGTACTTCTTGAAATCTTCTGAGATCCAATTGCGAATTTTGGTTCAAAATGGGTTTAGACATGACTTCACACTCCTTCCACTTGATCACAAGTCCTATTCGAAAATTCAATCCACATGGATTCCCAAATACAACGTGAAGGGATCGGTTGAACTCACTTGTGCAACAACTTGTATTTCATGAATTGTTTTCAGATTCAATTGCAATTTTCCATTTAAAATATTTTTCGACATGACTTAAAACATCTTCCATGTGATCACAAGTCCCATTCGAGAATTAAATCCACTCGAATTCCCAAATACAACGCGAAGCGATCGACTTCACTCACTTGTGCAACATCATGTTCGACTAGTACTTCTTGAAATCTTTTGAGATTCAATCAAGGATTTTGGTTATAAATGTGTTTAGACATCACTTCACACTTTTTCCATGCGATCACGAGTCCCATTCGAGAATTAAATCCACTTGGATTCCCAAATACAACGTGAAGCGATTGGTTTAACTCACTTGTGCAACAACACGTTTGACTTGTACTTCTAAAATTCTTTTGAGATTCATTTGCGATATTCCGTTTAAAATATGTTTTGACACAAATTCACAAACCTTCCATGTGATCACGAGTCTCATTTGAGCATGAAATCTACTCAGATTCTAAAATACAACGCGAAGCGATCGGTTTGAGTCACTTGTGGAACAACACGTTTGATTTGTACATCATAAAATATTTTGAGATTTAATCGCATTTTTCAAATCAAGTTGTGTTCACACATTGCTTTACATAACTTCCATTAGATCACGAGTCCCATTCGAGCATTAAATCACTTGGATTTCAAAATACAACGCGAAACCATCAGTTTGACTCACT
Organism: Senna tora; assembly: GCA_014851425.1. Classification (NCBI taxonomy): domain Eukaryota; kingdom Viridiplantae; phylum Streptophyta; class Magnoliopsida; order Fabales; family Fabaceae; genus Senna; species Senna tora. Next base: position 13,526,926 of record CM026261.1, on the reverse strand, counting down.
TGAACAACAAGTTTGACTTGTACTTCTTGAAATTTTTTGTGATTCCATCGCGAATTTCGGTTCAAAATGTGTTTAGACATTTCTTCACACTCCTTCCATGCAATAACAAGTCCCATTCGAGCATTAAATCCACTCGGATTTCCATGTACAACGCGAAGCGATCGGTTTGCCTTATTTGTGCAACAACACATTTGAGTAGTACTTGAAATCTTTTGAGACTCAATCACGAATTTTGGTTCAAAATGTGTTTAGTCATGACTTCACACTCCTACCATGCTATCACGAGTCCCATTCGAGCAATAAATCCACTTAGATTCCCAAATACAATGCGAAGGGATCGGTTTGACTCACTTATGCAATAACACTTTTGACATGTACTTCTTGAATTCTTTTGAGATTCAATTGTGATTTTCTCTTTAAAATATGTTTCGATTGCGAATTCTTGTTTAAAATATGTTTAGACATGACTTCACACTCCTTCCATGCAATAACGACTCCCATTCGAGCATTAAATCCACTCGGATTCGCAAATACAACGCGAAGTGATCGGTTTGACGCACTTTTGTAACAATACGTTTGTAATACTCGAGAAATTTTTCGAAGTTTAAAATAAAATAAAGGGGAAGAAAAGAAGTAGAAAATAATTTTTAGGATTTAATTCAGGACCTAAGAAATTGGAAACCTGAATTAAATAGGGAAAGGAAATTAAATTAAAAATATATCTTTATTATTTTTAAGTGATTATTATTTATCTTATTATCTATTTTAAAAAGAAAAAGAAAAGAAAAAGAAAATATATCTTAGTTGTGTTTTAATTTAATTATTAATTAATTTATTTTTAATTTTATTTATTTATTTACTATTTATTTATTTAATTATTATAATTATTTAAATAATTGGGGGGTAGGTGCCGTGAAATAGAAAGAAAATAAGGAAAGAAAGGAAAGAAAAGAAACAAAGAAGAAGGGAAAGAGAGAGAAACAGAGCACAAGAAGGAAAAACGAAAAAGGAGAGAGAAAGAGAGGGCGGAAGGAGAAGAAGAAGAGGAGGAGGCGGTTTGTTGGAACTCGGCCGGTGAAGAGCGGTCCGATGCCGGAAAAGTTCACCGGAGCTCAATTACAACCTCTTCCACACCTCCCACCAATCGAATCAAAGGTTGGTAACCCCAATTTCATTCTAAACCTCAAATTCTCCATTTTTAGGGATTTCTTCGATTCACCTTAGATTGAGTTGTTTCGAGGGTAGATGGAGAACTAGAAAGTGTTCTTGAACACTTAATTGGGGTAAGAATCAAGAATATACCCTCGGGTTTAGCCGAATTTGAATTTTGAAGGGTTTGGGGCTGAAATTCTAATTATTCTTAATTTGGGAAAATTATTGATAATTAGGACTTGAGCTTGGATTTAAGTAAATAGGCTTGGATTGGTATTATTGAAATTATATTGTTGAAATGTTAGCTGAACAAGACCCGTGAAGAGCTGTCCCGAGGTAACTAGGGTTGAACCTTGACGTTAACGATCCGGGTCCCTGCTTGGTTTGCCCAAATACACTTTAAGGGTGACGTTGAGAGTTTTAAACCTCTTCTTTTCAATCTTAAACACCCTAGAGTAATTCTAAATATGCTATCAAGCATCAAAAATTATTTTAGCTACTTTCTTGTTTCTCAAAGATTGAAACTTGTGGAACAATAAAGTACAAATTTTAAAGTGGCAACTTTATTTCTTCGTAATTGTTTGGAAACCTTAAGTAGGATAATTTAAAACTATATTGAGGTTTAGTAACTCAAATCCAAGGCTCCAAAATCAATTCAAGGTGAGCGATAATTGTACGAAACCAAGTGTGAAGCAGTAGAGACTCTCATGGAAGAGAGGGAAGACGAATAAGACCAAGAACTCGATTCTTGGCGACATCTAGGTGCATTTTTAGGCACGAGCAATTCACATGCATATGAGCTGCATATAGTGTAAGATGTTAACCACGTGAATGCAATTGTTAAGAAACCACGATTCGTCCAGAGCGGGAGTTACTCCATGACAAACGCAAGGAAGCCGTCCAGGTGAGGGGTTTCCCTTCATTGCCCTACAGGGTTGATTGAGGATGTGGATATGTGGTTTGCCTACTTGCCCATTTGTAAGAATTATTTAGAGGTTAACATGCTATTGTTGTTCCTAAACTGTAATATATGAAAGTACTTGTATATGTGTGTTTGATTACAGGCAAAGAGGTACTGGAGGGTATCCATGTGATGACATGAGATACGCCGAATAGTACAAGCCAGGGGGTAAGTTGTTGATGAAGTCCAAGGTTTGGTTTACCCTATTAATTAGAAACTCATTAAAGAAATAGTAAAGAATTTGTTGTAAACGTCAACATTTTATGGTAATCGAACATACGAAAACTTAGAGCTAGGATATGATCTAATCAATGGTTTGGGTATTAAATAAGGATTAAGAAGATCTCATAATTGATTAGTGAGTCATAGGGAGGTTCACACCACCTAGGTAAAGTCAATTTAGGAGAGTAATGGGTAGATAGAGTCAAAATCCCAGCTGAAAGCTCGGGAAGAGAAACAAGTCAGATTAAAAGATTTGCTCGTTGAGGCCATTGTCCTAACCTGGCACTAGGCTCAGTTAAAGATTAAAAGATTTGCCCGTTGAGGCCATTGCCCTAGCCTAGCACTACGGTCAGTCAAAGATTTGGCCGTTGAGGCCATTGCCCTAGCCTGACACTAGGATCACTTAAAGATTAAAAGAAATTGCCTGTTGAGGCCATTGCCCTAGCCTGGCACTAGGTTCAGTTAAAGATTAAAAGATTTTCCCGTTGAGGCCATTGTCCATTGTGAGATACATGGAACAGTTGAGTGATTTTAGCTTTCAGATGACATGTTAAAAGTGATTGGTTGTTTATGAGAAGCATGATAGAAGAGCATGATCCGTAGGTTTATCTTTGACTTTATGTTATATTAATATTGCCTTATCGTAATATAACATTTGATAAACTGAATTTTCATGCGCATGTAATTTTGGGTGGTTCCCTTTCCCCAGCTGTGGTGGTACCTACCGCTACACCGAGGATGGGAAGCTTCTCACTAAGTCTGTTTGACTCACTCCCTCTGCTTCAATGTTTCAGATATAGGTATCGGGCAGACATCGACGCCCGGACAGTGATACAGACATCAGACCATCCTTTACGCACTTGTTCGCGTGGGTGGGCACCTTTTTAGTTATTTTGATTCCTTTTGTTGTACATATTTTAAAGATGTAAGTGTTTTAAATATTTACAGCTTTGATGTACCTTCACTCTAGACTTATCGGCTTCACATGTACTTAAAGACAGGGTCCAGTTTCGGGAAAAATTAGGATATATGTATGAGTATATAAACTGCTGCATGTGAATAGGATAGATCGTACGTATTGAGACGTACGGTTAATATGATATGGATATATATATATTACGTGTGATTGTTGCATGTGAATAGGATAGATCGTACGTATTGAGACGTGCGGTCAATATGATATAGATATAAACTATGTGTGTTTAGATATATCTATATACTGGGCTAGAGCAGTATTGAGCGAACCGTGGATTGCAGGTTAAATAAGCCAGCAGTGAGGTGTGGCCACTTTTATGATATATATATTGATTGCATAGCAGGGTAGTTATATCTATGTTTTACAGGGTAAGGCTTACGGGTTTGGAGGTAAAACTCTATTCCCGTGCTGGTCACGTGCTCCCAGTTTGGGGTCATGACAAACTTGGTATCAGAGCCTGGTCATTCTTTAAGTCATGTGAAGCCATTGGTATAACCGGGTGTCGGTTTAAGCTTCGTTGTCAAACTTGGGCACAACGTTGAATTAAACAGGCACTTGTGGGAGTACCCAAGATATTGAGTCATAAATTCCTTTGAGTCATCGCTTCAGGTATAGAATTTGTATGTGAAATTCTATGCAAAACATATAACCTGTATAGTACACAAGTGCAAATGAGCACTAAGGCATAAGGTGGGATGGTAGTGACCCCGGAACCTTAGGACGTCATAATAGGGAAAGGAGACATCCATGGAGGATGCTACCTAGACAAGACACATTTGGTTGAATTGTAGGCAGGAATGCGCTACAATTTGTGATTTTTTTGCAGGTGTGAAATGAGACGATGCGGCTGCTCTGCTAGCGGCGCATTGTGTGCTATGGTATAGGCGCAAGTTGTTTGATTATAGTATGAAATGCAAGTAGAATAGAAATATGCAGTGAATGGTAGTTTAGGCTAGGAATGGTTTGTAAAGTGAAAGAAAAGACACGCTTGGCGTGTAGAAAAGAAAGTAAGCCCGTGGGGCGATTGAAATGGAAAGTTAACAGCCAAGAATAAACAGGGCCATGAGGCATGAGACCGACAGGAAGATGACCACATGAATGGGTCACGACTGTGCGGTATGCTGTAGCTGAAGGAAGTGAGTTGTCCTTCCTAGAAAGTAAACAGAAAAGAGGTAGTGTATGCCACAGTATAGAAATAGAAATCTACGGACTGGAAAATCAGGATACATTATTTGGAAGGGCAAAGTGGCCAAACCATATGCCGTAGAGATAGATGTTAAGGAGTATAGGCATATATAAACGTTTAGAGCGTGACCATATGCCGAGCAGGAAATAGGGTAAATGGGGAGGCACAGGGAAGGAGCCTAGTCCAACCCTGCGCTCGATCCATGAACTACTAGTTCCTTAAGAAAACAAGGGGGAAAGGAAGGGATTAAGCCCAACCAAACTCTCTTGGGTTGCTTAAGGAAGAGCATAAAGAATAGGATATTTATCACATGAGAAATTTTTGTAAGAATCTTTTTGGTCTTTACGGATGAGAGATTCTGAAAGACCCTCAAACTTTTCTTGAAAAAACTAGGGATAACCATTGGAAGGCAAATTTTCACGAAAACTCCTTCTCAATTTGTGTCATTCCAATTGGTTAAACCCTAACCATTTACGAAAACCTTAGGCGTCATTTTCTTAGAAATAAACTTGAATTAATTTTTAAAACCCACAGGGTGCCTAAGAAAACTAACTCATGTGACCAATACCCTACCAAACAATAGTCCTTTTACAAGTAAGCTGTATAAGTATGGTAGATCTAGTTGAGAAATCACTCGCTTGGAGTGATTAAAGTTAAGTACACATCGAAAAGTACTAGAGAGTGCTAAATTTCCAAGGGAGTATACAGGCAAACCTAAGGGTTACTAATTAATGGGTCATAGAGTGCTAATGGACCCGAAAGTATTAGACCGGAGCAGGTCTAGAAGTGGAAATTGGCGTAGACCTTCGGGTATCGTCCAGAGACAAGAAAATGAGTGCTATCACGGTAGATAGCTCTGGAACGAGATAACGTGAGAGATAAACCCCAAAGGGACAGGTGGAGTCCCGAGGGGAGAGAAAGTACACAGGGATAAGTAGTCCCATAAGGGGGGTAGAGCAGAAGCCTATAAGACCAATAGAATAAGAGTCAAGTAGGAGGTGGAGAAGCAACTACTACCGTAAGTGCATGTATAGTACACAGATTGTAGTGGACAAAACTAGGTAATCTAGTTCCACAGGTTGGTGAACCGTAAATCCAGTAGTCTGAAGCCCGTGTATGGGTGGAGACTTAATGGTCAAACCAAACGTATAAGTGGCCATGTGGGTGCCATAAAGGGAAAATTAACCGTAAGGACGGTTAATCGAGAAGGAGAATTTAGTGAGTAACGAGTATTGAGGAATACTCCAAGAAAGAGTACCACGTAGGTACGAAATGAAAAGAAGAAAGTGAATACGGGAACGGAGTCGGGTAAGCATATGGGGATGCGAGCCAAAATGATAAAACAGGTATGCTACCGTTGGGGGCGATTGGAACCCAACGAGTAACACAATTGCAAGAGGCGGTATATGTTCGTGAACGTATGCCACACTGTAAGAAAGGAAAGAGTCAAACTCTGGGAGCGGATCCCGTTTAGTCAAGGGGAGTAGAGCATATCCGTAAAGGTTCATGCTGGAGTTAACGGATTAATTATTCCAAGTAGGAATACAGGATCTAAGTGAGTTGAGGAGTCCGAGTGGGCCAAGTTGGGGTAAAAGCCAACGTGTACTACCCAGGATATTTTTGAAGTTCAAAATAAAATAAAAGGGAAAGAAAGGAAATAGAAAATAGTTTTTAGGATTTAATTCAGGACCTAAAAAAAATTGGAAACCTGAATTTAATAGGGAAAAGGGATAAAATTGGAAATATTTTTCAGCCTTACTTATTTAATATTATTATATATTCAAAAATGAAAGAAAATAAAAAGAAAAAGAAAAGAAGTAGGAAATTAAACCAAAAATAAGTTTTAATTATATTTAGTAAATTATTAATTATTAGTTATTTTATTACTTAATTATTTATTTATTTTATTATTATTATTATTATTATTATTATTATTATATATATATATATATATATATTATTTAATTAATTTTGTTAAGAAGGGGAGTGGGGTGCCGTGGGATTTTTTTAAAAAAAAGTAAGGAAAAGAATTAATAGAAGAGAGAAAGGAAAGAAAGAATGGAGAGAGAGAGAAAACGTGAAGGTAGAGAGAGAGAGAGGGAGGACGTCGATAGAGGGGAAGGAGAGAATCTCGCCGGAGGAGAGCTAGTCGACGCCAGAAAAGCTCACCGGAGCTCGACTACAACATTTTCCACACCTCCCACCTATCGAATCAAAGGTTGGTAACCCCAATTTCACTCTAAACCCTCAATTTCTCCATTTTTAGGGATTTCTTCGATCCACTTTCGATTGGATTGTTTCGAGGGTAGATTGAGACCTAGGAAGTGTTCTTGAACACTTAGTTGGGGTAAGAATCGAGACTATACCCTCAGGTTTAGCCGAATTCGAATTTGGAATGATTTGGGGTTGAAATTCTATATATTCATAAATTGGGGAAATTATTGATAATTAGGATTGAGCTTGGATTTGAGTAAATAGGCGTGGATTGAAATTATTGAAATTATATTGTTGAATTATTAGCTGAACAAGACCCGTGAAGAGCTGGCCTGAGGTTACTAAGGTTGAACCTTGACGTTAACGTGCCGGGTCCCTGCTCGGATTGCCCAAATACGCTTTAAGGGTGATGTTGAGGGCTCCAAACCTCTTCTTTTCAATCTTAAACACCCTAGAATAATTCTAAATATGCTATCAAGCATCGAGAATTATTTTAGGTACCTTCTTGTTTCTCAAGGATGGAAACTTGCGGAACAATATAGTTCAAATTTTAAAATGGCAATTTAATTCCTTCGTAGTTATTAGGAAACCTTAAGTAGGATAACTTAGAAGCATATTGAGGTTTAGTAACTCAAATCCAAGGCTCCAAAATCAATTCAAGGAGAGCAATAGTTGTATGAAACCAAGTGCGAAGCACTTGAGACTCTTATAGAAGAGAGGGTAGACGGATAAGACCAATGACTCGGTTCTTGGCGACGTCTAGATGCATTTTTAGGCACGAGCATGTCATATGCATATGAATTGCATATAGTTTGAGATGTTAACCACATGAATGCATTCGTTAGGAAACCACGGCTCGTCCGAAGCGGGAGTTACTCCATGACAAGCGCAAGGAAGTCATCCAAGTGAGGGGTTTCACATCCTTGCCCTACAGGGTTGATTAAGGAGGTGGATATGTGGTTTGCCTACTTGCCTATTTGTAGGAATTATTTAGTGGTTAACATGGTATTGTTGTTCCTAAACTGTTATATATAAAAGTATTTGTATATGTGTGTTTGACTACAGGTAAAGAGTTACTGGAGGGTATCCATGTGAGGACATGACATACGCCGAATAGTATAAGCAAGGGGGTAAGTTGTTCATTGAGTCCAAGGTTTGGTTTACCATATTAATTAGAAACTCATCAAAGAAATCGTATAGAAGTTGTTAGTAAACGTCGACGTTTTATCGTAATTGAACTTAGGGAAGACCTTAGAGCTAGGTTATGATCTGACCAAGGGTTGAAGACAATATGAGGATTAATAAGATCTCATAAATGATTAGTAAGTCGTAGGGATGTTTACACTACCTAGGTAAAGTCATTTTAGGATAGTAAAGGGTAGATAGAGTCAAGATCCCAACTGAAAGTTTGGGAAGAGAAACAAGTTAAAAGATTAAAAGAAATTGCTCGTTGAGGCCATTGCCCTAGCCTGGCAGTAGGGTCAGTTAAAAGATTAAAAGATTTGCCTGTTGAGGCCATTGCCCTAGCCTGGCACTAGGGTCAGTTAAAGATTAAAAGATTTACCCATTGAGGTCATTGCCCTAGCCTAGCACTAGGGTCAGTTAAAGATTAAAAGATTTGCCCGTTGAGGCCATTGCATTAGCCTGGCACTAGGGTCAGTTAAAAATTGAAAGATTTACCCGTGGAGGCCATTGTCCTTTTTGAGATACATGGACCAGTTGAGTGATTTATAGTTTTCAGATGATATGTTAAATGTGATTGTTTGTTTATGAGAAGCATGATAAAGGAGCATGATCCGTAGGTTTATCTTTGATTTGATGTTATATTAATATTGCCTGATCATAATATAACATGTGATAAACTAGACTTTCATGCGCATGTGATTGTGGGTGTTTCCCTTTCCCTGGCTGTAGTGGTACCCGCCGCTACGCCGAGGATGGGAAGCTTCTCACTGAGTCTGCTTGACTCACTCCCTCTGCTTCAATGTTTCAGATACAGGTATCAGGCAGGCATCGACGTCCGGACAGTGATACAGACATCAGACCATCCTTTACGCACTAGTTCGCGTGGGTGGACACTTTTGTTATTTTGACTCTTCTGGTTGTACATATTATAAGTTGTAAGGGTTGTGTATATATATTTACAGCTTTCGATATGTACCTACTCTAGACTTGTGGGCTTTACATGTATTTAAAGATAGGGTCCAGTTTGGAGATAAACTAGGATATATTTATGGGTATATAAACTTCTGCATGTGAATAGATAGATCGTACGCATTGAGGCGTATGGTCAATATGATATGGATATATATATATATTATGTGTGCTTTCTGCATGTGAATAGGATAGATCGTATGTATTGAGACGTACGGTCAATATGATATGAATATTTACATTATGAGTGCTGATATGTATATCTATACACTGAGTTGAACTAAAGCGGTATTGAGCGATTCGTGGATTGCAGGTTATAATTAGGCCACCAGTGAGGTGTGGCCACTATTATGATATATATATATATATATATTGATTGTATAGCAGGGTAGTTATATCTATGGTTACAGGGTAAGGCTTACGGGTTTAGAGGTAAAAGTCAATTCCCGTGCCGGTCACGTACTCCCGATTTGGAGTCGTGACAAACTTGGTATCAGAGCCAGGTTATTCTATAAGTCATGTGAAGCCATTGGTATAACCGGGTGTTGGTTTAAGCTTCGTTGTGAAACTCGGGCACAACGTTGTATTAAACAGGCACTTGTTGGAGTACCCAGGATGTTGAGTCATGAAATCTTTTGAGTCATCGCTTTAGGCATAGGATTTGTATGTGAAATCCTATGCAAAGCATATAACCTGTACAATACACAAGTGTCGATAAGCACTAAGGCGTAAGGTGGGGTGGCAGTGACCCCAGGAACCTTAGGACGCCATAATAGGGAAAGGAGACATCCATGGAGGGTGCTACCTAGACACAGACACATTTGGTTGAGTTGTAGGCAGGAATGCACTACAATGTATGATTGTTTTGCAGGTGTTAAATGAGACGATGCGTCTGCTCTGTTAGTGGCACATTGTGTGCTATGGTATAGGCACAAGTTGTTTGATTATGAATGAAAGTAGAATAGAAATATGCAGTGAATGGTAGTTAGGCTAGGAATGGTTTGTAAAGTGAAAGAAAAGACACGCTTGGCGTGTAGAAACGAAAGTAAGCCCATGGGCCGATTGAAATGGAAAGTTTACAGACAAGAATAAACCGGGCCATGAGGCATGAGACCGACAGGAAGATGACCACATGAATGGGTCACGACTTTGCGGTATGTTGTGGCTGAAGGAAGTGAGTTGTCCTTCTAAGAAAGTAAACAGAAAAGAGGTGGTGTACGCCACAGTATAGAAGTAGAAATCTACGGACTGGATAAACGGGATACGGTATATGGAAGTGCAAAGTGGCCGAACCATATGCCATAGAGATATATGTTAAGGAGTAGAGGCATATGTAAATTTTTAGAGCATGACCATATGCCGAGCAGGAAACAAGGTAAATGGGTAGGCACAGGGAAGGAGCCTAGTCCAACCCTGCGCTCGGATTGCCCAAATACGCTTTAAGGGTGATTTTGAGGGCTCCAAACCTCTTCTTTTCAATCTTAAACACCGTAGAATAATTCAAAATATGTTATCAAGCATCAAGAATTATTTTAGGTACCTTCTTGTTTCTCAAGGATGGAAACTTGCGGAACAATAAAGTCTAAATTTTAAAATGGCAATTTAATTCCTTCGTAGTTATTAGGAAACCTTGGGTAGGATAACTTAGAAGCATATTGAGGTTTAGTAACTCAAATCCAAGGCTCCAAAATCAATTCAAGGAGAGCGATAGTTGTCTGAAACCAAGTGCGAAGCACTTGAGACCCTTATAGAAGAGAGGGAAGACGGATAAGACTAAGGACTCGATTCTTGGCACGTCTAGATGCATTTTTAGGCACGAGCATGTCATATGCATATGAATTGCATATAGTTTGAGATGTTAACCACATGAATTCATTCGTTAGGAAACCACGACTCGTTCGGAGCGGGGGCTACTCCAGGACAAGCGCAAGTAAGCCGTCCAGGTGACGTGTTTCCCATCCTTGCCCTACAGGGTTGATTAATGATGTGGATATGTGGTTTGCCGAATTGCCTATTTGTAAGAATTATTTAGTGGTTAACATGCTATTGTTGTTCCTCAACTGTTATATATGAAATTATTTGTATATGTGTGTTTGACTACAGATAAAGAGGTACTAGAGGGTATCCATGTGATGACATGAGATATGCCGAACAGTATAAGCGAGGGGGTATGTTGTTGATTGAGTCGAAGGTTTGGTTTACCCTATTAACTAGAAACTCATTAAATAAATCATATAGAAGTTGTTAGTAAACGTCGACGTTTTATGGTAATTGAACTTAGGGAAGACCTTAGAGCTAGGTTATGATCTAACCAAGGGTTTGGGGACAATATGAGGATTAATAAGATCTCAAAATTGATTAGTGAGTCATATGGACGTTCACATTACCTAGGTAAAGTCAGTTTAGGATAGTAATGAGTAGATAGAGTCTGGATCCCAGCTGAAAGCTTGGGAAGAGAATCAAGTTAAAAGATTAAAAGAAATTGCCCGTTGAGGCCATTGCACTAGCTTGGAACTAGGGTCAGTTAAAAGATTAAAAGATTTTCCCATTGAGGCCATTGCCCTAGCCTAGCACTAGGGTCAGTTAAAAGGTTGAAAGATTTGCCCGTTGAGCCCATTGCCCTAGCTTGGCACTCAGGTCAGTTAAAGATTAAAAGATTTTCCCGTTGAGGCCATTGCCCTAGCCTGGCACTAAGGTTAGTTAAAGATTAAAAGATTTGCCCGTTGAGGCCATTGCCCTAGCCTGGCACCAGGGTCACTTAAAAATTGAAAGATTTGCCCGTGGAGGCCATTGTCCATTGTGAGATTGAACTGAAGCGGTATTGAGTGAACCGTGGATTGTAGGTTAATTAGGCCACTAGTGAGGTGTGGCCACTAATATAATATATATGTATATATATATATTGATTGTATAGCAGGGTAGTTATATCTATGGTTAAAGGGTAAGGCTTACGGAGTCGTGACACAACGGAAACACAATGAGTGGAGTTAGCATAGGATGTGCAACTTTAAGTGGACTAACCTGAGGATGGTATAGATCCACAGTCATAGTCGTTTAAGCGAGGTCTTCGAATGTGAAGACCGAACTGAGCCTGTGGCAAAGTAATGAGTATGATGGTTAGGAGGAGACTGATGAGTTTCCATTATAAACATAAAAGACTACAAGTAGTAGTCCAAGAGGAGTCTAAGTCAGTCAGACATGGGATGTCGACAGGGAGTAACCTGAAGTGGTTATGGAAACCACTAAGGGTAAGTGTGGAAGTCCAGAAAAGAAAGGGAAACATGAGTCATAAATGAAAGATTCTTTACCTTTTGGTGGAGAAACGGTAAGTGTAATACATAGTTGTGCTAGTGTCATGGAATTTAGCTTTGTCAGGACACGAGTAGGGTAAATCGAGTCGGTAGTGAGTGTAACAACCTCGGAAGAGTTGGGTACACTGATGGCACAAAGTATAAACACCTAAGTTGGGTGCATTCCGTGTAAGCAATAAGTCTAGATGTAGAGTAGAGGGTGTTGTAAAATGTAAACGGTCTTTTTTGGTAGTAAAAGATACTTAGGTACGGGGACTCCGATGTAACGGAGTACTTCGTCAGTTAGAGTTTATAGAAATAGAACCTAGTGTGATATGCAAATAGCTAGTGTCTCGGTGTGTTCCAAGACGGATATAAGAAGTCACTACGAAGGTAGCTCGTTAGACAAGCAGATTGAGTCAAGGTAAGCCTCACTAGAGAAGGCAATAGTTAAATCCTTGGAGAACTGATTTCATCATATCCACTTAGTTGGGGCAAGAATCGAGACTATACCCTCGGGTTTTGCCGAATTCAAATTTTGTAGGGTTTGGGGCTAAAATTCTAATTATTCCTAATTTGGGGAAATTATTGATAATTAGGAATTGAGCTTGGATTTGAGTAAATAGGCTTGGATTGGTATTATTGAAATTATGTTGTTGAAATATTAGTTGAATAAGATCCGTGAAGAGCTGGCCCGAGGTTACTAAGTTTGAACCTTGACGTTAACGTGCGGGGTCCCTGCTCGGTTTGCCCAAATACACTTTAAGGGTGACGTTGAGAGTGTTAAACCTCTTCTTTTCAATCTTAAACACCCGAGAATAATTCTAAATATGCTATCAAGCATCAAGAATTATTTTAGGTACTTTCTTGTTTCTCAAGGATGGAAACTTGCAGAACAATAAAGTCCAAATTTTAAAGTAGCAACTTTATTTCTTCGTAATTATTAGGAAACCTTAGGTAGGATAATTTAAAAGTATATTGAGGTTTAGTAACTCAAATCCAAGGCTCCAGAATCAATTCAAGGTGAGCGATAATTGTACTAAATCAAGTGTGAAGCACTTGAGACTCTCATGGAAGAGAGGGAAGACGGACAAGACCAAGAACTCGGTTCTTGGCGACGTCTTGGTGAATTTTTAGGCACGAGCATGTCACATGCATATGAGTTGCATATAGTGTAAGATGTTAACCATGTGAATGCAATTGTTAGGAAACCACGATTCGTCCGGAACGGGAGTTACTCTAGGACAAACACAAGGAAGCCATCCAGGTGAGGGGTTTCCCATCCTTGCCCTACAGGGTTGATTGAGGATGTGGATATGTGGTTTCCCTACTTGCCTATTTGTAAGAATTATTTAGTGGTTAACATGCTATTGTTGTTCCTAAACTGTAATATATGAAAGTACTTGTATATGTGTATTTGATTACAGGCAAAGAGGTACTGAAGGGTATCCATGTGATGACATGAGATACGCCAAACAGTACAAGCAAGGGGGTAAGTTGTTGATTGAGTCCAAGGTTTGGTTTACCCTATTAATTAGAAACACATTAAAGAAATCCTAAAGAATTTGCTGTAAACGTCGACGTTGTATTGTAATCGAATTTAGGAAAGATCTTAGAGCTAGGATATGATCTAATCAAGGGTTTGGGTATTAAATAAGGATTAAGAAGATCTCATAATTGATTAGTGAGTCATAGGGAGGTTAACACCACCAAGGTAAAGTCAATTTAGGATAGTAATGGGTAGATAGAGTGAAAATCCCAATTGAAAGCTCGGGAGGAGAAACAAGTCAGATTAAAAGATTTGCCCGTTGAGGCCATTGCCCTAGCCTAGCGTTAGGGTCAGTTAAAGATTAAAAGATTTGCCTGTTGAGGCCATTGCCCTAGCGTGGCACTAGGGTCAGTTAAAGATTAAAAGAAATTGCCCGTTGAGAGCATTGCTATAGCCTGGCACTAAGGTCAGTTAAAGATGAAAAGATTTGCCCGTTGAGTCCATTGTCCATTGTGAGATACATGGACCAGTTGAGTGATTTATAGCTTTCAGATGACATGTTAAACGTGATTGCTTGTTTATGAGAAGGATGATAGAAGAGCACGATCCGTAGGTTTATCTTTGACTTTATGTTATATTAATATTGCATGACCGTAATATAACATTTGATAAACTAGATTTTCATGCGCATGTGATTGTGGGTGTTTCCCTTTCCCCAGCTATAGTGGTACCCGCCGCTACGCCAGGGATGGGAAGCTTCTCACTGTGTCTGTTTGACTCACTTCCTCTGCTTCAATGTTTCAGATACAGGTATCGGGAAGACATCGACGTCTGGACAGTGATACGGACATCAGACCATCCTTTACGCACTTGTTCGCGTGGGTGGGCACCTTTTTGGTTATTTTGATTCCTTTTGCTGTACATATTTTAAAGTTGTAAGTGTTGTAAATATTTACAGCTTTGATGTCCGTTCACTCTAGACTTTTCGGCTTCACATGTACTTAAAGACAGGGTCCAGTTTGGGGAAAAATTAGGATATATATATGAGTATATAAACTGCTGCATGTGAATAGGATAGATCATACGTATTGAGACGTACGACCAATATGATATGGATATATATATATATATATATATATATATATATATATTACGTGTGATTGCTGCATGTGAATAGGATAGATCATACGTATTGAGACGTGCGGTCAATATGATAAAGATATAAACTATGTGTGTTGAGATATATCTATATACTGGGCTGAATCGGTATTGAGCGAACCGTGGATTGCAGGTTAATTAGGCGACCAGTGAGGTGTGGCCACTATTATGATATATATATTGATTATATAGAAGGGTAGTTATATCTATGTTTTACAGGGTAAGGCTTACGGGTTTAGAGATAAATATTTATTCCCGTGCCGGTCACGTACTCCCAGTTTGGGGTTGTGACAACATTTGATTTTTCCTTCTTGAATTCTTTTGAGATTCAATCGCGATTTTTGGTTCAAAATGTGTTTGGACATGACTTCACACACCTTCCATACAACCACACGTCCCATTCAAGCATTAAATCCACTCGGATTCCCAAATACATCGTGAAGCGATCGGTTTAACCGACTTAGGCAACAATAAGTTTGACTTGTATTTCTTGAATTATTTTGAGATTAAATCACGATTTTCAGTTCCAAATGTGTTTAAAAATGACTTGACACATCTTCCATGCGATCACGAATCCCATACAAGCATTAAATCCGCTCGGATTCCCAAATGCAATGCGTAGCGATCGGTTTGACTCACTTGTGCAATAACACGTTTGACTTGTATTTTTTGAATTCTTTTGAGTTTCGATTGTGATTTTCTGTTTAAAATATGTTTCAACATGACTTCACACACCTTCCATGCGATGCGATCACGAGTCCCATTAGAGAATTAAATCCACTCGATTTTCCAAATACATTGCGAAGATATCGGTTTGACTCACTTGTACAACACCACGTTTGACAAGTACTTCTTAAAATCTTTTGAGCTTTAATCATGAATTTTGGTTCAAAATATGTTTAGACATAACTTCACACACCTTCCATGCAATCACGAGTCCCATTCGAGCATTAAATCAACTTGGATTCTCAAATACAACGCGAAGGGATTGGTTTGACTCACTTGTGCAACAACACGTTGGACTTGTACTTCTTGAATTCGGTTGAGATTGAATCGCATTTTTAGATTCAAAACCTGTGTAGAAATGACTTGACACACCTTCCATGCGATCACGATTCCCATTCAAGCATTAAATCCACTCGGATTCCCAAATACAACCTGAAGCAATCGATTTGACTCACTTGTGCAGCAACACGTTTGACTTGTACTTCTTGAATTCTTATTAGATTCTATTGTGAGTTTCCATTTAAAATATGTTTCGACATGACTTCACACGGCTTTCATGCGATCATGAGTCCCATTTGAGAATTAAATCCACTCGGATTTCCAAATACATTGCGAAGATATTGGTTTGACTCACTTGTACAACACCATGTTTGACAGGTACTTCTTGAAATCTTTTGAGATTCAATCGTGAATTTTCATTCAAATTTTGTTTAGAAATGACTTTACATTACTTCCATGCGATCATGAGTCCAATATGAGCATTAAATTCACTCAGATACCCCAAGTACAACGCGAAGCGATTGGTTAATTTGACTCACTTGTGCAACAATAGGTTTGACTTGTCCCTATTGAATTCTTTTGAGATTCAATCACTATTTTCTGTTTAAAATATGTTTGGACATGTCTTCTCACACCTTCCATGCGATCACATGTCCCATTCAAGCATTAAATCCACTCGGATTCCCAAATACAACGCAAAGTGATTGGTTTGACTCACTTGGGCAACAATACGTCTGACTTGTATTTCTTGAATTCTTTTTGAGATTTAATCGCATTTTTTGCATCAAAATGTGTGTAGAAATGACTTGACACACCTTCCATGCGATCATGATTCCAATTCAAGCATTAAATTCACTCGAATTCCCATGTACAACGCGAAGTGATCGATTTGACTCACTTGTGCAACAACACGTTTGACTTGTATTTTTTGAATTCTTTTGAGTTTCAATTGTGATTTTCCGTTTAAAATATGTTTTAACATGACTTCATACACCTTCTATTCGATCACGAGTCCCATTAGAGAATTAAATCCACTCGGATTTCCAAATACATTGCGAAGATATCGGTTTGACTCACTTGTACAACAACACAGTTGACATGTACTTCTTGAAATCTTTTGAGATTCAAATGCGAATTTTGGTTCAAAATTTGTTTAGAAATGACCTTACATTGCTTGCATGGGATCATGATTCCAATTAGAGCATGAAATCCACTCAGATACCCAAGTACAACGCGAAGCGATCGGTTTGACTCACTTGTGGAACAAAACGTTTGACTTGTCCTTTCTAAATTCTTTTGAGATTCAATCGTGATTTTCTGTTTAAAATATGTTTGGACATGACTTCTCACACCATCCATGCAATTACGAGTCCCATTCAAGCATTAAATCCACTCAGATTCCCAAATACAACGAAAAGAGATCGGTTTGACTCACTTGTGCAACACCACGTTTGACATGTACTTCGTGAAATCTTTTGAGATTTAATCATCAATTTTGGTTCAAAGTATGTTTAGACATGAGTTCAGATACCTTCCATGGGATCACAAGTCCCATACGAGAATTAAAGCCACTCGGAATTTCAAATGCAACGCGAAGCGATCAGTTTGATTCACTTGTGCAACAACACGTTTGACTTGTACATTTAGAAATCTTTTGAGATTCAATCGCGAATTTTGGTTCAAAATATGTTTAGACATGACTTTAGACTCCTTCCATCCGATCATGAGTCCAATTCGAGCATTAAATCCACTTGGATTCCCAAATACAATGAGAAGTGATCGGTTTGACTGACTTGTGCAACACCAAATTTGACTTGTACTTCTTGAATTCTTTTGAGATTCAATCGGAATTTTCTGTTTAAAATATATTTCGACTTGACTTACCACACCAACCACGCAATCACGACACCCATTCTTGCAGAAAATATTTTGAACCAAAATTGTTTAGACTTGACTTCACACACTTTCCTTGTGATCACGAGTCCCATTCGAGAATTAAATTGACTCGGAATTCCCAATACAATGCGAGGTGATTGGTTTAACTCACTTGTGCAACAACACGTTTGATTTGTACTTCTTGAATTCTTTTAAGATTAAATCTCGATTTTCGGTTAAAAATGTGTTTAGACATGACTTCAGACTCCTTCCATGCGATCACGAGTCCCACTCGAGCATTAAATCCATTTAGATTCCCATATACAATGGGGAGCGATCGGTTTGACTTACTTGTGCAACACCACATTGGACTTGTACTTCTTCAATTCTTGAGAGATTCAATAGCAATTTTCTGTTTAAAATATATTTCGACATGACTTCTCACACCATCCATGCAATCACGAGACCCATTCGTGCAGAAAATCCACTCAAATTCTCAAATACAACGCGAACCGATCGGTTTGACTCACTTATGCAACAACAAGTCTGACTTTTACTTCTTAAAATATTTTGATATTCAATCGCGTATTTTGGTTCGAAATGTGTTTAGACATGACCTCACACTCCTTCCTTACGATCTCGAGTCCCATTCAAGCATTAAATCCACTCGGATTCCCAAATACAACGCGAATAGATCAGTTTGACTCACTTGTGCAACAACATATTTGACTTGTACTTCTTGAAGTCTTTTGAGATTCAATCGTGATTTTCATTTGAAAATGAGTTTAGAAATGACTTGACACACCTTTCATGCAATCATGAGTCCTATGCAATCATTTAATCCACTCGGATTCCCAAATACAACGCGAATAGATCAGTTTGACTCACTTGTGCAACAACATATTTGACTTGTACTTCTTGAACTCTTTTGAGATTCAATCGTGATTTTCATTTGAAAATGAGTTTAGAAATGACTTGACACACCTTTCATGCAATCATGAGTCCTATGCAATCATTTAATCCACTCGGATTCCCAAATACAACGCGAAGCGATCAGTTTGACTCACTTATGCAACACCACGTTTCAGTTGTTCTTCTTGAATTCATATGAAATTCAATCACGATTTTCGGTTTAAAATATGTTTCGACATGACTTAAAACACCTTCCCTGCAAGCACAAGTCCCATTCGAGCCTTAAATCCACTCGGATTCCCAAATACAACACGAAGAGATCGGCTTAACTCACTTGTAAAACAACTTGTATTTCTTAAATTCTTTTGAGATTCAAATGCGATTTTCCGTTTAACATATGTTTCGAAATGACTTCACACTTCTTCCATGCAATCACGAGTCCCATTCTAGAATTAAATCCAGTCGGATTTCCAAATACGATGTGAAGCGATCGCTTTGACTCACTTGTGCAATAACACGTTTGACTTGTACTTCTTTAATTCTTTTGAGATTTAATCGCATTTTTCGGTTTAAAATGTGTTTACGTCTTCACACAACTTCCATGCGATCACGAGTCAAATTCGAGCATTAAATCCACTTGGCTTCCTAAATATAACGCGAAATGATCGTTTTGACTCACTTGTGCAACAAGACGTTTTACATGTATTTCTAGAAATCTTTTGAGATTCGAACACAAATTTTGGTTCAAAATGTGTTTAGACTTGACTTCACCCTCCTTCCACGCGATCACGAGTCCCATTCGAGCATGAAATGCACTTTGATTCCCAAATACAATGCGATGCGATCGGTTTGATTCACTTTTGCAACACCACGTTTTACTAGTGCTTCTTGAATTCCTTTGAAATTCAATCGCGATTTTTCGTTTAAAATAAGTTTCGGCATGACTTCACACACCTACCCTGCGATCACGAGTCCCATTCGAGCATTAAATGTAATTAAATTCCAAAATACAATGAGAAGCGATCATTTTGATCAGTTATGCAACAAGTTTGACTTGTACTTCTTGAAATCTTTTGAGATTCAAACGCAAATTTTGGTTCAAAATGTGTTTAGACATGACTTCACTCTCCTTCCGGGCAATCACGAGTCCCATTCGAGAATTAAATCCACTCGGATACCCAAATACAAGGCAAATCAATCAGCTTAACTCATGTAACATCCTGAAAAATTGAAACCCAACTTTGAGTGCCGGAATGTGTTTACAATTGTTTTTACTTGTAAATAGGTTTAGAAACCCTAGCTAGATGCTACAAGCCCCAATAATCCAAAGAAAAAGTGCCAGAGGAACCCTAACCCTAACTCTAGGGACTAAACTGAAAGAAAAAAATGAGCATTTAGCCTCTTTTCTTTATTAAGTTAAAAAGTGTAGGAAAGCCCTATTTGACCCTAGAAAAGTATATTAGGACACTCTAGAGATAACCTAAGACTTAGTTAAGGAACCCAAACCTCAAGAAAAGTCCCAAATGGACACATTTTCTCCAATAGCAATTCAGGACTAAAAAGAAAGAAATGAAAAATTGCAATTAAAGCCCTCTAGCTTACTTAAAACCTAAGAAAGTCCAATTTAACTACCCAGAGGCACCCTAAACTACCTGACTAAGTGCCAGCCACGAAGCTCAATGAAGAATTAATATAATTAGGCAAGTTACATATTTTTGAAAAGGGAGATAAATAGGAAATTTATATCAATGAAATCCCTTTTAATGCTTTCATGGACTTGTAACCGAATTTACCATTTTTATTGCAAATTAAATACCCAATTAAGGTAGTTCCAGCAGCCAGCAACTTGAGGAAACTGAATACAATGAGAAAATAATCAGAAATGAGAACTAGACACCAAAATCCATCACTTTATGACTCGATTAAGTGGCCCCTAAGGCCTTACTCACTAATACACCTAAGTAAGCCCTACCCGAGGCTTAAGCAGCCACTAACCCACCCAAAAAAACCCTTAAGCTTGCCAGCAAACCTTAATTAGGTGTCCTATTGCAAACCCACGAGCTCCAGCAGCTAAACACCTCACCACCCTCATCATTCCAACCTCACATGACCATAGTGCTATAAAAGAGAGTGAAACCAAGAGAGAGTGAGTGCCAGCAAGAAAAACTGAGAAAGAGAGCTGAGAGAAATTGAAGCTAAGATTCAGGAAGGAGGTTGAAGCAATGGAGGAGCTGGAGGATCAAAAATGGCAGCTAGAAGTGGAGAAAGAAGCAGAAACTTACACATACTCAAAGTTGTTGTGCTTCACCCTTCCTTCTTCATCTCTGAGTCATGAGCATCCATCAATGGTGGTGGTATGAGCCTCTATGACCCTTCTTCTCGCTGCTGCCACAGAAAGCTCTGTTTTGGGCAGTGATGCTTTCGGAGGGCATAACTTCTTCATCTCTTTACCAAATTTAGTGTGTTAGTAGTCAAAAGAAAGCTAAGAGGATGAACTATAAAAGCCCCCAAATACATGTACCATCAGAGGTTTCCATACAGGGGTTTAGAGCCTCGAAAACTTGCAGAAATTCTTCTGAAATTTAGTTTTCTGATGTGAAGTGTTTTCTTGCTGTGTTCTGTGTTTTCTGGTGAGGTGAGCTTCGATTTGAGTCAAGATGATTTAGTAACTGGTATTAGGACTATGTAGTGTTAGAAAATGGCTATAATTATTGATGAACACTTCTGGTTCAGTGATAAAGATTTCTAGTGAAAAAGTTCAAAGTTTTCTTCACTAAATTAATCCTTTGTTCCTTTTGTTTCTACTGCTATTTACTGCCAAATTTCAGTGTCACTACTATCGATTTACAAAATGTTAGCTGGTAATTACTTCAATGGTTTTGGAAAGACTAATTTCCAGTATAAAAGTGATGAAAGGAATTTCTATTTTGAAATAAGGAAGCCATGACCTTGTGATGATTTTTAAACTAAATTCTGCCAATGAACTCTTCAAGCTACTGTTGATAGACAATGAAATTGGTAATGAAACAAGTTTGTAAGGTTTTGAGAAGTCTTGCCTTGCTGTCAAACAAGATTTCTGAGTTGGGGAAAATCTCAAATTTTGGGCAGTGACGATACCAAGGGTGAAAGAAAGAGTGGTATGGTTGAAATACCCTTAGAGTAAGAGGTAGGCAAGATATACATGGAAAAGGGTAAAAAGTGGGCTATCCAACTCTAAAACATGGATACTCTGGTTCTGAGAGGGTAGGCCCATCCTTCAACCCTCTAGACCTCCTAAATACACCCACATAACAGAAAAAGAGTTAAGTGTCTTTAGTTTTGGCCTATAGAATACTAAGGTGCTAGAAAAGAGAAAAATTGGCAAAAGTGAGAAATAACTGCAAAAATGACAGTTCTGTACGGATGTGGCTGCACCCACTTGCTGTGCAAGCCACAAATTAGCTTAATTTGATTAGGAGATGCTAATTAGGGCTTGACAGAGGTAAACTGAGTAGGAGATGCCCCTTTGTTAAAAATTGTGTAAACTGAGTGGTTTGAGGTTAGGTTTCTGTCCTTCCTGGTTTTATGGGGTAGTATGGTCCTATGTGATAGCATGGAAGTGGTTAGAGTGGCCTCTAACCCTACTTAAACACCAAACTTGATTTCCTTGAGAAATTTTCAAAATAATGCATTTTGCTGCAGAAGAGTGGTCTCTGTGTGGGTTCTTTCTGTGCGAACTTCACCAGCAAGTCACAAATAGTCCTTAGGTAGTTGCTGCACCTTGGTTCTAGCTTGAAACAGTCCAGAACAGAATTTGGGTCTTAATAGGGACCAATTTGTAAGAAAAAACTTGAGAAAAGCTAGAAATCCCTATTTTTACCCAATTTCTGGTTGGATTCTATTAGTATCTTTTCTGGATGTGTGTAGTAGGTCCTAATTGACTATTTTGGTGGATGGTTGTGATTAAAAGGTCTGAAAAATGCCTTGATTTCCCTTACTTTAAAGAAAAGGACCCTTTTGAAAAGATTTGTGAAATTAAGGGTCTAAATGAAATTTTCTTTCTTGGAAAACTGGCTGAGACTGTTAAGTATATGTTGAGGATGCTTGTGGTGAAATTTCATGACTTTTGGATGTCTGTATGAACAGTTATGCCTGTTACTTGCTGTGTAAGTCATATTTGACGTTGGCGTTGACTTTGTTTGACTTTTAAGTTGACCATTTGCTGAATTGACTATTTTTATTAGATTATATAAGTTTGTGGCATCCAAAACTTGAAATTGAGTTTAGCATGCACCTGTGAACTAAATATGCCTTGGAGGGCAGGTATTTTGGCATGCATCTGTGTTTGATTTGCATATATCCATGGAGGGGTAAAAATGTAAATATGCCTTGGACGACAGGAATTTGTATTTGATTACATATACCTTGGAGGGGTAAAATGGTAAATATGCCCTGGAGAGGCAATTGAATGACAACTGAGTAAACATTACCTGTGGATGAAAACCTATGTTATATTATCTGATCTTTATGAAAAGGACACACTAGGTTTGCTAGGGATACGTCCAGGACGTAGCTGCCTAGTAGTAGTGAGGAGATAATCCAGTCCAGGACTGGTGATCCTAAGGTTCTAACTTTGTGCGCACACCGGGGGACGCCCTGGAATGTTGGGTAATTCCTGCTAGCCTTATATGGGCGGACTTTTCCATATTGGTAAATGGTAAGTCGGTTATTGTTCTATTCATTAGATCGCTTTAATTGATGGTAATGGTTTAACCAGTTGTACAAGTCCTAGAGAGACTTGATGTTTTGCATGTAGTGGTAATATCTGAACTGTGTAAGTGGAAATATCTTGTAATCGATGTTTACCAAGTTTAAATTATCTGTTAATTGAGAAGGACATACTTTTTCTGTATTCTTAGTAATGCAGCTGAACCACAAATGAGTCTTTTATAAAACCGGTAATCTACGTTACTGGGATTTTATATCTCACTACGTTGGTGTGTTCAGATGCCTAGGTACATACTACTGCTGGTGATTGAAGTTGAGCACCTGGAGGTTCCCCTTCTGGGTTACTTCCAAATCCTGAAGGCGGTCAACATCCTTTTCTTTTTCCCTTCGGTTGAGAATGCCCCGGGGTCTTAGAAAGGGTGTGATGGGCAGGTAGCAGGGAGCTGACTCTATTTTGGTAGTGACCCAGATGTCACTCTCTTTTGGATTATAGTACTAATTATTTTAGGCTTGCGTGCTACTGACTATGATACTTATGTTTGTATATATGTATGATTTGTATGCAGTAGACTTAGCCCTTGAACTGCTTAGGATATGTATGGAGGTTTAGTACCTCATTTTCACCTGACTTTACTTGTACCTGAATTTTGGGAGTGCGCGAGAGTAACAAACATGTAACTTCCAGTTTCTTAGGTTAATTAACCAACGGAGAGTACGCGATCCTTGGGGTACACTTGACTTTTATTACTCCCACATAAAAAGAAAAAGAAAAAAAAGTGGACTGGGATTTTAAAAGTTAAGTTAAATAACCTAATTCCGCAAATAAAATCAATTAAGAAACTAGGACGTTACAACTCACCTGTGCAACAACTTGTATTTCTTGAACTCTTTTGTGATTCAAATGCGATTTTCTGTTTAATATAACTTTCGACATGACTTCACACTCCTTCCATGCGATCAAGAGTCCCATTCGAGAATTATATCCACATCTATTCCCATATACAACGCGAAGCGATCGGTTTGACTCACTAATGCATCAAGACATTGTACTTGTACTTCTTGAATTCGTTTCAGATTAGATCGCATTTTTCGGTTCAAAATGTGTTTAGACATGACTTCACACACCTTCCATGCGATAACGATTCTCATTTGAGCATTAAATCCACTTGGGTTCCCAAATACAACGCGAAGTGATCTGTTTGACTCACTCGCGCAACAACACGTTTGACTTGTACTTCTTAAAATCTTTTTAGATTCACTCCTTCTACGCTATCACGAGTCCCATTCGAGCATTAAATTCAATCAGATTCACAAATACAACTCAAAGCGATCGGTTTGACTGATTTGTGCAACAACTTGTATTTCTTGAATTCTGTTGAGATTCAAATGCGATTTTCCGTTTAAAATATGTTTCGACATGACTTGACCCTCCTTCCATGCGATCACGAGTCCCATTCTATAATTAAATCCACTCGGATTCCAAAATACAGCACGTAGCGATCGGTTTGATTCTCTTGGTCAACAACACATTTGACTTGTACTTCTTGAATTCTTTTGAAATTCAATCGCATTTTTCGGTTCAAAATGTTTTTAGACATGACTTCACACACCTTCCATGCGATAATGAGTCTCATTCAAGCATTAAATCCACTTGGATTCCAAAATACAACGCGAAGTGATATGTTTGACTCTCACGCGCAACTACACGTTATACTTTTACTTCATAAAATTCTTTTGAGATTCAAATGCAAATTTTGGTTCAAAATGTGTCTAGACATGATTTCACACTCCTTCCACGCAATCACGAGTCCCATTAAATCCACTCTGATTCTAAAATACAACGAAAAGCGATCGATTTGACTAGCTTGTGCAACAACTTGTATTTCATAAATTCTTTTGAGATTCAATTGTGATTTTCCTTTGAAAATATGTTTCGACATGACTTCATACTCCTTCCATGCAATCACGAGTACCATTCGAAAATTAAATCCACTCGGATTTCCAAATATAACGCGAAGCGATTGGTTTGACCGACTTGTGCAACAACACGTATAACTTATACTTCTTGAATTCTTTTGCGTTTCAATCACATTTTTCGGTTGAAAATGTGTTTAGACATGCCTTCACACACCTTCCATGTGACCACGAATCCCATTCGAGCATTAAATCCACTCGTATTCTCAAATTCAACGCGAAACAATCTATTTGACTCGTGCAACAACACGTTTGAATTGTACTTCTTCAAATCTTTTGAGATTGAAACGAAAATTTTGGTTCAAAATGTGTCTAGAAATGACTTCATGCTCCTTCCACGCAATCACGAGTCCCATTTGAGCTTTAAATCCACTCGAATTCCAAAATACAAAGCGAAGCGATCGGTTTGACTCACTTTTACAACAACTTGTATTTCCTAAATTATTTTGAGATTCAATTGTGATTTTCCCTTTAAAATATGTTTTGACATGACGTCACACTCCTTCCATGTGATCACGAGTACCATTCAAAAACTAAATCCACATCAAGTCCCAAATACAACGCGAAGCGATCGGTTTGACTCACTTGTGCAACAACTTGTTTGACTTGTTCTTCTTAAATTCTTTTGAGATTCAGTTGCATTTTTCGGTTCAAAATATGTTTAGACATGACTTCAAACACCTTCCATGCGGTAACAAGTCTCATTCGAGCATTAAATCCACTTGGATTCCCAAATACAACGCGAAGTGATCTGTTTGACTCACTCGCGCAACAACACGTTTCACTTGTACTTCTTAAAATCTATTTAGATTCAAATGCGAATTTTGGTTCAATATGTGTTAAGCCATGACTTCACTCTCCTTCCACGTGATGACGAGTCCCATTCGAGCATTAAATCCACTCTAATTTCCAAATACAACGCGAAGCTATCGGTTTGACTCATTTGTGCAACAACTTGTATTTCTTGAATTCTTTTGAGATTCAAATGCGATTTTCTGTATAAAATATGTATTGATATAACTTCACACTCCTTGCATGCGATCACGAATCCCATTCAATAATTAAATCCACTCAGATTCCCTAGTGTAACGTGAAGCGATCGGTTTGACTCACTTGTGGAATAACACGTTTGACTTGCACTTCTTGAATTTTTTTGAGATTCAATAGCATTTTTCGATTCAAAATGTGTTTATACATGACTTCACACACCTTCGATGCGATAACGAGTCTCATTCGAGCATTAAATCCACTTGGATTCCCAAATACAACGATGAGTGATCTATTTGACTCACTCGCGCAACAACACATTTGAATTTTACTTCTTAAAATTCTTTTGAGATTCAAATGCAAATTTCATTTCAAAAAGTGTCTAGAAATGACTTCACACTCCTTCCACGCAATCACGAGTCCCATTCGAGCATTGAATCCACTCGGATTCCAAAATACACCGCAGAGCGATCGCTTTGGCTCTCTTGTGCAACCACTTGTATTTCATAAATTCTTTTGAGATTCAGTTGTGGTTTTCCCTTTAAAATATGTTTTGACATGACTTCACTCTCCTTCCGTGCGATCACAAGTACCGTTTGGAAACTAAATCCACTCGGATTCCCAAATACAACGCGAAACAACCGGTTTGACTCACTCATGCAACAACACGTTTGACCTGTACCTCTTCCAATATTTTGAGAGTCAAACGGAAATTTCAGTTCAAAATGAGTCTAGATATGACTTCACACTCCTTCCATGCAATCACGAGTTCCATTTGAGCATTAAATCCACTCGGATTCCCAAATACAAGGCGAAGTGATCAATTTGACTCACTTGTGTAACAACACATTTGACTTGTACTTCTTGAAATATTTTGAGATTCAATCGCAAGTTTCGGTTTAAAATGTATTTAGAAATGACTTCACACTCCTTCGCTAAGATCACAAGTCTCATCCGAGCATTAAATCCATTCATATTCCTAATATACAACACGAAGCGATCGGTTTGACTCACTAATGCATCAACATGTTTGACTTGTACTTCTTGAATTCTTTTGAGATTTAATTACGATTTTTTATTTAAAATATATTTTGACATTACTTCACACACCTAACAAGTGATCACGAGTCCGATTCAAGCATTAAATCCACTCGCATTCCCAAATTCAACGCGAAGCGATCAGTTTGTGTCAGTTGTGCAACAACACATTTGACTTCTACTTCTTGAATCCTTTTGAGATTCAATTGGGCTTTTCCATTTATATTGTGTTTCGACATGACTTCACACTCCTTCCATATGATCACGAGTCCCATTTGAGATTTAAAACCCTCAGATTCCTAAATACAATGTGAAGTGATCGGTTTGACTCACTTGTGCAACACCAGATTTGACATGTACTTCTTGAATTTGTTTCAAATTTAATTGTGATGTTCCATTTAAAATATGTTTCTACAAGACTTCACACATCTTCCATCCGATCACAAGTCCTATTCGAGAATTAAATCCACTTGGATTGCCAAATACAACGTGAAGTGAGCGGTTTGACTCGCTTGTTCAACACCATGTTTGACTTGTTCTTCTTAAATTCCTGTGAAATTTAATAATGATTTTCCATTGAAAATAGGTTTTGACGTGGCTTCACACACCTTATATGCAATCACGAGTCCCATTTGAGCATTAAATCCACTCGAATTCCCAAATACGACGCGAAGCGATCGGTTTGACTCACTTGTGCAATACCATGTTTGACTTGTACTTCTTGAATTCTTTTAAAATTCATTCGCGATTTTTCGTTTAAAATATGTTTTATCCTGACATCACACATCTTCTATGTGATCACGAGTCCCATTTGAGTTAAATCAACTTGGATTTCGAAATACAATACGAAGTGATCGATTTGACTCAGTTGATCAACAACACGTTTGACTTTCACTTCTTGTTTTATTTTGTGATTCAATCGCGATTTTCATTTCAAAATGTGTTTAAACGAGACTTGACACACCTTCCATGTGATCATGAGTCCCATTCGAGCATTAAATCCACTCGGATTCCCAAATACAATGCGAAGTGATCAGTTTGACTCACTTCTGCAACAACACGTTTGGCTTGAACCTCTTGAATTCTTTTAAGATTCAATCACATTTACAGTCCAAAATGTGTTTAGACATGACTTCACTCACCTTCCATGCGATCACGAGTTCTATTCGACCATTAAATCCACTCGGATTTCCAAATACAACAAGAAGCGAACGGCGTGACTCATTCGTGCAACAACATGTTTGACTTGTAGTTCTTCAATTCTTTTGAGATTCAATCACATTTTTCAGCTCAAAATATTTTTAGACATGATTTCACACACCTTCCAGGCAATCATGAGTCCCATTCGAGCATTAAATCAACTTGGATTCCTAAATACACCGGGAAGTGATTGGTTTGACTCACTTGTTCATTAACACGTTTGACTTGTACTTCAAAATTTCTTTTCAAATTCAATTGCGATTTTACGTTTAAAATATGTTTTGACATGACTTTACACTCCATCCATGCGATCAAGACTCCCATTCAAGAAATAAATGCACTCGGATTTCCATATACAACGCGAAGCGATCGGTTTGACTTGCTTTTGCAACAACACGTTTGACTTGTACTTGTCATATCCGCTCTTTTTAAGTGATATAATGATCGTTTGCTAGAAAGAAGTAAGTGTTTGTAATTATGTGACATTGCTTGTTGCATTTAGAAAGCATATAGAAATGCATTATTCTAAGAAAAGAGGGTGGGAAGGACCTAAAAGATAGAGACTAAAGTGAAAGCAAAAAGTAGCGTGTGAGGGTGAGAAGTGAATTTTCTCCCTAAGAGGTTGGTGATACCTCTTGTACGCTAGAGGAGCCAGCACACCCACACACATTCACCATTTTCCCACCAACTTAGAGAGAGGAAGAGCTAGAGAGAAGGAGGAGAAACCTTAGCTTGAGTGGAGGTGATTCAAGCTAGAGGAGTTGGATTTGAGCATGAATTGAACCACAAACCTAGCTTTTGAATTTTGGGCCATTTGAGAGGAAAAATCTGCTTCCTTATGTTTTATGAAATTAGATGGATGTTAGATGATGATTTGCATGTCTGGATTTAACTGGAAATTAGATAATCTAGAAGGGTTTTGGAAATGGATATGGGTTTGAGAGGAAACCATGATTTTGAGCTAGTTTAATCTTGTTTTTGGACACGCTTTCATGGGTTTTGATGCATAAATAATAGGGATTAAGTTCCATAAATCATACTCTTTTGGTTTTCAAGTTTTGGGGTTTTAATTTGGACAAAATGAAGTTTTTAAAAACTTTTCCGCCCCGTATCAACTTTATTTCTTAAAGAAATAAGGGCCAATCAGCCGGCTGATGGCCCTAAATAGCCAGCTGATTGACCCCCTGTTTTGCATAGTGAACTTAATCACCTTAAAATGATGTTTTAAACACCTAATTTCTTTCACAAACATAATGATCTAAATTTATAAAGTAATATGAGCTAAGGGTAGAGAGAAATAACATAGAAAAGATAAGAGTAAGTATCTAGTGTGTATGTTTTGAAAATGAAAAGGTCCATAATATAATGTTCAATTGTTGGTTGGGACGACCGTTGACTTTCCACGGTTGTGTCATGTTTTAGGATGGTAAAACATCCAACTGTCTTAGTAAAGTTTTTCGAAAACACCGTGTTAGTTACCGAATTTTAAGTTAGTGGACCAAGTTAGTAAAGACAGGGCCATATACTTAAAGCTTGGATAACCAAAATTGGGACCTAGTCATTTTATCTAATACTCCCTTAGATAACATACAAAAAGGGAGGATCTACATATATAAATATGAGAAGAACCGTTAAAAAGAGACGGGGACCTCTAAATTAAAAAGAGAAGAACCGTTATGATAGACGGGGACCTCTTATTTTAAGAGGAGAAGAACCGTTAGCAAGAGATGGGGACCTCTAAATCCTAAATAAAAGTGACTCCCTGGCTAAATAGAACCAATCAGAAATAGAGACGATCCATCAGTTAAAGGATGGTGATCTATAAACAAGAATAGTACTCAGATCCACTGGGGGATGCTTCAGATAGTACACAGAATAGAAATAACTTGATTGCTATAGGTTCTTATCTATTATATACCACTAGAGTTGTATGTATGAGTAACCACTGGGTGGTGCTCTCTATGCTCTTATATTTCTATTTTGATTGTTATTTCTCTACCTTTCAGATATGTGAGAATATGTTTAGAAGTTGATGCTCATATTTATGTCTAAGAAAAGTATGTCATTCCATTTCACATGCCCTGTTTTGTATTAATTTCCATGCTAAGAGTTTCTCAGAGTATGGCGTGCATAAGTTTTAAGTTAAACCTCACATCCACGTTTTATATGTATAATGAGAAAGGAAATGCAGTGAGTTTCTATGCAAGGCACAGTGGTACACAACAACGAGTTTATAAACAGGTAGTTTTTGAGTACTGGGGTTTATCCTCATTACGTTTGTGTGTATCAACTCACTAGGTACTCGGATGCCTAAGAGACGAGACAGGAGTGATGGGTAGCTCGACCTTTTGAGAAGAAAGATACTATACGAAATAGAAGTATATAGTTTTTACTTTTGTAAACTTATGTATGTACATCCCTTTGAAACCATTTCAAAGGTTAATTGATATATTTTGTTTACGTATATGTACAAGGGATGAGAACAAATGTTTTAATACATGTAAGTATATGTGGATGACAAGGTGTAGCTTTTATGCATTAGTAAGTTAAAGGTCATAATCTATAATAATTAGAATCGTAGATTATCATCTTTTACAAAGTTCTATCTATCATGTATGATGTTATAAGTATATAAGTACGTGTAAATGTTTATGACTATGTTTATAATTAATGATAGAGAAGTTTTCAGTTATGAAATGTTTATTAATGATGCATGCTTCGGCAGTAGTTTCGGTATATGCGAGGGATACCCGAGAGATAGAACCCAAACATGTGTTGCTTTATTAATCAACGGGTAAAAAGTTAAAACAAATTCAAGTAGAAGTAGTATTAACACACCGGTTCTACATCAAAGATATATTTTAAATAACAAAACTCTGATTTCTAAAGGGTCTTGAACTGGTGTGTTACAGTTATGGTATCAGAGCATACCGTATCTTAGCTAGAATTGACTAGCAAGGTTCAAGCTAAGAAATTAGGATGTAGATTCCTCATAGAAAGGCCTTAATCTAGTTAGTTAACTGAATGTACACAGTGGAACTCTCTTGTATTCTAGTTTGACTTGAGGAATGGAGTTTAGGATGGGTAGCTAACATTTCTTTTTGAGTCATATCATCTCTATAATACAACTGATATTGAGATGTCAATATTGTTTTTTTTGTAGAGTGAAATATGCCTCCAAGAAGAGATGGTTGAAATCACCGAAGAGCTGAGGCTAATCTAGATGGTGATGCGCAGACTATGAGGGAGATGGCACGGGCAATGAGAGAACAGGCCAATGTCACCACCCAAATCCTGCGACATATGCAAGAGGAAAGGGATCGTAGGCCACCAGCTCGACCAAATGAGGTTGATGCCTGTCGTGGATGGGTTGAGTTGCAAAATGCTAGACCACCTACCTTAAGGGGAGAATTTAACCCAATCCTAGCTGAGGGATGGTTGGAAGAGTTAGAAAAGATATTTAAGGTGTTGAAGTGTACTGAAGAGCAGAAAGTTTAGTTTTCCATCTACATGTTGGCCGGAGAGGCTGAACATTGGTGGAGGGGAGCTCAACAATTGATGGAGGCACGAGATGTTCAACTGTCATGGGACACCTTCAAGACTGCATTCTTGGAGAAATACTACCCCATGAGTGTGAGGAACCAAAAGGAGATAGAATTCATGCAGATAAAGAAAGGAAATATGCCATTCGAGGAGTTCATTGCCAAGTATGAGGAGTTGTCCATATTCTCTTCGTACTTGAGGCACGGTCTAGATGAAGCATGGAAGGCTTTGCATGTGACATCGGCCTTGAATACCGCCATGCGAAATGTAGTTGCTCCACTTTCGATTAAGAGTTATGCGGAACTGGTAGAGAGATGCCGCATAGTTGTTCTAAACATTGAGGGATCTTAGAAGAATAAACAGAAAGTTAATTTCAACAAGAGACCGATGAACTTCTCTAAAGGCGGAAACAACAAAGGCAAGAAGCCTATATTGGGAAATGATGCACCAAATCCTTCCTACAAATGTGGAAGAAGTCATGGAGGCAGACCGTGTCTGTTTGGACAAAGTGTTTGCTATAACTGTGCGAAACCCGGACATTTTGCTAAGGACTGTTCCCAGCCGAAGAAGACAGGTGATGGAGCTAAACCTCCCACTAAAGGGAGAGTCTTCACTCTCAAGGGCAATGAGGCAGATGAATCCGATGATCTTATCGTAGGTATAGGTTTGATAAATGGTAAATCTTTAAGTGTACTATTTGATTCGGGTGCTACGCTCTATATTATTAATTCTAAACGTGTGAAGGAATTGAAATTGCCAGTAACTACTCTTCCTTTTGATTTAGCAATTTCTACTCCTACGGGAGAATGTGTTGTGACATCTTTGATTTGTTTGAATTGTCCAATCATTCTGGAGAATAGATCTTTTAATGTTGATTTAATATGCATGAATTTGACAGGTATTGATGTAATTTTAGGAATGAACTGGTTGTCTGAAAATCATGTGGTCCTGAATTGTTGTCATAAGTCTGTGACTTTTATAGATGCCAATACCTTCAATAAAAGAAATGAGGAGAAAGTTCAAAGGATGAACTTCTTATATTCCTCTGAAGTTGAAATTCAGCATAAACTCAATTATATTCCTGTAGTTACAGATTTTGCAGATGTTTTTCCAGAGGAGATACCTAGTCTTCCTCCTGAAAGAGAAGTTGAGTTCTCTATAGAGTTAGTCCTAGGGACGGGACCAATCTCTATAGCACCTTATAGAATGGCTCCTCCAGAATTGAGTGAGTTGAATAATTAGATAGAGGATTTGCTAAGTAAGCAATTTATCCGACCTAGTGCATCACCATGGGGTGCACCAGTATTATTTGTGAAAAAGAAAGACGGGAGTTTTAGGATGTGTATAGATTATAGACAACTCAACTGGGTAACTATGAAGAACAAGTACCCGCTCCCTAGGATAGATGATCTTCTCAATCAATTAAGAGGTGCCACAGTGTTTTCAAAGATTGATTTGAGGTCGGGGTACCATGAAATCAGAGTTAAGGCATAGGACATTCCTAAGACTGCCTTTAGGACAAGGTATGGGCATTATGAATTTCTTGTAATGCCTTTTGCTCTGACCAATGCCCCAACTGTCTTTATAGATTACATGAATCGCATCTTTAGACCTTACCTTGATTAGTTCGTAGTAGTGTTTAGTGATGACATTTTGGTGTACTCTAAGAACAGGGAAGAACATGAAGTTCATCTTAGAATTGTGCTGCAAGTGCTTAGGGAGAAGCAATTGTACGCAAAACTGTCTAAGTGTGAGTTTTGGTTAGATGAAGTCAAATTCCTAGGTCATGTGATTTCTAAGGATGGAGTAGCGGTAGATCCCAGTAAGACAGATACAGTAGCTAAATGTGAAAGACCAAAAACAATGACCAAAATTCGTAGTTTTCTTGGATTAGCCGGTTACTACACGAGGTTCATTCAAGGGTTCTCACAAATAGCGTTACCCATGACGAGGTTGACATGTATGGGAGTTCCTTTTGTTTGGACCTTAGAGTGTGAGAGTAGTTTTCAAACACTGAAGGAAAGGTTAACTACCACACCTGTATTAGCCATTCCCGATCCTTTAGGTCAGTTTGAGTTATATACTGACGCGTCTAAAAAGGGATTAGGTTGTGTCCTAATGCGAGACAAGAGGGTAGTAGCCTATGCATCTAGACAGTTACGTCCGCATGAGAGAATTATCCAACTCATGATCTAGAGTTAGCAGCCATTGTGTGTGCCCTGAAGATATGAGGCATTATCTTTATGGGATCAAGTTTGAGATATTTAGAAACCACAAAAGTATCAAATATCTCTTTGACCAAAAAGAATTAAACATGAGACAGAGGAGATGGATGGAGTTCTTAAAGGACTATGACTTCGAGTTGAAGTACCATGCAGGTAAGGCAAATGTGGTTGCCGATGCCCTGAGCAGGAAATCTCTTCATTTGTCTCATTTGATGATCAATGAATTGAGGCTAATAGAAAAGTTTAGAGATTTGAATTTATCCACTCTAGTTTTTCCTGATAGGTTGTGATTGAGTCAATTAAAGATAGAATGCGACCTTAGGGCTCAAATATTAGAAGCTCAAAAAGAGGATGAATTCTTGAAGTCTCTAAAGGATCAAAGAGAATTCATTGAGTCATCTGATGGAGTCTTAACCTTTCAGGGTAGAGTTTATGTCCCAAGTCATGGAGGACTAAGGGATAAAGTCTTAGAGGAAGCACACAAGAGTAACTATACTGTGCATCCAGGTTCCACTAAGATGTACCAAGACCTCAGGAGGAGATTTTGGTGGCCAGGTTTGAAAAGAGACATAGCAGAGTATGTGTCTAAATGTCTTACGTGTCAGCAGGTGAAGATTGAACATCAGAAACCTACAGGGCTGTTACAACCCTTAGACATTCCTGAATGCAAATGGGATCAAATTTCCATGGATTTTGTCGTAGGTTTGCCTAGAATTCAGTCAGGAATTGACGCTATCTGGGTGATAGTAGATAGATTAAGTAAATCCGCACATTTCCTACCAATCAAGATCAGTTTCTCACTACATAGGTTAGCTCATTTGTACATCCAAGAGATAGTGAGGTTTCATGGAGTCCCATTTAGCATTGTCTCAGATAGAGACCCAAGATTTACTTCTAGATTTTGGAAAACTTTGCAGGAAGCATTTGGCACCAAGCTGAATTTCATTACTGCATATCATCCTCAGACTGATGGACAGACTGAGCGAACCATTCAGACTCTAGAGGACATGTTGAGGGCATGTGCTCTAGAACAAAAGGGAAGTTGGGATAGAAACATTCCTTTAGTGGAGTTTGCTTACAATAATAGTTTTCACTCCAATATAGGAATGGCTCCATAAGAGGCATTGTATGCAAGAAAGTGTAGGTCGCCAATCTGTTGGTTTGAGACCGGCGAGAGGCAACTCTTAGGTCTTGAACTAGTCCAAGAAACCACAAATCAAATAAAAATGATCAGAGAGAAAATGAGAAGGGCTCAGGATAGGCAAAAGAGTTATGCTGATAAGAGGAGGAAATCACTAGAATTTGAGGAAGGGGATCACGTCTTCCTCAAAGTCTCTCCAATTACAGGTATTGGTAGGGCTATAAAGTCAAGAAAGTTAAACTCAAGATACATAGGACCCTATCAAATTTTGAAAAGAATCGGTTCATTTGCTTACCAAATTGCATTACCTACTTTTTTGTCAAATCTTCACAATGTGTTTCATGTGTCACAACATAGAAAGTATATTCCAGGTCCTTCAAATGTTTTAGATGTTAGAACAGTACAATTCAAAGAGAATCTGACTTACTATCCTAGACCGATAAGGATCATTGGTTTGGATGTCAAGCAATTGAGAAACCGGACAATTCCTTTAGTGATGATTTTATGGGATGAGTCTTCTCCCCAAGAGGCAATTTGGGAGAAGGAAGAGCTTATGAAACAATCGCATCCCGAACTGTTTGTATGAATAGGTAAGTTTTCAAATTTCAAGGACGAAGTTTTCAATAAGGAGGGGGGATTGTAACATCCGCTCTTTTTAAGTGATATAATGATCGTTTGCTAGAAAGAATTAAGTGTTTGTAATTATGTGACATTGCTTGTTGCATTTAGAAAGCATATAGAAATGCATTATTCTAAGAAAAGAGGGTGGGACGGACCTAAAAGATAGACACTAAAGTGAAAGGAAAAAGTAGTGTGTGAGGGTGAGAAGTGAATTTTCTCCCTAAGTGGTTAGTGATACCTCTTGTATGCTAGAGGAGCCAGCACACACACACACTCACCATTTTCCCACCAACTTAGAGAGAGGAAGAGCTAGAGAGAAGGAGGAGAAACCTTGGCTTGAGTGGAGGTGATTCAAGCTAGATGAGTTGGATTTGAGCAAGAATTGAACTATAGAAGTCAGCTAGCACATCAAATAAGCAAGAATTTAACTTCAAACAAGGTAATCAAACTACCAACCTCTCATTTCTTTGAAATTAAGGCTTTCAAGAAAATGGCCAAAACCTAACTTTCGAATTTTTGACCATTTGAGAGGAAAAATCTGCTTCCTTATGTTTTATGAACTTATATGGATGTTAGATGATGATTTACATGTTTGGATTTAGCTGGAAATTAGATAATCTAGAAGGGTTTTGGAAATGGGTATGGGTTTGAGAGAAAACCATGATTTTGAGCTAGTTTAATCATGTTTTTGGACAAGTTTGCATGGGTTTTGATGCATAAATAATAGGGTTAAATTCCATAAATCTTACTCTTTTGGTTTTCAAGTTTTGGGGCTTTAATTTGGACAAAATGAAGTTTTTAAAAGCTTTTCGACCTCGCATTAGCTGGCTAATAGCTAGAACAGCCGGCTGATCTGTTCATAAGTTGCCCAGAAAATATTCCAGAATATGAACAACCGGTTGATAGCTAAGAACAGCCGGCTGATGGGTTTAAATTTTCCAAAAATGTTCATATCTTTATCGAAAAATGTTCATATTTTACCCAGAAATTTCCAGAATTAGAACAACCGGTTGATGGCTTAAGAACAGCCGGCTGTTGTGCTTTTATGGTGGCTGAAATAACTTTACAGAGAGCTATCAGCCGGCTGATAGGTCCTAACAGCCGGCTGATGCGCCTCTGAAAACTTTATTTCTTAAAAAAATAAGGGTCATTTAGCTGGCTGATGGCCCCAAATAACCAGCTGATTGACCCCTATTTTGCATAGTGAACTTAATCACCTTAAAATGATGTTTTAAACAACAAATTTCTTTCTCAAACGTAATGATCTAAGTTTATAAAGTAATATGAGCCAAGGGTAGAGAGAAATAACATAGAAAAGATAAGAGTAAGTATGTAGTGTGTATGTTTAGAAAATGAAAAGGTCCATAATTGAATGTTCAATTGTTGGTATGGGACAACCGTTGACTTTCCACGGTTGTGTCATGTTTTAGGATGGTAAAACATTCAACTGACCATGTAAAGCTTTTCGAAAACACCGTGTTTGTTACCGAATTTTAAGTTAGTGGACCAAGTTAGTAAGGACAGGGCCATATACTTAAAGCTTGGACAACCAAAATTCGGACCTAGTCATTTTATCTTATACTCACTTAGATAGCATACAAAAAGGGAGGATCAACATATATAAATATGAGAATAATCGTTAAAAATAGACGGGGACCTCTAAATTAAAAAGAGAAGAACCGTTATGATAGACGGGAACCTCTAAGTTTAAGAGGAGAAGAACCGTTAGCAAGAGACGGGGACCCCCAAATCCTAAGTAGAAGTGACTACTTGGCTAAATAGAACCAATCAGAAGTAGAGACGATCCATCAGTTAAAGGATGGTGATCTATAAACAAGAATAGTAATCGGATTCACTGGGGGATGCTCAAGATAGTACACAGAATAGAAATAACTTGATTGCTATAGTTTCTTATCTATTATATGCCACTAGAGTTGTATGTATGACTAACCACTGGGTGGTGCTCTCTATGCTCTTATATTTCTATTTTGATTGTTATTTCTCTAGCTTTCAGATATGTGAGAATATGTTTAGAAGTTGATGCTCATATTTATGTCTAAGAAAAGTATGCCATTCCATTTCACATGCCCTGTTTTGTATGAAATTCCATGCTAAGATTTTCTCAGAGTATGGCATGCATGAGTTTTAAGTTAAACATCACATCCATGTTTTATGTGTATAATGAGAAAGGAAATGCAGTGATTTTCTGTCCAAGGCACAGTGGTACACAACAACGAGTTTTTAAACAGGTAGTTTTTTATTACTGGGGTTTATCCTCATTACGTTGGTGTGTATCTGCTGACTAGGTACCCAGATGCCTAATAGACGAGACAAGAGTGATGGGTAGCTCGACCTTTTGAGAAGAATGATACTATATGAAATAGAAGCATATAGTTTTTACTTTTGTAAACTTATGTATGTACATCCCTTTGAAACCATTTGAAAGGTTAATTGGTATATTTTGTTTATGTATATGTACAAGGGATGAGAACAAATGTTTTAATACATGTAAGTATATGTGGATGACAAGTTAGAGCTTTTATGCTAGTAAGTTAAAGCTCACAATCTATAATAATTAGAATCGTAGATTATCATCTTTTACAAAGCTCTATCTATCATGTATGATGTTATAAGTATGTAAGTACGTGTAAATGTTTATGACTATGTTTATAGTTAATGATAAACAAGTTTTCAGTTATGAAATGTTTATTAATGATGCATGCTTCCACTGTAGTTTTGGTATGCGCGAGAGATACCTGAGAGATTGAACCCAAACATGTGTTGCTTAATTAATCAACGCGTAAAAAGTTAAAATAAATTCGAGTAGAAGTAGTAGTAACACATCAGTTCTAGATCAAAGATATATTCTATATTACAAAACTCTGATTTCTAAAGGGTCTAGAATTGGGGTGTTACAGTACTTCTTGAATTATTTTGAATTCATTCACATTCTTCGATTCAAAATTTATTTAGAGATGAAAACACACATCTTCTATGCAATCATG
This sequence comes from Senna tora, assembly GCA_014851425.1. Lineage (NCBI taxonomy): Eukaryota > Viridiplantae > Streptophyta > Magnoliopsida > Fabales > Fabaceae > Senna > Senna tora. The sequence continues at coordinate 13,487,891 of CM026261.1, read as the reverse complement.
AGTCCCATTCGAGCATTAAATACACTCGAGTTCCCAAATACAACGCGAAGAGATCTGTTTGACTAACTTGTGCAACAACATGTTTGACTTGTACTTCTTGAATTCTTTTAAGATTCAATCGCAATTTCGGTCCAAAATGTGTTTAGACATGATTTCACTCACCTTCCATGCGATCACGAGTCTCATTCGACCATTAAATCCACTCGGATTCCCAAATACAACCGGAAGCGATCGGTGTAACTCATTTGTGCATCACCACGTTTGACTTGTTCTTCTTTAATTCCTTTGGAATTTAATTTTGATTTGCCAATTAAAATTTGTTTCGACATGACATCACACACCTTCTATGTGATCACGAGTCTCATTTGAGCAATAAATCCTCTCGGATTCCCGAATACAACGCGAAGCAATCGATTTGACACACTTGTGCATCGACACGTTTCTCTTGTACTTCTTGAATTATTTCGAGATTCAATCATGATTTTCATTTCATAATGTGTTTAGACATGATTTGACACACCTTCCATGGTATCACGAGTCTCAATTAAGCATTAAATGAACTCGGATTCCAAAATACCACGCGAAGCGATCGGCTTGACTCACTTGTGCAACACCACCGTTGATTTGTACTTCTTGAAATGTTTTGAGATCCAATTGCAAATTTTTATTTAAAATGTTTTTAGACATGACTTCAAAATCCTTTCATGCGTTCACGAGTCCAATTCGGGAATTAAATCCACTCGGATTCTCAAATACAACGCGATGCCTTCGATTTGACTTATTTGTGCAACAACACGTTGGACTTGTACTTCTTGATTACTTTTGAGATTCAATCGCATTTTTCGGTTCAAAATGTGTTTAGACATGACTTCACTCACCTTCCATGCGATGACGAGTCCCATTCGAGCATTAAATCCACTTGGATTCCCATGTACAACATGAAGTGATTTGTTTGACTCACTTGTCCAACACCATGTTTGACTTGTGCTTCTTGAATTTCTTTCAAGTTTGATCGTGATTTTCCATTTAAAATATTTTTCGGCATGATTTCACAAACCTTACATGCGATCACAGTCCCATTCGAGCATTAAATCTGCTCGGATTCCCAAATACCACGCGAAGCGATCGTTGTGACTCACTTGTGTAACACCATGTTTGACTTGTACTTGTCGAATTTCTTTAAAAAATAATCGCGATTTTCCGTTTAATATATGTTTCCACATGACTTCACACACCTTCTTTGTGAACACGAGTCCGATTTGAGCATTAAATCCACTTGGATTCCCAAATAAAATAAGAATCGATCGTTTTGACTCATTTGTGCAACACCACGTTTGACTTGTTCTTCTTAAATTCCTTTGAAATTTAATCGTGGTTTTACATTTAAAGTATGTTTCAACATGACTGCACACACCTTCTATGCGGTCACAAGTCCCATTCGAGCATTAAATGCACTCGGATTCCAAAATACAACGCGAAGCGATCGGTCAGACACACTTGTGCAACAAAACGTTTCACTTATACTTCATGATTTCTTTTGAGATTCAATCGCATTTTTCAGTTCAAAATGTGTTTAGGCATGACTTCACATGCCTTCCATGTGATCAAAAATCCCATTCGAACATTAAATCCACTTGGATTCCCAAATACAACACGAAGTGATTGGTTAGACTCACTTGTGTAACAACACATTTGACTTGTATTTCCTCAATTCTTTTGAGATTCTATCGCAATTTTCATTTCAAAATGTGCTTAGACATGACTTAAGACACCTTGCATATGATTACGAGTCCCATTCGAGCCTTAAATCTACTCGGATTCCCAAGTACAACGTGTAGCAATCGGTTTGACTCAGTTGTCCAACAACATGTTTGACTTGTACTTATTCAATTATTTTGAGATTCTATCACATTTTTCGGCTCAAAATGTGTTTAGACATGACTTCACACACCTTCCAAGCAATCACGAGTCCCATTCGAGCATTAAATTCACGTGGATTCCTAAATACAACGTGAAGCGCTCGTTTTGACTCACTTGTGCATTAACACGTTTGACTTGTACTTCTTGAATTGTTTTGAGATTCAAACGCGAATTTTGGTTCAAAATGTGTTTAGACACGACTTCACACACCTTCCATGCAATCAGGAGTCCTATTCAAGCATTAATTCCTCTCGGATTCCCAAGTACAATGCGAAGCGATTGGTTTGACTTACTTGTGCAACAACACATTTGACTTGTACTTCTTGAATTCTTTTGAGATTCAATCGCATTTTTCGGTTCAAAATGTGTTTAGACAAGACTTCACACACCTTCCATGCGATCACGAGTCCCATTCAAGCATTAAAATAACTTGGAATTCCAAATACAATGCGAAGTGATAGGTTTGACTTGTACTCCGACATGACTTCACACACCTTCCATGCAAGCACGAGTCCTATTCGAGCATTAAATCCGCTTAGATTCTCAAATACAAGTCGAAGCGATCGGTGTGACTCACTTGTGCAACACCACACTTGACATGTACTTCTTCAATTCCTTGAAAACTTAATCATGATTTTCCATTAAAAATATGTTTCGACATGACATCACACAACTTCCATGCGATCAGAAGTCTCATTCAAGCGTTAAATCCACTCGAATTTCCAAATACAACACGGAGCGATCGGTTTGACTCACTTGTGCAACAACATTTTTGACTTGTATTTCTTGAATTTTTTGAGATCCAATTGTGATTTTTTGTTTAAAATATGTTTAGACATGACTTCAAACACGTACCATGTGAACACGAGTCCCATCCAAAATACAACGCGAAGCGATCATTGTGACTCACTTGTGCAATACCACGTTGGACTTGTACTTCTTGAGTTCCTTTGAAATTTAATCGCAATTTTTCCTTAAAATATGTTTTGACATCAGTTCACACACCTTCCATGCCATCATGAGTCTCATTCGAGCATTAAATTCACTTGGATTCTCGTATACAACACAAAGCGATCGGTTTGACTCACTTGTGCAACAACAGGTTTGACTTGTACTTCTTGAAATCTTTGGAGATTCAAACACGAATTTTGGTTCAAAATGTGTTTAGGCATGACTTCACACTCCTTCCACGAGATCACGAGTCCAATTCAAGCATTAAATCCTCATGGAATCCAAAGTACAACGCGAAGTGATCTGTTGGACTCACTTGTGCAACAACACGTTTCACTTGTACTTCTTGAATTCTTTTGAGATTCAATCGTGATTTTCATTTCAAAATGTGTTTAGACATGACCTGACACACCTTTCATGGTATCACGAGTCCCATTCGAGCAATAAATCCACTCGGATTCAAAAACACCATGCGTAGCGATTGATTTTAATAACTTTTGCAACACCATATTTGAGTTGTACTTCTTGAAATCTCTTGAGATTACATCGCGAATTTTGATTCAAAATCTGTTTAGACATGACTTCATAATCCTTCCATGCAATCACGAGTCCCATTCAAGAATTATATCTCCTCGGACTCCCAAATACAACGCGAACCATTCGGTTTGACTCACATGTGTAACAACGCGTTTGACTTGTACTTTCTTGAATTATTTTGATATTCAATCGCTTTTTTTGGTTTTACATTACTTCACATGCCTTCCTTGCGATCTCAAGGCCCATTCTAACGTTAAATCCTCTTGGATTCCCAAATACAATGCGAAGCATTTGGTTTGACTCACTTGGGCAATAACATGTTTGACTTGTACTTTTTGAACTCTTTTGTGATTCAATCACATTTTTCGGCTCAAAATGGGTTTAGACACGACTTCACACACCTTCTAGGCGATCACGTGTCGCATTCGAGCATCAAATCCACTCGAATTCCTAAATACAACGTAAAGCGATCAGTTTGAATCACTTGTGCAACAACACATTTGATATGTACTTCTTGAATTCATTTGAAATTCAATCGCGAATTTTCGTTTAAAATATGTTTTGACATGACTTCACACACCTTCTATGCGATAACAAGTCCTCTTCGAGCATTAAATGAACTCGAATTCCCTAATACAACGTCAAGCGATTGGTTTGAGTCACTTGTGCAACAACACGTTTAACTTGTACTTCTTGAAATCTTTTGGGATTCAATCAAGAATTTTGGTCCAAAATGTGTTCAGACATGACTTCACACTCCTTCCATGCCATGACGAGTCCCATTTGTAACATCCGCCTTTTTCAATCAATGGAATAATTGTTTGTTAACTAAATCTAACTCAATGCTTGTGCTTGATATTCATTGTAGGATTTAGGAAGCATATAGAAATGCATTATTTTAAGAAAAAAGGGTGGGAAGGACTAAAAATAAAGAGGGCTTAAGTGCATAGAAAAGTTAGTCTAAGGGGGAGAGAAATGTTATTTTCTCCCTAAGGCTTGGTGGACACCTCTTGTATGTTGGAGAAGCCAGCACCACATACACACTTACCATTCTCACTACACTTAGAGAGAAGGGAGAACACTCAAGAGGAGGATTCAAGCTTGAAATCTGATTCGGGAAAAAATCAAACCGTAGAATCAAAGCTGAACACCAACTAAACAAGAATCTAGCTTCAGATTAAGGTAATCAAGCTACCAACCTCTCTAATTTTTAAGTCAAGTTTTCAAGAAATGGCCCAAAACTGACTTTCGGATTTCTGAGCTATTTGAGAGGTTTAGAACTGCTTCCTTATGATTTTCGAACTTAGAAAGGATGTAGATGATTAATGCATGCTTGGATTTTAGCTGGAAATTAGATAATTTTGAAGGGTAAGGAAATGGGTATAGATTTTAGCTTGAGATTCAGATTTAAGCTTGTTTAACCATGTTTTTGGGCTAGTTTTTCGTGGGTTTTAACATGTTATTGATAGAAAACAAGTTAATAAAACTTCCATGACTTGAATAGTTGGAGTCTTGGTTGAATTCTTGAGAAAAGATGTTTTAAAACCTAGAAATTAACGTAGATATCGACTTCTTGGCCAAACCAGTTGACTTCCATCTTCTTTTCTGCCCAGAATGCATCCCAAGAACAGACTAGTCGACTGCCAGCCCAAACCAGTCGACTTTCGTGTCTAGAAACGAAACAGAGGCGAACGAGTCGAATGGTATGTTACAGCAGTCGACTTGCATTAAGAAGAAGGTGAAAAACATATTTAATGAGCTCCAAAAATCATGAAAGTTGGCAGGATAGAACTAGATACATGAAAGTTTTTTATTGCCTAATTTCATTAATTTTGGATCATGTTTGGTACCCTATTTGCAGACTTGAAGTTCAAGAACTTATGCAGAAAATATTTACTGGTTTTTCATACTTTCATTTAGTTGTTGATGTACCAAATGAAGGATTTATAGGCTACAATTTTATATGTGGATTCCTAAGATCCTAGATATGGGATCTGGAAATTCTCATATCCTTTGGAACTCATTTGTTATGGTTTTGGCAAGCATTTACAAAAGTCCGGTCTGCTGCCCTGTCACATCATATCGCTACTGTTAAACTAGATTTTCAGAGGGCAAACATGTGAGTTTTGAGCTAAATGTTTGTAGCCAATGATATATTATATTCATAAATATACCATAATTATTTCAGAATTTTTGGAGTTTTATAGAACAAGTTATGAGTTTACAAAGTTGGAAAATTTACAAAATGAACTTGAAACACTTTGTTTTGGAAAAGTTCTTTATTTAACACTTCAAAAACAATTTCAAATGCCCCAGGACATGCTTAAACATTATGTTCTATGTTTAGAAAGTAATATGAGCTAAGGGTAGAGAGGAATAACATAGAAAAGAGAAGAGTAACTATCTTACATATATGTGCTGCAAATAGATAGGTCCATAATCGATTGACCAATTTTCGATATGGGACGGCCGTTGGAATTTCCACGGTTGAGCCATAATTTGGGATGGTAGTACATCCAATCGATTGATGATGAAAGTGTACGAAAACACTGTGTTGGTTGTTTAATTTTAAGCTAGTAGACTCTGTATGGCCAAATCAAGAGTGGTATGCTTAAAATTAGATTAACCATGATTGGGACATAGACATTTCATCCCATATTTGTATAGATAGCATACAAAAAGGGAAGATCTACATAAACAAATATGAGAATAACCGTTAAAAAGATACAGGGACCTCTAAGTTTAAGAGGAGAAGAACCATAAAAAAGAGATGGAGATCTCCAAATTTTAAGTAGAAGTGACTCCCTTGGCTAAGTAGTACCAACCAGAAATGGATACGATCTACCGAGAGAAGCGGGTGATCCACAACAGAAGTTGAGATACGATCTACCAAGAAAAGGGGTGATCTCATAGTACTCGGATCAACTGGGGGACGCTCCAGATAGTACACAGAACAAAAATAACTTAATTGCTACAGGTTCTTACTTACTAATAGCCACTAGAAGTGTATCTATGAGTATCCACTGGGTGGTGTTCCCTATGCTCATATGTTTTTCATGAAATGGGGCAAAGGCCCATATGTTTTATAATGTTTGTTATTTCTCTACCATTCAAACATGTAAGATCATGTCTAAGAAGTATGTGCCATATTAAATGTCTTATGACATGTAAGTATGCCATTCCATTTCATATGCCCTAACATGTGAGAATTTCCATGCTAAATATTTTATGAAGAGTATGACATGCATAAGTTTTAAGTCAAAGATCACATCCATGTTTTATATATATGATGAGAAAGGAATGCAGAGATTTCTGTGCTAGGCACAGTGGTACACAACAATGAGTTTGAAAACAGGTAGTTTTGATTAGTGGGGTTTATCCTCATTACGTTGGTGTGTATCAGCTGACTAGGTACCCAAATGCCTACGAGACGGGGTTGGTGCGATGGGTAGCCTGACTTTTGAAAAGAAGCGGACAAGATAGTTTAGATGCATAGGCAAAGGTTTTTTGCCGTACTATATTCAGCCGTTACCTATTGTATTAGGCAACGGTTTTTTGTTCCTATGGCAACAAGTGTAAAAAATCGTTCCCTATACTTTATCCATCGGAAACGGTTTTCAAGTTTCGAATTGGCAACATTTGTTAACCGTTGCTCTTTTCAGCAACAAAGGTTACCTGTTGCCTATTCGTTGTGGCCACAGCATAAAACTGTTGCCTAACGTTTGATCATTAGGCAACATTTTTTGTCATTCTGTAAATGTTATTTGGAACAACATTTCAAAACTGTTTCCTAAAAGATTGAGCAACAAGTTCTTTTTTAAGCATTTTTAGAAACAGTTTTTAAATAAATATAAACAAATGAATTATAAAATTATTTCCTAATATCATACACTAACATTAAACTCATTTTACATTCAATAAAATATATATTCAAATCAAGTGTCATCATAGAAAAGTAATATAACCCTACAATATTTTCACATAAAGTTTCAACAAAATGTTCCCAAGATTCAAATGAGATACATATCCAACAAAAAAGTGATATCATAGAAAAGTTTAATAAAAGTTCACAAAATTAATAAGCATCCAAAATATATATTAAAGGTCTTCGATTCATAAATAGGCTTCATAAAAACTTGTATCCTTTTCACTAAGTTGTCCCTGCATAAAAAAATGACACATTATTAGAAATCTAAAATGTAATAAGAATGAAACATCTTGATTTGAAAAAAATTATATAATTAAAGAAACTCTCGTTTTCCTCAGACAATATAAATGTGAGCTTGTAAACTCTAAAGCCACTCCACAATGAACCAACCACCCTCTAGTAAATTTGCTAATACAATACTAATTGATTTGCATTAACTGTGCATTCTTAGTCAAAATAATGAAAGGATGTGATCATTGCGGTATTATCTCACAATATTCAAATGGATTATTGGGAGATAATACCACTCCACAAAACTCTAAAGCCACTCCACAAGGTAGAAATTGCTATATGCAACAAAACCTTATGATAATAATCATACTACCTTGTCCACCATGCATCCAGGTTGCTGCTAATAAGTGAAAGCACCAACGAAACGCATTGCTGTAGGAAGAGGAACAAAAAATCATAACCATAACAATCACAATAAAAGAAAATTGCAGTTAAAAATAATGATATAATATAAATAATGAAACCTCTTCTGTTAAACTGAGATGAAATCGCTTTTTAAGGTTTGGTATCGTCCATGAGCCACCTTTAAAGCATGGGAAACTCGAGTCCTGATTCCAACAATTAGAAATAGAAATTCAGGTAAAAATAAATACAACATAATTAATAAGTATCTCATTGTCTTATTCTCTGATGGTGATAGCCGCAGACATGCATAAATACATTGACTCAAGTACATGCAAAGTTTTAGAGACAAGATTAAGGGTAACTTAGAGTAGGAGAAAACTAGAATTTGACTGTTGCTACATGAGGCAGCCAGCAAGGTTTCAACAAGCTAAGATCCATAATTGGAGTTCGACAAAGCAAAATTAGCATTCTACTGGGCATAACTCCCTATCTAGGTGATGTTGACTAACCTTCTTATGGTTTCATATATTAACACTTCATTCTCAAAGGTTGTTCAATCTAGACTTTGTATAATAATTGAACTCTAAATTAAAGCAAACAAAAACATAATGTCATTAATAAAAAAATGAATTAGTTGCAATATTAAGAAAAAAAATGAGCCATTGATTTGCAAGAAAGAAGAAAAAAAGTTTGTGGTAAGAACTAAGAACTCAATCCTTATTCTAATTGCTACAAGGCTCCAAAAAATGAGCCAATTTGTATCAGGAATTCAACGCGTATAACAAGATAGTCACATCATCATTATATTGAAAGATTGGATCATAATGCAGAAAGTTATTAAGATGCTAATATAGATACATAATGGTAGCATCTTTGATATATGTAAGACTTACAGATCTTGACAAGAAGAAAGTTATTGCATTTTAACTAATCATTTATAAAGAAGAAATATATTGGATTACCTCATAGAAGACAACAACTGCGAAAATATGACTCTCCATGTCTGCTAGTGTAAGCTAATATGCCCAAGCCTCTAATAAATTGTTCCCTGCCCATGACAATAAGTAAAAACATGTTCTCCTATTGGCATATTCTACTACAGTAAAAAGGCTTGCCAATAATACAATCAAATCTCTTTAAACATTCACCATTCCTTATAGACAAAAATAACAAAATTAATTAAATTAAAAGAAGAAAAAGAGATTAGATTCATTTAAAGTATAAACTGGATAGTGCATCATGTGCTTGTCCAATAGAAGAAGAAAAAAAAGTGGGTAAACTTCTTCACCTTTTGGACTCATTTCATCCATGAGTCAATTACTGTTATAGACTACAAGCAATAAACATGTGTGTTAGAGTTAGAGAAAGTGGACAAGTGTTAATTTTAGGCGTATGTGTGTGTGTATGTATACCAAGTCGGCTACACAAATTCATAACTGTTTTTGGTTGTGCCTTTAGCAAATTGGTTGTGTATGTCTTTATTTCCATGCATTTCTTCAACTTTCCTATCACATGTGATGTATATAAGTAAGAACGTATGTGTATGACTATATTTCAAATATATTTGTATATATATATAGAAACATAAATACGAAGAAGTTTTTAATCATGGTATATTATCAATGATTGTTTGTATGCTTCCGTGTTTTATGTATGCGTAAGAGATACCCGAGAGATAGAACCCTAACTAAATCCACTATTTAATTAATATGGAAAAAGTTTTCATAAATTCGGGTAGAAGGAGAGAAGTAACGCACCGGTTTCGATTAAAAATATGTTCTATATACTCAAACTCTGATTTCTAAATGGGTCTGGAACTGGGTGTTACACCAATCGAGCAATAAATCCACTCGGATTCCCGAATACAACACGAAGCAATCGTTTTGACTCACTTGTGAAACAACATGTTCGACTTGTACTTCTTGAATTCTTTTGTGATACAATCGCGATTTTCCGTTTAAATTATGTTTCGACATGACATCACACACCTTCCATGCGATCACGAGTCCCATTCGAGAATTAAATCCACTCGGATTCATGAATACAACATGAAGGAATCATTTTGACTCACTTGTGCAACATGTTTGACTTGTACTTGTTGAATTATTTTGAGATTTAATCGCGATTTTTCGTTTAAAATATGTTTCGACATGGCTTCACCCACCTTCCATGCGATCACGAGTCCCATTCGAGAATTAAATCCACTTAGATTCATAAATACAACGTGAAGCGATCGGTTTGACTCACTTGTGCAACAACACTTTTGACTAGTACTTCCTGAATGCTTTTGAGATTCAGTCGCATTTTCCGATTCAAAATGTGTTTAGACATGACTTCACACACCTTCAATGTGACCATGAGTCCCATTCGAGCATTAAATCCACTCGAATTCCCAAATACAACACAAAGCGATCAATTTGACTCGCTTGTGCAACAACACGTTTGACTTGTACTTCTTGAAATCTTTTGAGATTCAGACATGAATTTTGGTTCAAAATGTGTTTAGACGTGACTTCAGACTCCTTCCACACGATCATGAGTCCCATTCGAGCATTAAGGGTACACTTGGTATAGATGCACATATGTAAAGTACTGTAGATTAAAAAGAAAGTACTATAGAGAAAAGTGTTTGGTATGAAAAAATATGATGTAAAGTTTGTAAAATGATGTAATGGAAAAGACAAAAATCCCCTTAGTATTATTATGTTATAAAAAAAATAATTATTTGTAAAATCATTAAATTGAGTACGTGGAGTATTGGGCGCATCATCCAACGTCTCTTTCTTTCTTCTTCACCTTCATCAACGCATCCTCTGCCTCTTGTTTCAATTAATTATCTACCTAGTCCTCTCTCTCTCCCATCCCAATAATAATTGATTGAACTTGAAGGCCAAGAATAATATCCCTAATAATTCTTCACCTTTCATAACCCCCACATATCTTGACTATTATTTTCATCCAACTTTCTCTCTCCATTGTCCTCTGCCATGGAAGATAATTGCAACACAGGGCTATGTCATGGACTGGGGACGCAAGGCTATACGCCAAAGAAGAAGAAGAAGCAAGTGGGTTCGCTGAACCTACCCTTTGAGCTTTGTCCCGAATTAAGCAGAGATGATTATGATTATCACAACAGTAGTGTTAATGACAAGTGCAGAAAGAAACTAAGTCTCACGAAGGACCAATCCGCCTTGCTCGAACGAGAGTGGAAGAGAGAGACGGTGTGAAGAGAGTGAGAGACGAGAGTGCAAGAGACACAGCACAACCAAAAAGTGGAAGCAAGGGTAGTTCGGTCATTTTCATTTATGGCCAAAGTCAAACCCTTCAACAGTGTTTTCTTCGTGAAGACTTACCAAACACAAGATTATTTTGAAAAATTTGAAAATGCATGTAAAACACTTTGTGATATACCAAACGTAGCCTAAATCCACCCAGCTTCCCAAATATAACGCGAAGCGATCAGTTTTGACTCAGTTGTGCAACAACTTGTATTTCTTAAATTCTTTTGAGACTCAATTGCGATTATCCATTTAAAATATGTTTCGACATGACTTCACACCCCTTCCATGTGATCACGAGTCCCATTCAGGATTTAAATCCACTCGGATTCCCAAAATACAATGCGTAGCGATCGATTTGAATCACTTGTGTAACAACACGTTTGACTTGTACTTCTTGAATTCTTTTGAGATTCAATCGCATTTTTCAGTTCAAAATGTGTTTAGACATGACTTCACACACCTTCCTTACGATCACGAGTCCTATTCGAGAATTAAATAAACCTGGATTCCCAAATACAACGCGAAGTGATCGGTTTGACTAACTTGTGGAACAACACATTTGACTTGAACTTCTTCAATTCTTTTGAGATTAAATCGCGATTTTCATTTCAAAATGTGTTTATACATGACTTCACACACCTTCCATGCGGTCACAAGACCCATTCTAGCATTAAATCCACTCGGATTTCCAAATACAACGTGAAGCGAACGGTTTGACTCACTTGTGCAATACGACGTTGGACATGTACTTGAATTCATTCCAAATTCAATCACGATTTTTCGTTTGAAATATGTTTTGACATGACTTAACACACCTTCTATGTTATCACGAGTCTCATTCGAGCATTAAATCAACTCGAATTTCGAAATACAACGCGAATTGATCGGTTTAACTCACTTGTACATCAACACGTTTGACTTGTACTTCTTGAATTCTTTTGAGATTTAATCACGATTTTCAATTTGAAATATGTTCCAACATTACTTCACATGCCTTCCATGTGATTATGAGTCCCATGCAAGAATTAAATTCACTCAGATTCATAAATACAACTCGAAGCGATCGGTTTGACTCACATGTGCAACAACACGTTTGACTTGTACTTCTTCAATGCTTTTGAGATTCAATCGCATTTTTTGATTCAAAATTTGTTTAGACATGACTTCACACACCTTCCATACGATCATGAATCCCGTTCAAGCATTATGTCTACTTGAATTCCCAAATACAATTCGTAGCGATCGGTTTGACTCACTTGTGCAACAACACGTTAGACTTGTACTTCTTGAAATCTTTCGAGATTCAAATGCAAATTTTAGTTCAAAATGTGTTTAGACATGACTTTAGACTCTTTCCAAATGATCATCAGTCCCATTCGAGAATTAAATCCCCTCGGATTCCGAAATACAACGAGAAGCGATTGGTTTGACTCATTTGTGCAACAACTTGTATTTCTTGAATTCTGTTGAGACTCAATTGCGATTTTCCATTTAAAATATGTTTCGACATGACTTCACATTCCTTCCATTCGATCATGAGTCCCAATCAAGAATTAAATCCACTCAGATTCCCAAAATACAACGCGAAGTAATTGGTTTGACTCACTTGTGCAACAACTCGATTGACTTGAACTTCTTCAATTGTTTTGAGATTCAAACGTGAATTTTGGTCCAAAATGTATTCATACATGACTTCACACTCCTTCCATGCGATGGTGAGTCCCATTCGAGCTTTAAATGAACTCGGATTCCCAAATACAACGTGAAGCGATCGGTTTGACTCACTTGAGCAACAACACGTTTGACTTGTACTTCTTGAAATCTTTTGAGATTCAATCATGAATTTTGGTCCCAAATGTGTTTAGACATGATTTCACACTCCTTCCATGCGATCACGAGTCCCATTCGAGTATTAAATCCACTCGGATTCTAGAATACATTGTGTAGCAATCGTTTTAACTCACTTGTGCAACAACATGTTTGAGTTGTACTTCTTGAATTCTTTTGAGACTTAATCCCGATCTTCCGTTTAAAATATGTTTCAACATGACTTAACAAACCTTCCATGCAATCACGAGTTCCATTCTTGCATTAAATTCACTTGGATTTCCAAATAGAATGCGAAGTGATCGGTTTGACTCACTTGTGCAACAACACGTTTGACTGGTACTTCTTGAATTCTTTTGAGATTTATATTGCGATTTTCCGTTTAAAATATGCTTCTACGTGACATCACACTCCTTTCGTGCGATCACTAGTCCCATTCAAGCTTTAAATGAACTCGGATTCACAAATACAACGCAAAGCTATCTGTCACGACCCCCGTCCGGGGAGGCCATGACCGGCATAGATCGAAGGTGGGACCCCTCATCTATAAGCCTTCCAGTTCTGACACATAACCTAATCATGCACGGAACAATTTTTAATTATGAAATGAAACAAAAAATAATGTTCTTTTACAAATCAAATAATAAAATTATATATATTAAAGACGCATGATCGTACCTCTAGACTAATAGAGCTTACCTCCAGAATCTTACTTTAACTTATACAAATACAAAATGAATTACAACATTAACATAACACTTTCTTGAACACAATGTGGGCCTTGAGAACTAACGCCTTGCTAATTCAAGACCTATCACTTGTTCTGAACCTATCTCTAAAAATAGTAGCAAATGAGGGGTGAGTTATACGACTCAGTGAGGGACTAACTAATCCTAGGGGTAGTATGGGGCATTACTACGACTAGGGAGAGGTAACAACAACTTACACATGCAACATGCCTAATGCATATCATGTATCATGCAACATATACAAATTGAGAGTGCATCGTCCAAATCATAACATATACAACCATTACAATTAGTTCTTCATAATTTCCCATGCACACATAGGGTTCACTTTTAACCGTCATCTAAATCCATCAAATAAACGAGACACATCCAACACACGGTCAAACACTTTCCAATCAAAATAACCAGACAAAAGAACTCATTCGAATACAAATCAAATCATACCATTTCAGGTCACAATTAGCTCATTCAAATACAATTCAAACCATACATATATTGGTGGTGGGATGTTGGCCATGGGTTTTTGAAAGTCCTTGAACGCCTGGAGTAACAAAGAGGCTGAGTTGGAAATATTTTTATTTTAGAATATCTGTTTTCGCAATCCCTGTCCAAGGTTTTTACATGTCGCCAGAGGTTTAATCAACACATGAAAGTATTTAGAGAATTTATATATAAATTGTAAGTAAAGTGTTTTGGAAATTTAGAACAAGAAATAGAAAATTTTTTTAAGAAGAAAAGTCTTGAAATATTACCTCTGAGTTTTAGGGGAGGCATTAGGGAGTTTCATCAAAATATGAACTTGTAGAGGTAGACATCCATATCCTACCTCTTATTCTTCAAAAAAACAAACAATGACTTATAACTTTATTAACAAGACCCCCTAATGAAGTTTGACTCACTTGTGTAACAACACGTTTGACTTGTACTTCTTGAAATCTTTCAAGATTCAATCGCGAATTTTGGTTCAAATGTGTTTATAAATGACTTGACACACCTTCAATGCAATCACGAGACCTATTCAAGCATCAAATCCACTCAGATTTCCAAATACAACGCGAAGCGATCGGTTTGACTCACTTGTGTAACAAAACGTTTGACTTGTACTTCTTGAATTCTTTTGAGATTCAATTGCGAGTTTCCGTTTAAATTATGTTTGGACATGACTTCACACACCTTCTATGCGATCACATGTCTCAATCAAGCATTAAAACCTCATGGATTTCAAAATACAACGCCAAGCGATCGGTTTAACTCATTTGCGCAACAACACGTTTGACTTGTACTTCTTGAATTCTTTTGAGATTCAATTGCAATTTTCCATTTAAATATGTTTCTACATAACTTCACACTCATTTCGTGCGATCAGGAGTCCAATTTGAGAATTAAATGCACTCGGATTTTCGAATACAACGAGAAGCGACCGGTTTGACTCACTTTTGCAGCAACACGTTTGACTTGTACTTCTTGAATTCTTTTGAGATTCAATTTCGATTTTTCATTTAAAATATGTTTAAACATAACTTCACACACCTTCAATGCGATCATGAGTCCTATTGGAGAATTAAATCCACTCAGATTTCAAAATACAACAGTAGCCATCGGTTTGACTCACTTGTGGAACAATATGCTTGACTTGTACTAGAATTCTTTTGAGATTCAACTGTGATTTCCATTTAAAATATCTTTCCACATGAGTTCACACACCTTACATACGATCACGAGTCCCATTTGAGCATTCAATCCACTTGGATTCCCAAATACAATGCAAAGCAATCAATTTGACGTACTTCTACAACAAGTTTGACTTGTACTCCTTGAATTCTTTTGAGATTCAATTGCGATTTTGTGTTTAAAATATGTTTTTACATGACTTCACACTCCTTCCATGCGATCACGAGTGCCATTCGAGATTTAAATCCACTCGGATTCCCAAATACAAAGCGAAGCGATCGGTTTTACAAACTTGTGCAACAACACGTTTGACTTGTACTTCATCAACTCTTTTGAGATTCAATTGCGATTTTCCATTTAAAATATGTTTCGATAAGACTTCACACACCTTTGATGTGATCACGAGTCCCATTTGAGCTTTAAATGCACAAGGATTCTCAAATACAACGCGAAGCGATTGATTTGACTCACTTGTGCGAAAACACGTTTGACTTGTACTTGTTGAATTCTTTGAGATTCAATTGCGATTTTCCATTTAAATTATGTTTCTACATGACTTCACACACCTTCCATGCGATCAAGAGTCACAATCGAGAATTAAATCCACTCAGATTTTTAAATAAAATGTGAAGCGATCGATTGGACTCACATGTGCAACACCATGTTTGACTTGTTCTTCACACTCCTTCCATGCGATCTCGAGTCCCATTTGTGAATTAAATCCACTCGGATTCCAAAATACAACGCGAAGCGATCGGTTTGACTCGTACAATAACACGTTTGACTTGTACTTCTTGAATTCTTTTGAAAATCAATCATCTTTTTCCATTTAAAATATGTTTCAACATGACTTCACACATCTTCCATGCGATCACGAGTTCCATTTGAGCATTAAATCCACTCGAATTCCCAATTACAACGCAAAGAGATCAGTTTGACTCACTTGTGCAACAAGTTTGACTTGTACTTCGTGAATCCTTTTGATATTCAATTGCAATTTTATGTTTAAAATAAGTTTTGACATGACTTCACACTCCTTCCTTGCGATCACAAGTCCCATTCGAAAATTAAATCCACTCGGATTCCCAAATACAAAGTGAAGCCATCGGTTTCACTCACTTGTGCTACAACACGTTTGACTTGTAGTTCTTGAATTCTTTTAAGAGATTCATTTGTGATTTTCTATTTAAAATATGTTTCGACAAGACTTCACACACCTTCAATGCGATCACGAGTTACCGTCGAGAACTAAATCCACTGGGATTCCCAAAAACAACGCCAAGTGATCGGTTTGACTCACTTGTGCAACAACATGTTTGACTTGTACTTTTTGAATTCTTTTGAGATTCAATCATGAATTTCATTTAAAATTGTGTTTAGACTTGAGTTGACACAGCTTCCATGATCACGAGTCTATTTCGAGCATTAAATCCACTCGGATTCCCAAATAGAATGCGAAGCGAACGGTTTGACTCAGTTGTACAACAAAATGTTTTACTTGTACTTCTTGAATTAATTTAAAAGTAAATCACCATTTTCCATTTAAAATATGTTTCAACATGATTTCACATACCTTCCATGCGATCACGACTTCCATTCAAGCATTAAATCCACTCAGATTCACAAATTCAACACAAAGCGATCGATTTGACTCACTTGTTCAACAACAAGTTTGAATTGTACTTCATGAATCCTTTTGGGATTCAATTGCAATTTTTTGTTTACTTGATATGTTCTTGCTAAAATCGAGGGTACAGAACTAAAGTTTTCTTGCTTTTTGATGAATATACTTGATATGTTCTTGCTGAATTTTGTGTGGTTTATTGTTGAGATGGACTGTGAATTGTTCAAACCCTATTTTATGACATGCTTAGAGATTAGATTACGCAAATAGATTTTGGAAAAGAAGAAAGATGGGCACTTGAAGTAGTGATGAAATGATGTGTAAGGAAGATTTTCACTTAATTTAAGTTGCTAAATTTTGTGTTCTTACTGTGAGATTCAAGTGAAATCATAAAATTGGGTTTGTAAAATGTGTATGATGATAATGTGTGGATGAAAGAGGTCATAATTGAATAGGAAGGTTGAAATCATAAAAACAGAAACTTAAGGGACTAAACTGAAATAACTTGACAAATTGAGACTAATTGTTAAAGATTTTCAATTCTCTGATGGTTTAGGTGCTAGAAACATGATGAGTAAAGTTTATTTATTCTATAAGTAATTGTGTTGAGGTTTTGGGAGATTAAAACTCAACAAAGCTTGAATTTGGTATGCTCAAGGACTTTATTGTAACCAAATTCTATTTTCTGGTTTTCTTGGCAAACCTATGGTGTTCTAAGCTGGTATAAGTTTGAAACCTTACTGTACAAGTCTTAGTTACCATTGTAAACTATTTTATGAGGTTATGGAAGTCCAGAAATGATTTTAACTTGAATTTGGCATGCTTAGGGACTTATATACACTAGATTCATATTTTATGATTTTGTATGCAAAATGTTGAGCATGTTATAATTTGTGGTATAATACTTGCCATGAGTTCTTTTGGTGCAAAGAATGGCCAGATTTGAAAATGGGTCTTATTAGGGACCAAAATGAAAAGAAAATTGGAATTTTCTATTTGATCTTGTTTTGATGTTAATTCTGGAAAAATTACTTTTGTGAGTATTGAACATAGTATATATGAATGATATAGCTTGTTTTGTGAACCTTGGATGAATTAGAATGATGAAATTGCCTTGAAATTGAAAGAATCAATGGTAAAGGACTCAATTGACATAATTTGATTCTTTGGGCATGAATTGTAAATGTTAATACTTGACTTGGGCTATGATAGCTAGTCTGAAGGATGATGACGATTGTTTATGGCTGAGAACATGATTTAAGATGCCTATATGTGATATTATGATAGTTGCTTGTGATGCACGAAAGAGTTGACATTTCTTTGACTTGGCAACTAAGTTGACTTAAATGTTGTCATATCATTGAAGTGTGTGGCATCCAACTATATTGTGTTTATGCATGGACATTTAGGATAAAAATGTGGAAAATCATGCATGCAAAAGTGTGTATGACACTATATATGTATATACATGTGAATGTATGGCATCTTGGAAGTTGTGAGTTTGCTAAATGCAATTGAGTGGGCGAGGGTCATTTGAATAAATGATATTTACAATTGAAAAAACATTACCATGGATATTTTATATATAATTTGGATGAAAATAACACACTAGGCTGGCTAGGAATGAGTCCGGGACGTAGCTGTCTAGCAACTAGTGAGGAAAGACCCAATCCGGGACTGGTGATCATAAGGTTCTAACTTGTGTGCACAGCGGGGGACGTCCTAGAATGTTAGGTAATTCTTTATGTGCCTTATTTGCGGACTCCACTTTATTGGTAAGTCGAATTGTCCTTTTTCATGAGATTGCTTTTGTCCTGAGTGACATGGATTTTGGTAATTGTTTATATTAGTTAATCAGGTCTGAGATGAATATGGATTTGTGGCACTACTAGTTTTAATGGGTCTGAGATGGATCCGAGATTTGTGGCACTACTGAATTAATGGAATATATCATGCATACTGTATGCTTGAATTATTTGTGTTAATTCTTCATATGCATGACTGTGGTACATACATATATCCTGATTACTATGATTCAACTTGTATCTGGCAATACTTGTTGATCTTACCCTCCCTATTTGTGGAAATATCTTGAAATTGATAAATATGCATAATCCTGTACGCAGTATTGTGGTTTGCCTATACTTCTATATGATTGAAAATGCAAAGGGAAAGTTTTCTATATTCAGAGTAATGCGGCTGGACCACAAACGGATTTTTAAAACATTGGTAATCATCGTTACTGGGATTTTATATCTCATTACTAGGATTTCATATCTCATTACATTAGTGTGTTCAAATGGACAGATATCACCTTATGCGGGAGATAGAGGCGAAGTGGGTGGAGGTACCCTTCCTTTGTAGTTCTTTGGTCATGAAGTAGTTAAACATCATCTTCTGCCTACCTGTGGAAGACCCGCCTTTGCCATTTAAGTAGAACGGAAGGCAGTAGTTACATTTTGACTATAGTACTGACTACCACTTGAATTCTCGGTTTGACTCACTTGAGAAACAACATGTTCGACTTGTACTTCTTGAATTCTTTTGAGATTCAATCACAATTTTCATTACAAAATGTGTTTACACATGACTTGACACACCTACCTTGCGATCACGAGTCCCATTCGAGCATTAAATCGACTCGGATTCCCAAATACAACGCGAAGCGATCAGTTTGACTCTCTTGTGCAACACAATGTTTGACTTGTACTTCTTAAATTCTTTTCAAATTCAATCACGATTTTCTGTTTTAAATATGTTTCGACGTGACTTCACACACCTGCCATGCGATCATGAGTACCATTCAAGCATTAAATCCACTTAGATTACTAGAAACAATGTGAAGCGATCGGTTTGACTCAGTTGTCCAGCACCATGTTTGACTTGTATTTAATGATTTCTTTTCAAATTCAATCGCGATTTTCCGTTTAAAATATGTTTGACATGACTTCACACACCTTCCATGCGAGCATTTGTCCAATTTGAGCATTGTTTCCTCTCGGATTCCCAAATACAACGCGAAGCGATCGATTTCACTCACTTGTGCAACATGTTTGACTTGTACTTGTTGAATTCTTTTGGCATTCAATCGTGTATTTTGGTTCGAAATGTGTTTATACATGACTTCCCTCTCCTTCCATGCGATCACGAGTCCTATTCGAGCATTAAATCCACTCAGATTCCCAAATACAACGTAAAGCGATGAGTTTGACTACGTTGGGCAACAAAACGTTTAACTTGTACATCTTGAATTCTTTTGAGATTCAATCGTGATTTTCATTTCAAAAAATGTTCGGACATGACTTGACACACCTTTCATGCGATCTCGAGTCCCATTCGAGCATTAAATACACTCGGATTCCCAAACACAACTCGAAGCGATCGGTATGACTCATTTGTGCAATAATACCTTTGACTCGACATCTTGAAATCTATTGAGATTCAATCGGAAATTTTGGTTTTAGATTTGTTTAGACATGACTTCACACTCCTTCCATGCGATCATGAGTCCCATTCGAATATTAAATCCACTCAGATTCCCAAATACAACGTGAAGCAAACAGTTTAACTCACTTGTGCAACAGCAAGTTGACTTGTACTTCTTGAATTCTTTAGAGATTGAATCACGATTTTCATTTTAAAATGTGTTTAGACATGACTTGGCACACATTCCATGCCATCACGAGTCCCATCCAAGTATTAAATCCACTCTAATTCCTAAATATAACGCGAAGCGATCGGTTTGACTCATTGCTGCATCACCACATTTGACTATTGCTTCTTGAATTCTTGAAAAATTCAGTCGCTACTTTCTGTTTAAAATATGTTTCGACATGACTTCACACACCTTCCATGCGATCACGAGTCCCATTCGAGCATTAAATTAACTTGTATTTCCAAATAAAATGCGATGCGATCAGTTTGACTCACTTGTGCAACAACACGTTTGACTTGGACTTCTTGAAATCTTTTGATACTCAATTGCAAATTTTGGTTTAAAATGTGTTTAGACATGACTTCACACTCCTTCATGCGATCATGAATCCAATTTAAGCATTAAATCCACTCTGATTCCAAAATACAACGTGAAGCGATCGATTTGACTCACTTTTGCAACAAGTAGTTTTTCTTGAATTATTTTGAGATTCAATTGAGATTTTCTGTTTAAAATATGTTTTGACATGACTTCAGAATCCTTCCATGCGATCACGAGTCCCATTCGAGAATTAAATCCACTCGGATTCACAACTACAACGCGAAGCAATCGGTTTGAATCACTAGTGCAACAACACCTTTGACTTGTAGTTCTTGAATTCTTTTGAGATTCAATCATGTTTTTCGGTTCAAAATGTGTTTAGACATGGCTTGACACACCTTCCATGCAATCAGGAGTCCCATCCGAGCATTAAATCCACTTGGATTCCCAATTACAATGCGAAGAGATTGGTCTAACTCTTTTATGCAACAACACATTTGACTTGTACTTATTGAATTCTTTTGAGATTCAATCGCGATTTTCCGTTTAAAATATGTTACGGTATGACTTCACACACCTTCCATGCGATAACGAGTCCCATTCGAGCGTGCAATCCACTCAGATTCCCAATTACAACGCAAAGCGATTAGTTTGACTCGTTTGTGCAACAACACGTTTGACTTGTACTTCTTGAATTCCTTTGAGATTCAATTTCAATTTTTCGTATAAAATATGGTTCTGCATGACTTCACTCTCCCTCCATGCGATCAAGAGTACCATTCGAGCATTGTACTTGTGCAACAACACATTTGACTTGTACTTATTGAAATCTTTTGAAATTCAATCGCATTTTTTGGTTCAAAGTGTGTTTAGACTTGACTTCACACACCTTCTAGCCGATCACAATTCCCATTCGAGCATTAAATCCACATGGATTTCCAAATACAATGCCAAGTCATCGGTTTGACTCACTTGTGCAACAACACATTTGACTTGTACTTCTTGATTTCTTTTCAGATTTAATCGCGATTTTCATTTCAAAATATGTTTAAACATGACTTCACACACCTTCAAGCAATCACGAGTCTCATTCGAGCATTAAATCCACTCGGATTTCCAAATACAACGCGAAGCGATCAGTTTAATTCACTTGTGCAATACCACGTTTGACTTGTACTTCTTGAATTCTTTTGAAATGCAATCGCGATTTTCCATTTAAATTATGTTTCGACATGACTTCACACACCTTCCCTGCGATCACGAGTACCATTCAAGCATTAAATCCACTCGGATTCCTAAAACAAAGTAAAGAGATCGGTTTGACTCACTTGTGCAACACCACGTTTGACTTGCACTTCTTCAATTTGTTTGAAATTCAATTGTGATTTTCCGTTTAAAATGTCTTTGGACATGAATTCACACTCCTTCCATGCAACTAGGAGTCCCACCCGAGCATTATTTGCACTTGGATTCCCAAATACAAAACGAAGCGATCGGTTTGACTCACTTGTGCAACAACACGTTTGACTTGTACTTCTTGAATTCTTTTCAGATTAAATCGCGATTTTCATTTTAAAATATGTTTCCACGTGACTTCACACTCCTTCAATGTATTCACGAGTCCATTTGATAATTAAATCCACTCGGATTCCCAAATACAATGCGAAATGATTTGTTTGACTCACTTGTGCAACATGTTTAACTTGTACTTCTTGAATTCTTTTGAGATTCAATCACGATTTTCCGTTTAAAATATGTTCCTACATGACTTCAAATTCTTTCCATGTGATCACGAGTCCTATTCGAAAATTAAATCCACTCGAATTCCAAATACAACTCGGAGCAATCGGTTTGACTCACTTGTTCAACGTTTGACTTGTACTTCTAGAATTCTTTTGAGATTTAATCGCATTTTTCGGTTCAAAATGTGTTTATACATGACTTACACTCTTTCCATGCGATCACGAGTCCCATTCGAGCATTTAATCCACTCGAATTTCCAAATATAATGCGAAGTGTAACACCCCAGTTCCAGACCCTTTAGAAATCTGAGTTTGAGTATAAAGAACATATCTTTGATCTAGAACCGGTGTGTTACTTCAACTTCTACTCGAATTTATTTCAGCTTTTTACCTGTTAGTTAATTAAGCAACATATGTTTGGGTTTAGTCTCTCAGGTATCTCTCGCAAATACCAAAACTACTACAGAAGCACGCATCATAAATAAATATTTCATAAATGAAAACGTCTTTATCATTACTTATTAACATATTCATAAACATTTACACATACTTATAACATTAAACATGATTGATAGAGCTTTGTAAAAGATGATAATCTACAATTGTAACAATTATAGATTATGACCTTTAACTTACTAATTCGTAAAAGGTCTAACTTTTCATCCACATATACATAAATGTCTTAAAACATTTGTTCTCATCCCTTGCATATATATGCATATACAAAATATACCAATTAACCTTCCAAAAATATATACTAAGGTTAATGGTTACAAAGGGATGTACATACATTTTACATCATTAAACGCTTCCTGACACTCTTAATTCCATTATGCGGGTTGATTCTTCTTGAGAAGCTTGAGTAGAGGAGTACAAGTTGCTATCAAGTTCGGTATGAAACGGGCAATGTAATTCACTTTGCCCAGGAAGCTTCGTACTTTCTGCTCTAAAATAGGTGGTGGCATATCTCTGATAGCCCTGATCTTGTCTGGGTCTACCTCGATCCCCTTTCGACTTACAATGAAGCTAAGGAGCTTTCCAGACTGAGCCCCAAAAATGCATTTACTCAAATTGAGCCGCAGTTTGAACTTTCGTAGCCTATCAAATAGCTTTCTCAAGACTTTGAGATGACTCTCATTTTCGGTCGATTTGGCTACCATATCGTCCACATAGACTTCTACTTCCTTGTGGGTCATGTCATGGAATAGAACCACTATAGCTCATTGGTATGTAGCCCCAGCATTTTTTAACCCATAAGGCATGACCTTATAACAATAGGTCCCCCACTGTGTAATGAAAATGATTTTAACTTTATCTTTAGGATGCATGGGTATTTGGTTGTAACCAGAGTACCCGTCCATGAACAAGTAACGGAAACTGCTAGCGGTATTGTCTACCAAGACATCTATATGTAGAAGCGGAAAGTCAACTTTAGGGGAGGCCTTATTGAGGTCCCTGTAAAACTTTCTCATCCTTCTTTGGAACAAGGTTTTTAAATATTTGGGTTCGGGAGTCTGTTTGAGATAAGGGGAAGGTGTTAGACACCCCTCTTCCCCCGTCCGAAGACGGTTACCCAAAACATTAATACTTAAATTGTTTAGCCTTAAAATATTGGAAAAAGGAACCCAAAACACAAAATAAGGAAGAAAACAAGGGCGGACTTGGCCTAGGATAAGAGCCTAGGGCCTACGTACCCTTAAAGAGGGATCAAAGTCCACGTAGTTCGTGTGGCATGCAAGTGTGTGGGTGTGGGGGGAGGCTCATCAGGCAAAAGCTCAGATGGCCTCCCAGTGCAATGTGTCTAAACAGACAAAGGCCCCTCGGTACCTATCTACAATGCATTATATTCAAACAAGTAGGAAGATGAGACAAGTGTGTGTGTGAATGCTCATCAGGTAGCTCGCCCAGATGGTGTGAGGACTAGTGCTCCTATAGATTCAAAGGCTCCTTGGTGGCACTAGGTTACAAATATTTATATAAAATAAATTATATTTTTTTTATCAAAATAGAAAAAAAGAAGGAGATACGCTTGTACGCCTGAAACAAGGTGGTCGCGAAGTATAAAAGGATATGTCCAGACCCATACGGCCAATTGTTTTAAAAAAAAACACAAGAAGAATTGGAGCTCAACTCAGAATGGGGTCGCGACCCCTACACCTTGGGGTCTCGATCCATTTACGTAAACAGAAGTAGATTTAAAACATTGGGGTGCTACACCTCGGATCTAGGACATAAAGGGGATGTAGATCGACCCCCAGAGTGGCTCAAGGCTTGGCTCTAGTCCTCACGGATCCAAGAACTTTAAAAAGAAAAAGAAAAAGGATGACTTGAGTAGAGAGAGTGGAAATCAAGAGTATAGGCTAAATAAAGTAAAGAGGAGTTTTACCTAGTCCGCAGCAATCCAGCAACCTTTCGGAATCAAGAATCTCGGTCCGGTCAACTGAGGCCGAGTCTACTATTTATACTGACCGCACCGGCTCTATTCCAGGAAATAAAATCCGGCAATCTATGGTACAGGGGTCGCGACGTACACACTTATATGTTGCGATGAGCTCCTGATTTCGGATCTGATTGGATTCATCCATAAATGCATAAGGGGTCGCGGCGTAGCAATTCATACGTCGCGACGACCTCTGACCTGGCACTTGGGGGTCACGACGTATAAACCCATACGTCGGACCCACACGTTCATATTTTCCTCTCTTTTTTTCTTTCTTTCTTTTTCCTATTCCTATATATTTTTATTTTATTTATTTATATATATTTTTGTTTATTTTTGCTTATATTCAATTTTGTCTTTTGTTTTTGATTGCGCCTTTTTGGGGATGGACCAAATGCGGTGTCCACAAGATTAAAGCCCCTTTCTTTTAAAAATTAATATTTAAATTGTTTTGGCCTTTCATGTTGGATTAGTATTTGCTTTATTTGCCATATTTGCCTTTCTTGTTTGTTTTGGAGTGTTTCCACCTTCACTACAATAGCTAGTACTTTAGCTACAAATTTGCTTTGGAATTTAGCTACGGATTCGATTGTAGCTAATCCGTAGCAAATTTTTAATAAACAAATGAATGAGTCCTTAGGTAATAGCTAGGGAAAATCCATAGCTATTCCGCAGCTAATATTATTCAATGTCCTCGTTAATTTGTAGATTTTCCGTAGCTAAATTCCATAGCTAAATTCTCTAGCGAATCTGCAGCTATATTCCATAGCAAAATTCCCTAGCAAATTTGTAGCTAAAGTGCTAGCTATTCCATAGCAAATTCCTAGCTATTCTATAGCTAAACTTCTTGGCTAAAGTACAACGGCCGCCGGTGACCTCCTCCACCGCTTGCCCGACAACCGGCGACCTCCTCTGGCAACTACCGCCGGCGACATCCTCAAGACCACTTTATATTTTTAAAAATGGTCCTAGGAGGATTTGAAAACAGAACATCATGGATGGTAACATTTACACCAACCACAAGGCCATTTATCAGTTTTTGATTTATTAATGTAAAACATTTTTTATATATACATATAATAAATGGTTTACAGATTTTCTACGGAAAAAATTCGTAGCAAATCCGTAGCTAAAATTGGAGAAACTTTTGCTACGGAAGAAATCTGTAGAACATATGTAGCTAAAGTTGCAGAAACTTTTGCTACGGGAAAAATGCGTAGCAAATCCTTAGCTAAAGTTGGAGAAACTTTTGCTACGAAAAAATTCGAATCAAATCCGTAGCTAAAATTGTACAAACTTGTGCTACGGAAAAATCCGTTGCTAAAATTTGAGAAACTTTTGCTATGGAAAAAATCCGTAGCAAATCTGTAGCTAAAATTAGAGAACCTTTTGCTACGGAAAAAATCTGTAGCAAATCCGTAGCTAAAATTGGAGAAACTTTTGCTATGGGAAAAATCCGTAGCAAATCCATAGTTAAAATTGGAGAAACTTTAGCTACGAAAATTTTCGTAGCTATTCCATAGCAAAATGTTTCCGCCTTTTCGCGCCAAACCTTTTTACCAAATTACCTACGGATTTTTATCCCTAGCTAATCCATAGCAAATTAGCTAGGGAATAGTTACGAAAATTTTTCGTAGCTAAATCAACATTTTCTTGTAGTGCTTAGTGGAAAGGGAAGGGCAGTTAGGATGCTCCTACTCACAATTGCACAAGTTTCTATATTTATCTATTCTTAATTCGCTTCTATACCCGAAGCAGTCAATAATAGTTAGTGGGGGTATGAGAATCTTTGCCTGTTGGGCTTCGGCCTATAGAGGTTGACTTACCTACTCCGCTTAGATTGTTACCTTCTTTAAGGGTTGATACGCGCAAACTTTTCTGTAACGGGATCCTCTCTTAAGTCAGGGTCTCTATATTTGATAGGGGTAATCTAAAGACCTTCTAGGTTTCTAGATCCCAAGGTAAACCATGCATGAGTTGACCGTAAAGCATAGCCTTATAGGCCAACCAGTGTTAAAACCTTAAGGGCCTAACCCTTAGGACACAAGGAGCAAACTCCCTCATTCCATTGCATGCATACATTTTTGTTTTTCTTAAAAAAAGTGGTGCTTTCTCTCATTGCATCACATGCATTTTTTATATTTTCCTTTGCATTGTATATAAAATTTTCTTTTGAATTGTGAATAAAAGAAAAGTAAAGCACTTTTTCTTTGCATTGAATATATAAAAAAAAATTGATTGATGGGGCTTTTTCTCATTGTATCACATGCATCTTTTTATATTTTCCTTTGCATTGTATATAAACTTTTCTTTTGCATTATGAATAAAAGAAAAGTAAACCACTTTTTTTTTCTTTGCAGTGTATATATATATATATATATATTTTTTGCATTGTATATAAAAAAGTTTCTTATAATTTCCTTTGCATTGCATATAAATTTTCTTTTGAATATCTTTTTATATTTTCCCTTGCATTTTGTTTTGAACTATCAATAAAAAGGAAAGAAAATCACTTTACTTTTGCTTTGTGTATATATATAAAAAATAAGAAAAGAAATCCTTTGCATTGTATATAAAATAAAAATTCATTTTCCTTATAATTTTCTTTGCATTGCATATAAAAATTTCTTTTGAATTGTGAACAAAGGAAAAGGAAACCGCTTTTCCGTTGCATTGTGTATATAAAATAAAATAAAATCCTTTGCATTGTATATAAATTTTTTTAATTTCTTTCGCATTGTATAAATATATAAATATATATATATATATATATATTTCTTTTCCTTCCTTTTTTTTACTACACATTTGTTTCTAATGTAAACCGCTGTTGTTTTTCTTTTCCTCTTGTGCATAAAAACTTGTACATGTGACGAGGACCTTTATTTTCACATTAGTTCCTAGGCCATAGGATTGTATTAACATTTGTTCATTTATCTGCATAGTTAGTAAACAGTCGCTATATTTACAATTATTGAGGAACATGGTGTCAATCTTTTGGCCTTTTACTAGCAAGCCTCACACGAGCTAGAGTCAAGGTTGCGACTGGTAATTGAGATGTTTAACGTTAAGAAAATATTCTTTTTCCTACTAATCATGAATTTTCATAATTTGAGGAATCTCTGTTTTCGTTAAGAATCTCATTTGCCAATCACAATGTTTGACGAAAAGCAAAAGAAACCCCATGTGTGTGTAACAAACCTTTTCTTTACACTCCAATCTTAGTCTCTCATAAAATCCTTTGACTAACAAACAGACGACAAAGGATCGAGAGAATGATCCTCAAAATAATTCCAAATGTAACCACTTCTTTCTTGAAAGAAATCTTCATCAAGATACCCGTGAGGACCCTTTATTGCATCATTTTCCAAAGAACTCAACATGGTATTTATGGTGAAGCCATTTCTCTCATACTCTTTTTATTGATTTGTTTCTTTTCCTTTATTTTTCGTATTCCTGCACTGCATACAAAGTTATAACTGTATTGGGATGGCATCCGATAATCGCATGGCCTCTAGAACAAGTCTGGTTGTTGAAGCAAAACGGTGACCAAGGAATCACCCCTTTGGGATTCATTTTTTCCTTTGGGGAATCATCATTTTAAACTCCTAGTATCGAGAGGGTCATCACCTTAGAACTACCATTCTTGCCTTAAGCCCCAGTGCCTGCACTGGGGAACGTCCTCTCAACACGTGTCTAGTCCTCAATGCTTATAATGAGGAATTATTGTCTTAGGGCATTTTTTGGTCCATCATTCGGAAACCATTGTTTCAAAGTCGTGTCTGACCTAAAATCCTAGTGCCTGCATTAGGGAATCATGATTCTAAGACCATGTCTGTCCCGAGTCATTATACTTGTCTAGAATCTCGGTATCCCCATAAGGAAATCATCACCATAGATCATGTTTCGAACCCCTATATACGGATTCGTCATCTTGTGTCTGCCTAGAGCCTTAGTGCCTGCACTGATGAATCATCATGCCAGACTCATATCTCGGTGCCTGCTCAAGGAGTCATTACTTTAGGTCTTGTCATGAACTCCAATGCCTGCACTGGGGAACCATCATCTTTATCCCATGGTTTCCATGAGGCCCATTGCTCGCACTGGGGAATCATCCTTTTAGCTTATGTGTCACGAACCCCAAGACATACTCTGGGGACCACCATTTTAGCTCATGTCCAATCTAGGGCATAGTGACCATGATTTCACCTTTTCAATTGTACCAGGAATCTGTTCCTCCATTGGGTTTCTTATTCTTTCACTACAAGAGCGTTCCACCTTACTCCCAGAGTAAGATTGACAAAGTGACAGACTTTCATAGGTCATTGGGGACTCATGACTCTGTCCTGGTATGATTTTAAATCAAAATTAATTTCACTTTTTTCTACCTAATACTCACCAATTTGAAAGGATTGTCTCTTGGCAAGATATATTTTTACTACATAAGGGAAAATCAGTTCAAGGATTGACCCTTCAAGAAGTCTTTAGGGCTAAAACATTTTTCAAAGATAATTCATTTGTCAATCCCTCCATCAAAAAGGGAATGCTTTGTTATGAGATAAAAATTGGTGGACCATTGAGCAAAGGGAGATTTAGGGATGGGCCAAATTAGCCCCGCTCAAAAAGGAAACATTCAAGTAAGTATTTTCAAACACATTTCTCTACTTGTAAAACCTAGCTCAGACTGGGAAATGAAGAACTTGTTTTCAAAGGCATTGTCTACTTGCAAAGTCTAGCTCTGATCGAGAAGCAGAAAACTCTCAAATTGCCTGTGAAGTCCAGCTTGGCCTGGGAAACAAGAAAATAGTTTCAGCTATTCACGTGTATCAATGCTCGCATGTCTTCGCATAATATTTACAGGTATTCGTAGGATGTCCCTACTATTGTCATGATATTTGCATAAGTGTTTGCATGATCCACATATGTATTTCCATAAGTGTTTTGAACCTGCTAAACCCAAGTAAGGTTGAATAACAGGAAAGTCCTTTTAATCACCTATGATACCCAGGCATACTGGGAAGCAGGAAAATTTTCAATCACCTGTGATGCCCAGGCATACTGGGAAGCAAGAAAAGCTTTTTAATTACTTGTGGTACCCAAGCATACTGGGAAGCAGGAAAATTTTTAATCACCTGTGATAGCAAGGCATACTGGGATGAAGGAAAAGCTTTTTAATCACATGTGATACCCATGCATACTGAAAAGTAGGAAATTTTAAATCACCTGTGATGCCCAGGTGTACTGGGAAGCATAAAAAGCTTCTTAATCACTTGTGAAAGTCCAGCCCAGACTGGGGATTAGGGAACTTATTTCAAAACTTACTTTCTACTTGTCAAGTCTAGCCTAGATTGAAAAGCAGGGAACTTGTTTTCAAAAATGTTTTCTACATGTGAAGTCCAGTTTTGGCTGAGAGTAGGAAATTCTTAAAACACATATGAAACATGTCCATTTCAAAACTTAATCTCTATCACCATTGTGGTAATCTTTATTACAAAAGGTTTGGCGCCTACAAGAGCCTCATAGTGATCAGCCTATGGTGCTCATGGATCGCCATCACCCATAACTGGTCTGGGGATTCTTGCCCGGCAAGATCCCAGTCATGATCGATTCTTGGTGCTCATGGATTGCCATGGAGTGCTTCGTAAATCTATCACCCATAACTTGTTTAGAGACTCTTACACGCCAAGATCCTCGTGGTGATCAGTTCTCAGTGCTCATTGATCGCCATTGAGTGCTTCAAAAATTTATCACCCATAACTTGTTTGGGGACTCTTGCTCGCCAAGACCCCCGTGCTGAACAGTTCTCGGTGCTCATGGATCACCATGGAGTGCTTCGAAAAT
Organism: Senna tora; assembly: GCA_014851425.1. Classification (NCBI taxonomy): domain Eukaryota; kingdom Viridiplantae; phylum Streptophyta; class Magnoliopsida; order Fabales; family Fabaceae; genus Senna; species Senna tora. The sequence continues at coordinate 13,456,771 of CM026261.1, read as the reverse complement.
ATATCACCCATAACTTGTCTGAGGACTCTTGCCTGCCAAGACCCCCGTGGTGGTCAGTTCTTGGTGCTCATGGATTGCCATGGAGTGCTTCGGAAATCTGTCACCCATAACTTGTCTGGGGACTCTTTCTTGCCAAGACCCCCGCGGTGATCAGTTCTCGGTGCTCATGGATTGCCATGGACTGCTTCGAAAATCTATCACCCATAACTTGTCTTGAGACACTTATCCACCAAGACTGGCGTGGTGGTCAGTTTTCGGTGCTCATGGATCGCCATGGAGTGTTTCCAAAATTTTTCACCCACAACTTGTCTGGGGACTCTTGCCCGCCAAGACCCCCGTGGTGATCTGTTCTCGGTGCTCATGGACCGCCATTGAGTGCCTAAAAAATCTATCACCCATAACTTGTCTAGAGACTCTTGCCCGCCAGGATCCCATTGGGGTCAGTTCTTGGTCGTCATGGATCGCCATGGAGTGCTTCGAAAATCTGTCACCCTAACTTGTCTTGGGACTCTTGCTCGCCAAGACTCCCGTGGTGGTCAATTCTCGGTGCTCATGGATCATCATGGAGTGCTTCAAAAATATGTCACCCATAACTTGTCTGGGGACTCTCGCTCGCCGAGATCCTCGTGGTGATAAGTAGTCGGTGCTAATGGATTTCCATGGAGTACTCGAAAATCCGTCACCCATAACTTGTCTGGGACTCTTGTCTGCGAAGACCCCCGTGGTGATTAGCCTACAGTGCTCATAAATTGCCATGAAGTGTTCGAATGTCTATTACCCATAACTTGTTTGGGGACTCTTGCCCGCCAAGAGCCCCTTGGTGATCATCCTTTGGTGCTCATGAATTACCAAGAATTGCTCAAATCTGTATCACCTATAACTTGTTTGGGGACTCCTACCCGCCAAGAGCCTCGTGGTGATAAGCCTTTGCTGCTCATCAATGGCCATGAAGTGCTCAAACATCTATACCCATAACTTTTCTAGGGACTCATGCCCGCTAGGAGCCCCATTGTTATTAACCTGTGCTACTCTTGAAAGTGCCAAATGTCTATCACTTTTCTTTTCTGAGGACTTCTATCCGCCAAGAGTGCCATTGTGATTAACCTGTGGCACTCCTGAAGTGCCAAGTGTCTATCACTCGTCTTTTTAAATTGGGGACTCTTGCTTGCTAAGAGTGTTGCTGAGATTAGCCTGTGGTGCTCCTGAAGTGTCAAGTGTCTATCACTCATCTTTTTGAATTGAGGACTCTTGCTTGCTAAGAGTGTCGCTGAGATTAGCATGTGTTGCTCCTGAGGTTCCAAGTGTCTATCACTCATCTTTTTAAATTGGGGACTCTTGCTTGCTAAGAGCCTCGCTGAGATTAGCCTGTGGTGCCCCTGAAGTGCCAAGTATCTATCACTCATCTTTTTAAATTGGGGACTCTCGCCTACTAAAAGCCTTGCCATGATTAGCTTGCGGTACTCTTGAAGTGCCAAGTGTCTATCACTCATCTGTTTAAATTGGGGACTCTTGCCTGCCAAGAGCCTCGTAGTGATTAGTCTATAGTGCTCAGATTTCCCTTGAGCGTCAAGTGTTTATCACTTTTACTTGGGACTCTGGCCCGCCTTGGACCCTATTGGTGTCAGCATTAGCTACTCATGCCTACTTCAAGTACCAACCACCTATCTCCATCATCGAGGACTCTTGCCTGGCTTGAGCTTCACTGTGATCAGCCTGCCTGTCACACCATTTTTATTGGAGACTCCTGCCTGCCTTGAGCCACACCGTGATCAGCACCCTTTTGATTGTGAACTCCTGCTTGCCTTAAGCCCCACTACTTTTTTAAAGCCCTAGGCCTACCCGGGGCGTCGAGTCACATGGTCACAACTGCCTCCAGAAGAGGTCTACATCAGTGAATCACTTCTCCTTCATGCTTGTCGTGAACCCCGTTGTCAAAAGTGGGGAATTAGCTTTTGAGCCCACTTCTGTGCTTATGCCGAGGGCTATTACCAAATTTCCATTTTTATCCTTTGTCCTTATAAAGGGTCATTCCCTGAAGTCTCGAGACTCGAACGTGTCTTGGAAATGTCCTAGGATTAGGAACCTGCTTCCAATACCCTTATCTCTTATTTAATTTGGCTCTTTCACCTTGGTGAAAACTTTGGAATACCATTTCTCATTATTTTATGTTTTGGGGTACATAGTCGGGTAGATTTTCATAGCGTTTTAGCACTAATTAGCTATCCCTCCAGCTAACAGCGCTTTGGCTGCTCAATAGGGCTCACCATCATAATGCAATCGATGACCTCTACCTACCTTGGGTGGACATGTTGGGTGCCGAAGATGAGGCTGACGACGGAGTCATAGCATTGTTGGTTTAGGACTTTTTCTAGGATGTGTGCTAGTTTTTCTCTAGGTTTTCCTTGTGCTTGTTCATAGTTATTCTTATTTGATTCTTAAATTTGGTTTTGTGTAATGCATTCATCAAAGCTCGGACAAGTAAGGCATCCTTTTGTCTTTACTTGTTTCCTCCAGCAATGCTGAACTTCATTCTCAAAGCGTTACTTTTGGAGAAAGACAAGTAAATAGGGGACTCTGTGGATACCCTATTTTGCTCGGGCTTAAAAAGCATAAAAATAAAAAAAAATACAAAAATATCACTCTTACGTCAAAAATAAGAAAAGAGAAAAAATGTTAGATGGTCTACTCCTAGTACTATTGGGCCAACCCCAAAACACTTAAGAAAAAAGGCCTAGAAGCCTAGGTCAAGAAAGGGAGAGGTGGCTAGCTTATAAAAAGGGAAAAGTTAGGTCAAACTAGAGGGGAGGGAAGAAAAGTGGCTAGGTTACAGAGAGAAGAGAGGAAGGAGAAAGGCAAGAAGAGGCAAGAGGAGATCAAGAAGGAGAAGGAGAGGGAAACCCTAGAATAAAAATCAAAGCGATTTCCTTATGTCGTTTAATTTGGTTGTTTGTCTTTTGTGAATTTTCTGTATTGTTTCATCATAGCTTATAGCTTCTTAGAATTTTTCTCTTGTTTTTGGTTACCTTGAGTGCATCTCTGAATTTTTTTCATAAATTTTGGAGTCCTTTAAGGGAGTCAAACGATTTTTGTGAAAACCACTGCCTGAACTGATTCTGAGTTCAAGCAGTTGGCTTTTGACGCGAGATTTTGATTTCAATTGAACTCCAAATGGAGTGATCCATTTTTTTCCCGAAACTAGACATCCATAGATTTCTAACCATAGCTATTTTGTCAAATTCCATTAGGTGGTTTACTCAGCAAATTTCATAAAATCGGTTTTATAGAACACATTGCAAAATAACTTCCTGAACATCTCTCTAATTCATGAATTTGTTTCTCCCACTACAAAACTCCGTTTACATTGATTCATGTCCCTAATGCTTTATTTGTGTCTTGCAAATAGAGGACAAACATTTCATGCCGTAATTCGTCCAGAAGGATTTATGGCAAATTTGTTTATCCCAAAATACCATTTCAAACAGTTTCTGGGCAAATGTGGTTTCAAAGGCTTTTGGGACAAGCTCAGTGAGAGTGTGTAGGGGAGATCTAAAGCTTTCTCACCCTAGGTTTTGACAATTTTCTATGGTTCCAAAATGGTCCAATCTGATTTTTATTTAATGTCTAGAATCAGGAAAATATGCGTCAAAAAGATCTCTTTGCTCTTCTTAAAGAAAATTGGTAAAAAATTAATAAGAGGTTCTGACCCCCTGTAGGAGTAGGTTGCGACCCCCTGCTGAATCAATATAGGTCAATACCCCTGCCATATTATGTTTGCGGCCTATAGGCATTAATTCAGATCAAATCCAGATCTGTAATAGGTCACGACCTGTTAGTCATTAATGTCAAGATTCGACTTTCCTTTTATATAATCCTTCGAGATCACTATAAATAAGAGACTCCCCCACTAGTCAATGGACGGGATTTTTGAAGGCCAAAGCTCTGCCAAATTGCTGAATCATTGGTAAAACTCTTGCACACTTACCCTTCACCTACATGTGTTTGATCTCTTTATAAACCAAAATTTCTTATTACGGATCAATGGGATAAGAGCCAGGCCCCTTACCACTCTGAGGGTTGACCAAGATCCCCTCCACATCCCAAATCTAAGGGCCAGAACCCTAAGTTTTCATCAGTCTCTCATTTTCATATGCAGGTCGCGACCCCTTTAATTGATTGTGCATCGTTTGCTAGTTGTCCTTGCGCTACTCAAATTTTTCTAGAAATTGATGTATGGTCACGACCTATCCTGTTATCGGTCACGATCCCTGTAACATCCGCCTTTTTCCGTTAATGGAATGATCATTTGTGAATTAACTCTAACTAATTTCTTGTGTTTGTCATTGTTTGATGCACTTAGAAAGCATGTAGTCGCATTAGTTTAGAGCAGCTAATGTAATAAGGACTAGAATGAAAGGAAGGAAAAGATTAGAAGAGGGAGGGACTTATATGAATGGAAGGTTATGGTTTAGGGTGAGAAATGTTATTTTCTCTCTATGACCCTAAATTCAGCCTTATACAGACAAGAATGTTCAGAATAGTTCATTCTACAATTTTAGAGAGAGAGTTAGAGAGAGAAGGAGAAGAAAGCTCAAGGGAGAATAATGAAGATTTGAGCTAGGAGGACATGATTCGAGCTAGGAAAATCCGTAGAAAGGCATCTACACATCACAAGAAACATAATCTAAGCATGGAAACATCATAATCAAAGCTTCCTTCCTCTCATTTTCAAAATTCAAGGTATTAGCTCAAATAGAGAAATTTTTGAATATGATGTTTTAAGTTGAAAGAGAGGATTAAAACTTGCATTTATGAGTTTTTAACACTTGAATGGATGCTTAGATGTTGTTGCATGTATGCTTGAATGCTAGCAATTGGAAAATTTGTCATGGGTTTGAGTATGGGTTTTGGTGTATCTCCATATTGAAATTTAAGCATGAAAAAACATGTTTTGAGCTGAAATTTTGATGGGTTTTGTTGTCAAAATGATAGGAATTAAGTTCCATTAAGTAAACTCTTTTGATTTTCAAGTGTGGGGCTTTAATCTGGTCAAAAAGAAGTTTTTAAAACCATTTTCGCCCCGTATCAGCAGGCTGATGTGTTCATATTTTACCTAGAAAATTTTCCAGATTATGAACAGCCGGCTGATAGGTTTAAATTTTCGATAAATGTTCATATTTTTGCCCAGAAACGTTCATATTTTACCCCGAAAATTCCAGATTTAGAACATCTGGTTGATGCCTGAAGAACAGCCGGTTGTTGTGCTTTTAAGGTGGCTGAATTAGCTCTCCAGAGAGCTATCAGTTGGCTAATAGGTCCTAACAGCCGGCTGATAGGTATCCGGAAAATTTTATTCTTCAAAATTAAGGGCCAATCAGCTACTGGCTGATTGGCCCCTGTTTTGCATAGTGAACTTAATCACTTTAAATGATGTTTTAAACACTTAAATTCATTCTCAAACATGATGCTCAAAGATTTTAAGGTAATTTGAAATATGAATCAAGGGGAAATAACATAGAAAGAAAGAAAAGAGAGCTGAGTATTCAATGTACATGTATCTGTAAAGAATGGGTCCATGATCGATTGACCAATTGTCGGTATGGGAGGACCGTTGGGATTTCCACGGTTGTGTCATTATTTGGGATGGTAAAACTTCTATTCGATTAAAAATGTAATTTTACAAAAGCACCGTGTTGGTTACCAAATTTTAAGCTAGTATGCCCAATGTGGCCATCTAAGAGCGACATGCTTAAAATTAGGCGAACCATGATTGGGACCCATTTCTTTCCAATATATGTATATGTGAATAGCATATCACGGAGATGAATTGTTGACTCTTTAGGAAAGATACCATGCATATAAATTGTTGATCCACATGGAAAGACGTAATGCATGCAATAGGTTGATTCTTAAGGGAAGACGCAATGAATCCTATGAATGTATGTGTTCAAGGAATTAAACAGTTGATCCTCCGAGACAACATGATGAATCCTAGGTATATGTAAATGTTATGGGAGGCAAATTTTTTATCCTTCGGGAAAGAAGAAAATGGTCCTCTAATGATGATGTTATGAGGGACAAATTTTTGATCCTTCGGGAAAGACACAAATGGTCCTACAATGATGATGAATGTATGGATGTATGTGAGTGCTCGCGTTGCGGCACTCCCGATGCTCATATGTTTTATGGAAATTAGGGCTAGATGCCCACATGTTTATTAAGTATGTTATTTTAGTATCCTTGAGATTATGAATGATGATTATATGATGAAATGTTTCATGTAATTTCATATTACTCTAGTTTACGACGTTTTGCAAAGATGAGGATGATACTATTCCATACCATGCCAATGAATGATTTCAATGACTGTTTCTGAAGGGATGTATCAAAGGTTGCATTCACAAGAATACATGCCATTCTTTATTATGTTTTTAAGGAAATAAATGATATTGCATCCATGTTTTAAATGTTATGAAATGTATGAAGAAATGCAGGGATTTTCTGTATGATGATACAGTGGTACACATTAGCGGTTTTCAAACAGGTTGCTATGATTACTGAGATTATAATTCTCACGATTACGTTGGTGTGTATCAGATGTCTAGGTACCTAAGCTCATTGGAGGCAAAGTTAGAAAGAAGACAGAATTTAGTTCCAGACTGAGTAATAGTAGTTATGAATGTAATGGTACATATAGTGATAAGGTTATCATCTTAGTATGTACTATAAGCATATAGCAATATGTTTTCTTGTTGTGGTTGGTATCCCCATTCCTTTAGCCCATTGTCGTAAACCTTTTTGGAAGGGCCATGTTGGTTAACTAGGTAGTATATGCAGATAGGGATGAAGGAACTATGTATGATTAACTGAGTTATACTCACTTGTTAGTGTTTTGACGGGATCTGAGTGGCAGGGCTGTTGCCTCCAATTCTCCTTGTATTAACTAACCTTATGTGTTGTATAATAAAATGCCAAGGCATGCAATAGTTTAACAAAACACTTGGTTCACATGTGTTTGTATCAGGTTATAGTAGTGCTTTATTAGTTCTAGTTTCCGCTGCAATGTATGAGAACCCGAGGCTAGTACCAAAACTGATCCCACTAAATCAACAGAATTGGTTAAAATTTAAATGAACTCGGGTAAGAAAGGCTAGTAATACACTAATTCATATCCTTTATATACTAAAATGGACGTAGGGAATTGGGGTGTTACAAATTTGGTATCAGAGCAAACAATACCTTAGTTAGAACTTGATAGAAGAGTTCGAACTAGGTATATAGGATGTAGATTCCTCATAGGAAGACTTGAATCAGGTTAGTTACCAAAGGATGTGCAATAGTACTAGCTTGTATTCAAGTCTGACTAGAGGAAGGGGAATTTATGTTTGGGTAGTTCATGTTTCTATTTGAGTCATACTAACTTTATGAATAGAGCTGTTATTGAAAAATCAATACTATTTGTTTTATAGAGTGAAGTATGTCTCACCCTAAGGGAAATGTAGGAAGTGATGAAATAGTTGAGGTAAACCTCGGTGGGATGATGCAAACCTTGCGGGAAATGGCAGAGGCCATGAATGAACAAGTCACTACTACTCCCCAAACATTGCATCACATCCGAGGAGAAGGAGACATTGTACCTAAAGTTCGATTAGAGGGAGGTGATAGTAATTGAGGGTATGTGGAATTTCATAAATCAACACCTACCTTTAAGGGATAGTCTAACCTAGCATTAGCTGATGAGTGGTTGAAGAAGTTGGAAGAACTGTTTAAGGTATTAGAGAGTGCTGATGCTCAGAAGGTTGAGTTTGCCACTCACAAGTTAGGTGGAGAAGCTGAGATTTGGTGGAAGGGAACTCGTCAACTAATTAAGGATGAGGGTATTCCATTCAGTTGGGATTCCTTTAAAATCGCTCTTCTGGTGAAGTATAATCCAGAAGGTGTGAGGAGCAAGAAGGACATTGAGTTCACACAGTTGAAACGGGGAAGTATGCCATTTGAAGAATTCTTAGCCAAAATTGATGAGTTATCTAAATTCTCTTCTAGGTTGAAGTATCGCCCGGATGAAGCCTGGAAGGGTCCACATCTGGGAGCGGCACTGAACTCCTCCGTGAGTAAAGTTTTATTACCCTTTTGAGAATATGACCTATACGGCTCTAGTTAACAAGTGTCGAATAGTCGCTAGTAATTTAGAAAGAGTAGAGGAAGTAAAACAGAGAATTTAGTCCAACAAAAAGAGGCCAATGAACTTCTTAAAGGGCAATAATGTTAGAGGTAAGAAACCCATGATAAGCAATGTCGCACATAACTTCTGTTCACATTGTAGGAAAACCCATGGAGGAAGTATATTGCCAATGACCACTCTTCCATTAGATTAATCTTTTCAAATCCCTACTAGACGGGGCATTGTTATTTCTAATGTCTACTCTACCTAATAGTTTTGAAAAATAGATCCTTTAATGTGCACTTCATTAGGTTTTGATGTAATCTTAGCAATAAACCGATTGTCTAAAAATCAGGTGGTCCTAAATTGTTTTGAAAACTTTGTTACTTTTATATACCAAAAGAAAAAATGTCAGTAAGGGAAATGAGGAGAAGATTGAAAGAATAAGTTTTCTCTGTTTCTCTGAAGTAGAGATCCAGCATAAGCTTAGCAAAATCCCTATTCTTGTAGATTTTCCTGATGCCTTTCTAGATGAGATAACTAGTCTCCCTCCTGATAGAGAAGTTCAGTTCTCTATAGAGTTGATCCTCGGGACAAGACCGATCTCTATAGTGCCTTATAGAGTGTCTGCTCCCGAGTTAGGTGAACTAAAGACACAAACAGAAGATCTTTCAAGTACGAAGTTCGTTAGACCTAGTGCATCACCATGGAGTGCACCGGTACTATTTGTAAAGAAGAAGGATAGGAACTTTAGGATATGTATTGACTATAGACAACTTAATCGGTAATTGTGAAGAATCAATGACCTTGAATAATTATGGGAAAACCAATGATCTTGTAGGTGAAAATTAACGAGTGAGTTTTCTATGTTCCTCTTAAGTTGATATTCCTCAAATCTAGAAAGTATTCTTGTAGTGATAGATTATTCTAATAAAGTTTCAGAGGAGATGGCTAGTCTTCCTCCTAAGAGAGGAGTAGAATCTTCTATGGAGTTGCTTTTTCTGGAATGGGATCAATCCTTATAGCACCATACAAAATATTCCCTCTAGAACTAAGTGAGCTAAATACATAGATAGAGAGCCTCTTAAGTTGACAATTCATTAGTCTCGGTATATCACAAGGGACACTCTCACCTTAGTCCCTCAAGAGTTGATTGCTTGATGAACTTGTGTGACTTAACATAGATTTTCTTTATGTGTTTGATTTCTTGAATAGTTGTTAATGATTGTTTTAAACATGAAACTTATGGACTTTATCCTTATAGTATGTGATAAGCATAGGTAGTTATTAGCAATTGACATAGACATGAAATTGGTGGATCTCTTGTTGTATGCCTACACTCATGGATGATTGTTGGGGATTAGGATGGATATGGAAAATTGTGAATTTGATATAGGTTATGTATCAGCTATAGGTAATTGAACTAAGTTACTATAAAGAACAAGACCCACTTCCTAGAATAGACGATCATATAGATCGGTTGGAAAAAAAACTATAATGATCTCTAAGATTGATTTGAGGTCCGGGTATCATCGAATCAGAGTTAGAGTTAGAGACATTCCTAAAAGTGTTTTTAGAACCAGACACATGCATTATGAATTTCTCATAATGCCATTAATTTTGACAATTTCCAACTATTTCCATGGATTATATGAGTCACATCTTAAACCCTACCTTGATTGGTTCGTAGTAGCGTTTACTAATGATAATCTTGTGTATTCCAAGGATAGGGAAGACCATTTCAAGATTGTACTACAAGTGCTTAGGGAAAAGCAGTTGTCTGCAAAGCTAGCAATAGCAAATTTGTATAGACCAAAGACAGTGACTGAAATTTTGTAGTTTCCTCAGATTAGTCAATTACGATAGAAGCTCATCCAAAGGTTTCCGCATGGAGCGTTGCCTTAGAACTAGATCAATTCGAAGGGGTGTACCTTTTGTGTAGACGTTAAGATGTGTGAATAGTTTCCAAGCATTGAATGAGAAGGTAACTACACACCTATCCTAGTCAAACCTTATCCCTTAAGCGAATTTTAGATATACACCGATGCCTCTAACAAAGAAATAGTTTGTGTGTTAATGAAAGAAAAGAGGATAGTAGCTTATGCCTTTAGACCATTCAAACCTCATAAGGAGGTGCATTCGATTCACAACCTAAAAGTATTGACCATAAATGCCTCACATATCACTTCCATGAGAGGTAGTAGAATCTGAGACGAACGAGATGGATGGAATCCTTAAAGGACTATGACTTTGAATTAAAGTACCATCTGGGAAAGGCAAGTGAGGTTATCAATGTCTTGAATAGAAAACCCTTTAACATCTCTCAGGTGATGGTAGAAGAATTGAGGTTGATAGTGAAGTTTAGAGATTTGAATCTATCCACACTAGTTTTTACCTAATAGAATGTGTCTAAACACATTGAGTAATATATTGAAACTTTAGGGCTCAAATATTAGAAATCTAGAAAGAAGGTGAATTCTTAAAAGTTCCCAGAGGACTCAAAAGTATTCACAGAGTCGTCTGATGAAATAGTATTATTCCAAGACATAGTGTAGAGTTCAAGATAGGTAGAGTTTTATTGAAATTAGAAAAGACCATTTAAACATAGGGTTGGGATGTAGCTCAATGGTAAAGCATTTGACTTAGTATCCTAGCCCTATGTGATTATAGAAAATGATGCTAAGCAATTCAGAAATGAGACTATTCCATTTGCAGAAAGGCAATATAGGATGATTCCCTTCCTTAAGAAGTAACCTAAAGAAGGAGATGATACGAGAAAAAAATATCTAGAATTGTTGGAATATGTATGCTTCAAATTTTGGGCACAAAAATTTTAATAAGGAGGGGGGAATTGTAACATCCACCTTTTTTAGTTAATGGAGTGATCATTTGTGAATTAACTCTAACTAATTTGATGCACTTAGAAAGCATGTAGTCGCATTAGTTTAGAGCAGCTAATGTAATAAGGACTAGAATGAAAGGAAGGAAAAGATTAGAGGAGGGAGGGACTTATATGAATGGAAGGTTATGGTTTGGGGTGAGAAATATGATTTTCTCTCTATGACCCTAAATTCAGCCTTATACACACAAGAATGTTCAGAATAGTTTATTCTACAATTTTAGAGAGAGAGAGTTAGAGAGAGAAGGAGAAGAAAGCTCAAGGGAGAATAATGAAGATTTGAGCTAGGAGGACATGATTAGAGCTAGGAAAATCCATAAAAAGGCATCTACACATCACAAGAAACGTAATCTAAGCATGGAAACATCGTAATCAAAGCTTCCTTCCTCTCATTTTCAAAATTCAAGGTTTTAGCTCAAATAGAGAAATTTTTGAATATGATGTTTTAAGCTAAAAGAGAGGATTAAAACTTGCATTTATGAGTTTTTAGAACTTGACTGGGTGCTTAGATGTTGTTGCATGAATGCTTGGATGCTAGAAAATGGAAAATTTGTCATGGGTTTGAGTATGGGTTTTGTTGTATCTACATATTGCAATTTAAGCATGAAAAAGCATGTTTTGAGCTGAAATTTTGATGGGTTTCGTTATGAAAATGATAGGGATTAAGTTCCATTTAGTAAACTCCTTTGATTTTTCGCCCCTCATCAGCCGGCTGATAGCTAGAACAGCCGGCTGATGTGTTCATAATTTACACAGAAAATTTTCTAGATTATGAATAGCCGGCTGATAGGTTTAAATTTTCCATTAATGTTCATGTTTTTGCCCAGAAAGGTTCGTATTTTACCCAGAAAATTCCAGATTTAGAACAGCCGGCTGATGGCTTAAGAACAGCCGGCTGATGGCTTAAGAACAGCCGGCTGTTGTGTTTTTAAAGTGGCTGAATTAGCTCTCCAGAGAGCTATCAGCCGGCTGATAGGTCCTAACAGCCGGTTGATAGGTCTCTGGAAAATTTTATTCTTCAAAATTAAGGGCCAATCAGCTAGCTGATAGGCCCCTGTTTTGCATAGTGAACTTAATCACTTTAAATGATATTTTAAACACTTAATTTCATTCTCAAATATGATGCTCAATGATTTTAAGGTAATTTGAAATATGAATCAAGGGGAAATAACATAGAAAGATAGAAAAGAGAGCTGACTATTCAATGTACATGTATCAGTAAAGAATGGGTCCATGATCGATTGACCAATTGTCGGTATGGGACGGCCGTTGGAATTTCCACGGTTGTGTCATTATTTGGAATGGTAAAACTTCCATTCGCTTAAAAATGTAATTTTACAAAAGCACCGTGTTGGTTACCAAATTTTAAGCTAGTATGCCCTATGTGGCCATCTAAGAGCGACATGCTTAAAATTAAACGAACCATGATTGGGACCCATTTCTTTCCAATATATGTATATGTGAATAGCATATCACGGAGATGAATTGTTGACTCTTAAGGAAAGATACCATGCATATAAATTGTTGATCCACAGGGAAAGACGCAATGCATGCAATAGGTTGATATTAAGGGAAGACGCAATGAATCCTATGAATGTATGTGTTCAAGGAATTAAACAGTTGATCCTCCGGGACAACATTATGAATCCTAGGTATATGTAAATGTTATGGGAGGTAAAATTTTGATCCTTCAGGAAAGAAGCAAATGGTCCTCTATTGATGATATTATGAGGGATGACTTGTTGATCCTTCAGGAAAGACGCACAGGGTCCTACAATGATGATGAATGTATGGATGTATGTGAGTGCTCGCGTTGCGGCACTCCCGATGCTCATATGTTTTATGGAAATTAGGGCTAGATGCCCACATGTTTATTAAGTTTGTTATTTCAGTACCCTTGGAATTATGAATGATGATGATATCATGAAATGTTTTATGTAATTTCATATTACTCTAGTTTATGACGTTTTGCAAAGATGAGGATGATACTATTCCATACCATGCCAATGAATTATTTGAATGAGTGTTTCTGAAGGGATGTATCAAAGGTTGCATTCACAAGAATACATGCCATGCTTTATTATGTTTTTAAGGAAATAAATGATATTGCATCCATGTTTTAAATGTTATGAAATGTATGAGGAAATGCATGGATTTTCTGTATGATGATACATTGGTACACATTAGCAGTTTTCAAACAGGTTGCTATGATTACTGAGATTATAATTTTCACGATTACGTTGGTGTGTATCAGATGCCTAGGTACCTAAGCTCATTGGAGGTAGTGTTAGAAAGAAGACAGAATTTAGTTCCGGACTGAGTAATAGTAGTTAAGAATGTAATGGTACATATAGTGATAAGGTTATCATCTTAGTAAGTAGTATAAGCATATAACAATATGTTTTCTTGTTGTGGTTGGTATCCCCATTCCTTTAGCCCATTGTCGTAAACGTTTTTGGAAGGACCATGTTGGTTAACTAGGTAGTATATGCAGATAGGGATGAAGGAACTATGTATGATTAACTGAGTTATACTCACTTGTTAGTGTTTTGACGAGATCTGAGTGGCAGGGTTGTTGCCTCAAGTTCTCCTTGTATTAACTAACCTTATGTGTTGTATAATAAAATGCCAAGGCATGCAATAGTTTAACAAAACACTTCGTTCACTTGTGTTTGTATCTGGTTATAGTAGTGCTTTATTAGTTCTAGTTTCTGCTGCAATGTATGAGAACCCGAGGCTAGTACCCAAACTGATCCCACTTAATCAACCGAATTGGTTAAAATTTAAATGAACTCAGGTGAGAAAGGCTAGTAACACACTAATTCATATCATTTATATACTAAAATGGACGTAGGAAATTGGGGTGTTACAATCCCCTGACTTATCACTGACCTCAGGACCCTGGCCTGAGGTTGTGGGTCACGACCTATCCTATTATAGGTCGTGACCCGTTCCCGACTATGTCTTTTATTCAAATTTCCAAACATGTGTAACCCTAGTGTCACCAAGTAGCCTTTGCTTCTATAGGAGCACTAGTCTTCACGCCATCTGGGCGCGCTACCTGAAGAACATCACACACACACTTTTCTTGTCTTGTTTGAATGTAAATGCATAAAAAAATTCTTATAATTTCCTTTCAATTGCATATAAAATTTTCTTTCGAATATCTTTTTATATTTTCCCTTGCATTTTCTTTTTTGCTTTGTATATATACATATGTGTATATATATATATATATATATATATATAACAAAAGAAATCCTTTGCATTGTATGTAAAATAAAATTTCATTTTTCTTATAATTTTCTTTGCATTGCATATAAATTTTTCTTTTGAATTGCGAATAAAAGAAAAGGAAACCGCTTTTCCTTTGCATTGTCTCTTTAGGCACGTTGCAATGGGATACCATCTGAGCCTTTGATTGATGAGTGTCCCCCCACACACACATGCGTGCCTTCACGAACTACGTGGACTTTGATCCCTCTTTGAGCGTAAGTAGGCCCTAGGCTTTAATCTTAGGTCATGTTCATCATTGTTTTCTTCTATGTTTTTGTATGCTTCCATCCAATTCTTTTCAGGCCAAAACATTTTAAATATTAATGTTTTGGGTAATCGTCTTCAGACAGGGGAAGGGGTGCCTAACACCTTCCCAACATCAAAAATAGACTCCCGAGCTTAAACAATTTTTAAAACTCATTTTATTAAGATTTTGAATGATTTTTGTTTTCCTAGTTTTAATGGGAAACATGAAGGCGACTCCTCGAATCCCGCCAAAGGTGCAGTCATCACAGTTGGCGACCTCATTGTGGATAATTAGAGAGTTAAGCCCCTTTCTTTTAAAATTTAATATTTAAATTGTTCTGGCCTTCAATGCGATCATGAGTCCCATTCGACCATTAAATCCACTCGGATTCCCAAATACAACGCGAAGCGATCGGTTTGACTTACTTGTGCAACAACATGTTTGATTTGTACTTCTTTAATTCTTTTGGGATTCAATCACATTCTTCACTACAAAATGTGTTTAGACACGACTTAACACACCTTCCAAGCGATCACAAGTCCCATTCAAGCATTAAATCCACTTGAATTCTAAAATACAACGCGAAGTGATTAGTTTGACTCACTTGTGCAACAACACATTTGACTTGTACTTCGTTAATTCTTTTGAGATTCAATTGGGATTTTCATTTCAAAATGTGTTTAGACATGACTTGACACACCTTCCATGGGATCACGAGTCCCATTCGAGCATTAAATCCACTCAGATTCCCAAATACAACGAGAAGCGATCAGTTTGACTCACTTGTGCAACAACACGTTTGACTTGTACTTCCTGAAATCTGTTGAGATTCAATCAGGAAATTTGGTTCAAAATGTGTTTATACATGACTTGACACTCCTTCCATGCGATCACTTGTCCCATTCGAGCATTAAATCTACTCGAATTCCCAAATACAACGTGAAGCAACCGGTTTGACTCACTTGTACAATAACACGTATGACTTGTTGTTCTTGAAATCTTTTGACACTCAATCACGATTTTTGGCTCAAAATGTGTTTAGACATGACTTGACACACATTACTTGCGATCACGAGTCATGAATTTTCGTTCAAAATGTGTTTAGAAATGACTTCACATTCCTATTATGCGATCACGAATCGCATTTGAGCATTTAATCCTCTCAGATTCCCAAATTCAACATGAATCGATTAGTTTCACTCACTTGTGCAATAACACATTTGACTTGTACTTCTTGAAATCTTTTGAGATTCAATCGCGAAATTTGGTTCAAAATGTGTTTAGACATGATTTCACACTCCTTCCATACGATCATGAGTCCCATTCGAGTATTAAATCCACTCGGATTCCCAAGAAGCTATCAGTTTGACTCACTTGTGCAACAACACGTTTGACTTTTATTTCTTGAATTCTTTTGACATTGGATCATAATTTTCGATTCAAAATGTGTTTAGACATGACTTGACACACCTTCCTTGCGATCACGAGTCCCATTCGAGCATTAAATCCACTCGATTCCTAAATAAAACGCGAAGCGATCAGTTTGACTCACTTGTGTAATAACACGTTTAACTTTTATTCTTGAAATCTTTTGAGATTCAATCATGAATTTTGGTTTAAAATGTGTTTAGATATGGCTTCACACTCCTTAAATGTGATCAGGAGTCCCATTCAAGCATTAAATCCACTCGGATTCTCAAATACAACATGAAGCGATCAGTTTGACTTTCTTATGCAACCACACGTTTGACTTGTAGTTCTTTAATACTTTTGAAATACAGTCCCATCCTTTCGTGCAAAAGGTGGTTAGACATGACTTCACACACCTTTCATAAGATCACGAGTCCAATTGTAACATTAAATCCACTTGGATTCCAAAATACCTTCTGAAGTGATCGACTGGACGCACTTGTGCAACAATACATTTGACATGTACTTCGTTAATTCTTTTGAGATTCAATTGCGATTTTAATTTCAAAATTTGGTTAGACATGACTTCACACACCTTCCATGGGATCACGAGTCCCATTCAAGCATTAAATTCACTTGAATTCCCAAATACAACGCAAAGCGCTCGGTTTGACTCACTTGTGCAACAACCCGTTTGACTTGTACTTCTTAAAATATTTTGAGATTCAAATAGGAACTTTAGTTCAAAATGTGTTTAGACATGACTTCGCACTCCTTCCATGCGATCACAAGTCCCATTCAAGCATTAAATCCACTCGAATTCCTAAATGCAACGAGATTCGATCGGTTTGACTGACTTGTGCAAGAACACGTTTGGCTTGTACTTATTGAAATCTTTTTAGATTCAATCAGGAACTTTGGTTCAAAATTTGTTTAGACATGATTTCACACTCCTTCCATGCAATCACGAGTCCCATTCGGGTATTAAATCCACTCGAATTTTTAAATACAATGAGAAGCAATCGGTTTGACTCACTTGTGCAATAACACGTTTGTCTTGTTCTTCTAGAATTCTTTTGACATTGAATCATGATTTTTGGTTCAAAATGTGTTTAGACATGACTTGACACACCTTCCATGCAAGCACGGGTCCCTTTCGAGCTTTAAATCCACTCATATTCCCAAATACAACGCGAAGTGATCGGTTTGACAAACTTGTGCAATAACACGATTGACTTATACTTCTTCAAATCTCTTGAGATTCAATCACAAATTTTGGTTCAAAATGTGTTTAGACATGACTTCACATTCCTTCCACACGATAACGAGTCCCATTCCAATATTAAATTCACTCAGATGCCCAAATAAATTACGAAGTGACCAGTTTAACTCACTTTTGCAAGAACACGTTTAACTTGTACTTCTTAAACTCTTAGGAGATTTAATCACGATTTTTGGTTCAAAATGTGTTTCGACATGACTTCACACACCATGCAAGCGATTACAAGTCCCATTTGAGCATTAAATCCACTTGAATTCCGAAATACAACGCGAAACGATTGGTTTGACTCACTTAGGGAACAACATGTTTGAGTTGTATTTCTTGAATTCTTTAAAGATTCTATTGCGATTTTTCATTTAAAATATGTTTTGACATGACTTCACACTCCTTTCATGAGATCACGAGTCCCATTCAAAAATTTAATTCACTCGGATTCCATAATACAATGCAAAGCAATAGGTATGACTCACATGTGCAACAACACATTTGACTTGAGCTTCTTGAATTCTTTTGAGATTCAATCGCACTTTTCATTTCAAAATGTATTTATACATGACTTCACATACGTTGCATGCGATCATGAGTCTCATTCAAGCATTAAATCCACTTGCTTTCGCAAATACAATGAGAAGCGATCGGTTTGACTCACTTATGCAACAAGTTTGACTTATACTTCTTGAATTCTTTTGAGATTTAATCGTGATTTTCTTTTCAAATACAACGTAAACCGATCGGTTTGACTCATTTGTTCCACAACACATTTGACTTGTACTTCATGAAATCATTTGAGATTTATTCACAAATTTTGGTTCAAAATGTGTTTAGACTTGACTTCATACTCCTTCCATGTGATCACGAGTCCCATTCAAGCATTAAATCCACTCAGATTCCCAAGTACATCATGAAGCGATCGATTTGACTCACTTGTGCAGCAACACGTTTGATTTGTACTTCTTGAATTCTATTACGATTTAATCGCAGTTTTCATTTTAAAATGTGATTACAAATGACATGACACACTTTCTATGCGATCCCGAGTCTCATTCGATCATTAAATCCACTCGAATTCCCATATACAACGCGAAGACATCGGTTTTTCTCACTTGTGCAACAACACGTTTGACTTGTAGTTCTTTAATTCTTTTGAGATTTAATCGAATTCTTCGGTTAAAAATGTGGTTAGACATGACTTTATACACGTTCCATGCGGTCACGAGTCTGATTTGAACTTTAAATCCACTTGGATTCCCAAATACAACGTGAAGTTATCAGTTTGACTCTCATGTGCAACAACACTCTTGACTGGTACTTTTTGAATTATTTTGAGATTCAATCGCGATTTTCATTTCAAAATGTGTTTAGACAAGACTTGACACGCCCATCATGCGATCTTGAGTAATCCAGGACACTTTAGGGACAGCCTAAGATCTAAATGAGGGAATCCAAACTTACGGAAGATCTAGAATCCTCACATTTTCTCCAGAAGAAAATTAGGGACTAAATTGTGAGAAAACAAAACTTTACATGTTCACCTCTAACGCTCATTAGAATCCGATTTTCTCCATACTAAGCACCCAAACACGTCCTACATCCGTCAATAATCATCAGCTTAGGTGTCTAAGGTACAATTAAGCAGAAGGGAAGGATGGACACGTCAAAATCGGCATGCAAACTAATGATGAAAATGAACTTGCCCACTTAGCCATCTCACTTCCATACTCCCCTCTCAAAATTGAGATACACACCATAGACCAATAAACCACCACTTGAACTTGATAGATAGAGAAACCGAGTTAGAGAACCAGAACTACAGAGAGACTTGGGGGATTGCGCTCGAGAATTAGAGGCAAAAGGAAGAAAGACCTGAGAGCTCATAAAGGGAAACACCATCACATGGCAGCTGGGATCCGAGGAAATTGGAGAAGTATTTCTCATTTTTCTAATCTATAATTCCAAGGTAACGTAGAGTTACCCTTCCTCTTACTCTTTATGATGAAAAGCATCCATCTATTTAGATGGTATAAGTCTTATTGATGAATTCATTCCACTTCTCAAATTCTGTTTTCGGTTTTGGGCATGGTATCTTAAAAGTGGAATTACTCATTCTTTTTTGAATGGATTTTAGCGAAATTGGTGTCATTGAAAAGCCGATTTAATGTACTTCTGAAATCCCAAAATGCATGTATGATCAAAGATTTTTCGTACAGGGGTTTGCAGCCTCCAAAGTTGTTGTTTCTAGCATGAACTATGTTCTAAGTTTCATAGTTAAAGTGTTCTATAACTTCTATTTTGTGAGGGCTGGAACTATGATGTTTTTGGGGGGGTTTAGAAGGTGATTACATGGATAAATGACAGAAATTATTTGGTGAAAAATGGAGTTTTAATAAAGTGAAAACCATGCTAGAAATCGAGGGTATGGAAATGAAGTTTTCTTGCTTTTTGATGAATATAGTCGATATGTTCTTGCTGAATTTCTTGTGGTTTATTGGTGAGATGGACTGTGAATTGTTCAAACCATGTTTTATGACATGCTTAGTGATTAGATTATGCAAATAGATTTTGGAAAAGATGAAAGATGGGCACTTGAAGTAGTGATGAAATGATAAGTGTTAGAAAGATTTTCACTTAATTTAGGTTGCTAAATTTTGTGTTCTTACTGTGAGATTCCAGTGAAATCATAAAAATTGGGTCTTTGAAATATTTGTATGATGATAATTTGTGGATGAAAGATGTCAGAATTGAATAAGAAGGTTGAAATCATAAAAAGACAAACTTAAGGTACTAAATTGAAAAACTTGACAAATTAAAACTAATAGTTAAAGATTTTCACTTCTGTGATGTTTAAGGTGCTGGAAACTTGATGAGTAAAGTTTATTTAATGTATAAGCAAATGTCTTGAGGTTTTGGAAGATTAAAACTCAATAAAGCTTGAATTTGGTATGCTCAAGGACTTTATTGTAATCAAATTCTATTTTATGGTTTTCTTGGCTAAATTATGGTGTTCTGAGCTGGTATAAGTCTGAAACCTAACTGCACAAGTCTTAGTTACCATTCTAAACTATTTTATGAGGTGGTGGAAGTCCAGAAATGATTTTAACTTCAATGGACTTATATGCACTAGATTCATATTTTCTGGTTTTGTTTGCAGAATTGCTATATTCTGTCTTGACGTGGTCATGAATACTTGCTGAGAATGTTATAACTGGTGGTCTAATGCTTGCCATGAGTTCTTTTGCTGCAAAGAATGCCCAGATTTGAAAATGGGTCTTATTAGGGACCAAAATGAAAAGAAAACTGGAATTTTCTATTTGATCATGTTTTTATGTTAATTATGGAACAATTGCTTATTTGAGTGTTGAACATAGTGTATATGAATGATATATGCTTAGTTTGTGAACCTTGAATGAATTAGAATGATAAAATTTCCTTGAAATTGAAAGAATCAATGGTAAAGGACTCAATTGACATAATTTGATTCTTTGGGAAATTGTAAATCTTAATACTTGACTTGGATTATGATAGCTATTCTGAAGGGTAATGATGATTGTTTATGTTTGAAAACATGATTTAAGATGCCTATATGTGATATTATGATAATTGCTTGTGATGTAAGAAAGAGTTGACTTTTCTTAGACTTGGCAACTAAGTTGACTTAAATGTTGTGATATCATTTAAGTGTGTGGCATCCAACTATATTGTGACTATGCATGGACATTTATGGATAACAATGTGCAAAATCATGCATGGAAAAGTGTGTATTGAACTTTATATGTATATACATGTGAATGTATGGCATCTGGGAAGTCGTGAGTTTGGTAAATTCAATTGAGTGGCTGGGGGTCATTCAAATAAATTATATTTGCAATTGAATAAACATTACCATGGATATTTTACATATAATCTGGATGAAAAGGACACACTAGACTGGCTAGGAAGCTAGTGAGGAAAGACCCAGTCCAAGACTGGTGATCCTAAGGTTCTAACTTGTGCGCACACTGGTGGATGCCCTAGAATGTTAGGTAATTCTACATGTACCTTATTGGCAAACTTTACTTTATTGGTAAGTCGGATTGTCTAGTTTCATGAGATTGATTTTGTCCTGAGTGACATGGATTTTAGTAATTGTTTATATAAGTTGATCTGGTCTGAGATGGATCTGGATTTGTGGCACCACTGGTTTTAATGGGTCTAAGATGGATCCGAAATTTGTGGAATTACTCAATTAATGGAATATAACATGCATACTACAAGCTTGAATTATTTGTGTTAATTCTTGATATGTGTAACTGTCATTTTTGGCTCAGACAATTGTAATATGAAATTAAGACCGCAAGGGGTCTTAACCTTGGGGGACTTGTCCATAGGTGATGCACCTAGGTGCCTACGTACCCTTCTGGAGGGATCAAAGTCCACGTAGTTCATCATGGTGACATCTATCGGAGCTATTAGGCAAGGTTGTTACCTGTATTGGGCCGTGTGCGGCTAAGACGTGCCTAAGGTACTCCGGGCAGGCGAGCCGCTCTGTGGGAGGTTGCCTTAGTGGGAGAGAGCTATGGTCTCTGAGGGCTGCTGGAAGCCCTTTAAGTGGTGTGTTCCGAGAAGGAGGTGAGTCGGTCGGAGGTTAGTTCAGATGAAAGACCAACGGCGGGGTTGAAGGAGGTGAAAGTACACGTGTGGTGTTTCTAAGGGGTGATGTGTGATGATCCTTCGGGTTGTATGTAATTCTGTCCAGAGTTGATTGCCTTCGTAGTCCCCCGAGGGAGGGCCTTTTTATACTTGCGTGTGGGGAGATCGTGCTCGACCCATGACCTCGTGGGACGTAGGTCATCCCACGAGGCTTTGTGGAGATCCCACACCTAGTTGAGGGGAAGCTCCGTGTGGTGACGTGGGCGAGGGCCACGAAATCGAGGGATGAGTGGTGCCACGTGTCCCCAGCGGGTGCTGGAGTCGTGCTTCTAGAACGTCAGTGCCATGTGTCCCAAGGTGGAATATTTCGAAGTTACATAAGTCCCCCAAGTCTACGGGTGCCGGGCGCCCGTGGACTTAAGTTCCTTTTGCCTGTAGGACACTTGGAAATTTCACTGCCTTTACTTGCGGGATAGCTCGACCGCTTGGAGTATGGGAGCTGGCCGTCCGACTCGTGAAGTTGGTCTTCTCGCATCGCTCCGTGGGAAAGGAGGTGTCTTAGAGAGGACACGCGTCGCGTTTTAGGTGGCTGGCCTCTTGGCTTCCTCAGCAAGTTTCCGAGCCATCTCTGCAGGAAGTACGCGACTTACCGAGGTGGATTCATCATTGCTCAGAGGGGTCTTTCCCAAAATACCCTTTGAGGGTTAGTGAAGGGAATCCAAAAGTCAGGGGCTGCTTTGGTCATTTTTCCGAAGAGCTTTCCTCTGGCCAGTGGTTGGCAGCTGACGATGGCTTCCTTGTAGAGGGCTGTTAGTTGAGGGAGCGGGCTTTGTTGCCGGTGCCACGCGTCACGGCTTGAACGGGTGCTTCTGTCATTAAAGTGTTTTGCCGCCGTTTCTCCCTCATTAATACGGGTTCGTTTCTGAGGGTAGCCATCATTAGCCCAGGTGGAGAGTTTCGCGAAAAGACCCTCGAGTGTTTTGAAGCGACTCTTGGGTTCGCGGGGCCTTTTCGGTCTTTGTGTCTCCTTTGCCCTGCCTATGTATCCCGTCCGTTGCTTCTTCCCACGTGTGCGTTTGAAGTAAGCGGTTGAAACTGGGTTTGATTGTAGAGGATAAGAGGTTTTAGCCGTTGCGGGATTCGAGGGTGCCCTATAAATGCCTAACGTTTGAAAGTTCGTGACTTTACGCTTGTATTCACCTTTCTTCATTGCCTCTGTTTTATCTACTTCTTGTTGACTTGAATCTTCGTAATGGCCGGAGGAGGTAACGATTACAGCTACTACCCATTTGATTTCACTGATTTGGAAGATCTTCCTTCCTCTTCCCCCCTCCTCCTCCTCTGGTCTGGACTCGAGATACTGGCCGGAGCGGGGGGAGGAAGAATGGTCAGCATGGCCTGTCATTGGGGGTTGCTGTTGATGTCTCAGTTGTGGTACCTACCATGGTGCCTACTGGTGGTGAGTGGGAAAGACGGCTTCCTGTGCCTCCGTCCTCCAAAGGGGAGCGCCGTCAAGAGGTTCTTCCGAAGGAGAGGAGGAAGAAAGACGGGAATGTTAGCGCGAGCGGACCCCGGGAAGGTGGAAGGAGGGGAACATCTCCGGCGGAGCCGGCCAAAAGCAGGGAAGGTGGTCCCAAGAGGCGTCCTGTTGCGGCTGACTTGCGACCATCTCCACAGGTCGTACGACGGAGTACTAACCAGGAGGATGCCCAGGCTGAGGCTCCGGCAGGGGATGTTGTTCCTGTTTCTAATCCTGTTCTTACCTCGGTGGCCACTTCTACTGCCGTTCGTCAATCACCTATGAGGGTGATTCTTTCTACAATGTGAAGCGATTGGTTTGACTCACTTGTGCAACAACACGTTTGACTCGTACTTCTTGTATTCTTATGAGATTTAATCGTGATTCTTTTGAGATTCATTTGACTCACTTGACTTCACAAACCGTCCATGCAATGACAAGTCCCAATCGAGCATTAAATGCACTTGGATTCCCAAATACATAGCGAAGTAATCAATTTGACTCACTTGTGCCTCAACATGTTTGACTTGTACTTCTTGAAATCTTTTGAGATTCAATCGCGATTTTCCAGTTAAAATATGTTTCAACATGGCTTCACACACCTTCCATGAAATCACGAGTCTCATTCGAGCATTAAATCCACTTGAATTCCCAAATATAACGAGAAGCGATCGGTTTGACTCACTTGTGCAACAACACGTTTGACTTGTACTTCTTGTATTCTTTTGAGACTCAATTGCGATTCTTTTGACTCACTTAACTTCACACACCTTCCATGCGATGACGAGTCCCAATCGAGCATTAAATCCACTTGTATTCCCAAATACATTGCGAAGTGATCAGTTTGACTCACTTGTGCAACAACATGTTTGACTTGTACTTCTTGAATTCTTTTGAGATTCAATCGCGATTTTCTAGTTCAAATATGTTTTAAAATGGATTCACACACCGTCCACACGATCACGAGTCTCATTCGAGCTTTAAATCCACTCGGATTCCCAAATATAACAAGAAGCAATTGGTTTCACTCACTTGTGCAACAACACGTTTGACTTGTCCTTTTTGAAATCTTTTTAGATTCAAATGTGAATTTTGGTTCAAAATCTGTTTAGACATGACTTCACACTCCTTCCATTCGATCACGAGACCCATTCGTACATTAAATCCACTCAGATTCCAAAATACAACACGGAGCAATAGGTTTGACTCACTTGTCCAACAACTTGTGTTTCTTGAACTCTTTTTAGATTCATATGCAATTTCCCATTTAAAATATGTTTTGACATGACTTCACACTCCTTCCATACGACCACGAGTCCCATTCATGATTTAAATTCACCCAGATTCCAAAATACAATGCGAAGAAATCAGTTTATTTGACTTGTGCAACAACACGTTCGACTTGTACTTCTTGAATTCTTTTGAGATTCAATTGCATTTTTCGGTTCAAAATGTGTTTAGACATGACTTCACACACCTTCCATGCGATCACAAGTCCCATTCAAGCATTAAGTCCACTTGCATTCGAAAATACAATGCGAAGTGATAGGTTTGACTCTGTTGTGCAACAACATGTTTGACTTTTACTTCTTGAATTCTTTTGAGATTCAATCTCATTTCAAAATGTGTTTCAACATGATTTTATGCACCTTCCTAGGTATCACAAGTCCCATTCGAGCCTTAACTCCACACGGATTCCCATAAACAACGCGAAGGGATCCGTTTGACTCACTTGTGCAACACCACGTTTGACTTCTACTTCTTGAATTCTGTTGAAATTCAATCGTGATTTTTTGTTTAAAATATGTTTCGATATGACTACACAAACCTTTCATGCAATCATGAGTCCCATACGAGCATTAAATGGTTTGACTCACTTGTGCAACAAGACGTTTAACTTGTGCTTCTTGAATCCTTATGAGATTGAATTGCGTTTTTCCATTTAAAATATATTTCAACATGACTTCCTACTCCTTCCATGTGATCACGAGTCCCATTCGAACATTATATCAACTTGGATTTTGAAATACAACGCGAAGTGATCGGTTTTACTTACATGTGCAACAACATGTTTGACTTATACTTGTTCAATTCTTTTCAGATTCAATCGCGATTTTCCCTTCAAAATGTGTTTAGAAATGACTTGACACACCTTCCATGCGATCACGAGTCCCATTCGAGTAGTAAATCCAATCGCATTCCCTAATACAACGCGAAGCGATCGGTTTGATTCCCTTCTCCAACAACACGTTTGACTTGTACTTCTTGAATCCTTTTGAGATTCAATTGCGAAATTCCATTTAAAATATGTTTTAAAGTGACTTCACACTCCTTCCATGCGATCACGAGACCCTATCGACCATTAAATCCACTTGGATTCCAAAATACAACATGAAGTGATCGGTTTGACTCTGTTGTGCAACAACACGTTTGATTTGTACTTCTTGAATCCTTTTGAGATTCAATTGCAATTTTCCATTTAAAATTTGTTTTAACATAACGTCACACTCCTTCCATGAGATCACGATTCCCAATCGAGCAATAAATCCACTTGGATTCCAAAATACAACGTGAAGCGATCGGTTTGACTTACTTGTGCAACAACTTATTTGAGTTGTACTTATTGGAATTTTTTGAGATTAAAATGCAAATTTCTGTTGAAATGTGTTTAAATATGACTTCACACTCCTTCCACGCGATCACTAGTCCCATTCGAGCATTTAATCAACTCGGATTCCTAAATACAAAGCGAAGCTATCGATTCCAGTCACTTATGCTACAACACGTTTGACTTGTACTTCTTTAATTCTTTTCAGATTCAATCGTGATTTTCATTTGAAAATGTTTTTAGACATGCCTTAACACACCTTCCATGTGATAACGAATCCCATTCGAGAATTATATCAACTCAGATTCCCAAATACAACGTGAAGCGATCGGTTTGACTCTCTTGTGCAACAACATGTTTGACTTGTACTTCTTCAATTCTTTTGAGATTCAATCGCGATTTTCATTTCAAAATTTGTTTAGACATGACTTCACACTCCTTCCACCTTATCACGAGTCGCATTCGAGCATTAAATCCATTCAAATTCCCAAATACAATGGGAAGCGATCGATTTGACTCACTTGTGCAACAACACGTTTGACTTGTTCTTCTAGAATCCTTTTGAGATTCAATTGCGATTTTCCCTTTTAAAATATGTTTCAACATGACTTCACAATCCTTCCTTGCGATCACGAGTCCCATTCAAGAATTAAATCCACTTTGATTCCCATATACAACGCGATGCGATCAGTTTGACTCACATGTGGAACAACACGCTTGACTTGTACTTCATTAATTTGTTTGAGATTCAATCACAATTTTCATTTAAAAATGTGTTTAGACATGACTTCACATACCCTTTCATGTGATCACGAGTCTCATTCAAGCATTAAATTAACTCGGATTTCCAAATACAACACGAAGCGATCGGTTTGACTCTCATGTGCAACAAGACGTTTGACTTGTACTTCTTAAAATCTTTTGAGATTCAATCGGGAATTTTGGTTCAAATGTATTCAGACATGACTTCACACTTCTTCCATGCAATCACAAGTGCCATTCAAGCATTAAATCCACTTGGATTCCTGAATATAATGCGAAGCGATCGGTTTGACTCACTTTTGCAACAACTTGTTTGATATGTACTTCTTGAATTCTTTTGAGATTCAATCGCAATTTTCGGTTCAAATGTGTTAAGAACTGACCTCACACTCCTTCCATGCGATCATGAGTTCCATTTGAGCATTAAATCCACTCGGATTTCTAACTACAACGTGAAGAGATCGGTTTGACTCACCTATCGATTAACACGTTTGCGATTTTCCGTTTAAAAAATGTTTCTACATAACTTGACACTCCTTCAATGCAATAACAAGTCCCATTGGAGCATTAAATCAACTTGGTTCCCAAATACAACACGAAGTGATCTGTCTCGACCCCCGTCCGAGGAGCCCATGACTGGCACAGACCGAAGGTGGTACCCCTGATCTGTAAGCCTATATGTTTTGACACATAACCTAATCATGCATGGAATAATTTTCACTAATAAAATGAAACAAAAAAAATTTTACAAATGAATAATAAAATTATATAATTTAAAGACGCATGATCTTACCTCTTGACTAATGGAGCTGACTTCTAGAATCTTAGTTTAACTTATACAAATACAAAAAGAATTACAACATTAACATAACACCCACATGAACAAAATGTGGGCCTTGAGAACTGACGCCTTGCTAATTCAAGACCCGTCACCTGTTCTGAACCTGTCTCTAAAAATATCAGCAAACGAGGGGTGATTCATATGACTCATTGATGGACTAACCCATCCTAGGCGTAGTAGGGGGCACCACTACGGCTGGGAAGGGGTAACAACAACAAACACATGCATCTTGCCTATTGCATATCATGTATCATGCAACATATACAAATTGAGAGTGCATCATCCAAATCATAACATATACAACCATCACAATTAGTTCTTCATAACTTTCCATGCACACAAAGGGTTCACTTTCCACCGTCATCTAAGTCCATCAAATAAACAAGATACATCCAACACACTGACCGCACCCACCGCAAGGTTGACCAAATTAACCGAATAAAATGCAATATAGCAAGGCAATCCGGATCGTATTCACTCAAGGAGCCTTTATTAAGATCCTAAGCTAAACTGAGTGTCAAAAACATGAAACTAACAAATTAAAGTGATGTGTTAATTTTTTTAGCTATCTACTGAAAGCGAATGCAAGCAAAGTAAATTTAAGATAACATAAATTACTACTCTCGGTATTTTTCTTAAATGAGCTAATTAAAAAAAGTTGGAATTAATAATAAAAATGCTCTTGGAAATGGAATTATATAGCTATCCCAGTTTAAATTGATATGGGAGTTAGTTCATCACTAAGTCTCAAGGAAAAACCTCAAGTTACCACTTGAGTCTTGTGTTATTTCTTAGTAATTACTCCTACTACCATAGCTAGCAATTACTCCAAAAGGGACAATTAAGAACCACTTAGTGTATGATAAAAATTAGACAAAACAACTTGTTACATTCTTTATGTTGTTTGGATGACCGCCACAAACTTAGATGAATTGACATGCTATGATTCCTACTAACAGAGGCTACCATAATAACATTAATCACCATCATATGCTTAATTGGTTCATACCCACTTCCTTATGTTTTTTGGAATACCATCACAAACATAGATGCATTGATTAATCGTGAATCCTACTACCAGAGGCTATCATAATAACATTAAACATCATCATATGCACAAATGAGTAATAAAGTTGCAATATCCAATCTAAACCATAATGTCTCAATACAACCATAGACAATGTACCCATAAACCTAAGTTCTTAAATTGCATAAAAATAAATCCTAAACCTAGGAAATCAAATATACAATTTGTAACTATCATTTTTGGTTCAGACAAAATTACTTTCTAAATAAGAACCGCAAGGGGTCGTAACCTTGGCGGACTTGTCCTTAGGTGAAGACCTAAGTGCCTACGTACCCTTAGGAAGGGATCAAAGTCCACGTAGTTCGACATCATGACGTCTATTGGAGTCGTTGGGCTAGGTGATTACCTGTATTGGCCCGTGTGCAGCTAACACATGCGTAAGGTACTCTGGGCGGGCGAGCCACTTGTGGGAGGTTGCCTTAGTTGTGAGAGAGCATGGGTCTCTTAGAGCGGTCGAGCGCTCTGCTTGTGCAGATCTCCTGGACAGAGATGTGTCGAATGTTGGCCGGAAGGTCAACGGAAGTTAGTACTGTCGTTAGACTGAGCTTCGGGGACGAGAAGTGTGAGTTTGGGCAAGAATATGCCAGGACGTATTCAGAGTGTTTACTTGATGATCCAATATTCTTCCAATCTGTGTTGTTCTATTCTGTTCTGTCTCTAAGTCCCCCGGGTGGGGGCCATTATATACTGTGTGTCGGAAGGTCGTTCTCGACCCACGTTCTTGCAGGAGGTGGGTCGTCCCACCATGCCCAAGGGGCTTCCCACGTCTCTTGGACGGGAGCTCTCCAGGTGAGACGTGGGTAACGACCATGTAAGGGGCAGGAGAGTGGTGCCACGTGTTGTTGGCGAAGAGTGCCGCGGAGCTTCTGGATGCTTATTGCCACGTGTCCTTAGGCGGAATAATCCCTAGTTACATAAGTCCCACAAATCTACGGGTGTCGTGCACCCGTGGACTTAAGTTCTCTGTCAGTAAGATACTTAGAAAATTTTGCCTGCTCCTTTCGTCAAGAAGATCCCGTCCGCAAGTGGTTCTGTGATCCTGGGTGATCGTTCGACTTGCGAGGCTTCACGTGTCTCTTGGTTTACTCTGAGGGAGTAGAGACATTGAAGAAGCCACGCGTCTTGATTCGGGTGGTTGACTATTTGAAGCTTCCGTCGTGGTTCCTGGTGGAGGTGGAAGGGGCACGCGACTGCCTGTCCCACCCTCTTCAAATAAAATCTGCCAGCAAGATGATCCCCTAGAGAAGAAAAGGAGGAAATAAGGGAGAGGCGATGGTGGTGGCTCCCGGGAGAGAGAGAAGGTTCAAGAAGGAGGGTTTAAGAAACAATCTTCTGGGGCTGGTTCGCGGTTGTCGTCCCAGGCTGCCCAATAGAGATCTGACCCGGCGGATGCGCAGGCTGTGACTTTGGTGGAGGGTACTTTTCCTCCCCCTGTGCCAGTTTGTCAATCACCTATGAAGGTGATTCTGCCTACCCGCTCCGCGGCTCCAAGTTCTGATAATGGTTCCAGCAAAATGGCTCGACGGACGGTCGAGGAAGCTGCTGGTAATTCTCTTGCAGAGGGAAAGGCCACTGCAGATGAGACAATAGCCGAGGTGGCCGCGGAGGCCGGGGCCATCTCTGGAGGAGGGAATTTAATGGAGAGTCAAATGACTGCCACAAAGGACATTTCTCCGAGGTCGAACGTCAACTCCCTTGAGTCTGTCGAGCTGCTGGAAGAAGAACTTTCTTTCGAGCTGGTGGCCTTGGGCAGGCGCTTTCCTGTGGAGATGGGAGATAGGAATGCGAGGGGGTTAGACACAACACCCATGGATCTTGCTGTTCGAGGGTTCGGCAGGGTTGCCGAGGCGTTAGCAGACTTCCACCAATCTGGCATTGTCTGGGAGAAACGAGTGGTGAGTTTCTTCATCCTGTTGGCTTGCTGTTTTCGTGGTTTCTTGTGTTGACCTGTTTATTTTTAGCTGGATGAAGCCCGTCTTGATAGGGACCGACTTTCTAGAATAGTGACCACTAGGGGCTCGGCTCTAGAGGTCACTAAGAAAAAGTTAGAGGACATACACGGGTGGTTGTCCGCTAAAGAGTCAGAGTGCGAGGACCAAGTTCCTGAGATAAGGTCCTTGACTCACGAGGTGGCCCGTCTTAGGGCTGAAGGCGCACAGCCTTCCGAAGTCAAGCTTCTGCGGTTTGAGCTGGAAAGGGCTCACAAGGAGTTGATCACCCGTCGGGAGGATGGTGAGAAGCGCCGGCACGAGGTTCACTCTCTTCGTGAAGCCTTGAAGGGTGCTGAAGTTCGCGCCAGTGATAACCTTGTGGGCTGGCTGGAGGCTGAGAGCAAGGTTTCTGACGTTGCTGACGTCCAGGGAGAGTTGCTGGCGCAGAGGATGTATGGCATGCTCCTGGCGGTCGAGCAACTTGAGCGCCTTCGACGAGAGAGGTTTTCAACAAAGTGGGTAGCCTCTCTACATCCTTCTCTGGAACTCTTCGATGGTGAGCTCCGAGGTTGGATGGAGATTGACTCTCTGCTGAACCTTGGTTATCTCCGTCAGCTGGCTAACCGCTCGATGGATCATCAGGTGCTTTCTCATATCGGCGAGCGTGTTCTAGGGATTAGATCTACTTCTCAGCAACTGGCTGAGGCGATTCAGCAGAAGCATGTGAAGGATGTTTGTAACGTTGAGCCTGTAGTGGCAGATGCCATCATAGATCTTGGGGATGCCCAAGAGTAGGTTTATGTAGGTTTTTGGCTTTTATCCTTTGTAATAGGCGGACGCCTTTCCCATTCTTGATGCAATGAGAATTTATGTTAAAGAGTTCCACTGTCTCTCTTTTTACTTCTGGGCAAAAAGTTTTCGCGCGAGTACAGTTCCACCGTGTGATCAGGACGATCGGATATTGTTGCTAGTGTGTTTTGTGTGAACGTTCATTTGTGTTTTCTAACCCAAGGGGTTTTTTACTATGCTACTGGGGGAATGTTAGCTTGGCCTTAGAGGCGCTTTAGCGTTTCTTTGGGCGGTCGGCCTGTTGCCCTTCCTTGGGAGTTCTGCGAGTACTTAGCAAATTTAGGTCATGTCTCTTGTCAGAAAGGAATACTTCGATTAATAATAAACAAAATGGTTAGATTCGAGCAGCCTCAGTCAGGCTAACCTTAGTCAGGCTGAATGTAAACAAAATGATTACATTCGAATAACCTTGGTCAAGCAGGCCTTAGTCAGGCTGAAGTGAATCCTAAATTTGAAACAAAGAGACGTACGTGACTTGACCGAAAGGTGGCTTGAGAGCGCAAAGTGCTTTTAGAGCTTAGGCGGAGGTTTGGTCCAAGCGGGCGCACTCCAGCTTTCTTCCTCCAGATTCTTTACCCTCGGGGGTTCCTCGCGTGATTCTCTATGACCAAGGCGAGAGACCTTGATGATCCTGGTTAAGCTTGCTGTGTAGCATGCTCGCGCTAGTTTTTGGTTCGCCATGATTTCTCCAACCCCATAGGATGTTGGGAACTTTATAGTGAGTTGTGCGGTGAACACTACAGCTCTGAGTTTGTTCAGGGATGGTCTCCCTAAGATGGCATTGTATGCCGAAGGTGCTGAGACAATGATGAAATCTACGTCAAGGCTTGCAACCTTTGGTATGGTGCCCATAGTCGTTCGGGCTATTATGATTCCTTCTCCGAGAACCTGGGCTCTTGAGAACCCTATGAGTGTGTCGGGGAATGGCCTTATGCTGGCCTCGTCCAATCCGAGTTTTTTTGAAGGTGTCGAAGTAGAGGACGTCCGCCGAGGACCCCAAGTCTATCAGGACTCGTTTGACCTTGTAGTTAGCAATAACTGCGGTTACTACCATGGGGTTTTCGTGGATCGGTCCCTCTAGGTTTGTGAGATCGAACATGATGGGGTCTCCTTTGGGCTCGCTTCTCCTTTTATGCTTTGGGGCATAGTCGAGGGCGAGTATGGAGCATTCCACGCTTTTCTTGTTTTGTGGTTGCGAGGAAGTTCCTTTCTGCACACCGCCTCTGATGACATTGATAACGCTGCGGGTAGGCGCTTGGTCGTTGTCTTCTCGAGGATGTACCGCATTAGCTCGGCTTTCCTCCTTTATGTATCTACCCAATTTCCCTTTACGGATTGGATCCTCGATTTGATCTTTCAAGTGGATGCAACCATTGGTCTCGTGTCCATATTCTTTGTGGAACTAACAGACTTAGTCTTGTCCACAGGCTTTCCAATTTTTCGCCTCTTAACTGTGGAGGGAAACTCAGCATGTCCGAATGATCGATTTCTTCGAGGACTTCGACGTGGGATTTGTTGATGGGAGTGTAGCTTGTGAACCGTTGGGAGGTGTTTGAGGTTGCAGTGGCGAGCATTTTCTGCTGTTTTTCTCCTTAGAGTTTTGGTTCTCCGCTGCCGCTTTCTCCTTTTTCTTCTTTGCTCGGTCCATGTTGGATCTAGTTATCAGGAACTTCCTCATTTTTTCCTTGGCGATTTGCGCGTTTTCTTCTTGAATGAACCATTCTACGCGGTCCATCAATTCCTGTAAGGTAGAAACGAGGCATCTGTTGAGTTCCCCATAGAATTGCAAACATCGGAGGCCCTGCTTGAAGACAAAGATTGCGACGGTGTCCTGGAGACCTTTGACTTGGAGCGAGAGCTTGGTGAAGCAAGCCCAGAAGGCTTGTAGGGTTTGCCCTTCTTCTTGCTGAAAACCGATAAAGGAGTCCTCATTTTTTTGGTATTCCTTGCTGCTGGCAAATTGCGTAAGGAATTTTTGCGCCAGCTGCTCGAAGCTATGGATCGAATTGGTGGGTAGTAGTGAGAACCACCTCAAAGCTACCTCCTTCAGGGTCGAGGAGAAGACTCGGCATTGCTGGCCGTCCGTCATTCCCAGTATTGACATGGTCGAGTTAAAGGTGTTAATGTGATCTCGTGGATCAATCTCTCCGCCATAGGGTTCAATGTGGAAAGGCATCTTGAAGCCTATAGGTACGTGCTCGTTCGTGACCTGCTGGGTAAAAGGGTGTCTCCCCTTTCCTTGGAAGTCGAAGGAGGGCCACTGGTGAGTAGACATGCTGTAGGGGACGTACAAGTTGTAAGCTGGTGCCCAAGGCATGTGGAGATAAGATCCTGGCGGATAGTTTGGGATTGGTGGTCATGGGTAATCCGTTGGCGGGTGCACTGCCTGCCTGGTGATCATTCTTGGCCCAGGTGTGATTGTTGGCAGGGGAGCCGGTGTTGTCAGCGATAGGCGGGAAAACTCCATGGGAAGAGTCCTGAATTGTACTACAGGTAGACTAGTAGGTTTGCGGGAGGGCCCTGCGGTTGCAATGTGCAGTGTCGCCGGCAGTTGGACGCCTATGTTCGCTTGAGGATGGTTCCTATCGTCTTCCCATTGCTGTTGGTGTATAGCTGCTATTTTTGCTTCAAGTTGAGCCAGCTCCGTCTCTCGTGAAACCCTCGTCGGCTCCACTGTGTCTTGGTTGCTGGTTGAAGGGCAAGGGTTTTGCGGCATACCTTAGGGATGCTGGGGGCATGCATCCTCCCTGGGTACTGGTGTTTGGACAACTGTTTCCACAACGGCTACCTGCGTTGTTGAGGTATTCTGGGGCTGAGTTGTACTCGAACCACCAACCTCGGTTGTGACCATTTCAGCCGCTCCCTTCCTATTCCTTGTGCTGCGTCTTGGAGCGCTTGCGTCTGTCATGGCTTTGGGGGCGTTTGAGTCGGTCATCTTCTAATATATCTTGTATTGAAAAAGTAAAAAACGTGAGTTTCTTAGTGTTAGGTGGATACTCCTACTCCCCGAAAAGAAAATGCCGTTTAGAGGCAGAGTGCACAAGGCGTTGTGGTCTGAGAAGACTGCGGTGGGCGCCAATGTAACTGTCTTTTTTTGTTCAGACAATTTTACTTTGTAAATAAGGACCGCAAGGGGTCGTAGCCTTGGGGGACTTGTCCTTATGTGAAGACCTAGGTGCCTACGTACCCTTAGGTTAGGTTGTTACCTGTATTGGGCCTTGTGCGTCTAAGATGTGCGTAAGGTACTCCGGGCGGGCGAGCCACTTGTAGGAGGTTGCCTTATTTGTGAGAGAGCAAGGGTCTCTTAGAGCGGTCGGGCGCTCTGCTTGTGGAGATATCCTGGACGGAGATATGCCGAATGTTGGCCGAAAGGTCACCGAAGCTTAGTACTGCTGTTGGACCGAGCTCCCGGGTCGCAAAGTATGAGTTTGGGCAAGAATATGCCACGAAGTATTCAAAGTGTTTACATGATGATCCAATATTCTTCCATCTGTGTCATTCTATTATGTTCTGTCTCTAATTCCCCTGGGTTGGGGCCTTTATATACTATGTGTGGGAAGGTCGTGCTCGACCCACGTTCTTGCAGGACGTGGGTTGTCCCATGACGCCCAGGGGGCTTCCCACGTCTCTTGGACGGGAGCTCTCCAGGAGTGACGTGGGTAACGGCCACGTAAGGGGCAGGTGAGTGGTGCCACGTGTCGTTGGCATAGATTGCCGCAAAGCTTCTGGAAGCTTATTGCCACGTGTCCTTAGGCAGAATAATCTGTAGTTACACAATTTAAATATAAGTATTAAGATAATAAACTCTCCTTTAAAGCATATGAACTCAAGCTCTAACTCCACATCCAAGAACCAAGGATACTAGCCACACATGAAGAGAGAAATGGAGAACTCCTTCACTTGAACCATGGGGCTAGAGTGAAAATGTGAGGATGAGATAGATGATAATGTCGTGGTGGCGTGAGAAGTAGAGAAAGAAAATGAGAGTGTGACAGATGAGATGATGATGGATGGTGAATGGGATGTTAAGGAGTTGTAGAAGAAAGGAGGCGTGGAAGAGTGTGGTGATGATAATGGGTGATATGGATGGTGAGGTAGTGTGGTGAATGGAGAAAAACCAAAATGAAAATGGGAGAGAGTGAGATGATGAAGGGATGAGGCGTGAGGCCTCTCCCCTGCTTGTGGTCGTCGAGAGCTGGGAAAAAATTAGGGATTTACTGGGAATATGAGTTAGCCTTGAAGTAATGTGGGTATGGGTTTTGAATCTTGGTCTTAGATCTTAGGCATGGATATTGGGCTATGAAATTTAGGTCTTGCATCTTCGGCTTCATTTTTGGACTCCTTTCTTCTTAAGATGACCTAGAAAACAAAATTATGCCCAATGTAAAATAATTTATCCCAAAAATTTTAAATTAAAAAGCAATCACAAAATTGTAACAATTTAATCATTTTTAATATTATTTTCATGTAGTCACTCTTTAATAAAATTTGTCAAATCAATGCAATTAAACCAAATAAAATATAATAAGAACTCTAAAATAAGATAGAAAATATTATAGAAAATAAGGACTTATCACACACGGGCAAACACTTTCCAATCAAAATAACCAGACAAAAGTTCTCATTCGAATACAAATCAAATCATATCCTGTCACGTTACAATTAGCTCATTCAAATACAATTCAAACCATACATATATTTGTGGTGGGATGTTGGCCTTGGGTTTTTGAAAGTCCTTGAACGCATGGAGTAACAAAGAAGTTGAGTTGGAAATATTTTTATTTCAAAAATTTGGTTTTTGCAAGACCCCCTAATGAAGTTTAAAACATTTCGAAACTTCTAAATAGCTAAAATCTCTACCTTGTCAAATATCCGTTATAACAAGAGGGGAAATGGAGTTTGGTAACCCTTCCTCCACTCTTTAACCCGCTCCCGTGTGGAACTTGGCTAAAGCTCTTTAACCCGCTCCCATGTGGAATGCGGCCAAAGCTCCCCATGTTCGGGATAGACAAAAGTTAGGTTGAGAACACTTCTTGCGACCATCCAGACTGTCTGATAGTACTGAATGCACACAAAGTCTCAAACCGCATATCACACAAAATTAAGGTCAGACACATGGTTCACCCCTGGTACTTTCCATGCCCTTCATTCCTCATTAGGCTCAAACACATACAGAGTCATATGATTTGAAATTTGGGATGACCACACTTGCTGCGACTATGCTGGCCGACAGGTTGTACGGAAAGCACACAACGACTCAAACCCCGACCCTTGTAAAGGTAAGGTCTGGTTCACCCCTAGTACTTCGCATGCCCTTCATGTTCTTGTTATACTTGTACTTATTCATAATTCAAAAACACTTGGCTTATCAAAAGCTTGGTTAACCCATGGTACTTTCCATGCCCTTCATATACTTTTAATCTTGATTTATCTTTTCACAATAACCAACAATGAAAATGCAAATCTATTTGCAATAGCATCAAGCCTTAGGCCAAGCAAACATAATTCATACTAACAACCAATTCATCAATCAAGGTCAAGTCATAATCAAACATAATTCATATCACAACCATGTCTACAACACCCAATTAATCAAAATCGACAATTTGAGATGCATGCAATTCGTCAATTCCATGAATAATCCACAACATTAAAATCTATATATTTCACCAATGCAACCATCCCTCTAAGGGCTAAGATAGGAGAATCCCTCACCTTGGCCACTTTACTTAGCAATCCTCTTGAGCACTCTTGTCTCTGTAGAGGTACTTGAGTCCTCGCACACACATTCAATATAATCAATATCTAGTTCCACACAAACTTTCAAATTTACTACATATACTTTATTACCTCTACCTAACATCCTAAAACCATTTACCTAGCCTATGGTCATCATTTGGAAGTTCCCTTTAGTTTGAAACAATTAATGAACTAGTAAGCACGCTCACAAGCTCTCTCACCTCTCAAGCTCCATCAATGGAGGTTTTTACCAAAAATAGAAATTTCTCACCATAACAAAATTTCTATCAATCGTCATTCCAACCTTTGGGGATTCCTCCCAATCATCTAAGATGTCTAAACAATTCATTTGAAATCCATACATATCAACCAAACTAATAAAATACATAAATTTCTCCAAAAATGGTAAAATTCGTAACTTGTGAACCCTAGGATAGGAACATCCATATCACTCATGATTTGTATGTTTATTTTGTTCTAAAATAGTCCTAGGGTGATATACTATCAATGGGTAGCTCATTTTTCACAAGAAAACCATGACTTATAGAGTAGGGATGAATTTTATGGACTTATCTAATGGAAATCCGAAAATGGAGATTGCGAGAGTTTGCCCAATCTTCTTGAAGCTCAATAATGGTGGAGGGGGCTTGAGGAAACTTAGGAATAATGATTGGAAGTAAGGGAAGTGGTGGGAAGTGGGAGATTTTGGGATTTCTCCCTTTGCCTATCACATAAGAAGAAGAAGAGAAAGCTTCTGCGTGTTGGCTGGAGCAAATGGTGCTTATAAATTGGGTTTTGGAATTTAAGGGTAGTTTGAGCAATTAATGTAACGTCCTAGTTTCTTAATTGATTTTTAGTGCGAAATTTTGGTATTTAAGTTCACTCTTAAGAAAAACTGGGTGAAATTTTTTTTTCTCTTTATAATAAGAGATATGTTCTCCGAAGGATTAATCACTTTTGTTTGGTTTATTTAACCCTAAGAAACTAGAAGTTACGTTTTCGCTCTCACACTTCCCAATACATACAGTTAACATACGTATACCCTATATATTGCATAAACTAGTAATACAGGGTTCTAGCATACATACATAACATGCATAAGATAATCTAATTCTACGGCAATTAGGCATATAAGTATAAGTTAATAAAGGCACGCAGGCCATTTCCAAGAAGCATGGCTCACAGGCCACAGCCAAAACCTAAGCTCACAGGCTGATAGTCTGTACTATAATCAATATATATATATGCTGCCCTCCTCTCTAAATGAATGGGACATGCAGATCTTCCACTGGCAGGCATAATATGATATTCAGAGACTTTATCACCAAAAAGTTGCCAAGGAAGGGTACCTCAACCCACTCAACTTCAATTCCAGCAGCAGATGATACCTGGGCATTAGAGCACACTAACGTAATGAGATAAAAAAATCCCAGTAACACACAGTTACCAATTTTTCAAAGTTTCGTTACTGGTCCAGGTGCATTACTCGGAATACAGAAAAACTTCCCCTTTACACACTCAACCATATACAGATATAGACAAGCCACATTACAGCAGATAGGGTTAGCATATTTATCAATTACAAGATATTTCTACAAACAGGCAGGGTAAATTCAACAAGTATTGCCAGATACATACTTAATCATAGAAATCAGCATATATGTATGTACCACAGTCATGCATTAATTCAAGCTTACTGTATGCATGTTATATTCCATCAATTCAGGAGTACCATCAATACAGATCCATCTCAGACCTGATCAATTGATATAAACCATTACCAAAACCAACGTCACTCAAGACAAAACAATCTTATGAAACAGGACAATCTGACTTACCAATAAAGTAAAGTCCGCTAATAAGGCACATGAAGAATTACCAAACATCCCAGGGCGTCCCCCGGTGTGCGCACAAGTTAGAACCTTAGGATCACAAGTCCCGGACTAGAATCTTTTCTCACTAGTTGCTAGACAGCTACA
Source organism: Senna tora (assembly GCA_014851425.1). Classification (NCBI taxonomy): domain Eukaryota; kingdom Viridiplantae; phylum Streptophyta; class Magnoliopsida; order Fabales; family Fabaceae; genus Senna; species Senna tora. The sequence continues at coordinate 13,417,558 of CM026261.1, read as the reverse complement.
TCCCGGACGCATTTCTATCCAGCCTAGTGTGTCCTTTCCATCAAGATCATATATATAAAATTTTCCATGGTAATGTTTATTCAATTGTAAAATTTCCATCAGATTTACCACAGTGCCCAATTTGTTGACATCCCAGATGCCAAATATTCTCATCCGTGCCATATGCACTTCTTATGCATGATTTTCTCACATTTATCTCAAAAAAGAGCATGCATCTATTACCATATACATGGATGCCACACACTTACGAGAAATCACAACATTTAAGGCAACTTAGTTGCGAAGTCAAGAAAAGTCAACACTTGACTTACGATGCAAGTAACCTTCATATTTTCTCATTCAAGCATCCCAATTCACAACTCAACTTAGAAACATGATACTTACAGTGTAGACTAGCATACCCAGCTAAATTCATACTTAATTATTTACATTTTACGCTTCAAAGAATCAAAAACTATCAACTTAGTCCTTTTATTGATTCTTTCCCATTTTAAGCCTAATTTCATGTCCAATTTAGCTCAATATTCACACATAGAGCATTTAACATATATGGCATACCAAAATAGCACTCTCAGATAGAAATCATGCTTAGATCAGATCAGGAATAGTAAGTTTGCAATAAATCAGAAAATTACGATTTTCATGCAGTTTAGTCCCTATTGAAGCTCATTTTGCATTCCAGACATTTTTTGCATTCAATAGGCTTATGCAAGTGTCAAAAATAGTAAATAAAACTTGCCCAGATTCGAAGCAGTCATTTCTCAGACCAATAACTGCTATACGGCTATCATGGATTATACATGCATTCAAAATTAGGTTAAAAGAGCTTTCTAAGGACATCTTATTACTTAAATTGATTAAGAATCGAAAGAGATATCATACTTTTAAGTAAACATGCCCAAAAACCCAAAACAACACTAGAGTAGGAAATGAATCAGAAATTTGAGACTTATACCACCATGAAAGGTGCATGCTTCTTGGAATTAAGAGTAAGAAGAAGGGTAACCATGGGTTACCTTGAGTTTTCCAGAGAAGAAAGTGAGCTGAACCCCTTGTAGAGCCTCAGTTCCAAGCTAAGTGATGAGAGTGAGTTCTCCTCTTGTGTGTTCTTGAGTTTTTAGCTTCCACTCTTGCTTCTCAGCCTCCAACTTTGATTCCCAGCTCCCACTTATTCTTCCTCAAGCTCCTAATACCCTTTCCCTCACTTCCCATCTCTTAAACTCGAGAATGGTCTGCTACAAGTCTTTCTTTCCTTGGTTTTATAATTAATGAGTGAGGGTAAGACATGTTAATGATGAGTTTTTGCATGCCAAATTGAGGTGTCGAGCCTCAATTTTTGCTTCCTCACTTCGTGAACACCTGTTAAGGTGTGCTGGCCACCTTAAAGCTTCCCTTCGTTAGGTTAATCTTTTTTTCGTAGCCTTAATCGGAGAAAAAGGTGACTTAAGCCATTTTTAGATTCTTTACAATTTGGTCCCTATTTGCTTTATAATTGTAGAGTAGGAAATTAGGTTTTTTTTCTCAGGGTCAAGTGTCCTTAATTCATTTCTAAGGTGTTCTAGGTTCGTAATTTAGGGTCATGTAGTCTTTCCTTCTAGGTTTGACTAAGTTTAAATCCAAATGCCTAAAATCATTTTTTTCTTTCACTTTGGTCCCTGAATTTCTACTTGAGAAAATATGGGGGTTCAGGGCTTGTCTTGTGATTGAGTTCCCTCATTTAGGTCTTAGGGTGTCCCTAGGGTGTCTTGGATTACCAAACCTAGGTCAAACTAGTCTTTCTTTCTAAGTCTGGTCATCCTAAGGCAGAAAGGTCTAAAATTAAGTTTTCCTTTCAATTTAGTCCCTCTGACTTAAGTTAGGGTTTTACAACCTATATTTCCTCATTTCTAAGTTTCTCTCCCCTCCTAATTAGGGTTTCCAATCGTAATTTCCACTACAAAAAAAACTGATTTAGCTACGGAAATTAGCTAGGGAAAATTTCCCTAGCTAATCCCTAGCTAATTTGGTAAAAATATTTGGCGCAAAAAGGCGGGAAAATTTAGCTAGGGATTTGCTACGGATTAGCTAGGGAATTTAGCTAGGGAAAAAAACCGTAGCTAATCCCTAGCTAATTAGCTAGGGAAAAAATCCCTAGCTAATCCCTAGCTAATTAGCTAGGGAAAAAAATTCAGCTACGGATTAGCTAGGGAAAAAATCCCTAGCTAATTTATTATATGTGTATATATAAAATGTTTTACATTAATAAATCAAAAAGTGATAAATGGCCTAGTGGTTGGTCTAAATGTTACCATCCATGATGTTCCGTCTTCGAGGCCTCCAAGGACCATTTTTCAAAAATATAAAGTGGTTGCCGGAGGAGGTTGCCGGAGGTGGTCGCCGGCCGGCGGTGGAGGAGGTCGCCGGAGGTGGTTGGCGGCCGTCGGAGGAGGAGGTCGCCGGCGGCCGTCGTCGGAGGGTGTCGCCGGAGGCCGTCGCCGGAGGGGCCACCGGAGGCCGTCGCCGGAGGGGCCACCGAAGGCCGGTGGAGGAGGTCGCCGGCGACAATTTTTGGAGGGGGTGAGTTAGCTAGGGATTGGCTACGGATTAGCTAGGGAATTTAGCTAGGGATTAGCTACGGATTAGCTAGGGAATTTAGCTACCGGTTAGCTACGGATTAGCTAGGGAATTTTAGCTAGGGATTAGCTACGGATTAGCTAGGAAATTTAGCTAGGGATTAGCTACGGATTAGCTAGGGAATTTAGCTAGGGATTTGCCAGGGATTAGCTAAGGATTAGCTACGGATTAGCTACGAAAAAAATCCCTAGCAATTAGCGTCCAAATATTAGATAGGGAAAAATCCGTAGCTAATCCGTAGCTAATCCCTAGCTAACCCGATTAGCTAGGGATTAGCTACGGATTTTTCCCTAGCTAATCCTGTTTTTTCTTGTAGTGTTCTAGAGAACACACTCACTTAAGCAATTAAACACAAAAATCAAATAAATACAATTAATTAATTTAGGAAATTCATTTTAAATTAGGGTAGGATGTTACAATTGACAACCTTTGGGGTATGATAATAGAGTTTTGATTTGATTTTCTCATCTAGATTTATTTGTAGGTAAGAATAGGAAAGTTTTGAAACTTTTGGCTAATCATAAGGATATTAAAAATATTTTTCATTGAGTGTCTTGCAGATGAAAATTTTGCTACCCTGTATAATTTTTATTTTCAAAGAAATCTCAAATTTAAACTATAAGCTTGAAATAATTCAAATGTCAACTTTTAAGCTAAATTATAATTGTTCTACCTATTTTTCATATTTATTTTAATTTCTCAAGTTCTCAACTCTAAAACTATTAAAATCTTAATATTAACCCAAAAATTTTATTTCACTCTAAAAACTTATTTTCTTTAGTCAAAACATCTAATCTCATTGTCACAAATCTATTGGATTCATATTATCTCATCAATGCTTATTTAATTTTATTTGTCTATGTGTATAGACAAAATAATTATTTAATTATTTATTTTTAATTTATTACTTATTTATATATTTATTTATTTTTCTGGTCCGTACATTCTAACTCTAAATGATGATCATGCTAAGTCTTACCATACACGATTGACCTGGTTCGAAAAGTACCTCTCATGTATTACACGATTGGATTGACTCACTTATGGAACAAGACGTTTGAGTAGTACTTCTTGAAACTTTTAAGATTAAATCGTGAATTTTGGTACAAAATGTGTTTAGTCATGACTTCGCACTCCTTCCATGCGATCACGAATCCCATCAGAGAAATACATCCACTCGGATTTCCGAATACAACATGAATTGATCGGTTTGACTCACTTGTCTACCAACACGTTTGACTTGTACTTCTTAAATTCTTTTGAGATTCAATCGCTATTTTCTTTTCAAAATGTGATTAGACATGACTTGACGCACCTTCCATTCGATCTCAACTCCCATTCAAGAATTAAATCCATATGGATTACCAAATACAACGTGAAGCGATCGGTTTCACTCACTTGTGCAGCAACACGTTTGACTTGTACCTTATGAATTCTTTTGAAATTCAATCATGATTTTCGGTTCAAAATGTGTTTAGACAAGACTTGACACACCTTTCGTGCGATCACGAGTCCCATTCAAGCATTAAATCCACTCGTATTCCTGAATACAAAGCGAAGCGATCGGTTTGACTCACTTGTGCAACATGTTTGACTTGTACTTCTCAAATTCTTTTGATATTCAATTGCGATTTTCGATTTAAAATATTATTCGACATGACTTTACACACCTTCCTTGTGATCAGGAGTCCCATTCGAGCATTAAATCCACTCGGATTTCAAAATACAACGCGAAGAGAACGGTTTGACTCACTTGTGCAACAACACGTTTGACTTCTACTTCATGAATTTTTGAGATTCAATTGCGATTTTCCGTTTAAAATATGTTTCGACATGAATTCACACTTCTTCCATGCGATCACAAATCCAATTCGAGAATTAAATCCACTCGGATTCCAAAATTCATCGCAAAGCGATCGCTTTGACACACTTTTGCAACAACACGTTTAACTTGTACTTCTTAAAGTCATTTAAGATTCAATCGCGACTTTTGGTCCAAAATGTGTTCAGACATGACTTGACACACCTCCATGCGATCACGAGTCTCATTCAAGCATTAAATCCACTTGGATTCCCAAATATAACATGAATCGATCAGTTTGACTCACTTGTGCAACAACACGTTTGACTTGTACTTCTTGAATTCTTTTGAGATTCAATTGCGATTTTCCATTTTAAATATGTTTAGGCATAATTTTACACACCTTCCATGCAATCAAGAGTCCCGTTCGAGCTTTAAATCCACTCGGACTTCCAAATTCAACGCGAAGCGATCGGTTTGACTCACTTGTGCAACATCATGTTTGACTTGTACTTCTTGAATTCTTTTGAGATTTAACTGTGCTTTTCTGTTCAAATTATGTTTCAACATGACTTCACACTCCTTAGATGCGATTACGAGTCCCATTCGAGAATTAAATACCATCGGATTCCCAAATACAACACGAAGCGATCGGTTTGACTCACTTGTGCAATAACACATTTCACTTGTACTTCTTGAATTCTTTTGAGATTCAATCGCATTTTTCGGTTCAAAATGTGTATAGAGATGACTTCACCCACATTCCATGCAATCACAAGTGCCATTTTAGCATTCAATCCACCTGGATTCCCAAATACAACGCGAAGTGAACGGTTTGACTCAGTTGTGCAACAACACGTTTGACTTCTACTTCTTGGATTCGTTTGAGATACAATTGTAATTTTAATTTGAAAATGTGTTCAGACATGACTTGACACACCTCCATACGATAACGAGTCTCATTCATGCATTAAATCCACTTGGATTCCCAAATATAACATGAATCGATCGGTTTGACTCACTTGTGCAACAACACGTTTGACTTGGACTTCTTGAATTCTTTTGAGATTCAATTGCGATTTTCCATTTGAAATATGTTTCGGCATAATTTTACACACCTTCCATGCAATCATGAGTTCCGTTCGAGCTTTAAATCCACTCGGACTTCCAAATTCAACGCGAAGCTATCGGCTGGACTCACTTGTGCAACATCATGTTTGACTTGTACTTCTTGAGTTCTTTTGAGATTTAATTGTGCATTTTTGTTTAAATTATGTTTCAAAATGACTTCGCACTCCTTCGATGCGATTACGAGTCCCATTCGAGAATTAAATACAATCGGATTCCTAAATACAACGCGAAGCGATCGGTTTAACTCACTTGTGCAACAACACATTTCACTTGTACTTCTTGAATTCTTTTGAGATTCAATCGCATTTTTCGGTTCAAAATGTGTTTAGAGATGACTTCATCCACATTCCATGCAATCACGAGTGCCAAATACAACGCGAAGTGAATGGTTTGACTCACTTGTGCAACAATACGTTTGACTTCTACTTCTTGGATTCGTTTGAGATACAATTGTAATTTTAATTTGAAAATGTGTTTAGACATGACTTGACATAGCTGCCATGCGATCTCGAGTCCCATTTGAGCATTAAATCTACTCGGGTTCCCAAATACAATGTGATGCGATCAGTTGGACTCGTGCAACAAGTTTGACTTGTACTTCTTGAACTTTTTGAGATTCAATTGCGATTTTTGGTTTAAAATGGGTTTTGACATGAATTAACACACCTCCCATGCGATCATGAGTCTCATTGGATCATTAAATCCACTCGGATTTTCAAATACGACACATAGAGGTCGGTTTGACTCACTTGTGCAACATGTATGACTTGTACTTTTGGATCTCTTTTGAGATTTAATCAAGATGTTTAGTTTAAAACATTTTTTGACAAGACTTCACAGACCTCCCATGAGATCACGAGTCCCATTCGAGCATTAAATCCACTCGGATTTCCAAATACAACTCAAAGCAATCGGTTTGACTCACTTGTGCAACAACACGTTTGACTTGTACTTCTTGATGTATTTTGAGATTCAATCGTATTTTTCGGTTCAAAATGTGTTTAGAGATCAGTTCAACCACCTTCAATGCGATCACGAGTCCCATTCGAGCATTAAATCCACTTGGATTCCCTAATACAACGCGAAGTGATTAGTTTCACTCACTTATGCATCAACACGTTTGACATGAACTTCTTTAATTTTTTTAAAATTAAATCATGATATTCATTTCAAAATGTATTTAAACATCACATGACACACCTTCCATGCGATTACGAGTCTCATTCAAGGATTAAATCCACTCGGATTCCTAAATACAACGTGAAGTGATCGGTTTCACTCACATGTGCAACCACACGTTTGACATGTACTTCTTGAAGTCTTTTGAGATTCAATCGCATTTTTCGGTTCAAAATGTGTTTAAAGATGATTTCACAACCTTGGATGCGATCAAGAGTCCCATTCGAGCATTAAATCCACTTGGATTCGCAAATACAACGCAGAGTGATCAGTTTGACTCACTTGTGCATCAACACGTTTGACATGTACTTCTTTAATTCTTTTAAGACTCAATCACGATTTTCATTTCAAAATGTATTTAAAAATGACTTGACACACCTTCCATGCGATCACGAGTCCCATTCAAGCATTAAATCCACTCGGATTCCCAAATACAACGCGAAGCGATCGTTATGACTTACTTGTTCAACAACACATTTAACTTGTACTTCTTGAAATCTTTTTAGATTCAATCGCGATTTTCCGTTTAAAACATGTTTCAACATGACTTCACACACCTTCCATGCGATCACGAGTCCTATTCGAGCATTAAATCAAATCGGATGACCAAATACAACACGAATTGATCGGTTTGACACACTTGTGCAACAACTTGTATTTCTTTAATTATTTTGAGATTCAATGGCTATTTTCTATTTAAAATATGTTTCAGCATGACTTCACACTCCTTTCATGCAACCATAGGTTCTGTTCAAAAATTAAATCCACTCGAATTCCCAAATAAAATGCGAAGTGATCGGTCTGACTAACTTTTACAACAACACATTTGACTCGTACTTTTTGTATTCTTTTGTGATTCAATTGCAATTTTCATTTCAAAATGTGTTTAGACAAAACTTGATACACCTTGCATGCGAGCAATAAATCCAGTCGGATTCCCAAACACAACATGAACCGAACAGATTGACTCACTTGTGCAACAACACGTCTTATTTGTACTTAAAATGTTTTGAGATTCAATAGTGAATTTTGGTTCAAAATGTGTTTAGAAATGACTGCACACACCTACCATGTGATCATGAGTCCCATTCGAGCATTAAATCCACTAGGGTTCCCAAATATAACGTCAAGCGATCTGTTTGACTCACTTGTGCAACAATACGTTTGACTTGTACTTCTTCAATTTATTGAGATTCAATCATGATTTTTGGTTCAAAATGTGTTTAGACATGACTTGACACGCCTGCGATGATATCACAAGTTCCATTCGAGCATTAAATCCAATCGGATTTCCAAATTCAATGCGTAGCAGTCGGTTTGACTCATTAGTGCAACAACACGTTTGACTTGCACTTCTTGATTTCTTTTGAGATTTAATCAACGTTTTCAGTTTAAAAATTGACATGACTTCACACACCTTCCATGCGATCACGAGTCCCATTCGAGTATTAAATCCACTCGAATTTCCAAATAGAACGCGAAGCGATCGATATAACTTGGCCAACAACATGTTTGACTTATACTTCTTGAACTCTTCTGAGAATCAATTGTGATTGTCCGTTTCAAATATGTTTCTACATGAATTCACACTCCTTCCATGCGATCACGATTCCAGTTCGAGAATTAAATCCATTTGGATTCCTAAATACAACACCAAGCGATCGGTTTGACTCACTTGTGCAACAACACGTTTGACTTGTACTTTTTGAAATTTTTTGAGATTCAATCATGAATTTTTGTTCAAAATGTGTTTACACATGACTTCACAATCCTTCCATGGGATCACGAATCCCTTTCGAGCATTAAATCCTCTCGGATTCCCAATTACAACATGAAGCAATTTGTTTGACACACTTGTTCAACAACTTGTATTTCTTGAATTCTTTTGAGATTCAATTGCGATTTTTCGCTTAAAATATGTTTCGACATGACTTCACACTCCTTAAATGCAATCACAAGTCCCATTAAAGAATAAAGTGCACTCGGATTCCCAAATACAACGCGTAGTGATCGGTTTGACTCACTTGTGCAACAACACATTTGACTTGTACTTTTTGAATTCTTTTGAGATTCAATTGCAATTTTCACTTCATGAATACTTTGGAGATTTAATCACGAATTTTCAGTTCAAAATGTGTTTTGACATGACTTGAAACACCTTCTATGCGATCACGACTCCCATTCAAGCGTTGTATCCACTCATATTCCCAAATTGAACGCGAAGCGATCGGTTTGACTCACTTGTGCAACATGTTTGACTTGTACTTCTTCAATTCTTTTGAGATTCAATCGTGATTTTCCATTTAAAATATGTTTCAAAATGACTTCACACACCTTCCATGCGATCACGAGTCCCATTCGAGCATTAAATCTAGTCGGATTCCCAAATACAACGCGAAGCGATCGGTTTGGCTCCCTTGTGCAAAAACACGTTTGACTTATACTTCTTCAATTCTTTTCAGATTAAATCACTTTTTTCGGTTCAAAATGTGTTTAGAGCTGACTTCACCCACCTTCCATGCGATCACAAGTGCCATTTGAGCATCAAATCTACTTGGATTCCTCAAAACAACGCGAAGTGATCGGTGTGACTAACTTGTGCAACAACACGATTGACTTCCACTTGGATTCTTTTGAGATTCAATCGCGAAATTCATTTCAAAATGAGTTTGATATGACTTCCATAGCTTTCATGCGATCTCAAGTCCCATTTGAGCATTAAATCCACTCGAGTTCCCAAATACAACGTGAAGCGATCGGTTTGACTCACTTTTCCAACATCACGTTTGACTTGTTCTTGAATTCATTTGATATTCGATCACATTTTTTGAATGTGTGTAGATATGACTTTACACACCTTTCATGCAATCACGAGTCTCATTCGAGCATTAAATCCACTTGGATTCCCAAATACAGCGTGAGGTGATCGGTTTAACGCACTTGTGCAACAACACGTTTGACTTGTACTTCTTGAGTTCTTTTGAGATTCAATCGCAATTTTCATTTCAAAAAGTGTTTAGACAGGACTAGACACACCTTGCATGCAATCGTGAGTCCCATCAAACATTAAATCCACTAGGATTCCTAAATATAATGCGTAGCAATTGGTTTTGATTCATTGGTGCATCACCACATTTGACTTGAACTTCTTGAATTCTTTTGAAATTCAATTGCGTTTTTCTGTTTAAAATATGTTTTGACATGACTTCACACACCCATGAGAGCACGAGTCCCATTCAAGTATTAAATTTACTCGGAATCCCAAATACAACGCGAAGTGATAGTTTGATTCACTTGTGCAACAACAAGTTTGAAAAACATTGTGAAGCGATCAGTTTGACTAACTTATGCAACCAGTCATTTGACTTGTACTTCTTGAACTCTTTTGAGATTCAATCACAATTTTTTGTTTAAAATATGTTTCAACCTGACTTCACACACCTTCCCATACGATCACAAGTCCCATTCGAGCATTAAATCCACTCGAATTCCCAAATACAATGTGAAACGATCGGTATGACTCACTTGTGCAACAACACGTTTAACTTGTACTTTTTGAATTCTTTTGAGATTCAATGACATTTTTTGATTCTAAATGTGTTTAGACATGACTTCGCATGCCTTCCATGCGATCATGAATCCCATTCGAGCATTAAATCCACTCGGATTCCCGAATACAACGCGAATCGTTTAATTTGACTCACTTGTGCAACAACTTGTATTTCTTGATTCCTTTGGAGAACATCGCGATTTCCATTTCAAAATGTGTTTAGACATGACTTAACACACCTCCTATGCGATCATGACTCCATTTCGAGCATTAAATCCACTCAGATTCCCAAATAAAATGCGAAGAGTTCGGTTTGACTCACTTGGGCAACAACACATTTGACTTGTAGTTCTTGAAATCTTTTGAGATTCAATCATGAACTTTGGTTTAAAATGTGTTTAGACATGAGTTCACACTCCTTCCATGTGATCACGAGTCCCATTCGAACATTAAATCCACTCGGATTCCCAAATACAACGCGAATCGATCGGTTTGACTTACTTGTGCAATAGCAAATTTGACTTGTACTTGATGAAATCTTTTGAGATTCAATCGTAAATTTTGTTTCAAAATGTTTTTAGACATAACTCAACACTCTTTTCATGCGATCACGAGTCCTATTCGAGCATTAAATAAACTCGGATTTCCAAATAAAATGCGAAGTGATCGGTTTGACTCACTTGTGCAACAACATGTTTATGGACACCCTATTTTTCTCGGGCTTACAAAGCATAAAAATAAATAAAATACAAAAATATCACTCTATGTCAAAAATAAGAAAAGAGAAAAAATGTTAGATGGCCTTCTCCTAGTGCTATTTGGCCAAGCCCAAAACACTTAAGAAAAAAAACATCTAAGCCTAGGTCATGAAAGGGAGAGGTTTCTAGCTTATAAAAAGGGATAAGTTAGGTCAAACTAGAGGGGAGGGAAGAACAAGAGTGGCTAGGTCAAAAGAGACAAAAACCACTGCCCGAACTGATTTTGAGTCCGAGCAGTGTACCTATGACACGGGATTCTGATTTTTATTGAACTCCAAATGTAGTGATCCAATTTTTTCCCAAAACTAGACATCCACAACTTTCTAAAAATAGGTATTTTGTCAAATTCCATTGGGTGGTTTACTTACAGCAAATTTTATAAAATCGGTTTTACAGAACACGTTGCAGAATGACTTCCTAAATGTCACACTAATTCGTGAATTTGTTTCTCCCTCTACAGAACTCCGTTTTCATTGATTCATATCCTTAAAGCTTTATTTGTGTCTTATAAATAGTGGACAAACATTTCATGCCCTAATTCATCCAGAAGGTTTTATGGCATATTTATTTATCCCATATTACAATTTAAAATAGTTTCTGGGCAACTGTGGTTTGAAAGGCCATATCATACAAATTACTAAGGCTTTTGGGATAAGGTCAGTGAGAGTGTGTAGGGGAGATTTAAAGCTTTCTCATGCTAGGTTTTGACGGTTTTCTATTGTTCCAAAATGGTCCAATATATTTTTATTTAATGTCTAGAATAAGGAAAATGTGTCAAAAAGATCTCTTTGCTTTTCTTAAAGAAAATGGCTAAAAATTAATAAGATGTCGCGACCCACTGTAGGAGTAGGTCACGACCCCATGCCGAGTCAGCATAGGTCACGACTCCTGCCACAATAGGTTGCGACCTATGGCCATTAATTCAGATCAAACCCGTATTTGCAATAGGTCGCGACCGATAGCATAATAGGTCGCGACTTGTTAGTCATTAATAGCTAAATTCGACTTTCCTTTTATATGATCCTTCGAGATCACTATAAATAGGAGACTCCCCCACTGGTCAATGGATGGGGTTTTTGAACACCGAAGCTCTGCCAAATTGCTGAATCACTGTTAAAACTCTTGTACACTTACCCTTCACCTACATGCTTTCAATCTCTTTCTAAACCAAATTTTCTTATTTTGAATCAATGGGATAAGACCCAGTCCCTGTTCCACTCCGAGGGTAAACCAAGATCCCCTCCACATCCTAGATCTAAGGGCTAAAACCCTAAGTTTTCATCAGTCTCTCATTTTCATATGCGGGTCGTGACCCCTTAGTGTACGGGTCGCAACCCCTTTACTTGGTTGTGCACCGTTTGCTTGCTATTCTTGCGCTGCACATATTTTTCTAGAAATTGATGTATGGGTCGCGACCTATCCCGTTATGGGTCGCAACCCCCTCACTTATCATTGACCTCGGGACCCTGACTTGAGGTCGTGGGTCGCGACCTATCCTGTTATAGGTCGCGACCCCTTCCCTTTCAAAGGATGAACAACCTGCTTTTCTGCTTCCTATGTTCCTTTCCCCTTCTATGTCTTTTATTCAAATTTCTTAACATGTGTAACCCTATTGTCGCCAAGGAGCCTCTACTTCTATAGGAGCACTAGTGTCCATGCCATCTGGGCGCGCTGCCTAATGAGCATCAGACACACACTTTTCTTGTCTTGTTTGAATGTAAATGCATGGTAGATCGATGCCAAGGGGCCTTTGTCTCTTTAGACACGTTGCACTGGGATGTCACCTGAGCCTTTACTTGATGAGTGTCCCCCCCCCCACAGACACATGCGTGACTTTTATCCAAGGTCAAGTCCATCCTTGTTTTCTTTTATGTTTTTCTATGCTTGCATCCAATTCTTTTAAGGCCAAAACATTTTAAATATTAATTTCTGGGGTAACTGTCTTCAGACGGGGGAAGTGAGGTGCCTCACACCTTCCCCTCATCTCAAATAGACTCCCAAGCTCAAACCATTTTTGAAACACATTTTTGTCTACGGATTAGCTATGGATTTGCTACGAAAAAAATTCATAACAATCAACTTTGAAATATTAGCTACGGACAATATCCCTAGCTCATTTGTAGCTATTCTGTAGCTAAGCCAATTAGCTATGGATTTGGCTATAGCTAATCCTGTTTTTTCTAGTAGTGAAGGTGGAAACACTGCAAAACAAACAAGAAAGACAAATATGGCAAATAATGCAAACACTAATCCAACATGAAAGGCCAAAACAATATAAATATTAATTTTTAAAAGAAAAGGGCTTGACTCTCTAATATCCCAGCGGAGTCGGCAACTGTGAAGACCGCACATTCGGCGGGCTTCGAGGAGTCGCCGCCAAGTTTTCCACATTTCCTTAGCAAGGCTAGAGAGAGCCTCTTTAATTGTTCTTGGCTCATCTTCATCGTCAAGTGAAATGATTAAAGCTTCCCCTTCGATGTCGTAACGATGACGTGGAATCACAGTCCTAGAACTCCTTCTAGGTTGTGCATTATGGTAGACTTGCTCCTCATAAGTAGCTCTCCCACTAGACACAGCAACTGGAGGTGCGCTTGAGCGCTTCTCAACCTCTTGTGTGGGTTGTTGGTCTCCTCTTCCTCCTAGAGGTCCACAAAACGTTCCACATCACCCCGGCTAGGGAAATTGGTTTTAAGGATGTAACATCCCTTGACTCAAGCTCTGTGATAGAACCATCTTCATTTTCTCCAATGAAGACATACCCCTTCGAGTGATTAGAATATCTAATAAAGATACACTTCTTGCCCCTAGGGCCAAGCTTCCCATGTTTGTGAAAAGGATCATGAACGTATGCTGCACACCCCGATGGTCTTAGCACACTTAGGTTAGGTTACTTACTTGACCACATCTCGTAGGGTGTCTTAGTTACAGATTTTGAGGGAACTCGATTAAGTAAGAAAGAAGCTGTACTTAAAGCATCTCCCCAATATGAGATAGGTAGGTTTGCTTGAGCCATCATAGACCTAACCATTTCTAAGAGGGTTCTATTTCTCCTTTCAACAACTCCATTTTGCTGAGGAGTGTGTGGTATAGTCAGTTGCCTAGCTATTCCCTTTTCATCACATAGCTCCCTGAACTGATCTGAGAGATATTCTCGCCCACGGTCTGTTGTCAAAGCCTTAATGCTTCGAGAGGTTTGATTCTCAACCATTCTTAGATATAGTCTAAAGCAATCAATTGCCTCAGATTTGTGGGAGATCAAGTAAACATGACCATAACGCGAATAATCGTCTATGAAAGTGATGAAATATGAGGCCCCATGCCTCGCCCTCATGATTATCGGACCACAAATGTCCGAATGGACTAATTGCAATAGAAACTCAACTTTGGTGGCAGGACCAAAGGGTTTTCTAGTTGCTTTGCCTGCAAGACAATGTTCACAAATTGGCATTTCAATTTTCTGGGTTTGTCCTAACAACCCCTCTTTTGCTAACGTGTTAATACATTTTAGACCTATATGTCCTAAACACGCATGCCAAGTAGATATATCATCATTAGAAGAAGATATTGCAAAACAACTATGAAAATTACGAAAAGGTAATTCAAGGTCCAAAACCAAAAATTCTTTGTCATAAAAACCAAATACATACAAAATAGAATCATGAAAGAATGTAACTGCATTATTTTAAAAAATAATTCTAAATCCTAGATTCAAAAGCGAAACAACTGATAAAAGGTTCTGCCTAATGTCTGGAACAAATAATACATCATGTAAAAGTAAGGTACGACCTCCACGCAACTCAAGCTTGCAAGTGCCTATTCCCTTGACTTCTAATGATGCATTGTTTCCCACGAAGACACGTCTACTCCCTTCATGCAGACGACGAAATTCCACAAACCATTCATGATCTCTAGCTGTGTGGTCTATTTCTCCTAAATCAATGGTCTACAAAGGTTCATTATCAGCTATAAAAGCAGAACTAGAGACAAACACAATGATCATGGGTAAGGGAAGATACCTTAGTTTCTTGCGGGCAATCTCGCGCATTGTGCCCCAGTTGCTGGCACGCATACCATTTGACCTTAGTCAAATTCTTCTTCCCCCTTTTACCTCTCTTCTATAATTGAGACTTCTTGCCCTTTGGCGCATCCTTCCCACCACCTTTCTTTTGGGGCCCCTTGCCCTTGCTTCTGAAACCTTTTGTTTCAGAAGTCTCAGCCACATAGGCTTTCGACTCAGGGGATTTTGTAGCCAAACGCTGCTCATCCTCCAACAGCAGGTGGTGTTCAGCATCATCGAAGGTCTTCACACTGTCATTGTGTGTTAAGTTAACCTTCATGAACTCCCAAGAGGAGGGAAGGGATCTGATTACAGCTTAAACTTGCTTTTCATCAGTAAGGGACTGACCAGCTGTCTTCAACTCCCTAATCATGTTTGACATCTCTATCAAGTGTGTCCTCATGTCTTTCCTAGGATGCAACTTGTACGTGTCAAATTTAATGGTCAAGCGTCTCAATTTGGTGGCCAAGGTGCCTCCAAACCTACCATGCAGTGCGTTCCACATTTCACATGTTGTGAGGATGTGCTCGTATTGACACATAATGTCAATTTCCATGCTGCTAAGCAATAGGATACGAGCTACAGAGTTCTTTCTCTACCACGTGCGATTAAACTCTATGTCCCGTCTCACTTGTCGAGCAGGACCTTCCCCACTTGGCTCAAACATGACATTACGTATAACCTCTATCACTTCCTGCTCCTCTAGTAGAAATTGGACTTTCCTGTGCCATATGTCATAGTTGTCCCCATTGAGCTTATCCCCTTTGTTGAGATAAGCTAATATTGATTTTGCAGCCATTCCATCAGTCAAAGAATAATCTGAACACAAGCACAAAGAACAAACACCAGATTATTACACAATGCACGATAAGAGAAGTCGTGGTCAACACAAGATGGATGTATGTGTAATTGGGCCCCATAATCGAGAAATGAGGTCAATCACCCTCATCACATGGGAAACAAGTATACATACGTCTTTCAAGGTCTAATTCATAATTCCCATGAAATAGTCACATACTATTAAAGTTCTCATTCAATTAAACAATTTAAACAACATACTCATGTTGTGTGTTTCCTCTGTTTGTCCATGAGTGTGGAGTAAAGAAGTGGCCACATGCCTATCTTAGACTCCCACTCAGTCCAACATCTCAACATATTTGACTTCATCTCAAAAAATAGAGAAAAAGGACACAAAAATCACTAAAAACGGAGCTAAAATGGTGAACTTACAAGCAAAGGAAAAAATGCACAGTTCTGATCAACGGTTAGTGTTGAATGTTGACAAGTCAACATCCGCCGTTGACCTGCAAGCCGGTCAACGGCGGTGAATGATGATCGTTGACTGCTGTATAAGGTGGCGCCGGTCGCCGTGTTTTTGTTTTGGGGCGACCAGCCTAGGCGATACACGGCGTCGCTGGCCGCTATGTTCCGGCCTTTTGACGACCGCCGACAAATTGGGAAGCAAGAAAAGCTTTTTAATCACTTGTGATGCCAGGCATATTGGGAAGCAGGAAAATTTTTAATCACCTGTGATACCCAGGCATACTGGGAAGGAGGAAAGTTTTAAATCACCTGTGATGCCCAAGCGTACTAGGAAGTAGGAAAAGCTTTTTAATCACCTGTGAAAGTCCAGCCTAGACTGGGAATCAGGGAACTTATTTCCAAACATGTTTCCTACCTGTGAAAGTACAGCCCAGACTGGACAACAGGAAACTAATTTTTTTTAAAAAAAAGTGTCTTCTACCTGTGAATGACCAACCTAGACTTGGACCCACGGAACTTATTTCCAAACTTATTTTCTACCTGTCGAGTCTAGCCCAGAATGGGAAGCAGGGAACTTATTTTCAAAAATGTTTTCTACATGTGAAGTCCAATTTTGGCTGGGAGTAGGAAATTCTTAAAATATCTATGAAACACGTTCATTTCAAAAGTTAATCTCTATCCCGATCGTGG
Source organism: Senna tora (assembly GCA_014851425.1). NCBI lineage: Eukaryota > Viridiplantae > Streptophyta > Magnoliopsida > Fabales > Fabaceae > Senna > Senna tora. The sequence goes on along the minus strand of CM026261.1, from coordinate 13,400,516 downwards.
AAATCTTTAGTACAGAAGGCTTGGAACCGACAAGAGCCCTGTCATGATCAATCTATGGTGCTCATGGATCGCCATGAAGCATCAAGTGTCTATCACCCATAACTTGTCTGGGGATTCTTGCTCGCCAAGATCCCCGTGGTGATTAGTTCTCGGTTCTCATAGATTGCCATGGGGTACTTTGAAAATCTGTCACCCATATATTCTCTGGAGACTCTTGCCTGCCATGATCCCCGTGGTGATCAGTTCTCGATGCTCATGGATTAAAATGGAGTGCTTCAAAAATCTATCACCCATAACTTGTCTTCAAATTCTTGTCGGCCAAAATCCCTATGGTGGTCAGTTCTCGGTGCTCATGGATTGCCATGGAGTGCTTCGAAAATCTATCACTCATAACTTGTCTGGGGACTCCTGCCCACCAAGATCCTCGTGTTGATCAATTCCCAGTACTCACGGATTTCCATGGAGTGCTTCGATAATTTGTCACCCATAACTTGTCTGGGTGCTCTTGCTCGCTAAGACCCCCGTGGTGATCAGTTCTCGATGCTTATGGATCGTCATGGAGTGCTTCGAAAATCTATCAACCATAACTTGTCTGGGGACTCTTGTCTGCCAAGACCCCCGTGGTGGTCACTTCTCAATGCTCATGGATAGCAATGGAGTGCTTCAAAAATCTATCGCCCATAACTTGTCTGGGGACTCTTGCCCGCCAATACCCCCGTGATGGTCAGTTCTCGGTGCTCATGGATCGCCATGGAGTGCTTCCAAAACTTTTCACCAATAACTTATCTGGGGACTCTTGCGCGCAAAGACCCCTGTGGTGATCAATTCTCGGTGCTCATGGATCGCCATGAAGTCCTTCAAAAATCTATTACCCATAACTTGTCTAGGGACTCTTACCTGCCAAGACCCCCGTGGTGGTCAGTTCTCGGTGCTCTTGGATCGCCATGGAGTGCTTCAAAAATCTATCACCCATAACTTGTATGGGGACTATTGCCCACAATGACCCCCGTGGTGGTCAATTCTCGGTGCTCATGGATCGCCATGGAGTGCTTCGAAGATCTATCACCCATAACATGTCTGGGGACTCTCGTCCGTCGAGATCCCTATGGTGATCAGTTCTTGGTGTTCGTGGATTGCCATGGAGTACTCGAAAATTTGTGACCCATAACTTATCTAGGGACTCTTGCCCATCGAGACCCCCGTGGTGATCAGCCTACGGTGCTCATGAATTGCCATGAAGTGCTTGAATGTCTGTCACCCATAACTTGTCTGGGGACTCCTGCCCGCCAAGAGCCCTTTTCTGATCAGCTTTCGGTGCTCATCAATTGCCATGAATTTCTTGAATGTGTATCACCTATAACTTGTTTGGGGACTCCTGCCCGCCAAGAGCCCCGTGGTTATCAGCCTTCAGTGTCACAAATTACCTTGGAGTGCTCGAACATCTATCACCTATAACTTTTCTGGGAACTCTTGCCCACCAAGAGCCCTATTGTTATTAACCTGTGGTGCTCCTGAATGTGCCAAATGTCTATCACTTATCTTTTCTAGGGACTTCTGCCCACCAAGAGCCCCATTGTGATTAACCTGTGGCGCTCCTGAAGTGTCAAGTGTCTATCACTCATCTTTTGAAATTGGCTACTCTTGCCTGCTAAGAGTGTCGCTGAGATTAGCTTGTGGTGGTCCTGAAGTGCCAAGTGTCTATCATTGATCTTTTTAAATTGGGGACTCTTGACTGCTAAGAGCCTTGCTGAGATTAGCCTGTGGTAGCCCTGAAGTGCCAAGTTTCTATCAGTCATCCTTTTAAATTAGGGACTCTTGCCTGCCAAGAGCCTCACCGCGATTAGCTTGTGGTACTCTTGAAGTGCCAAGTGTCCATCACTCATCGTTTTAAATTGGGGACTCTTGCCTGCCAAGAGCCTCATACTGGTCAGTCTATAGTGCTCATATTTCCCTTGAGCGTCAAGTGTCTGTCACTTTTTACTTGGGACTCTGGACCGCCTTGGACCATATTGATGTCAGCATTAGGTACTCATGCCTGCTTCAAATACCAACCACCTATCTTGATCACTGAGGACTCCTGCCTGGCTTGAGCTTCGCCATGATCAGCCTCCCTGTCACACCATTTTATTTGGAGACTCCTGCCTGCCTTGAGCCACATTGTGATCAGCTTGTCTATCACGCCCTTTTGATTGTGGACTCCTGTTTGCCTTAAGCCTCACTGCTTTCTTAAAGCCCTAAGCCTACCCAAGGCATCGAGTCACATGATCACAACCGCCTCTAAAAGAGGTCTACATCAGTGAATCACTTCTCCTTGATGCTTGTCATGAACTCCATTGTCAAAACTGGGGAAACACTTTTTGAGCCCACTTCTGTGCTTACGAGAGGGCTATTCCAAAATTTCCATTTTTACCCTTTGTCCTTACGAAGGGTCATTCACTGAAGTCTCGAGACTCCATGCCTCTCGGACATAGGCTAGGGTTAGGAACCCGCTTCCAGTACCATTATATCTTATTTAATTTTCCACTTTCATCTTGGTGAAAACTTGGGAATACCATTTGCCATTATTTTATGTTTTGGGGTGCATAGTCGAGTAGATTTTCTTAGCATTTTAGCACTAATGAGCTATCCCTCTAGCTAACAGCGCTTTGGCTGCTCAATAGGGCTCACCATCATAATGCAATTGACGACCTCTGCCTACCTTGGGTGGACGTGTTGGGTGCCGAAGACGAGGGTGACGACAAAGTCATAGCACTGTTGGTTTAGGACATTTTCTAGGATGTGTGCTAGATTTTCTCTAGGTGTTCCTTGTGTTTGTTCATAGTTATTTTGATTCATAAATTTTGTTTTGTGTAATGCAGTTATCAAAGCTCTGACAAATAGGGCATCCTTTTGTCTTTACTCACTTCCTCCAGCAACACTGAACTTCATTCTCAAAGCTTCACTTTTGAAGAAAGACAAGTAAAGAGGAGACTCTCTGGACACCATATTTTGCCCGGGCTTAAAAAGCATAAAAATAAAAAAAGTACATAAATACAAAAATATGTCTTATGCCAAAAATAAGAAAAGAGAAAAAATGTTAGATGGCCTACTCCTAGTACTATTGGGCCAACCTTAAAACACTTGAGAAAAAAATACGTTTGACTTGTAGTTCTTGAATCTTTTGAGATTCAATCGCGAACTTTAGTTCAAAATGTGTTTAGACATGACTTCACACTCTTTCTATGCGAACACGAGTCCCATTCGAGTATTAAATCCACTCGGATTCCCAAATACAATGCGAAGCGATCAGTTTGACTCAATTGTGCAACAACACGTTTGACTTGTACTTCTTGAAAACTTTTGAGATTCAATCGCAAAGTTTGGTTCGAAATGTGTTTAGACATGAGTTCACACTCCTTCCATGCGATCAGGAGCCCCATTCAATCATTAAATCCACTCCGATTCCCGAATATAAAGCAAAGTGGTCGGTTTCACTCAATTGTTCAACAACACATTTGAGTTGTACTTCTTGAATTCTTTTGAGATTCATTCACGAATTTTGGCTCAAAATGTGTTTAGACATGATTTCACACTCCTTCCATGCGACCAGGAGTCCCATTCGAGCATTAAATCCACTCGGATTTCCAAATACAACGTGAAATGATCGGTTTGACTCACTTGTGCAACAACACGTTTGACTTGTACGTCTTGAAATCTTTTGAGGTTCAATCATGAATTTTGGTTTAAAATGTGTTTAGACATGACTTAATACTCCTTCCATGCGATCATGAGTCCCAATCGAGCCTTAAATCCAATCGGATTCCCAAATACAACACGAAGCGATCGGTTTTACTTACTTGTGGAACAACACGTTGGACATGTAATTCTTTAATTCTTGTGGCATTCAATCGCATTCTTTGGTGCAAAATATGGTTATACATGACTTCACAAACTTTCCATGTGATCATGAGTCCCATTCAAACATTAAACCCACATAGATTCCCAAATACAACGCGAAGAGATCAGTTTGACTCACTTGTGCAACAACATGTTTGACTTGTACTTCGTTAATTCTTTTGAGATTCAATTGCGATTTTCATTTCAAAATGTGTTTAGACATGACTTGACACGCGTTCCATGTGATCACAAGTCCTATTCGAGCATTAAATCCACTCAAATTCCCAAATACAACGCGAAGCGATTGGTTTGACTCACTTGTGCAACAACACGTTTGACTTGTACTTGTTCAAACCTTTTAAGATTTAATCAGGAATATTGGTTCTAAATGTGTTTAGACAAGACTTCACACTCTTTCTATGTGATCACGAGTCTCATTTGAGCATTAAATCTACTTGGATTCCCAAATACAACGCGAAGCGATCAGCTTGGCTTAATTGTGCAACAACACGTTTGACTTGTACTTCATGAAATCTCTTGAGGTTGAATCGTGAATTTTAGATCAAAATCTATTTAGACATGACTTCACACTCCTTCCAAGCGATCACGAGAGCCATTCGAGCATTAAGTCCACTCAGATTCCCAAATACAACGTGAAGCGATCGATTTTACTTACTTGTGCAACAACACGTTTTACTTGTACTTCTTTAATTCTTTTGAGATTCAATCGCATTCTTTGATGCAAAATGTGGTTACACATCACTTTACGCACCTTCTATGCGATGAAGAGTCCCATTCGAAGATTAAACCCACTTCTATTACCAAATACAACGTGAAGTAATTGTTTTGACTCATTTGTGCAACAACACGTTTGACTTGTACTTCCTGAATTCTTTTGAGATTCAATCGCAATTGTCGATTCAAAATATGTTTAGTCATGACTTCACACACCTTCCATCCGAACACAAGTCTCATTCAAGCATTAAATTCACTCGAATTCCTAAATACAACAAGAAGCGATCGTTTTGACTCACTTTTTCAAAAACATGTTTGACTTGTACTTGATTTGTTTTGATATTCAATCACAAATTTTGATTCAAAATGTGTTTAGACATGACTTCACACTCTTTCCAAGCGATCACGAGTCCCATTCGAGCATTAAAACCACTCAGATTCCCAAATACAACATGTAAGTGATCGGTTTTACTTACTTGTGCAACTACATGTTTGACTTGTACTTCATTAATTCTTGAGATTTAATCGCATTCTTCGGTGCAAAATGTGGTTAGACATGACGTCACACACCATCCATGAGATCATGAGTCTCATTCAAAGATTAAATCCACTTGGATTTCCAAATACAACGCGAAGTAATCGGTTTGACTCACTTGTGCAACAACATGTTTGAGTTGTACTTCTTGAATTCTTTTGAGATTAAATCCCATTTTTCGGTTCAAAATATGTTTAGACAGAGCATTAAATTCACTCGAATTCCTAAATACAACAAGGAGCGATCATTTTGACTCACTTTTGTAAAAACACGTTTGACTTGTAGTTCTTGATTTCTTTTGATATTCAATCGTGAATTTTGGTTCAAAATGTGTTAACACATGACATCACACTCCTTCTATTCGATCACGAGTCCCATTCGAACATTAAATCCACTCGGATTCCCAAATACAAAGCAAAGCGATCGGTTTGACTCACTTGTGCAACAACACGTTTGACTTATACTTCTTGAAATCTTTTGATATTTAGTCGCGACTTTTAGTTCAAAATGTGTTTAGACATGACTTCACACTCATTCCATGCGATCGCGAGTCCCATCCGAGCATTGAATCCACTTAGATTCGTAAATATATTGCGAAGCGATAGGTTTGACTCACTTATGCAACAACACATTTAACTTGTTCTTCTACAATTCTTTTGAGATTAAATCGTGATTTTCGGTCAAAATGTGTTTAGACATGACTTCACACTCCATCCATGCGATCATGAGTCCCATTCGGGCATTAAATCCACTCAGATTGCCAAATACAACGTGAAGTGATCGGTTTCACTCACTGATGCAACACCGCATTTGACTTGTACTTTTTGAACTCTTTTGAGATTCAATCGCGATTTTCCATTTAAAATATGTTTCGTCATGAGTTAACACACCTTCCTTGCGATCACGAGTCCCATTCGAGCATTAAATCCACTCATATTCCCAAATAAATTGCGAAGCGATTGATTCAAATCACTTTTGCAACAACACCTTTGACTTGTTCTTCTACAATTCTTTTGAGATTCATTCCCGATTTTTCAGTTCAAAATGTGTTTAGACATCACTTCACACTCCATCCATGCGATCATGAGTCCCATTCGGGCATTAAATCCACTCGGATTCCTAAATACAACGCGAAGTGATCAGTTTCACTCACTTATACAACAACACATTTGACTTGTACTTTTTGAACTCTTTTGTGATTCAATCGCGATTTTCCATTTAAAATATGTTTCGAAATGAGTTAACACACCTTCCATGCGATCACGAGTCCCATTCTAGTATTAAATCAACTCGAATTCCCAAATACAACGTGAAATGATCAGTTTGACATGTGCAACAACACGTTTGAGTTGTACTTCTTAAATTCTTTTGAGATTCAATTGTGATTTTCCGTTTAAAATATGTTTTGTCATAACTTCACACTCCTTTCTTGCAATCACGAGTCCCATTTGAGAATTAAATCCACTCGGATTCCCAAATCAAACACAAAGCAATCGGTATGACTCACTTGTGCAACAACACGATTGACTTCTACTTGATAATACCAATATTTACCCTTGTATTTTTTGGCATTTGACAAGCTTTTGTTGAGTTTAAAGAGTCATTATGCATGGTTTAATGTTATTGAAGGGCACTTAAGGATTTAAATCACAATCTTGCTAATTCCAAGGTTTTATTGAATAAATTGCGATAATTCTCGAGTTTTATTAATTTGATAGCCTCACAATTGTTTTTGGTTGATTTGTAGGTCAACTAGCTTGAGGAATAATAAGGATTCAAGTGCTAGAGGTCGACAAAGAAGCTGGAAAGTGAAGCCAGTGCAAGAATTGAAGCTTAGAGACAACTTTGGACCCATAATACGGGTAGACTTCAGTTCAGAGGGTAAAACGCTAATTTTAAGTAATCCACCCGCTGCCAACGGTTACATCAAATCTACATAATTTTCCAGCGATTTTATGAGCTGTAACGAATTGTGGGCTCACTTTCTCAGTATTTTACCACAAGGGGAGCATCTTAGGTCGAAGGAAAAGGAACATTTTGAAGTTTTAGAGGCACTTAACCTAATTGGAAGAATCACCCATTCATTCTAACACACATTCATCATTCACACCTTGGTTTCTCATCCTCTCAAGTCTCTCTACAACATCTCAACCACCATCCACCATTTCTCTTCATCTTCTCCACTCTCTACACCCATCCACACCATTAACCGGCAACTTCCATCATCATCCATGGCTAAGCAAGGGTTGGAGGAGCTTGGTGAAGCATTTTTCCGATCCATGAGTAGCTAAATCTCTTGTGCTTCGGAGGAGGATGATTAGGGCTTGAGCTATGGCATCCAATAGGGAGTTTTTCTTGTTTTCCTTCTATTTACCTTCATGGATTCATTTTTTTCTAGTTGATTTTGATGAGTTTGTGATGATTTTTGGTTTCATTGTTATGGACCTCAATCTTTAGTGTAGATAGATGCTTAGAAATTAGTTGGATTAGTGTTTTATAATTTATGATTCCATTGATGATTAATGTTACATTGGTTAAATTTGATTGTAGTTATGATTTTCTATGGAAATACTCTAATGGCAAAGGACTTTGTTGAGTTGAATTCCAATCCAATTTAAATTTTACATTTGCAATCATGTAGGTATTTAATTAGATTGTGTTAATTATCTGGTTGGCTAGTTGCATCATCTAGTTAAATTGCCTAAGTTTAGAGGTTTATAAAATACATTAGAACATGGTTGTTCATTGATTAACTCCACACTTTTTTATAGCAAGGATAGCCCAAAGCATTCTCCAACAAAGCATATTCATCTTATTTCATTCACCTTACTTTTACTTTGCTTTTAAAATATTGAAAATCTCAAAAAGAGTTAGTTTTAGTTTCATTTAGTTGCCTTTAATTCCTTTTAGTTTTATTGCACATCAAGTATTTGATAAAATTCCTCAGAGACAACCCTTTTTGTGTTAAATTGTGCATATATGTCTGAAGAATTCATAGGCTCCACGAGAGAGAATCGACCTAGGTTGTGCCACTAGCTGCACTTTCTAGTATTAATTTGATTGGTGCCGGCCTTGCAACAAGGCTGCATCATCAATTTGGTGCCGTTGTCAATTAGCCATTTTGGTTCTTTGTGCAATTGTGCTAGATTCTCACGAATCGGGTTGTTTCCGCGTGATTTCTTTGGGAATCACATAGTTAGATTGTCTTTTGTTATTGTGTTTTAAGTTGTGTATTTTCATTTTAGAATTTGTTTCTAGGCTTATTGTGATTTTTAGTAAGAGTTTTTGCTAGTTTTTTGTTGCTTTTTCATAGCTGTCCTATTTTCTTTTAGCAAGGAATTACTTAGTTTAACTTCATTTAATTGTGTTTTTGTTTATTGTTTCTAGGTAGTTTATAATTGTTTTAGCAATTAATTTTAGGCTTGTGTAGTCATTTTGAAGCATTTTGAGCTGAATTTTTGCTGGTTTTTCAAATCTGCCCTGTTTTTCTACTGCATCAGTGTAGAATTGTATCTGCTACTGACTTACTCGCTGGCAGCGGGTGAAACAGTGAACTGAGCACTTTTTCATTCTGTGTTGGTTTGTTGCTCGCTTTCTCGTTTGTTTTGATTGTTTTACTATTTTTTTGGGTTTTTTCTTTCTTTTGTTTGTTTGTTTAGTGCATGCTAAGAAGTTCTAGAGGAGACCTTATTCCATTGGATTTAGAAATTGAAAGGACTCTTAGGAAAATAAGAAAACTCAAAAAGAAAGTAATTGAAGCTAACCAATAAAGAGAAAGAGAACTAGAAATAGAAGAAATGGCCGACGAAGGTCACATGGACAATAGGGATAGGAATGAAGAAGGTAATAATGGGGTAGATCAACCTAAGAAGTCTATTAAACAATTGACCCAATTTGATGATAATTTTGAACCTTTGGTTGATGCTACTCTACTTTTACTACTGATTTTGAAATTAAAGGTTCTCTTGTGCACTAACTTCCAAAATTTCATAGTCTTTCTGGTGAGAACCCGTATACACATCTGAGCTCTCTCCACATGTATTGCATGACGATGAAGCCCGTGGGGGCTAAACTTGAAGAAGTCATTTGGAAGGTTTTCCATCTCACTCTGGAAGGGAAGACAAAGAGTTGGTATATGAGTTTGCCAAGGTACACCCCAGATGTTTACCAAACATGGGATAATTTGAAGAAGCATTTTATTGAAAAATATTATACTTTAAACAAAGCTACCGCAGCAAGGAAAGAAAAATCATCTTCAAGAAGGAAGAGGGTGAAATATTCTAAGGATATTGGGCACATGTTCAAGATATGGTAGCAAAATGTCCAAACCCTCAAATGCCACCAGAGCACTTCGTCCAATCTTTTGTTTATGGGTTAACTAATGAAGAGGCAAAAATGGTCAATGCAGCTGCTAATGGGTCCAGAGAAGACATGCCCCCTGATGAAGAAATGGAGTTAATTAAGAAGCTCACATTGAGTAGGTTGAACACTACCACAAGAGATACCTGAGCAGTAAAAGAGATATCTCTAGCAAATCGAGATCCAATATTGGTGAGAGTGGTACATGAACTGTCCGCACTAACAAAGAGGGTGGATGGACTGAGCATCCAATCTCCACAGTCACCAACTCAGTAGCTAGCTATGGTATGCGCTAGTTGTACATTATGCAATTCCCCTATGCACATATCAGCAGATTGCCCTGGTCAATAAGAAGATGTGAATGCACTGTATCAAGAACGGCCTGGGCAGTACTAACAAAGAGACCCTTACTCCAACACATACAATCCTGGTTGGAGAGATCACCCTAACTTCAGATATGGGAATAGCAGTAATCAGAATACTCAATGATTTGGCAGTGGGCAAAGTCATGGGAACTATCTTTCTAGAAGAGGAAATTCTTATGGTAGTCAATATTCAAATTTTCAAGGGGCTTCATCTAGCCAAGTACCAAAACATAACACCACCAATGCTATGATTCCTATTAATCAAAATACATCTTTTGGAAATGATGAGATCAAGCTGTTGTTAGTCAAGGGTATTTCAGATATTGCTTCAAAGTTTGACCAAGAGCGGAGTATCACTGATGATGAAATCAAGGCCGTCACCTCGCATGTTGACTCATGCTTCACCAATATCATGAACAAGTTTGAACAAATGGAAGTAAAGCATGACAACCTGAACTCATTTGTCATTCAGCTGTCTAACAAGAAGAGTGATGAGCAAGATAGATAAAGTGGGGCGATGTCTTCCAACACAGTGATCAATCCTAAGTCACTGAATGTCATAAGCCTTAGAAGCGGCAGAAAGGTCAGATTTGAAGACAAGGAAGATGATGAGGAAATTGTCTGTGAAAGTCCTCCATTGTCACCACTCAAGCTTTCTGAGAGCTATAAAGAAACTAGACTACGGGAGAAAGTTGAAGAAAAGAAGAAGGAGTAACAAGAGGAACCAAAGGAAAAAGAGGAACAAAAGGAGAAGGAAGAAGCAACTAACAAAGCCATCTCCACCCAAAAAGGTAAGGAGGTAAGTATAAGTGATCTTCCCTTTCCTAATTCATATTTGCTAAGTAAGAAGGTCGAGGAAGTTAAAATTTATGAAGAGGCAATTAATTTATTTAGCAAGCTAGAATTTAACATTCCATTATTTGAGTTGGTTAGAAAAGTGTCTAAATATGCAAAAGTTTTGAAAGAGATTTGTACAAATAAGAGAAGGTTTAGACCAAATGAGAGAGTTCAAGTAAGCTCCAATGTTTCTGCTCTTTTCAAACCCCAAATCCCGGTCAAGTGTCAAGACCCGGGGTCTTTCACAATCCCATGTACTATTGGCAAGGTTACTATAGTGGTGCATTACTTGATTTAGGGGCTGCTATTAATGTCATGCCCAAATCTGTTTATCAGGCCCTAGGGGTTAAAACACTCCAGCCCACAACAGTAATCTTACAATTAGCTAATAGATCCATTAGGCAACCGGATGGGATTATAGAGGACCTCTTAGTCGGTCCGAGTGAAAGATTTGCTTATTCCAGCTGATTTCTATGTTCTTGATATGACTGTGGGGATGCCTCAGGATTCCACTCTCATTTTAGGCCGTCCCTTCTTGAGAACTGCTAACACAATGATTAGCATGAAAGAAGGAACAATCTCTATGGAAGTGGGAGATCATAAGGTTAGTTTTAATATGTACGAGGCCATGAAGCATCCATATGAGGACTATTCTTTACTTGGAGTTAGTGCAATAGATGTAATCACGGAAGATGAATATGTAGGTTATAAGATGATAATTCTGAATCTATTGTTGATGCATTTTCTGATGCTTAGTTTTCCTTCACTGAACTTCTGCAAGCTGATGATAACACTCTTGCTTCATTTTCTTCTTTATATGCCCTCCCATATACTTGCTCTTGTGGAGGTGATACCTCGTGTTTTAACTGCATGACAGTTAATTGTACACGTGGTACCCCACAATATGATACATTTTCTATGACTAGTTATTCTTTGGATTCTCTTTCTTCTTTGGGTAGTTATGATGTCCCCTCGAGGAAGTTATTCATTGAGTTTTCAAGTGAGTCAAGCAACGAAGCGGGAAAGGTGACGCAGAACAAAGTCCAATACATTTTGCCATGTGATGACCCCCTTGCTGCTTCTCCACCTTCTCACCTATTCCAAGGGCAACATAGTAAAAGAAAGGAAATTGCGGTTGAAGCTGAGTCAACCGAAGAAGGGAACATATTACCAAGGTTTGAATGCATGGAAGTTGAGGTAAGTGGTAAAAATGAAATTATAAAGCGAAGTACCCTTGCCACTTTAGATGCTAAAAAATTAGTTCCTTCTGTAATTCAACCTCCCACTCTAGAGCTTAAGGAGCTCCCTTTAAATCTAAAGTATGCTTTCTTAGAGTCAGATAACCAATTACCAGTGATCATTGCTAATGGGTTATCTGACGAGATTGAAGGGAAGCTCTTAAACCTTTTGAAAAAATATAAAAAAGCAATAGGGTGGACTTTAGCAGATATACCAGGGATTAGTCCTGCAATTTGTACACATAGAATTCTGCTAGAGGAGGGTCACAGCCCAAGAGGCAACCCCAAAGGATGTTGAATCATTTGATTTTAGATGTGGTCAAGAAAGACGTCACAAAGCTTTTGAGTGCGAGTATTATATATCCAATTTCTGACAGTAAATGGGTTAGCCCTATGCAGGTTGTACCAAAGAAAAGTGGAATCACAATAGTGAAAAATGAGAAAGATGAGTTGATTCCCACTAGAGTCCAGAACTCGTGGCACATGTGTATTGACTATTGAAAATTAAATGATGCCACTAGAAAGGACCATTTCCCTTTACCTTTTATTGATCATATGCTTGAGAGGCTTGTTGGTAAGACTCATTATTGTTTCCTTTATGGTTTTTCTGGTTATTTTGAAGTACCAATTGCTCTGGAGGATCAAGAGAAAACTACTTTCACATGCCCTTTTGGCACCTTCGCTTATAGAAGAATGCCCTTCGGCCTTTGCAATGCCCCCAGGGACTTTTCAAAGGTGTATGATGGCAATTTTCAGTGAGTTCCTGGAAGAAGGCATAGAAGTCTTCATGGATGACTTCACGATTTATGGTACCTCATTTGAGTCTTGCTTGAATAGTCTTGAAAAGGTTTTAGATAGATGCATTGAGAAAAGCCTAATTTTAAATTTTGATAAATGTCATTTATGGTGAATCAAGGCACTGTGCTAGGTCATTTGATTTCTGAAAAAGGAATTGAGGTGGACAAAGCAAAAATAGAAGTAATTTCCTCTCTCCCATACCCTACATCTGTTAAAGAAATTAGATCATTTTTGGGTCATGCAAGTTTCTATAGGTGGTTCATTAAGGATTTTAGGAAAATCGCATATCCATTGTCTCAATTACTTCAAATAGATGCAGAGTTTGATTTTAATGAAGCATGTAGGTCTGATTTTGATGAATTGAAATCTAGACTTTTTTCTCCCTCAATACTTTCTGCTGTTAATTGGCAATTACATTTTGAAATTTCATGTGATGCATCTAATTTTGCTGTTGGAGCCATGCTAGGGCAGAAGGAGAATAGAGTTTCTAGGGTGATTGGATATGCCTCCAAGACATTAGACCTGACACAAATTAATTATACCACAACTGAAAAAGAATTGTTTACCGTTGTCTTTGCCTTGGAGAAATTTAGACCATACTTGCTTAATTCCAAAGTTGTAGTATTTTCTGACCATGCTGTAGTGAAGTATCTTTTCTCAAAACCTCATTCCAAGTCCAGGCTAATCAGATGTGCACTTCTCCTGCAAGAATTTGACAAAGAGATTAAGGATAGAGCAGGAGCTAAAAATCATTTAGCAGACCATTTGAGTCGCTTACCTGAGGACTCTTCTAACTCTACTTTTGATGCTTTTCCAGATTCGTTGTTGTGTACCATAGCTCGTCATGAGCCTTGGTATGCTCATATAGTGAATTTTCTCATTAGTGGAGTGACACCTCCTTCTATGTCTACTTTTCAGGTACAAAAGCTAAAATGAGATGCCAAACATTATGCTTGGGATGCGCCTCATCTTTGGAGACTATGTGATGATCAAGTGATTTGAAACTGCATACCAGAGGAAGAACAAGAGAGCATCTTAGCTGCCTGTCATACCTTGGCTTGTGGGGGGCTTTTTGGTGGAAAGAAAACCTCTAGGAAATTCTTAGACTGTGGATTTTATTGTCTGTGGATTCTGTCAATCTTTGTAAAACTTGTGATAAGTGTCAACGTTTTGGGGGTTTGGGATGGAAACAGGAAATCCCTCAACAACCTATGCTTTTTTGTGAAATATTTTATGTTTGGGGCACAGATTGTATGGGACCTTTTCCCCCCTTCAAACGAGTTTAGTTATATTTTATTGGCAATAGACTATGTTTAAAAGTGGATAGAGGTCGTGCCCACTAGGAAAGATGATGCTCAAAGCGTAGTTAAATTTGTCAAGTCCAATATCTTGTGTAGGTTTGGGATCCTTTGAGCTATAATTAGTGATTAGGGCACCCACCTTTTCAATGGTGTCCGACATAAAGTTTCCAAACCTTATCATCCACAAACGAATGGACAAGCAGAGGTATCTAACAGGGAATTTAAGAAGATTCTTGAAAGGAACCCTCCCGAAAAGATTGGAGTTCCCGACTTGAAGAAGCTCTTTGGGCATATCGTACAGCCTACAAAACTCAAATAGGCATGTCCCCTTATCGCCTAGTCTTCGGTAAAGCTTGTCATTTGCCGGTTGAATCAGAGCATAAGGCATATTGGGCGGTGCAAAAATGCAACTTAGATATGGAAGCTGCGGGATAAGAAAGAAAGCTCCAATTGCAAGAGCTTGATGAAATGAGGGCTGAAGCATATGAAAATGCCCGGTTGTACAAGGAGAAGTCAAAGAAAATTCATGACAAGGGAATTCTCAGAAAATGCTTTAGTGTTGTGGATAAAATCTTAAAATTCAAAGCAGGATTTAAATTCAAGCAAGGAATGATGAAAATCGGTTAGGATGGACCATTCACAGTGACCAAGGTCTTCCCCTATGGAGCAGTGGAGATAATGGAAGATTCAACTGGGGCCGTGCATTTAGTGAACGGTCACTTGCTGAAATTGTTCAAGGAAAACTCAAAGCCCCCATCAGGGGCCAGGTCATCTCTTTTATTCTCTCATCTTGCATTTAATTTCTTGCTCTTATGGATTGCTTGAGATAAGTGTGGGGTAAGAGATTTTCCAGTAGGTAGTAGATTGTGGAATATTTTTTTGTAGTTTAATTGTGCTTTTGTGTATTTTGTTGCTTTTAGTTTGTGCTTTGTGTGTTTGTTTAATTGTGTGGTTAAACACTCCCTTGGTTGTTGAATGCATGAATTTTGATGTATGAGGTTTGCTTTTGATGGATGGAAGCCAGCAAATTAGGTTCTAGGAGTAGGAATAGATGAATTTTCAGGTTTCTTAGGAGTCTTTAGTTGGGTATAGGAATAAATAAAATGAAGTTTTTTGGTCAAAATGCCCTGTTTTAGGCATGCCTCTGTAGTGCCCGCTACCAGCGGGCGTGTTTGTTTCTTTATTTAATTTTTATTTAATTTTTCCTTTTATTTATTTACTTAATTAAAAACCTATTTTTTTTTCTAATCCCTAATCCCCCTTCTCCTCTCTGCCTTCCTTCTTCTTAGAGCCTGTTTCCCTATCTTCTTCCCCAACTCACCAAACCTCCATAACCAAACCAAGAGTCTCTAGCCCACACCACCATCAACCCTCCACTTCAGCCATCTTTTCCGACGAGAAGCTCGCCAGAAAATCGCCCCTCCTTCCTTTGTTTTCCCACTTCAAAAACCTCACTCTTAGCCCTAAACACTCATGACCCAACCACCCCACTATACCTCCATAGCCACGGCTCCAGCCATGTTCGAGAGCCACCAGTAGCAGCAAAGCTGCCGCACTCCAGCCGTCCGAGAGCACCACCACCCCTCCACTCATCCATTCTTCCTCTTCCCCTCTCTCTCTTCCTCTCCATCTTCCATCACTGCACAAACCCACCCCCAAACCCCACCACTCCAAAACCTTAACCCCCAAACCTTCACTTTCTTCCAATCCCCAAAACTATCAGCCACCAAATTGAAACTTCACCCTCCCTCCTTCCTTCAGTTTCCTCTCCTACCCCATTCCCGATTTCAATCTTCATCCCACTAGGTAATTTTTTTTATTTTCCAAATTTTCTGTAGTTGCCTATTTTAATAATTATTTAAATTTAATTTCCTTTTATTTTCTTTTTATGATTTTTTAGTCTTATTTAATTATTAATATGAATTTTGCTTAAATTTAGTTACTATTTTAGTATGATTAGCATTAGTTGATAAATACTTAGTCTTGATTTTTACTATTTTAGTATGAATTTTTAGTCTTATTTAATTATTAATCTGAATTTTGCTTAATCTTTAGTTACTATTTTATGGTGTCTAGCATCTTTGTCTTGATTCTAACTAACCTCCTTTTACTGTTTTGATTAGATTATTAGGTTGTGGTTAATCTTTAGACATAGTTGCCATAAAAAATTTTGCTTCATGTTTAATCTTAATTTTACTTTAGTAGCTTATTTTTCTACTTAGGATTAGTTATATATATCCATGTATTTTGGCTGAGAATGACTGAACTGATGACACTTTAAGCTAGGATGTGGATAATTAGGTTGTAAATAATCTCTACATACACTTAATAACTAGACAATTGAATTTTGTTTACCTTTTGTTCATTTTTTAATCACATTAGTACTTAGATAGTAAATCAAATCTAGTTTAAGTTTTCTTTTTAATTAATTTCTCACTGTTTTATCTAGAATTAGTTGATACATAACCTAGTCTTGTTTAGATATAGTAAATATGCAATATATTAGGTTTTCAATAGTCTTTAGTCTTAGTCAACACTCTTTACACTTTTCTTTAGTTGTTTATAGTCTAGGCTAGTTGTTTCTTAGTCTTGGAAATTCAGTCTAGACTAATTGTGTACGACAAGATCACTTTTCAACCTAGCACCCACATTTGGTTACAGTTCATCTAGTTGTCTTTTCATACTCAATAGTTTTATTTCTTTCTTTAGTTCCCTTAGTTTTACCTCTTTTCTTTAATTAGTTTAAATTTGTTTTAGTGTGGGCATCTAGGTTGGTTAGTGTAGTCTTGCTGGCTTCTATAATGACTGACTTTTTAAATTGCTAGTGTTTTTTCTTGTTTTTCTTTGTATGTGTTAATTAGCAAGCATGTACGGCGATGAGATGACTTTCGAAGAAATCCAATATGAGGTTGAAAATAGATCCCTCCATCAAGAATTCCATTTTCCAGAAATGGCAGGCAATGCTCTCTATGATCAATTAGAGGCTGCCAACCTGAAATCTCTCAATAGGGTGCAAGTAGCAGATAATGAGCAGTTTGTGCAGGACTTTTACTTCAATGCCAATCTGAAATGTAACATGAATAACTTGACTTAATGCGGTATGAAGGTTACCACCTTCACATTGGTCGGCATCCAACAATTTTTTGGGCTGCCTGTTGTACAGAATTGTGTATACAAGAGTTAGCAAAAAGCTTTTAACAGTGGTGATGCCTTATTCCCGCGTGAGGCAATTAGAGAGATGCTTATTCAGGAGAATTCAGATTGGGATGCCAAGTATGGAGGGCCTCAAATCTATCTGCAACATTGTGTCCAGCTGCTAGAGCATGGCTGCTCTTTATCTGTCATAACATTCTTATGAAGAATGAGAGAGTTGATGTAGCCAGGTTGATTTTTGACTCGCTAAAGAAGGCTTCAGTAAATGGTATAAAAGTGGAAATTTTTTTATTTCCATATCTCATACCTCAAATGTACAAGAGAGCGGGTGTTTCACAGCTCGATTCTGACTTAGAGTTCGATCCTGTGAACATCAGGGATTACAGCAGGTTGGGATTTGGGAAAACTCTGGTGATTAGACCCCTCGCGCCAGCCAGAAATGTCAGGAGGCGGCGAGATGAAGCCTCGACTATTCAGAACCCTCTACAACCTTCAGAGCCAATGCCGCAGACCTCCGACCAAAAGTTAGACTTCCTGATCTCTGAGCATTGTGCCCTTAGGGGTGAAGTCTATACCCTTCGGGATGGCATCCACAATATGCAAGCTAGCTTCTTAACTTTTCAGGTCGAGGTTCGAGACAATTTTATAGCGCTACGGAGGGTCGTGATTGAGCCCGAATCTAAGCCAATTGCTTGCTAATCTTATATGTTTTATTTCTTCTGTGTTTAGTTTGACTGTTTTGTGATTTTTCTTTCTTACTCATGGATTCTATTTTTGCTGGTTATTTCTTTTGCTGTTGAGCTACTAATGGCTCATTGAACAATTGGAACCTTATAATTTCATGTTTTCTGATCTATTTAGCTGCTTAGCTTACTTTGATCGCCCTTCTTCTCCTCTTTTTGCAATTGAGATATTTTCTACTTGTGGATCCTCGTGTTTGCACATCTTTGTCCAACCATTATGTATTGAGGACAATGCTTGCTACAAGTGTGGGGGAGAAGTTTGTGAGGTGAATGGTTGCTATTTGAGTTGCTGAATGGGCATGTTACCTTTTAATTATTGCATGTGTTGACATCAAATTTATATTCTTGTTTAGTTATTGAGATTGCGTTTTTTACTCCTTGAGGATTTAGCTCTTCAACTTCTATTCTTGTGGATGTAAATATAAATGTAAATGCACAGGTTTTGAGTCCTTTGTTTGTGGTTATTATCAGCTGAGTAGATACAATCTTGCTTTTGTTTTAGACTTTTGGGATTAATGATGCTAATCAGGAATTCCAAGAACTTTTTGATATCTACTCAAGTTTTTTGGAAAAAGTTTTTGGGAACCACACTTAACTTTTGCACCTGTTTAAGCTTTTTAGAAAATGTTGTCAAGTTGTGTGTCAAGAACCAGCAGAATGCACAATCGTTTCAAGAATAAGAAATAATTTTTGAAGAAATTAGTGCTCTCTAATTCACAACTTAAGCAAGTCACTTATGTGAGTAACTAATTAGGCATGCATTGATCGATGTGAGAGTAACCTAGCCTTATTGGAAGTTTTTGAGCCAAACACTATTGTTGTTCTTGCATATACTTGTGTGTTGTCTGCTTACTTGTTCACTTTCTAGAACTTGATTGAAATCTTGTTAAAGCTTGACATGCGTTAGTTAAATAAAAATGATTGAGGCGTTTGTTTCGCTCACCCATATCCCATACACAAACCACTTCTTTTGTTATCCATAGTCACCCCCTTTGAGCTTTAATTTTTGCTTTTGTAGGCATTTTGCACTATGACTTTTAATTAAATGTTTGACTTTAGGTTTCTTAGCTTCTAACCACTCATCTTCTTGGGTTGATATTGTCTAATTGATCCAACCAAGCAAAAAGCTTGGAAAGAAAACAAGAAAAAAAATATATGTAATTGTCATTTTTGGTTCAGACATTTCTAAGTTAAAAATAAGGACCGCAAGGGGTCTTAACCTTTGGGGACTTGTACTTAGGTGAGAACCTTGGTGCCTACGTACCCTTGTGAAGGGATCAAAGTCCACGTAGTTTGTCGTGTTAACGTCCGTAAGAGCCGTTAGGCAAGGTGGTTACCTGCAGGTGGCTGTGTGCGGCTATGACGTGTGTAAGGTACTCCGGGCGGGCGAACCACTCGTTGGAGGTTGCCTTAGACTGGGAGAGAGCAAGGGTCTCTCTGAGCTGCTAAGAGCTTTGCCGATGGAAATATGCTGGTTGACGGTGGAGCTTATGAGGTGGTGGAAAAGCTCTAAGATTAAGGAAGTGGTGTGTCGTATTTGGAGTGTTGAGTCTTGCTTCCGTGTGTTCGGAGTCTATCTGTCCATTTTCAATCCCCCGGTTAAGGGTCTTTTTATACTCTTGGGGACTTGCTCCTGACTCTTTGCCCTTAGAGGGTTCCTCGCATGATTCTTTGGGACTAGGGAGAGCGACCTTGATGGTCTTTGTTAGGCTTGCCGTGTAGCAGGCTCGCGCTAGTTTTTGGTCCACCATGATTTCACCGACCCCGTGTGGTGTCGGGAATTTCATACTAAGCTATGCGGTGGACACTATAGCTTTGAGTTTGTTAAGGGACAGTCGCCCGAGGATGTTGTTGTACACCGAAGGTGCTGAGACAATGATGAAATCCACGTGAAGACTCGCTACCTTTGGTAAAGTGCCCATAGTTGTGCGGGCTGATATGATATCTTCTGCAGGAACTTGAGCTCTGGAGAACCCTTTGAGCATGCCGAGGAAGGGCTTCATGTTAGCCTCGTTTAACTTGAGCTTCTTAAAAGTGTCGAAATAGAGTACATCTGTTGAGGATCCTTGGTCTATTAGGACTCGCTTGACTTCATAGTTGGCAATGACTGCGGTCGCTACCATTGGGTTGTCATGAACTGACCCTTCGAGGTTCATGAGATCGAACGTGATGGGATCTCCATTTGGCTCTTCACCTTTTTTCCTATGTTTTGGGACATAGTCGAGGGCGAGTATGGAGCATTCTACTCTTTTCTTGTTTTGCGGTTGCGAGGCGGTTCCCTTTTGTAATCTGCATGTGATGACGCTGATAACCACGCGGGTAGGTGCTTGGTCTTTGGTGTCCCTTGGGTGTTTCGTATTGGATCTGCCTTCCTCCTTAATGTACCTGCCCAACAGTCCTTTGCGGATTAGATCCTCAATCTGATCTTTTAAATGGATACAGTCGTTAGTCTTGTGTCCATAGTCCTTGTGGAATTGACAATACTTGGATTTGTCCACTGGTTTCCCAATCTTCCGCCTCTTCATTTGTCGGGGGAAATTGAGCATGTCTGAATGATAAATTTCTTCAAGGACCTCTACATGTGACTTGATGCGGGAGAGTGTAGTTGGTGAACCATCCTTTGGGAGGCGTTCGAGATCATGGCGACGAGCACTTTCTGTTGTTTTTCTCTTTGGGACTTTAGTTATCCAATGCCGTCTTCTCCTTATTTTTCTCGGTTCGCTCCAGGTCGGTCCTACTTATTAGGAATTTCCTCATTTTATCCTTGGCAATCTGGGCGTTCTCCTCCTGGATGAACAATTCTACTCTGTCCATTAGCTCCTGCAGGGTAGAGACACACCATCTATTGAGCTCACCATAGAATTGCGAGCATCGGAGGCCTTGCTTGATGACAAAGATTGTGACGACGTCTTGGAGGCCCCTGACCTGGAGTGAGAGCTTAGTGAATCGTGCTAAGAAAGCTTGTAAAGTTTCCCCTTCCTCCTGGTCGAAGCTGCTGAAGGAATCCTCGTTCTTCTGGTACTATGTACTACTGGCGAACTAGATGAGGAACTTTTTTGCCAAATGTTCGAAGTTGTGAATCGATTTCGTGGGCAGTAGTGAAAGCCAGCTTAAAGCTGCTTCCTTTAAGGTCGAGGAGAAGACTCGGCATTGCTGGCCGTCTGTCATGCCGAGTATTGACATGGCTGAGTTGAAAGTGTTGATGTAGTCTCGTGGATCAGTTTCTCCTCCATAAGGTTCTATATGGAAGGGCATTTTGAAACCCATGGGCACATGTTCGTTCATCACTTGCTGGGTGAAGGTGTGCTTCCCTTTTCCTTGAAAGTTGAAGCTGGGCCAATGATATTGACCTGAGTGAGTAGATATGCCATAGGGGGCGTACGTGTTGAAGGCTCCTGCCCAATGCATTTGTAGGTAGGACCCTGCGGATAGTTCGAGATAGGTGGTCGCGTGTAATCCGTGGGCAGGCGTACTGCTTGTCCGTCGACCATTGCTCGCCCAGGTGGAATCGATGGTGGCAGCGCTGGTGCTGTTAGTGATAGCCAGGCGAACCCCATTGGTCGGGTTTCGAATTGTATTGCGGGTAGGCTGGTAGGGCCGCTGGAAGGGCCCACGGATGCGTTCTAAGATACTACCGATATTTGGACGCTCGTATTTTCTTGAGGTTTGTTCCTATCCTCTTCCCACTGTTGTTGATGTATGGCTGCTATCTCTGCCTCGAGTCGAGCTAGCTCCATCTTACGCAAGGTCCTCGCTGGTTCTGTTACCTCTTGGTTGCTAGCTGGAGGGCATGGGTTATGTGGCATGCTATAGGGATGCTTGGTGCATGTTTCCTCCCTGTTGGCTGGCGTCTGCACAATGGTTTCTACGATAGTTACTTGTGCTATCGAGGCGTTCTGTGGTTGGGTCATTTTTGAGACTCCTGCTTCCGTTGTGGCAACGTCAGCCGTCCCCTGACTATTCCTTGTGTTACGCCTTGAACCTCTTACATCGGTCGTGGCCGTAGGAGCATTTGAGTCGATCATTTTCAGATTTTTCCTGTAGGTCGAATTTAGAACATGGGTTTTTGAGTGTTAAGTAGATACTCCTACTCCCAGAAAAAGAAATGTTGTTTAGCGGCAGAGTGCTCAAGGCATTGTGGTTTGAGAAAAACCACAGTGGGCGCCAATGTAACTGTTATTTTTGGTTCAGACAATTCTAAGTTAAAAATATGGACTGCAAGGGGTCTTAACCTTGGGGGACTTGTCCTTAGGTGAGAACCTAGGTGCCTACGTACCCTTGTGAAGGGATCAATGTCCACGTAGTTTACCATGTTAACGTCCGTAAGAGCTGTTAGGCAAGGTAGTTACCTGCAGGTGGCCGAGTGCGGCTAGGACGTGTGTAAGGTACTCCGGGCGGATGAGCCACTCGTTAGAGGTTGCCTTAGACTGGAATTCGTTTGAGATTCAATCGCATTTTTTGGTTCAAAATGTGTATAAACATGACTTCACACAACTTTCATGTGATCTCGAGTTCCATTCAAGCATTAAATCCACTTGGACTACCAAATACAATGCGAAGTTATCGGTTTAACTCATTTGTGCAACAACACGTTTGACTTGTACTTCTTGAATAATTTTGAGATTCAATCGCATTTTTTGGTTCAAAATGTGTTTAGACATGACTTGACAAATCTTCCAAGCGATCACGAGTCCCATTCGAGCATTAAATCCACGTGGATTCCCAAATACAACGCGAAGCGAACGGTTTGATTCACTTGTGCATCTACACATTTGACTTGTACTTCTTCATTTCTTTTGAGATTCAATTGTGATTTTCTGTTTAAAATATACTTTGACATGACTTCACACACCTTCCATGCGATGACAAGTCCCATTTGAGCATGAAATCAATTCAAATTCCCAAACACAATGCGAAGCGATCGGTTTGACTCACTTGTGCAACATGTTTGATTTCCACTTCATGAACTCTTTTGATATTCAACTGCTATTTTTCGTTTAAAATATGTTTTGACATGACTTCACACTCCTTCCATGAGATAACAAGTCCCATTCAAGAATTTAATTCACTCGGATTCCCAAGTAGAACGCGAAGCGATCGATTTGACTCACTTGTTCAATAACACGTTTGCCTTGTTTTTCTTGATTTCCTTTGAAATTTCACATTTTTTCCTTCAATGCGATCACAAGTCCCATTTGAGCATTAAATCCACTCGGATTCCCAAATACAACGTGTGGCGGTCGGTTCGACTCACTTGTGCAACAAGTTGCATTTCTTGAATTCTTTTGAGATTCTATCGCGATTTTCTGTTTAAAATGTGTTTTGACATGACTTCACATACCTTTGATGCAATCTCGAGTCGCATTCGAGTGTTAAACCCACTCGGATTCCCCAATACCATGTGAAGCGATTTGTTTGACTCTCTTAGGCAACAACACGTTCGACTTGTACCTCTTGAATTCTTTCGAGATTCAATCGCAATTTTCATTTCAAAAACGTGTTTAGAAATGAATTGACACACCTTTAATGAGATAACGAGTCCTATTTGAGCATTAAATCCACTGGAATTCCCAAATACAATGCGAAGCGATCGGTTTGATTCACATGTGCAACTACACATTTGACTTGTACTTCTTGAATTATTTTCAGATTCAATCGTAATTTTCCATTTAAAATATGTTTTCACATGACTTCACACACCTTCCCTGCAATCACGAGTCCCATTTGAGCATTAAATCCACTCGGATTCCCAAATACAACGCGAGGCGATCGTTTTGACAGACTTGTGCAATAATGCGTTTGACTTGTACTTTTTGAATTCTTTTCAGATTCAATCACGATTTGAAGTTCAAAATGTCTTAAGACTTGACTTGACACACCTTCCATGCGAACACGAGTCCCTTTCGAGAATTATATCCATTCGGATTCCCAAATACAACGTCAGGCGATCAGTTTGACTCACTTGTGCAACTACACGTTTAACTTGTACTTCTTGAATTCTTTTAAAATTCAATTGTAATTTTCTGTTTAAAATATTTTTAGTGTAACATCCTAACTAAATTAAGGTTAATTAGGCTTGAATTTAATAACTGATTCTATGGATTTTTGCTTAATAACTTGCCTTGTGTTTGCAATTAGAGGTTTAATAGCTTAGCTAAAGAGTGAGTAGGAAGTTTAGTGACCCAAGACTTAACTAAAGAAGTTTAGAAAACCCTATCATAAACCTAGGGACAAAATTAAAAGAAAAATAACTTTATATAAAGTTAATACTAATACATTCATATAAAATCAAATAAAATCAAGAAAAATAACTAGACACCTAATTATTTTGTGAAAACACCTTAGAAGTAAACTAAGACTTAGAATGAGGGAAACAAACATAAGAAATAGAAGAAACCCCTAAATTTTCTCTAGTAGAAATTCAAGGACTAAATTGAAAGGAATTCTAGAATGGTCAATCCACCTCTAAACCACTAGAAATTAAAGGACCAATTAGCAATTGAGATAAGCTGGAGCACCCTCAGCAACTTAGGTGTATAAATGCCATCAAACTCGAGCCATATGGCTGCCACCTCATTGGAAATCATGCATCACCTTGTACATCATCAACAACTTACCCATTAAGCCAAGCCTTATAACCAACCGAAACCCATACATCAAACCAGATACAACCAACCTGAAAGAGAGCTAGAAAGGGTAGCCAAAGATCTAAAGGAGAGACTGGAGTCGAAATTTAGGTTTGGAGCTGGAAGAAACCGAGAGCAAAGAGAAACTCAGAATTGTTGACTTTAAGAGAACAACCCGCGGGAAGAAGCTTGCTCTTCTGCATCTCTTGTCAATTTCAGAACTTGTTGAGCTGAGGTAACGTATGGTTACCCTTCCCTTATGCTTATGGGACTGAGTTTAAGGAAAAACAACTACTAATTCGGTCGTATAAGCCTTGAAAATTTGATTTATGCTTGCTGTGATTTTTCTGTTTTCATCTTGACCTTCTTTGAATTAAATGAGGATTCTGAACTCCTTACTTGATGGATTGTTGCGTGTAAATAGGCAAATGAAAGCTAAGACAATAAGGAATCTTAAACGTAGCTTGCATTTAACATTGTAGTTGAATCCTGAGAGTTATGTAGCTTGAAAAGTTACTGTTCACACATGACCTTTGTTTTTCATTCGATTATGTTTTTGTATTCAATACTACATGTTCTAATAATTTGGGTTCTTAAGCTCATTAGGGATGAAGGTACACTTAATTAGGTGTAAATTGAAGTTGTCAATTGATAATTTTGATCATGTTTGCTTTGGTTTAAAGTTTCTGCTACAATACTTTGAGCATGTGATATTCAAGTCTATTTGGTGAAACTGAATGGTCTCTAAATCTGGTTTTATTATGCAATTTCTTGCTCTGAATCGACTCTAAAGTTGTAACCTTGTTGTGTTAAAGCTTTGGCTAAATATGAAATGGGTAAAAAATTCAGAGATGCATAATTTTTACTTATAGGAATATGATTTCATCATTTTAAGAATTAAACTCAGAAAAAATTATGTGGATTCTGTTTTGAGCTATGAATTATCTCAAGTACTATGAACTTGAGTTTGCTGGTGTGTGAAAGAGTGTAGTTAACAATTGAAAATGGTTATGGCTGAAGTGGATTTCGAAAATGACAGTATCTTAAGGCTTAAGAAAGTAAATGAAAGAAGTATGTATTTGCAAGCTTCTGGATTTATTGCTTCGAGTTCAATACCTAAAAGAGGCAATTTTACTTTCCAATATCATATTGAGTAAATACCATGTTTCAATATGGATTTTAGGTTTGGTTATGGTAAGAAACTGAATTTTTAACATGAAAAATGGCATTTCACTCTTGCTTGGCATGATTGAGGATTTTATGCATTCTTTTTTACCTTGAGAGGTTTCTGCTAGAGAAAAGTTGTTTCTCTAAGTTCTGAAACTTGCCACATATCTGAAATGAAGCTAACTTGCTAATTATAACCTTGGATTTGGGTTTGGTTTCTATTTAAAGAAAAGTGCATGTCAAAAGGACTAAATTGATAGTTATTTTTGTTGAAATTCACCTTATCTTGTAAAATGGCTTTTCTGGTATGTTGTGCTGCATGATAAGTACTTTTACAATGTGCTTGTACTATTTAGAATCATACAGCAAAGTTTGAGCTTCTGAAAAAGCAATTTGATCCAATTAAGTTGCTGTAAGGATTGAATTGAAAATACCTGGCTATAAGTCACTTTATTTTGCAAGTTTACTTTTATGATGAGTTTTGCTATATGAAAAGTATTTTTACAGTATGCTCTTACTATTTAAAATCGTACTGCAAAGTTTGAAGTCCTGAAAATGTCGATTTGCTTAATTTGGATGTTGTAGGGACTAAACTGCAATAAAAACCTATTTTTTGCTATTTTGGTGAAACTGACAAATCTAATATGATTTCTAACTAGGAAATTGATCATGTATGCTATATTTGTTGTTCTAAGTTGAAGTATGTTGCTTCTTGCTCTCAAAAACAAGATATGCTAAAAATTGGTATTCATAGGGATCAAAGTGTAATAAAATTACTTTTTTCTTTGTTTGATGAAATCTGTGCATTTCTGGATGATTCTCTTATGCATATTTTATTTTGGAATGATTGAAATATTATATATGCTATGCATGCTGAAGTTGATGAGTTATGATGTGAATTATTGCTAAAAAATGAACTTAAGCATAAACAAGGGCTAAAATGATATCTTTTGATTCTTTTGGGGCCAAAACTCTAGTTGTCCCTACTAGTTTGATGCTTCTGTTATGAGTTATCACTATATTGTGATTTGGCATGCTCAAGATGTGATTTTGATGCTTGAATATGAAATTATGATTGTTTCTTGCATTACAAGTTGTGTGTTGACTTGGTAGCTTTTGCAACAAAGAGAAGCATGTTGCCTAGTTCTGCTTTTATGTTTGTGGCATCCATTCATTATGGAAAGTTTTTAAGCATGAAATGCATGAGATAGTGCAACTTGGCACTATGTATGAGATTGTTTGGCATCTGGGACATTTGCTACGATGCAATTAAATGGTTATTTATGTCATTTGATGAAAGAAAAAAATGAGTTAATTGAAATAAACGTCACCAAGATTTTGGAAAACTTATACAAGTGAAAAGGACACATTATTTGGCTAGAATTGCGTTCGAGACGTAGGTTCTAGCAGATAGTGGGGAAAGACCCGGTACCGGGTGCTGGTGATCCCATGGTTCTAACTTTGTGCACACACTAGGGGATGCCTTGGATGTTAGATAATACCAGTTGCTTACTTTGGCCATTCTGATTTGTGTGATGGAATGTTTTGTCCTAATTCATGATTTTATATTGGTCTGTGTGACCCTAGTCCGTATGACTACTGGTAATGGTTTATGTCAATTAATTGGATCATCTGTGTGAGCTTCGAAATGTCTGTGTGACAAATTGGTCTGTGTGACCTGTTAGTGTGACAAATTGGTCTGTGTGACCCTAGTCTGTGTGACAAACTGCATTTCTGTGTGAGAAATTACCTGTCTATTTGGCCAATTACCTGTCTGTGCGACAAAATGTATATCTGAGATGTTTATGTGACGAACCGCATGTCTGTGTGACAAAACGTACTGGGAATAGTTGTGAATTAAACTACATGATTGGACTTTTTGTGTGGTTCTTCTCAATTGATGGAAATATCTTGTAATTGATATGAATCTGATTAGTATACTGTTGTATGTTGTATATGATTGTAAAATATATGCAAAGGGAAGATTTTCTATATTCTTTGTAATGTAGCTGGACTACTAACGATTTTGGAAAAATTGGTAATCATCGTTACTGGGATTATTATCTCATGACGTTAGTATGTTCAGATGGCAAGGTTTCATCTGATGCTTGAGGTCGTGATAGCTTGGGTGGGGGTGCCGTTCTTTGGGCACTTCGGCATTATGAGGAACCTCATAGTCCTATTCGGTGAGCCTGTGGATGATCTACTTGTTCCTCCTGTTTTGGAATGGTCACATTTACCTAACTTTTTGGCAGACTAGTAGAACGATGTATAGTATACCAGACCGTGAGCTGTGACTTTTTGACTCTGGCCTGCGTGCCATACTTTTTGATGGCCTGCGAGCCTTACTCACCACTTACCATGGCCTGCGTGCCAATACGGATATGTATGTATATATATGACTCACTGGATATGTATCTTTTATGGAGGCTAAGTCCTCACCCTGCTAGTCTCTAGGATATGTATGTATGAATGTTTAGAATGTCACATACGTAACTTCTAGTTTCTCGGGTTAAATAACCAAATAGTAAGAAAGGGATCCTTGGGATACACACTAACCATTTCTTAAAACAAAAAATTTGACCCGTTTTCCTTAAAGAATAAGGTTAGGAACTTAATTCCGCAATTAGATTAATAAAATACAATTAAGAAAATAGGACGTTACATTTAGACATGACTTCACACACTTTCCATTCAATCACAAGTTCCATTCGAGCATTAAATCCACTTGGATTACCAAACACAAGGCGAAGTGATCAATTTGACTCACTTGTGCAACAACATGTATTTCTAGAATTCCTTTGAGATTTAATTGCGATTGTCCTTTTAAAATATGTTTCGAGAAGACTTCACACTCCTTATACAATCATTAGTCCCATTCAAAAATTAAATCCACTCGGATTCCCAAATACAAAGAGATGCGATCTATTTGACTCACTTTTGCAACAACACAATTAACGTGTCCTTCTTGAATTATTTTAAAATTCAATCACCTTTTCCGGTTCAAAATGTATTAAGACATGACTTGACACACCATCCATGCGATCACTAGTCTCATTTGAGCATTAAATCTACTCGATTTCCCAAATATAACGAGAAGCGACGGTTTGATTCACATGTGCAACTACACATTAGACTTTTACTTGAATTCTTTTGAGATTGAATCATGATTTTTCGTTTAAAATATGTTTTGATGTGACTTGACACACTTTCCGTGAGATCATGAGTCCCATTCGAGGTAATGAAAATGAAGCTGAAGTTACTCCATAAGCTCATCCTTCTCAATTACCACCTCCACCGCCTCCTCCTCCTTCTAGCTTACATAAGCAAGAAAAAGTCCCTAAACTACAACTTACCAATACACAAGCTCTCAATCAATTCAAGAAGTATAATCCTCTTGAGTTTGATGGCAAGTTTGATGTGCAAAAGGCAGAGACATGGCTCATGAAAATGGAGAAAATGTTTGAGATCCTAGAAGTTACTGGTTATCAAAAAGTTATTCTAGCTACCTTTACATTTACAGATGAAGCAGACCATTGGTGGCGAAATAGTAAGGGAGTTTTGCGAGTAAGGAATATACAACTGACTTGGGAAAGTTTCTTGGCAGAGTTTTATGAGAAATATTTCCCTAGGTCCATCCAAGATGAGAAAGAAACAAAGTTTATCAACTTGAAGCAAGAGGATGGAGATATGTCAGTAGATACATATGTAGCAAAATTTATTTACTTGTCACGATAGTCCTCATACTTGAAGAAATGTGATGATGAGCCATGGAAAATAGAAAAGCTGGAAAGGGGATTCAAACCAGAGATAAGAGATAGAGTGGCTACGCAACAAATAAGAGTTTTTAACAAGTTAGTAGAAATTGCTAGGATCACAGAGAATAATCTAAAGAGGATGGGGTCTACACATAAGGTTTCTTTGGAATTAAAGAGGCCAAGAGAAGTGGAAAGTAGTATTAAAAATAATAAGAAAAATGGTAGAGGCCCATGGAACAAAAAAGGTCATTTCAAAGGGAAAAAGAGACCTCCTACCCCACAAACAAATTTCCAAAACCCTATTTGTCCTCAGTGTGGTAAACAACATGGTACTAGACATGTCTTGCAGGGCAAGGTGTATGTTATAGATGCGGGAAGCCAGGCCATATGGCAAGAGATTGTCCTCAACAAAAAGATGTGACTGCCCCTTCTAAATCACAGAACCAAGGGAGAGTTTTTGCCCTAACACAGCAAGAGGCTAGCAATCTCCTTCTATGATCCAAGGTATTATTAAAATTAACAATTGTCATGTGAATGCATTGTTTGATTCAGGTGCTAGCCACTCATTCATATCATATGATTGTGTTAAAAGGTTAGGGCTGACTATTAATGTCTTGCCATATGATTTATCAATTTTTACCCCTACTGGCATGAAATTTGTGACCTCAGATGTTTTCCTTAATTGTATTGTCCAATTCAATCCTTGTTACACTACCATTGATTTGATATGCATGCCATTTCATGAACTTCATGTTATTATTGGTATGAATTGGATGATTGCAAATCATGTTGTGCTTGATTGTACCCAAAAAGTTATTTCTGTTCCTAATTGTGGGACCATACCATGTATAAGGTCTGAGCTTGCTTTCTTGTCTACCGCCCAGGCTGAGAAAAACTTGAGAAAGGATTGTCAGGGATTTTTAGTTTTCTTTTCAGTTGAAGAGGGTATAGAAGAAATACCTATAGTAAGAGATCAATTCCCTGAAGTTTTTGCCACCGAAGTGGTATACCCCCTTGTCACGACCCCAAATCGGGAGTACGTGACCAGCACGGGAATAGATTTTTACCTCTAAACCCGTAAGCCTTTTCCTGTTCACATGACTATAACTACCCTGCTATACAAATTATATATATATCATACTAGTGGCCACACCTCACTGGTGGCCTAATTAACTTGCAATCCGCGGTTCGCTCAATACAGCCTCAACTCAGTACAGCGTATAGATATATTTATCAGCACTCATAATGTAAATATTAATATCATATTGACCGTATGTCTCAATACGTATGATCTATCCTATTCTCATGCAGCAAACACACATAAGATATATTCATATCATATTGACCGTACGCCTCAATGCGTACGATCTATCCTATTCACATGCAGAAGTTTATATACTAATACATATTAACCCAACAATTCTAGAGTAGGTACATATCAAAAGCTGTAAATATATATGTACACAACTCTTACAACTTGTAATATGTACAACAGAAGTAATCAAAATAACCAAAAGGAGTCCACCCAAGCGAACAAGTGCGTAAGGATGGTCTGATGTCCGTATCACTGTCCGGACGTCGATGCCTGCTCGATCCATGTATTTGAAACATTGAAGCAGAGGGAGTGAGTCAAACAGACTCAGTGAGAAGCTTCACATCCTCGGCATAGCGGCGGGTACCACTACAGCTGGTGAAAGGGAAACACCCACAATCACATGCGCATGAAAGTCCGGTTTATCAAATGTTATATTACAATCAGGCATTATTAATATAACATTTAAAATCACAGATACACCTACTGATCATGCTTTTCTATCATGCTTCTCATAAACAAGCAATCACATTTTAACATATAATTTGAAAACTGTAAATCACTTAACTGACCCTAGTGCCAGGCTAGGGCAATGGCCTCAACGGCCAATTTATTTTAAATTTTTAACTGACCCTAGTGCCAGGCTAGGGCAATGGCCTCAACGGGAAAATCTTTTAGTCTTTTACTGACCCAAGTACCAAGCTAGGGCAATGGCCTCAACGGGCAAATCTTTTAGTGTTTTACTGACCCTAGTGTTAGGTTACGACAATGGCCACAACGGGAAAATCTTTTAGTCTTTTACTTACCCTAGTGCCAGGCTTGGGCAATGGCCACAATGGGAAAATATTTTAGTCTTTTACTGACCCTAGTGCCAGGCTAGGGCAATGGCCTCAACGGGCAAATGTTTTAACTTGTTTCTCTTCCCAAGCTTTCAGCTGTGATCCTGACTCTATCTACCCATTACTATCCTAAACTGAATTTACCTAGGTAGTGTGAACATCACGTCGACTCACTAATCAATTAAGAGATCGTATTAATCCTCATATTGTTCTGGAACCCTTGGTTTAAATCATAACCTAGGTCTATGGTCTTCCCTAAGTTCAATTACCATAAAACGTCGACGTTTACTAACAACTTCTATACAATTTCTTTAAAGAGTTTCTAATTAATAGGGTAAACCAAACCTTGGACTCAATAAACAACTTACACCCTTGCTTGTGCTGTTCAGTGTATCTCATGTCATCACATGGAGACCCTCCAGTACCTCTTTACCTGTAGTCAAACACACATATACAAATACTTTCATATATAACAGTTTAGGAACAACAATAGCATGTTAACCACTAAATAATTCTTACAAATAGGCAAGTAGGCAAACCACATATCCACATCCTCAATCAACCCTGTAGGACAAGGATGGGAAGCCCCTCACGATGGCTTCCTTTTGCTTGTCCTGGAGTAACTCCCGCTCCGGATGAGTCGTGGTTTCCTAACGAATGCATTCAAGTGGTTAACATCTCAAACTCTATGCAATTCATATACATATTACATGCTTATGCCTAAAATGCATCTAGACGTTACCAAGAACCGAGTCCTTGGTCTTATTTCTCTTCCCTCTCTTCTATAAGAGTCTTAAGTGCATCGCACTTGGTTTCATGCAACTATCGTTATCCTTGAGTTGATTTTGGGGCCTTGGATTTGAGTTACTAAACCTCAACGTGCTTCTAAACTATCCTACTTAAGGTTCCCAAATGACGGTGTATAAGGAATTTAGAATTGCAAGAAGTTCGACTTAGCTTATTCCGTAAGTTTCTATTCTTAAGGGACAAGGAGACATTTGAAATGATTTTGATCCTTAAAAACATGGTTGGGGTGTCCTAAGATGTTTAGGATTGAAAATAGGAGGTTCGGACACCCCGGATTGACTTAAGAACGAATTATGGGCATGCTGGGCAGAAACCGGGCACTGCAGCACCCATTATGGCGTTGTCGCGCGAAGCTGCTGCCCAGCAGCTTTTCGTATACCCGAGACCTGTCGTTGTAGCGCCGGTTCACAGCACAACAATTCGTTTGCTGTGCTGTGGGCTGGTTTGGGCCCGTTCCGACCCCGGCTTCGACTCCGCACCTGATGGGTTTTTTTCACCTACATTCCAATGACATAAATCCAACCCTAACTACTCAAATCCAAGCCAGATTCCAAATTTATCAATGAATCCCCAAATTGGGAATATTTAGAATTTTCAACCGCAAACCCTTTCAAATTCGAATTCGGCTAAACCAAAGGGTATAGCCTCGATTCTTACCTCAACTAAGTGTTCAAGAACACTTCCTAGGTCTCAATCTACCCTCGAAACAACCCAATCGAAGGTGGATCGATGAAATCCCTAAAAATGAAGAAATTGGGGATTTTGAATGAAATTGGGGTTACCAACCTTTGATTCAATTGGTGGAAGGTGTAGGAGACGTCGTACCCGAGCTCTGGTGACTTCTTCGTCATTGGCTAGCTCTCCTCGGTCACTATTCCAGTGAACCCCAACCTCTTCCAGTGCTCTCTCACGTGCTCTCTTTCTCTTTCTCTTAATCCCTTCAACTCTTTCTTCCTTTATTTCTTTTCTAAAGCACGCACCCGCTTCCCTTTTTAAATAATTAATTAAAATAATAAAAAATAAAATAATTAAATAATAACACTACTAATAATTATTATAATAAAGAAGAGGTGGAAAAATATCCCCAATTAAATTTTTATTTTCTCTTATATCCCAAATTAGATACCCAAAAATATTCCCTACTCTCTTTTCCCCATTTAATTCAGGTTTCCAATTCCTTAGGTCCTGAATTAATTCCAAAAATTATTTTCTACTTCTTTTCTTTCCCTTTCAATTCAATTTAAACTTCAAAAAAAATTTCCCGAGTATTACACCCCTGATAGAGAAGTAGAGTTTTCAATTGGTCTAGTACCTGGGGCGGGACCTATTTCTAAAGCACCTTATAGGATGGCACCCACAGAGCTAGCTGAACTTAAAAGGAAAATAGAAGAATTGTTAGAAAAGGGATTCATTCGGCCTAGTGTGTCTCCATGGGGTGCTCCTCTTCTCTTTATAAAGAAAAAAGATGGGAGTTTCAGATTATGTATTGATTATAGAGAATTAAACAAAGTAATAGTAAAGAACAAGTATCCCCTCCCAAGAATTGATGATTTACCTGATCAATTAGTCGGAGCATCTATATTTTCTAAAATTGATTTAAGATCAGGATATCATCAATTGAGAATCATAGCCGAAGATATTCCTAAAACTGCTTTTAGAACAAGATATGGCCATTATGAATTCCTTGTTATGCCATTTGGCTTGACCAATGCATCGGCTGTTTTCATGGATTATATGAATAGAATTTTCAGGCCTTATTTAGATAAATGTGTTGTGGTCTTTATAAATGACATTTTGATTTATTCAAAGAATGTGAATGAGCATGAAGAGCATTTGAGAATAGTCCTTCAAATCTTGGAAGAAAAGAGAGGCCTAAAACAGTTACAGAAATAAGAAGTTTTCTAGGTTTGGCAGGCTATTATAGAAGATTTATTCAAGGCTTTTCTCAAATAGCTTTACTGCTGACTAGATTGACTAGAAAAGCAAAGCCATTTGTGTGGGACAATGAATGTGAAAGAAGTTTTCAAGAACTGACACATAGGCTTACCTCTGCACCCGTTCTTATTATCCCAGATCCAAATTATGTTTTCATTACATATACAGATGCTTCTAAAAAAGGATTAGGATATGTACTTATGCAACAAGGCAGAGTTGTAGCTTATGCTTCAAGGCAATTGAAGCCACATGAAGAAAACTACCCCACTCATGACTTAGAACTAGCAGCGATAGTGTTTGCTTTAAAGATTTGGAGGCATTATTTATATGGTGCCAAAGTTGAAATCTGTACTGACCACAAAAGCCTGAAATATCTATTTGATCAAAAAGAGTTGAATATGAGACAAAGAAGGTTGTTAGAGTATTTTAAAGATTATGATGTCATCTTGAAGTACCACCCAGGAAAAGCAAATGTAGTTGCTGATGCATTGAGTAAAAAATCAATTCACATGGCCATGATGATGATTAAGGAACATGATCTAATTGAATCATTTAGAGATATGAGTCTTACTTGGGAAGTACAATCAGATAGGTTACTTTCTAGTGAGGTAAGAATTGAAAATGATTTTGTAAAGCAAATTACGGGATTTCAAGAAAAGGATGATTACATACAAAAGATAAGAGAGCAAATAAAAGAAGGTAAAGCTCAGGAATTTAATTTGAAAAAGGATGATATAGTAAGATTTCATGAGAGAATTTGTATTCCTAATGATAATGGGTTAAAAAGTAGAATTTTAGAAGAAGCTCACAAAAGCAAGTATACCATTCATCCTGGAGCTACCAAAATGTATCATGATTTGAAAAATATTTTCTGGTGGCCAGGAATGAAAGCAGATATTACAAACTTTGTCTCTAGATGTTTAACATGTCAAAAAGTGAAAGTTGAACATCAAAGGCCAGCTAGACTATTGCAACCACCAGACATTCCTGTATGGAAATGGGATAGTATATCAACGGATTTTATTATGGGATTGCCTAGGACTACCTCAGGATATGACGCTATCTAGGTCATAGTGGATAGATTGACAAAATTAGCCCATTTTCTTGCGATGAAATCCACTTATACATTAGATAGACTAGCTCAGCTGTATGTTAAAGAGATTGTTAGGCTTCACGAGATTCCTAGTAGTATAGTTTCAGATAGAGATCCAAGGTTTACTTCTAATCTTTGGAAATCTTTACAAGAAGCATTAGGAACCAAATTGCGCTTTAGCACAGCTTATCACCCTCAACCAGATGGGCAAAGAGAGAGAATAAATCAAATTTTAGAAGACATGTTAAGAGCCTGTGTCTTAGAACTTAAAGGAAATTGGGATGTATATCTTCCATTAGCTGAATTTGCATACAATAATAGCTATCAATCTAGCATTTGTATGGCTCCTTTTGAAGCACTGTACGGGAGGAAGTGTAGGTTGCCATTATGTTGGACCGAGTTAAGTGAAACACTTATAATAGGACCTGAGATAGTTGACCAAACCTCTAGGCAAATTGAGAATATAAGAAAGAATTTGATTGCGGCCCAAAGTAGCCCAAAGAATTATGCAGATAGAAGAAGAAGGCCATTAGAATTCGAAGTAGGAGACCATGTTTTTCTTAAAGTATCTCCAGTCACTGGAGTTGGTTGCTCCATCAAAACAAGAAAGCTCAGTCCGAAATACCTTGGTGCATTTGAAATCTTAGCTAGAATTGGACCCGTAGCCTACCGCCTAGCTTTGCCTCCTAACTTAGCTCAAATTCATGATGTCTTTCATGTCTCCCAATTGAAAAAATATTAGCCTGACCCTTCACATATCATTGAATATGAAAATATTGCATTGCAAGACAATTTGTCTTTTCTAGTTTCACCAGATAGGATCATAGATGTGAAGATTAAGGAGCTCAGAAATAAATCAATCCCTTTGGTGAAAGTGTTGTGGAAGGGTTTATCACCTGAGGAAGCCACATGGGAGATGGAATCTGAGATGAAGCAGAAGTACCCTCACTTGTTTCACTGAGGTATGTTTAAATTTTGAGGACAAAATTTTTATTGAGGAGTAGTGAAATGTCATGACCCAAATTCTATAATGAAGGAAAATGAAAAATTAAGATGGATTAGGGTAAAGTAAAGCAAAATGAGGTCATTCTAAGATGATATGGACCTCAAGGAATCCATTTATGACCTTGGAATGTTTTAAAAATGGTTTTACAATAATTTTTATTAAAGGTGGAAATTAAGGGTAAAATAGTAATTTTAACCCAATAGAAATTATTGTGAGCATATTTATGTTATTTAGAGGCTATGAGGATTTTCCTCATACCCAAATTTACTAATATGAATATTTAATTAGAAGTTTTGGATTAAAAAGAAAAAAAATGGTATAAGGACAAAATGGCCATTAGTAATGGCAAAATGGTAAATTTTGATAAGTTTAGACCTAAAAAGAAGCACCTTCTTCTTGCTTCCACATTCAGCATTTTCACGCCACTTTTGGCTGAGAAAGAAAGGAGAGCATTTTCTTGAAGCTTTGGAGAAGAAGAAGAGGAAGAAAAGCCAAAAAGGGTAAGAAACCTTCACTTTTTCACCTCTTCATAGTTAGCAAAGTTGCTCTACTCCTCAACAGCTTTCTTTTCATCTAAATTTCAGTGCCAAACTCTGAATTTGAAGGAGAATTTCGTGTAAAGTGAAGCACTAATTTGGAGAAGCAATAGCAAAGGGAAGAAGAGGTATGTTAGCCATGAGAAACTACATGTATATCTCAAGGAAAAAGCATGGCTAAGGGGTTAAACTTGAATGTAATGAAAGTAGGGTTTAAGAGGAAAATTTTGATGAATAAAATATAGGTTCTTACAAGTTCCTTAGATGTTTGAACAAATCCTTCAATAGCCAAATATGTTAGTCTTTAATTGGATTCTCCAAAAAGCCTTCAAATATGACAAGATAAGGTTTATGGAAAATTTGAGAAATATGAATTTTTTTAAGGAAGACATCCATGATTAGATAAGTAATATGAAATCCTTCTTAGCTCAAAAGAGTTGAAATATGCTAGCTTCAAGAACTAACCCACTTATAGACCATTATGTCAAGACAAGTAAAGTAATGAGTTTAAGGGTCAAAATTATGATAAGATTGATAATAAATTCCATGTGAATTTAGGGACTAGTTTTTGTCAAGTGAGCCAACCTAAAAATAAAGTGGGAAGGTAATATTGCCATTGTCAAGAAAAGCTAAGAGAAAGAGAAGCTTGAGTATAAGGTAACTACTTTCCATTCCTGATGTGCTATGTGTGTGTTTGTGGTATGCATACTTGATATTCTATATGCTTATGATGTATGATATTATGAAGGGTTTGGATGAGCTAAGTCCTACCCTAACTCATGTGAGGAGTACGATGCAATGAAGGGTTTGGATGAGCTAAGTCCTACCCTAATCCAT
The DNA here is from genome assembly GCA_014851425.1 of Senna tora. NCBI lineage: Eukaryota > Viridiplantae > Streptophyta > Magnoliopsida > Fabales > Fabaceae > Senna > Senna tora. Next base: position 13,362,660 of record CM026261.1, on the reverse strand, counting down.
GTGAGGAGTATGATTTAATGAAGGGTTTGGATGAGCTAAGTCCTACCCTTGTATTTTATTTGATGTGTTTTGGCCATAACTCAAATATTTGCATGATGATTTTAGCATGAAACATGAATTGTGTTTGAGATACTCTTTTATGTTTAATTTTCCCATACATGCTGTAACTTCGGAATATTCCACCTTGGGACACGTGGCACTGACGTTCTAGAAGCACGGTCCCGGCACCTGCTGGAGACACGTGGCACCACTCATCCCTCCCTTACGTGGCCCTCACCCATGTCACAACACGAAGCTTCCCCTCAACAAGACGTGGGATCTCCACAAAGCCTCGTGGGATGACCCACGTCCCACGAGGTCGTGGGTCGAGCACGATCCCGCTACACACAAGTATAAATAGACCCCCACTCGGGGGACTAAAGACAAGGGAACAATCATCTCTAAATAAACATTCAACCCTGAACAAAATCACATACAACCTGAAGGATTATCACCCATCGCTCTCAGATAAACCTCACAAGTACTTTTAGTCCCTCGAGACCTGCCTCCGTTCAGGCCGACCTCCGACCGGCTCACCTCCTCCTTGGAGTACACCACTTACAGGGCTTCCAGCAGCCCTCAGAGACCATATCTCTCTCCCACTAAGGCAACCTTCCACAAAGCGGCTCGCCCACCCGGAGTACCTTAGGCACGTCTTAGCCACACACGGTCCAATACAGGTAACAACCTTGCCTAACGAATCCGATAGACGTCACCATGACGAAATACGTGGACTTTGATCCCTCCAGAAGGATACGTAGGCACCTAGGTGCATCACGTAAGGACAAGTCCCCCAAGGTTCAGATCCCTTGTGGTCCTAAATTCATATTACAATTATCTGAGCCAAAAATGACAATTACAGTGGCACCCACCGCGGTCTTATTAAGACCACAATGCCTTGCGAACTCTGCCGCTAAACGGCATTTCTTTTTTCGGGGAGTAGGAGTATACACCTAACACTCAGAAATCCGCACTTTTTTTTTTGTTTTGATCTCCAGTACAGATACAAAACACGATACGTCATGACTGACTCGAACGTTCCTGCCACCACGACTGACGCCAGCGCCCTGAGGCGCAGCGCGAGGAATCATCAGGGAACGACCGAACCGGTCACAACCGAGGTAGGCAGATCAAGCGCAACTCAGCCTCAGAGCTCCTCAATAACACAAGTAGCTGTCACAGAGACCGTGGTCCAAAACCTGGCATCCAGAGAGGAAACTTGCCCTTAGCACCCGTACGGCATGCCACACATCCCTTGCCCCACAACCGATGGTGAAGAAGCAACAAAGCTAGCGAGGAACCCGCGAGACGCTGAGATCGCCCGCCTCGAGGCAGAAGTAGCGGCTCTACGCCAACAACGATGGGAAGAGGACTGGAGCCTCGCTCCAGCAAATGTGAGCACTCAACTACCCATAGTGCCACACGATGCGACGACAGGAACCTCTAGTGACCCTACTGGCTTGCCCACAATTCAATTTGGGACCTTACCCATGGAGTTCGCACGGTTGTCACTGACAGCAGCACCACCCCCAACGGTGATCCCACCTGGACCTACCATAGTCGCTGGATAGGCAGCACGACCCGTTATGAACTTTCCACAAACACTGATCCCAAACTACCCTCCAGGGTCCTACCTCCACATGCCATGGTCCGCGGCCTGCAACCCATACGCAGCCGCCGGAGCAAATGCATACCAGTGGCCCGTGATCGACTTCCAGGGAAGAGGGACAGACCCCTTCACCCAACAAGTCATGAATGAGCACGTGCCCATGGGTTTCAAGATGTCCTTCCACATAGAGCCTTATGGAGGAGAAACCGATCCATGAGATCACCTGAATACCTTCAACTCGGCCATGTCGATACTGGGTATGACGGACGCTCAACAATGCCAGGGCTTCTCATCAACTCTAAAGGAAGCCGCCTTGAGATGGTTCTCTTGGCTGCCCACCAATTCGATCCACAGCTTCGAACAACTGGCCCATAACTTTCTCACACAGTTCGCCAACTGCAAGGAGTATCAGAAAAACGAAGACTCCTTCATCGGTTTTCACCAAGAGGAGGGGGAAACCCTACAAACCTTCTTGGCACGCTTCACCAAACTCTCGCTCCAAGTTCGAGGCCCCCAGGACGTCGTCGCCATCTTTGTCATAAAGAAGGGTCTTCGATGCTCACAGTTCTATAGGGAACTAAACAGGTGCCCCATCTCCACCTTACAGGAACTCATGTACCGTGCGGAATGATTCATTCAAGAGGAGAACGCTCAAATCGCTAAGGAGAAGATGAGGAAGTTCCTGATAAGCAGGGCCGATATGGAACGAGAAGAAAAGAAGAAAGAGAAAACGGGGACCGAGAGCCAAACCCCCGAGCAAAAGAGCGGTAGGAAAAGGTCACCTCCTCGACCATGAACACCTCCCCGAGGACGGTTCACGAGCTACATTCCCCTCAACAGATCTCACGTTGCGGTGTTGGAAGAGATTTATCATTTCGACATGCTTACATTCCCCGTGCAAGTCAAAAGACAGAAAACGGGAAGATCGGTGGATACAGCCAGTTCCACAAGAATTACGAACATGAAACCAACGACTGCATCCACCTGAAGGATCAGATCGAGGACCTAATCCGAAAAGGGCAACTTGGCAAGTTGATCAAGGAGGAAAGCAGGGCCAATTCCGAGCACCCCCAGGATGCTGACGGCCAAGCACCTACTCGCGAGGTCATCAGTGTCATAGCGGGCGGATTGCAGCGCGGTACCACCTCCCTACCACAGAACAAGAAGAGGATGGAACGCTCCATACTGGCTCTAGACTACGCTCCAAAGCACAAGAAGAAGAGCGAGGCCAAGGGAGACCCCATCACCTTCGACCTCACTAACCTAGAGGGACCAGTCCACGACAACCCCATGGTAGTGACCGCGATCATCGCCAACTATGAAGTTAAGAGAGTTTTGATCGACCAAGGATGCTCAGCAGACATTCTCTACTTCGACACCTTCAGAAAGCTCGGGTTGAACGAGGCCAGCCTAAGGCCCTTCCCCGGCACGCTCATTGGGTTCTCAAGAGCCCAAGAGCCCAGGTTCCAGCAAAAGGAATCATCACTGCCCGAACAACAATGGCCACCCTACCAAAGGTCACGAGCCTTGATGTAGACTTCATCATTGTCTCAGCACCATTAGCATACAATGCGATCCTAGGGCGGCCGTCCCTAAACAAACTCAGAGCTGTAGTGTCCACCGCGCAACTCACAATGAAGTTCCCAACACCCCACGGGGTTGTAGAAATCATGGCGGACCAGAAATTGGCGCGAGCATGCTACACAGCTAGCCTAACCAAGACCGTCAAGGTCACCCGCCTTGGTCCCAAAGAACCACGCGAGGAACCCCTCGAGGCTAAAGTGTCAGGAGCAAAGAAACCAGAGTCCGCCCGGTCGGACCTTACCTCCGCCTGAGACTCCGAACACACTTTGCATTTCATCTTTAAGTCAAGTCATATGCGTCTCTACTTTGAATTTAGGATTTCCAGCCTGGCCAAGGCTCGCCTGACTTAGGCAATCTGAATGTAAACATTTTGATTACCTTCAGCCTGCCCAAGGCTAGCTCGACTGAGGCTGCACGAATGTACTCATTTTGTTTGTTATTTAAAAGCACTCCTTTTTCAATTAGAGACAAGACTTCAATTTGCAAAGTACTCGCGTAAGTCCTATCACGGACGACGGGCTCAACCACCCCAAAAACGCTAAGCGCCCCCAGGGCCAAGCTAAAATTTCCCCAAGAGTGCGGTAAACAAACCGCTTTGGTGCGAAACCACAAAACGAACGTTCAACGAACCACGCTAGCAACACGCATAGAAACCGTCCTGATCACACGGTGCTCATGCAAAACATCTTTTTACCCAAACGTAAAGAGACAACCACGAAAAGAGAAACTGCAAACACGTATGACTTTTTACCCAGAAGTAAAAAGGAAAGAAGGAAAAGCTCTTCACAAAAATCATTCTCATTAATGCAAAAATGAGAGGGCGTCCGCCCATTTACAAAGGGTAAAGACCACAAAAATTACATAAACCTAATCTTCGGCATCCCCAAGATCTACCTAAGTCTCAGCCCTACCCGACTTAACATGGTCAACACCTCCTGATGACCCCCGCCTGGTCGCCTCAGCCAGCTGCTGAGAAGTAGGTCCAATCCCTAGAGCTTGCCCATCAATTCGGGAAAACACTTGGTGATCCACCATGCGGTCCGTCAGTTGACAAAGATAAGCCAGATTCAATGGAGGGTCGATTTTCGTCCGACCACGAAGCTCACCCTCAAAAAACTCTAAGGACGGATGCAAGGAAGCCACACACTTCGCTGGGAATCTCTCCCCACGAAGACGCTCGAGCTGCTCAACCGCCAGGAGCATACCATACATCCTCTGTGCGGATAGCTCCTGACGATCGATGACGTTGGCAACCTTGCCTTCAGCCGCCAGCCGACCAGAAAGATTCTTAGCAGCACGAGCTTCTGCATCCCGCAGAGCCTTACGGAGCGAATGCAACTCCTGCTGACGACTCTCAGCGTCATCACGACGGACGGCCAGCTCCCTGCCAGCCCACTCCAACTCCGAGCGAAGAAACGCAACCTCAGAAGGATGACCAGCTTCAGCCCTGAGATGGGCAGCCTCCTCAGTCAAGGACTTCCCGTCCTTTACCCTCACACTCCAGCTCCTTGGCAGACAGCTGCTCCCACACGTCCGCCAACCGCTTCTGGGAGACCTCCAGAGCCCGACACTTAGAGGCCGCGACGACGGGAAATTGATCCCGGTCGCGGCGAATCTCCTCCTGCAAGAAGCGCACACATACAACGGAGTCAGGAATGTAAACCTATCACAAAACGGAAGAAAGACCAAGACGAGGGAACTTACCACACGCTTCTCCCACTCAAGTCCAGCTTGATGGAAGTCGGCCAATGCCTTAGCAACCAGGTTGAAGCCTCGAACAGCAATATTCAGGGGCAATTTGTCCAGCCCCCTGGCCTCCCTCTCCCACATCTCCACGGGAAAGTGCGTGCCCAATCCCACCAGTTTAAAAGCCAATCCCCCCTCCGGTGGGCCAAGGGGTTCAGAAGGGCCGACACTCGACCCAGGAACAACATCTCTCGTGCAAGCAGCTTGACTCGCCACTACATTCCCTCCATCTGAGAGAACTATGGCCTCCTCAGCCGCATCTCCAGACCCAATGACCTCCACAGTTGCAGGATCACCCGCTGCAGCCTAAGGGACGGAAGAATCTCGGATAGGCTCCACAATGGCCACCCTGGACCATTTAGCAGGAGGTTGATTCACCCCCTGAACAGGGCTGAGGATGGGAGGACGGGTAGAAAGGATCAACCTCATGGGTGACTGAAGGACGGAAGCGGAAGTGGTAACAGGGGCAGAAACAGGAACAACATCCCCCGTCGAAGCCTCCGCCTGGGCATCCTCCCGGTTAGTACTCCGCCGTACGACCTGCGGAGACGATCGCAAGTCAGCCCCAACAGGACGCCTCTTGGGACCACCTTCCCTGCTTTCAGTCGGCTCCGCCGAGGAAGTTCCTCTCCTTCCACCTTCCCAGGGTCCGCTAGTGCAAACATTCCCATCCTTCTTCCTCCTCTCCCTCGGAAGAACCTCTTGACGACGCTCCCCTTTAAAGGACGGAGGCACAGGAAGCCGTCTTTCCCTCTCACAACCAGTAGGCACCGTGGCAGGTACCACCACTGAAGCATCAGCAGCAACTCGTGGTGACGGGCCCTGCTGATCATTCTTCCTCCCCCCGCTCTGACCAGTGTCACGAGTCCGAACCAGTGGAGGAAGAGGAGGGGTAGAGGAAGAAAGGTCTTTCAAATCAGTGAAATCAAATGGGTAGTAGCTGTAATCGTCACCCCACTCCGGCCATCACAAAAATACAATTCAAGAGAGAGCAAGGAACAGAGGCAAGGGAGAAAGGTGAATGGAAACGTAAAATCAAGAACATTCAAACGTTGGGCATTTATAGGGCACCCAGAGGAGCGACGATTCAAAATCTTCGACCCCTCGAATCCCGCAACGGATAAAACCCCTTATCCTCTGCAGCCAAACCCAGTTGCAGCTGCCTGCCTCAACCGCACACGTGGAAAGAAGCAACGGACGGGATACACAGCCAGGGCAAAGGGGACGCAAAGACCGAAAAGCCCCCGCGAACCCAAGTGTCGCTTCAAAACATTCGAGGGTCTTTTCGTGAAACTCTCCACCCGGGCTAATGATGGCTACCCTCGGAAACGAACCCGCATTAATGAGGGAGAAATGACGGCAAAACACTTTAATGACAGAAACACCCATTCAAGCCCTGGCGCGTGGCACCGGCAACAAAGCCTGCTCCCTCAACAAAATAGCCCTCTGCAAGGAAGCCACCGTCAGCTGCCAGCCACTGGCCAGAGGAGAGGTCTTCGAAAAAATGACCAAAGCAGCCCTTGACTTTTGGATTCACATCACTAACCCTCAAAGGGTATTTTGGGAAAGGCCCCTCTGTGCAAATGATGACTCCACCTCGGTAAGTCACGTACTTCCTGCAGAGACGGCTAAGAAACTTGTTGAGGAAGCCAAGCGGCTAGCCACCCAAAACGCGACGCGTGTCCTCTACAAGAGACCTCCTTTCCTATGGAGCAGTGCGAGAAGGCCAACTTCACGAGTCGGACGACCAGCTCCCATACTCCAAAGCGGTCGAACCATCCCGCAAGTAAAGGCAGCAAAATTCCCAAGTATCCTACAAGCAAAATGAACTTAAGTCCACTGGCGCCCGAGGAGTATGATGTAATGAAGGGTTTCGATGAGCTATGTCCTACCCTTGTATCTTACTTGATGAGTTTTGGCCATAACTCAAATGTTTGCATGATGATTTTTTCGTGAAACATGAATTGGGTTTGAGATACTCTTGTATGTTTTATTTTCCCATGCATGCCATAGTGTTTTTGGAATGTGGAGTTAGCTACTGAGGCTTTATGTCTCAACAAGAAATTCTACAAACATTTTCAGGTGAAGCAAGTAAAGGAAGGCAAAAAGATGTGGCTCTATAATCTTCTTGATGTATAACTTTGGAAAATCATATAAGTAGAAAGAGGATTTGCTCATTTTGATGTAACTAATGTATACTTTTGAGCAAGATGTAGATGTAGATGACTTATATGTAAACTTAATGTAAATTATACTAATGCTAACTATATGGTAGCTAGATATATGAATCAAGTTCCCTTGGTAACCAACTCACTAGAAAGTGGTTACTTTGAAGGAACTTGAGGTATGATTTTGGTAACTAGACTATGTTATGACTAAATGGGTATGAAATGATACTATTTGACCTATAGGAGATGTGTTAATGGTGTGAAATGTGAAGTAATTGATGCATCTAGCATGATACGTAAATGCTTAGGCTTGAATAGTACAATTCCCAAGAGGTTTACAAAAGTTCATCTAACCATATTAGAAATTTCAATTTAGTTGTTTGGACAAGTTTTATTATGTATTAGAAGGCCATAAAAGGAATAAACATGGTTGGAATAGGCCGATCTTAAATTTTGTCATGTTGACACCCAAAGGATGAATTTTTGGATTTCATTGTGAGGGACAAAGGAAAATATGAAAATAATATTTAATGAGCCCCAAAAATGATGAAATTTGGCAGACTAAAACTAGATATATGAAAGTTTATGATTGCAAATTTCATTAATTTTGGAGTTTTATTGGTACCCTTTTGGCATACCTGAAATTCAGGGAATTATGCAGGAAAGTTTTCTGATTTTCATACTTTCACATAGATGTTGAGGTACCAAATGAAAGATTTAATGGCTATAATTTTATATGTGGAAACATAAGACTCTTTGCAAATGATCTGGAAAGTTTCGAGTTGTTAGGAGCTCATTTGGTATTTTTTTGGTAAGTTTTTCCCCATTTGTGGTCTGCTGTCAAGCCATTTCAAATGGCTACTGTTTTGCTAGTGTTTAAGGGACCAAACGTTTGAATTTCAAGCTGAAATTTGGTAGTCATCTAGATAACATATTCTTGTATATGCCATAAAAATTTCAAAATTTTGGGAGCTTTACAGAATGAACTATGGGTTTACAAAGTTGGTTAATTTACCAAAGGAACAGTACCAACATCCAGAATTTTATTGTTCCATCAAGTTTTGATACTTTTTCAGTTGATTGGTTCCATTTTCATGAGAAATGTTAAATAACATCATTCAGATTATGTTAAGTATCATGGTGTGACACTTACCGAACTCCGTTCCGTATTCACTCTCTTCTTTTCATTTCGTACCTATGTGGTACTCTTTCTTCGAGTATTTCTCAATACTCGTTACTCACTAAATTCTCCTTCTCGATTAACCGTCCTTACGGTTAATTTTCCCTTTATGGCACCCACATGGCCACTTATATGTTTGGTTTGTCCACTCAGTCTCCACCCTTACACAGGCTTCAGACTAATGGATTTACGGTTAACAACCTGTGGAACTAGCTTACCTAGCTATGTCCACTACAATCTGTGTACTATACGTGCACTTATGGTAGTAGTTCGTTCCCCACCTCCTACATGACTGTTATCCTATGGGGTCCTATAGGCTTCCGCTCTTCCCCCCTTATGGGACTACTTATCCCTGTCTACTTTCTCTCCCCTCGGGCCTCCACGAGTCCCTTTGGGGTTTATCTCTCACGTTTTCTCGTTCGAGAGCTATCTACCGCAATAGCACTCATTTTCTTATCTTTGGACGGTACCCGAAGTTCTACGCCCATTTCCACTTCTAGACCTGCTCTGGTCTTATACTTTCGGGTCCATTATCACCCTATGGCCCCTTAATTGGTAACACTTAGGTTACCTATATACTCCCTTGGCACTTTAGCACTCTCTAGTGTTTTTCAATCTCTACTTAACTTTAATCACTCCAAGCGAGTGATTTCTCAACTACATCTACCATCCTTACACAACTTACCTATAAAAGGACTATTGTTTGGTAGGGCATTGGACACACGAGTTAGTTTTCTTAGGCACCCTATGGGTTTTTAAAAATTAATTCAAGTTTATTTCATAGAAAATGACGCCTAAGGTTTTCGTAAATGGTTAGGGTTTAACCAATTGGAATGACACAAATTGAGAAAGAGTTTTCATGAAAATTTGCCTTACAATGGTTATCCCTAGTATTTTCAAGAAACGTTTGAGGGTCCTTCAGAATCTCTCATCCGGAAAGACCAAAAAAAATTTTACAAAATTTTCTCATGTGATCAATATCCTATTGTTTATGTTCTTCCTTAAGCAACCCAAGAGAAATTAGTTGGGCTTAATCCCTTCTTTCGCCCTTGTTTGCTTAAGGAACTAGTAGTTCATTGATCGAGCGTAAGGTTGAACTAGGCTCCTTCCTTGTGCCTTCCCATTTATCCTGTTTCCTGCTCGGCATATGGTCACGCTCTACACGTTTACATATGCCTCTACTTCTTAAGATCTATCTCTACGGCATATGTTTTGGCCACTTTGCCTTTCCATATACCGTATCCTGATTTTCCAGTCCGTAGATTTCTCCTTCTATACTGTGGCATACACCACCTCTTTTCTGTTTACCTTCTAGGAAGGACAATTCACTTCCTTCAGCCATAGCATACCGCACAGTCGTGACCCACTCACGTGGTCATCTTCCTGTCGGTCTCATGCCTCATGGCCCTGTTTATTCTTGTCTGTAAATTTTCCATTTCAATTGCCCCATGGGCTAACTTTCTTTTCTACACCCCAAACGTGTCTTTTCTTTCACTTTACAAACCATTCGTAGCCTAAACTACAATTCACTGCATATTCCTATTCTACTTGCATTCCATACTGTAATCAAACAACTTGTGCCTATACAATAGCACACAATGCGCCGCTAACAGAGCAGACGCATCTTATTTAACACCTGCAAAACAATCACATATTGTAGCGCATTCCTGCCTACAATTCAACCAAATGTGTCTGTGTCTAGGTAGCATCCTCCATGGATGTCTCCTTTCCCTATTATGTCCTCCTAAGGTTCCTGGGGTCACTACCACCCCACCTTACGCCTTAGTGCTCATCGGCACTTGAGTACTGTACAAGTTATATGCTTTGCAAAGAATTTCACATACAAATTTTATTCCTAAAGCGATGACTCGAAAGATTTCATGACTAAACATCTTGAGCAACCTCACAAGTCCCTTACCACGACCGCGAGCACGGCCTATAGCTCAGCCCTTGGGAGGCATTCTCTCCTCATAAACCGACTCCTCATCTGTACGTGCAGGGATTCTACCGCCCCTCCTAGTCTGCCTAGTAGTCGACGGCATCCCTGTACTGCACAAGAACGTCACTTGAAGAGCATTTATATAATCTATCACAGATTAAGAAGGAATGAAACAAAAGCTCACGCAATTTATCCTAGGTACTCCCACAAGTGCAAGTTTAATTCAACGTTATGTCCGGGTTTCACAATGAAGATTAAACCGACACCCGATTATACAAATGGCTTCACATGACTTAAAGTATAACCTGACTCTGATACCAAGTTTGTCACGACCCCAAATCGGAAGTGCGTAACCAGCACGGGAATAGACTTTTACCTTTAAGCCCGTAAGCCTTACCTTGTAAACATAACTATAACTACCCTGCTATACAGTCAATATATATATCATAATAGTTGTCACACCTCACTGGTGGCCTAAATAACTTGCAATCTGCGATTCGCTCAATACCACTTCAGCTCAACCCATTGTATAGATATATATAACAACATTCATAAAATAAATACTCATATCATATTGACCGTACGTCTCAATACGTACGATCTATCCTATTCACATGCAGCAAGCACACATAATATATATATCCATATCATATTGACCGTACGCCTCAATGCGTACGATCCATCCTATTCGCATGCAGAAGTTTATATACTCATATGTGTATCCTAGTTTATCCCCAATCTGGACCCTGTCTTTAAGTACATGTGAAGCCGACAATTCTAGATTAGGAACATATCAAAAGCTATAAATATATATACACAACTCTTTCAACTTAGAATATGTACAACCAAAAGAGTTAAAATAACAAAAAGCATCCACCCATGCGAACTAGTGCGTAAAGGATGGTCTGATGTTCGTATCACTGTCCGGACGTCGATGCCTTCCCAATACCTATATCTGAAACATTGAAGCAGAGGGAGTCAGTCAAACAGACTCAATGAGAAGCTTCCCATCCTCGGCGTAGCGACGGGTACCACTACAGCTGGGGAAAGGGAAACACCCACAATCACATGTGCATGAAAATCCAGTTTATCAAATGTTATATTACGATCAGGCAATATTAATATAACATAAAATCATGGATAAACCTACGGATCATGCTGCTCTATCATGCTTTTCATAAAAAAGTAAACACTTTTAAGATATCATTTGAAAATTGTAAATCACTCAACTGACCCTAGTACCAGGCTAGGGCAATGGCCTCAACGGGCAAATTCTTTTAATGTTTAACTGACCCTAGTGCCAGGCTAGGGCAATGGCCTCAACGGGCAATTTCTCTTAATCTTTAACTGACCTTAGTTCCAGGCTAGTGCTTCACACTTGGTTTCTACAATTATCGCTCACCTTGAATTGATTTTTGGAGCCTTGGATTTGAGTTACTAAACCTTAATGTACTTTTAAATTATCCTACTTAAGGTTTCCTAATAATTACGAAGAAATAAAGTTGTCACTTTAAAATTTGGACTTTATCATTCCGTAAGTTTCCATCCTTGAGAAACAAGAAAGTACCTAAAATAATTCTTGATGCTTGATAGCATATTTAGAATTATTCTAGGGTGTTTAAGATTTAAAATAAGAGGTTTGGAGCCCTGAACATCACCCTTAAAGCGTATTTGGGCAAACCGAGTAGTGACCTGGCACGTTAACGTCAAGGTTCAACCTTAGTAACTTCGGGCCAGCTCTTCACGTGTCTTGCTCAGCTAATATTTCAACAATATAATTTCAATAATTCCAATCCAAGCCTATTTACTCAAATCCAAGCTCAATTCCTAATTATCAATAATTTCCCCAAAATTGGAATAATTGGAATTTCAACCCCAAATCCTTCCAAATTCGAATTCGACTAAACCCGAGGGTATAGTCTCGATTCTTACCCCAACTAAGTGTTCAAGAACACTTCCTAGGTCTCAATCTACCCTCGAAACAATTCAATCGAAGGTGAATCGAAGAAATCCCTAAAAATGCAGAAATTGGGGGTTCTGAATGAAATTGGGGTTACCAACCTTGATTCGATTGGTGGGAGGTGTAGAAGATGTTGTAGTCAAGCTCCGGTGAGCTTTTCCGGCGTCGGACCGTCCTTCTCCGGCGAGTTTCCGGTGGTTCCTCCTCTTTCGCCCTTGTTCCTCTTCACACCTCCACTCTCTCTCTCTTCTCGTTTTTTTTCTCTTCCCCGTCTTCTTTCTTTCTTTTCTTTCTTTCTCTTCTTCTTTCTTTTTAATTAATGTCACGGCACCCCCACCTTTTTTTAAAAAAATAATTAATTATAATTAAAATAATTATAATAAATAAATAAATAATAAATAATAAATAAATAAATATAATTAAAAATAAGTTAATTAATAATTAAATAAATAATAAATAATATCTATTTTTAATTTAATCCCTTTCCCTATTTAATTGAGGTTTCCAATTTTTTAGGTCCTGAATTAAATCATAAAATTTTTTTTCTACCTCTTTTCTTTCCCTTTTATTATATTTTAAACTTCGAAAAAATTTCTCGGGTATTATAGGTTTAGGGTTTGGGATTTATGGATTAGGATTTTGGGTGTATGGTTTAAGGTATTGGGTTTAGTGTTCAGGGTTTGGGATTTAGGGTTTAGGGTTTGGGTTTAGGGTTTAAGGCTCAAGGTTTGGGGTTTGGGGTTTATGGTTTAGGGTTTTGCATTTAGGTTTTGGAAATTAGGGTTTACGGTTTAAGGTTTATGGTTTGGGGTTTACGATTTACTATTTCAATTTTATAATTTAGAGTTTAGGGTTTAGCGTTTTGGGTTTAGTGTTTAGGGTTTAGGATTTAGGATTTAGGATTTAGGCTTAGGGTTTAGTGTTTAGGGTTTGATATTTAGTGTTTAAGCTTTAGGCTTTAGGGTTTAGTGTTTAGTGTTTTGGGTTTAGGGACTAGGGTTTAGGGATAACAGTTTAGGGTTTACTGTTTAGGGTGTAAGGTTTGGGGTTTAGGGTTTACGATATACAATTTCGAGTTTAGGGTTTAGGGTTTTTTGTTATTATTTGGGATTTAGGGATACGGGTTTACTCTTTTGGGTTTATGGTTTATTCTTTAGGGTTTAGAGTTTAGAGTTTGGGGGTTTAGATTTAGGGTTCAGGGTTTAAGGCCTAGGGTTTAGGGTTTAGAGTTTGGAGTTTAGGGTATACAATTTTGGGATTATGGGTTTGTGGTGTAGGGTTTACAGTTTTAGTTTTAGGTTTAGGGTTTAGGGTTTGGGGTTTAGGGTTTGGGTTTTAGGGTTTTAGGTTTATTGTTTATAGTTTAAGCTTTAGGGTTTAGAGTTTAGGGTTTGGGGTTTGGGATTTAGGGTTTAGGGTTTCAGGTTTAGGGTTCAGGTTTTGGAGCTTGCAGCTTGGGGTGTGGGGTTTAAGGTCTTGGGTTTTGGGTTTTCTGTTTGCGGTTTAGGGTTTATACTTTTCAATTTCAGGGTTAAAGTTTAGGGGTTTAGGTTTTAGATTTTGGGGTTTGGGGTAAAGGGTCTAGGGTCTAGGGTTTGTGGATTAGTGTTCAAGGTTTAGGGTTTGGGGTTTATGATTTAGGGTTTAGGCTATGTTGTTTAGGGTTCAAGGTTTTAGATTTTGGGTTTAGGGTTTAGGGTTTGGTGTTTAAGGGTTCGGGTTTAATGTTTGGTCTTTAGGGTTTAGGGTTTAAGGATTAGGGTTTCAGGTTTAGGGTTTGTGATTTAGAGTTTTGGGTTTGGGGTTTAAGGGTTAGAGTTTGGGTTTTATGGTTTAGCGTTTTGGGTTTATGTTTAAGGTTTAGGGTTTAGTGTTTAGGATTTGGGAATTAGCATTTTGGGTTTTGGGTTTAGGATTTAGGATTTAAGGTTTTGGGTTTAGGGTTTGGGGTTTAGGATTTAGGGTTTTTGGTTTAGTCTTTTTGGTTTAGGGTTTAGGGTTTCGAGCTTAAGCTTTAGTGTTTCGGGTTTAGGGTTTAGAGTTTGGGGTTTAGGATTGAGGATTTAGGGTTAAGGATTTAGGTAAAGGGTTTAAGGTTTAAGGTTTTGTGTTTATGGTTTATGGTTTAGTTCTTAGGGTTTTGGATATACCGTTTAGCGTTTAGGATTTATGGTTAAGGGTTTGGAGTTTAGGATTTAGGATTTAGGGATTTAGGTTTAGGGTTTAAGGTTTTGTGTTTACGGTTTGGGGTTTAGGGTTTAGAGTTTGGGCTTTAGGATTTAGGGTTTACGGTTAAGGACTTAGGGTTTACGGTTTAGTGTTTTGGGTTTAGGTTTTAATGTTTACAGTTTTGGGTTTAGGGTTTTGGCTTTTGTGGTTTGGGGTTTAGGGTCTAGCGTTTAGGGATTGGTGTTCAGGGTTTAGGGTGTAGGATTTAGGGTTTAGGGTATGGTGTTTAGGGTTTTAGATTTTGTGTTTAGGTTTAGGGTTTGGTGTTTAGGGTTTACCGTTTAGGGTTAAGGGATTCTTGTTTTGGGGTTTGGGTTGAGGGTGTAATATCCGAGATATTTATTTTTTATTATAATTATCAATATTATTAATTTATTTTTCTTTGGGAAAGAAAAATAAATTTTATTAAAAAAAAGCTGAAATAAAATTAAGAAGAGAGAAGAAATAGAAAATTAAAATTTTACCTTTTTTCTAAAGAATGGAAATTTATTTAGGACTTAAAAGAAAGGAAATAAAAGGAAGATGGGAAAAATAGAGAATATTAATTAATCTTTGGACTTAAATGAAAAGGAGAACTTAAACGGGGGAAGAAAAAGAGCAAATAACAAGTAAATAAGTTTTTCCTAATTAATAAAAAATAGTAAATATCAAATAAAATAAAAATCAAAAGCAAAAACAATATATATATATATAAATAATAAAATATAGGGGGGGGACTGTGACCCCTTCCCATTAATACACACACACCACAAATTATTTTCCCATTTAATATTTAAGTTACCCCACCCCTTTCACTAAACAAAACACACAAACACAAAAAAAAAAAGAAGAAGAACGAGCAGAACGCGTGAGAGAGCAAGCAAAAGCGGACGACGCACGCGAGGAAGAGAGGAGGCAAATTTGAGCTTAGTGGATGTTATTGAAAGCTTAGTAAGGTTCATAATCAAAGTTAAACCATAGGATTTGACCGGGTATGGAAATTAGGAAAATTTAGTTAGAAAATTCCTATTAATTGAATTATTGCTAGTTGGATGCATGTATAGGCTTGGATTGGAGTAGTATAGGTGTTCTAATTGCTGGAAACATACAAGGGAATAAAGCCCGGGTATTTACTGTTTCAATCGGAACCCAAACCGGTGAAAAAAGAGGTGAAATACTAAGCCACCGTACAGTAAGGAGCTGTGCGTTGGGTTGGACACCTTGGTCTAGTTTGTGGGGGAAACCTAAGACTCGCAAAATTGGTTCCAAGGCTCTAATTATACCCAATTATATTTTTATATATAATTAAAGAGGTAATAATTAAGCTTTCACTCGGCGAAAAAGGGAGACGGTGGGATGAGTAAGCTAGAGCCTCTTTTGAACCGTGAACTTAATTCTTTTATTAGCTAAATACTCTTATGAACATGTAAAATGAAATTTAGACAGATGAGAATCTCTAACCTAAGCATTTAGAAGTTCTAAATGGCCCGAATGTGTGAAGGTCAATATAAGACAATATGGACTTTCAAAAAGAGCAATTTAGACGACGTAATGAACTAAATAATTAGTTCTTGGAAAATATCTAGAGGGTGCATGATCATTAGCATGGCACGTGCATGTTAGATGCTTAGTTACACGTTCTAAATTTCTTAAATATATATGTGTATAGGGCACCAAAGGGTAATTGGAGTTTCAGGCACTCCGAGGACTGATCAGGAGGGCCAACGGGGTGAGGGGCTATCCCATCCCTGCCCCACAGGGTTGGATGACTACGTGGAAATGTGGTTTGCTCTATTTTGTGCAAGTTGATTATGAAATATATCTATCTGAATGTATTTATGTTACGCGTATATGATTAGTGAGTAAAAAGTGGACGTGCAAACTGTTTATATGTTTATATGTTCATTCTCAAGTGAATATGCGATATTGTGGCTCACCAAGCCTTATATGATACCGTGGGTAGGATTGAGCCGGAATTTCACATGTGAGGCTTTATTAATATTAGAAACCCATTTAAATTGATCATCATGCAAAGGTTTTGACCGTATGGTACATTGAGGAAAATGAACCTAGGTTGTTAAATGTGAGTGAGAGTGTTGCATTATTGAAACGGGGGAAATCTAGCCCTAACTAAAGAACATGTATGATATTCAGTTAGTTACAAATAGGGCATCTTTCAAGGTTAAATATGTTAGTTGAGTTTGTTTAGGTTGTTCGGGTAGATCTAGTCAGTCATCCTGATCGGACAGAGAGGATTATGACGTCAGCAAGTATGCCACATAGTGGCCATTACCTTGGTTTAAACTGAGGTCAGACAAGTTGCCGGCTTTTACTCTAAGCATGCCTTGGAGCGAACCGTGGATTGCAAACTGCTTAGGTCACCGAAAATGGATGACCATATGTATTATATATTGTTTGTATTAGAAATGGATAGTTATGCACATATACGATTGTCAATCAGGGATTAAAGGCTTGCGGGATAGGAGAAATCCTACTTCCCGTGCCAGTCACGGACGTCCGATAGGGGTCGTGACAGAGGGTTTGGCGTTCAGCGTTTCAGGTTTTGTGTTTAAGGTTTGGAACTTATGGTTTAGGGTTTGGGGTTTTGGTTTTGGGATTGGGGTAAGGGCTTAGGGTTTCGAGTTCAAGGTTTAGGGTTTTGGGTTTAGGGTTTAGTGTTTGGGATTAAGGATTTAGGCTTTGGGGTTTAGGGTTCATGGTTTAGGGTTTCAGGTTTAGGGTTAAGGGTTTTACTTTTTGGGTTCGGGGTTTAGGGTTTAAGTCTTACGGTTTCGGGTTTGGGGTTTACGGTTAACAATTTTGGGTTTTTGATTTAGAGTTTAGTGTTTAAGGTTTAGGGTTTAGGGATTGATATTTAGTGTTTAGGGTTTAGGATTTAGGGTTTCGGGTTTAAGATTTAGAGTGTAGGGTTTTAGGTTTACGGATTAGGAATTAGGGATTAGGGTATATGGTTTAGGGTTTCCAGTTTAGGGTTTACTGATTGGGGTTTGGGATTTAGGGTTTACAATTACAGTTTCGAGTTTATGCTTTAGGGTTTGGTGTTTTCGGTTTGGGTTTCACAGATTAGGGTTTTGGGTTTAGGATTTCGGATTTAGCATTTAGTGTTTGAGGTTTAGGATTTAGGGTTTAGAGTTTGGGGTTTCGGATTTAGGGTTAGGATTTAGGGTTTAGGATTTAGGGTTTAGGGTTTGAGGTTTACGGTTTAGGGTAAATGGTTTTGGGATTAGGTTTGGGGTTTGGGGTTTAGGGTTTGGGGTTTAGGGTATAGGGTTTTGGGGTTTAAGGTTTACAGTTTACAATTTCGGGTTTAGGGTTTTGGATTTAGGTTTAAGGTTTGGTGTTTAGTGTTTAGGGTTTTGATTTTAGGGGTTGGTGCTTTGCGTTTGGGTTTAGTGTTTAGGGTTTGGGGTTTAGGATTTAGGTTTTTGCGTTTTGGGTTTAAGGTTTAAAGTTTAGGGTTTAGGTTTTAGGATTTAGGGTTTTGGGTTTGTTATTTATGGTTTATGGTTTAAGGTTTAAGGTTTGGAATTTAAGGTTTAGGATTTTGAGTTTATGGTTTAAGGTTTAGGGTTTTGGTTAAGTGTTTAGGGTTTGGGATTTAGGGTTTAGGGTTTAGGGTTTAGGGTTTAAGGTTTGGGGTTTGGGTTTTAGGGTAAAGGGTTTACTATTTTGGGTTTTGGGTTTATGGTTTCAGCATCGGGCTTTGAGGTTTACGGTTTGGGATTGTGGTAAGGGCTAAAGGTTTGGAATTCAGGGTTTATGGTTTGTGCTTTAGGGTTTGAGATTTAGGTTTAGGTTTGGGTGTTTCGGGTTAAGGGTTTATTATTTATGATTGTGGATTTAAGGTTTAGGCTTTGGAATTTAGGGTTTAGGGTTTTGGATTTTATGTTTGCGGTTTACGATTTAGGGTTTAAAGTTTACGATTTATGGTTTGAGGATTACTATTTATAGTTATGGAATTTTTTTTTAGATTTTAGCGTTTAAGGTTTAGGGTTTTGGGTTTAGGGTTTTTGGGTTTAGTGTTTAGGTTTAGGATTTAGGGTTTAGGGTTTGGTGTTTAGGGTTTAAGATTTAGGGTTCAGGGTTTAGGATTTAGTGTTTAGGGTTTAGGATTTAGGTTTTAAGGTTTAGGCTTTAGGCTTAGTGTTTAGGGTTTAGGGTTTGGGGTTTTGGATTTAGAGTTTTTGGTTTTGGGTTTAGCGATTAGGGTTTAGGGTATACGTTTATGGTTTGTGCGTTACGATTTATAGTTTACCGATTGGGGTTTGGGGTTTAGGGTTTACGATTCACAGTTTTGTATTTATGGTTTAAAGTATAGTCTTTACGTATTGGGATTTAGGGATTAGGGTTTAGGTTTTAGGGTTGAGGGTTTGCAATATAGGGTTTAGGGTTTATGGTTTTTGGTTTATGGTTTAGGGTTTGGGGTTTGGGGTTTGCAATTTAGGTTTTAGGGTTTTGGGTTTTGGGACTTGGGGTTTAGGGTCTAGGGCTTGGGGATTGGAGTTCTGGATTTAGGGTTTAGGGTTTTTGATTTTGGGTTTAGGCTTTACGATTTGGTTTTTTGGGCTTAGGGTTTAGGTTTTGTGTTTAGGGTTTACGGTTTGGTGTTTAAGGTTTAGGGTTTAGGGTTTTTGTTTGGGGTTTAGGATTTAGTGTTTTAGGTTTAAGCTTTAAAGTTTAGGGTTTACGGTTTACAGTTTAGGGTTTAGAGTTTTGGGTTTATTGTTTAGGGATTAGGGTTTAGGGTTTTGGGTTCATGGTTTAGGGTTTCTGATTTAGGGTTTAAGGTTTAGGGTTTTGGGTTTAAGGTTTAGGTTTTGGGATTTAGGGTTTAGGGTTTTGAGTTTATGGTTTAGGGTTTAGAGTTTAGGGTTTAGTTTAGGGTTCGGGATTTAGGGTTTAGGATTTAGGATTTAGGGTTTAGGGTTTTGGGTTTAGGGTTTAGGGTTTGGGTTTTAGGATTTAAGGTTTGGGGTTTATCGGATAGGGTTTTGGGTTTAGGGTTTAGGGTTTTAATTTTAGGGTTTAGGGTTTTCTGTTTAGGGTTTAGGGTTTTGGATTTAGGGTTTAGGGTTTAGAGTTTGGGGTTTAGGATTTAGGGTTTGGGGTTTATGGTATAGGGTTTGGTGTTTATGGTATAGGGTTTGGGGTTTAGGGTTTATAGTCTACAATTTCGAGTTTAGGGTTTACGGTATAGACTTTGGGGTTTAAGGTTTGGAGTTTACGGTTTACAATTTTTGGTTTAGGGTTTAGGGTTTGGGAATGGTGTAAGGGCTTAGTCTTTGGAGTTCTCGATTTAGGGTTTGGTGTTTATGGTTTAGGGCTTTGGATTTAGAGTCTAGGGTTTTGGGTTTATGGTTTAAGGTTTATGGTTTAGGGGTTGGGATTTAGTGCTTTGGGTTTGGGGTTTAGTGTTTAGGGTTTAGGATTTAGGCTATGGAGTTTTCGAGACATAATTGCAAATAATGCCGGGTATTGTTGGTTCATGTCCTCTCCTTCCCATGTTATTTCCTGCGTCGAAGCATCTTGCCTTAACACCTTGACTAATGGAACGGTCTTACTCCGGACTTGTCTTTCCTCAAACTCTAGGATCTTTATAGGGATTGAGGGATAACTGAATTTTTCTTATAATTCTATTGGCTCAGTCCTCAGCACATGTGAAGGGTCAAGGACATATTTCTGGAGTTGAGAGACATGAAAGACATTGTGGAGGTAGAACAATTTTGGGGGTAATGCTATTTGATATGCCACGGGACTAATTCTCTAAGAAATTGGTATGGTCCAATGAATCGCGGATGCAATTTCGTCCTTAAGATAATGTCTATGGTGGTCATATTCAAACAGACAAGATTGGCATGAAATAATTTAGAATTTATCTCAATTGGGCAATCTAAACAAGTATGGGTAGCAATCAAACTCTTCCCCAAATGGGTTGAGACATATAGTTCATGCAATAAGGGTTCAACAGGTAGGTTTAAAGTATTAACACACAGTTTAGAAACAAAAAAAATGTGTGGCTCCTGAGTCAAATAGAATTTTAAAGTTCATGTTTTGAATCTTACCCGTTCCCACTATGAGATCCTCAGTCTGGCAATTGACATCTCCATCCAGAGCATAGACCGTTCGAACAGCCGGGGTTTGAGATCAACTCACAAGTTCCTTGGCCTTGCACACCGTTGGGAAGTGTCTAGGGTTCCCACAATGATACCAGCGGTTGCTTCCGCAGAGTTGATTAGGGTAATGGTTTCTTTTGCACTTACTAAAATGAGGACGGTTCACTATAGGGGTAGGCTACTGGTATTACCTTGGACAGGTTTGAAGTTTCCTCTCCTCACATTAAGGTTGGTTTGGGGTTTTCTAGTGAATTTCTAGGTCAATGTGGCCTTATTAGTGAGGTTCTTACTAATTACGTGGCATTTGTTCACTAACTCCGCATAACTCTTAATCTCTATCCGGGCTACTTGAGATTTTATATTTAGGTCTAACCTGGCTTCAAACTGAGCTGCCTTCCAGGCATCATCAGGCTGAAGTCTAAAGTAGGTTGAGAACTTGCCAAGTTCCTAAAACTTTGCCAAATACTCCCCAAAAGGTTTTCCTCTTTGTTTTAACTGGAGGAATTTAATCTCTTTTTCTTTCTTCACACTTTCTGGATAGTATTTAGCTTAAAAGGTTTCCCTAAAGACTGCCCAAGGGGAATATTCCTACCCTCAAGTAACTGTTTAGCTCCTTGCCTCCAGTACTCTGCTTCACCCTGTAGTTGATAGACTGCAAAGGCTACTTTATGTGGATCAGGGGTATGAAGTACATCAAAAAGTTTCTCTAATTCCCGTAACCATTCCTCAGCTACAATTGGATCATAGGTACCCTTGAATACTGGAGGCCTTACCTACTGGAATTCAGTGCATCTCAGGCGATTACCCACATGGTGCCCATTGTCTTGATGCTCATAATTCGGGGCATTATGATTTTCCTGGGTCTGGTGGAGTACTTCTGTGGTGGCTAAGGCTTGGTCCCTCATTGCCTGTGCCATGTTCTCAAATGCATGCATCATTTGACGAATCATGTCACTTTCAGGTTGCCTATTGTCAGCGTTTCTCCTGGTATTTGCCATAGCTTTCTGCTAAACAAGAACATCATTGAGGTGACTAGTCCCAATAATACTATTAAATAGAGAAAAGTACGGCACATAGAGGAAATATGTAAGAATCTAAGGTTCCTAGCATAAACATAGACTCAAGTTACTCGAACTGTCATGATTACTTGAGCTTATCTAATCAGTGTTTATGTTAGGTTATTCTACCTACATATTAGCAGAGTTCTAATAATTGTGTTCTGATACCATGAATGTAACGTCTTAGTTTCTTAATTGATTTTAAGTGCGGAATTAGGTTATTTAATTTAACTCTTAAAAACCCGGTCTAATTTTTTTTCTTTTTTTCCTTTTAAAAGTACTTAAGTTAAGTTTTATCCCAAGGATCGCTTACTCTCAGTTCGTTATTAAACCTAAGAAACTATAAGTTACGTTTTAACACTCTCGTACTTCCACGAAATGCTTCTAACATTCATACATGCATACCAAGCAAAGAGTATGATGTCTTACCCTCCATGCATTTGCCTATGGTATACATCCTAGTCTATGGCATACATATCTAGTCAGAGGTGGCACGCAGGCCCAAATAGTTAATATGGCTCATAGGCCATAGCCAAAAATAGTTAATTCATCAAAATATACACATATATATAAGTAGTCAGTCATATTCCTCTCTAGGTTCCTGGGAAGGTCAAATCCTCCATGGGAAAGCAAAATATGATGCTGACTGCCTTCAACACCTAGAAGTGTCCTAGAAACGGCACTTCCACCCAGTCTACATCAATCTCCAACACAAGATGGTACCTAGGTATCTAAACACGCTAACGTAATGAGATCATAATCCCAGTAACATGGATTACCAATTTTTAAACTCCACTAGTGGTTCAACTGCATTAGTAAGAATATAGAAAATCCTCTTCTTATAGTTCAACCACACACAAAATAAACATACATGCATCAGGGTTATCCAGTCATACAATATAACAGAATATTAAAAGAGAAAACCATACAGTTTACAATTTTAAATAAGCTTACAGTATGTATGTCATTCCCTCAACATATCAGATCGATCTCACACCTGTTTAACTAAAATAAATTGTCACCAAATACGTGTCTCCAGGACAAAATATCAATCTAATGAAACAGGACAAATAGACATACGACATATAGCGCAGTCCGCCATAAAAGCACCGAAAAAATTATCTAACATCCAGGGCGTCCCCGGTGTGCGCACGTGTTAGAACTGTAGGATCACCAGTCCCGGACTAGGTCTCACCTCACTAGGTGCTAGACACTACGTCCCGAACGCATTCCTAGCCTAGGCTAGTGTGCCCTTTCCATACAAATCATAATATATATTTACAAATTTTCAGGTAAGGTTTACTCAATTGTTCTAAAAAAATTCATCCACTTTACTTTAGGCATACTAATCTCAAAATTATTTAATTAAAAATATTTATGTAAGCTTTAAAAAAAGTCAACACTTTCTTCTCCAATCAGAAATCTCACAATTTTCTTTTTTTACTTTCAAGCATCAAAATATCATTTTCATTCACAAATCGCTAATTAAATTTTCATAGCATAAGTAATATTTCATAAATTTCGCATATTAACTTCTAGCAATTTAACCCTATTCTCAATGATGATTTTAAACCAATTTAATTTCTAGAATTTTCATAAGAAAATTCCCAAATTACTAATCCTTTTTATTAAAGTAATTTTCTAATTTCTTATTTTATTATTTCCACCTTGCTAAGTTTAAAATCTTATTTTCTCTAAAATTTGGGAAAATAATATACAAAAAAATGTAGGTATTAATCTAGATAGGATTTTTAACATTTTTATTTATTTTTTAGTAAACTCCTAATTTATTAAGAACCAATACTTTAAAATTTTTCCAAAATTTTTATTTTATTATTTTTGAAATAGTTAAGAAAATCTGGATTTAAGAAATTTAATTTTCCTAAGTTACTAATTATTTTATTTTCAAATTTACTATATTATTAAAATCCTATTTTAAAAACATCACTTAAATTTCCAACAAATTTAAATCACCCTATTTCATTAATAAAGAACTAATCAAAATTTTTCCATTAAGACAAAATTCAAGTTTTTCAGATGCCATAAATTGCCAACAAATTTTTCTAGCATTAATTTTAAAAGAAAGAAAATCTCTCATCACTAAACACCAATTTTTTCCACTTGATTTCCAACGAGTCTTCATAATAATTTCATACGTGAGATTCCCAGAAATGTCAAGAAGAATTCCAGAATTTACATGTCATTTATCGCACAAAGCATTAGCCCAAAACTGAGCAAATACACAACAAAACGAAAACAGAGTACATCTGAAGTTTCCAGCAACTTCAGGTCCTCTACACTCACGTACGACCTATATTGATCACACATGCAAGCATACATTTGAAATCTACATAGTCTTAGCTTTCTAAAGACTCGAAGATCATGAAATTTCATGGAGAAATGAGGGAGAAATTAGGATTTAAAGATAGGGTGCCAAAATCGAAAACAATGTTGATAGAGCTGGAAAAGTTTCTAGTTTTGAAGGCTTATACCACCAGAATGTGATGGATGTTTGATGAAATTGGATCAAGAAGAGGGGTAACCCAATGTTACCTTTGATTTTCAGAGAAGAAATTGAGCTTGGCTTCCTCAAATGGCTTGGATGATGGTGAAAGAATGGAAGAATCCCTTGAAGTCACTCCTCCTCCTTCTTCTTATTTCTTCAAAATTTTTGCTTTCGTTTTTTTTTCTTCTTCCCACTTCTTCCCAATTCGAGCTCCCTCTCTCACCTCTCTTTTCTTTTTGCTGGAGTAAAATTTTCTTTTAGTCTTACTTGTTCACTTGGGGTTGGTTTTGCAAGCTAAATGGAGGAGGTGTGTTGATTAACCTAGGTGTAAGAAGCCATGATGATTTTCTTGCATGAAAGTGACATGTTCCCCTCCCCTCTCTCATCAATTCAGGTTTTGACACATTAATGCTGTGTAATGAAGGGTTAAGGCGTGTTTGGGGTCTCAATTAAATAGGAAAATTGGGTTTAAAAAGCATTAGATGACAAATGCCCAAAATTTGATTCTTTGCAGTTAATCCTAAATTTTTCATAGGAAATTTGTGATGGGTTCGAATCATTCTTGGGGTTTAGTTTCCTCCCGGTTTAATTCTAAAGGTTTTTAAAATATTTTCCCTTTCACTTTGGTCCTTCTCAAGTTAATTTTATAATTTTCTTATCTATTTTAATTTCTAAATTTTTCTCTCCCCTCGTAATTGGGATTCCTAATTTCAAATCATAAGCAATTCACATATATCACTCACAAAAGAAAATAAACAGAAAATCAACTAAATTCACAAAATTTCATTTTAATTAATTTATTCCACTTAAATTTTATTTGAAATAAAATAGGATGTTAAATTTTAGGGTTTAGTCTTTAGGGTTTTAAATTTACGCATTAGGGGTTTGGGTTTAAGGTTTGGGGTTTAGGATTTAAGGTTTGGGGTTTAGGGTTTGGGGATTTGAGCTTAGGGTTAGGGTTTAGGGTTTAGTCTTTAGAGTTTAGGGTTTAGGGATTGGGTTTTGAGGTTTGGGGTTTAGGATTTAGGGTTTGGGGTTTAGGGTTTGGGTTAAAGGTTTATTGTTTAGAGATAAGGATTTAGGGTTTAGGATTTATGGTTTATGGTTATGGTTTATGGTTTGGGGTTTTAGATTTAGGGTTTAGGGTTTAAAGTTTAGGGTTTAGGGTTTAAGGTTTTGGGTTTATGGTTTATGGTTGAGGGTTTAGGGATTAGGGTTTGAGATTTAGGGTCTTAGGTTTTGGGTTTATGGTTTAAAGTTTAGGGTTTAGGTTGTTTGGTTTAGGGTTTATGATTTAGGATTTGGGATTGAGGGTTTACGGATTTAAGTTTTTGGGTTTGGGGTTTGATATTTATGGTTTAGGGTTTTAGGTTAAGGGTATAGGGATTAGGGTTTTTGAATTGGGGTTTGGGGTTTAGGTTTTAGCATTTAGGGTGTTGGGGTTTAAGGCCTAGGGTTTAAGGATTAGAGTTCAAGGTTTAAGGTTTAGGGTTTAGGGTTTAGGATTTAGGGTTTATGGTTTGGTGTATAGGGTTTACGGTTTGGTGTTTAGGGTTTAGAGTTTAGGGTTTAGGATTTAGGGATTGGTGCTTAGGATTTAGGGTTTAACATTTTGGGTATAGGGTTTAAGGTTTATAGCTTAAGGCTTAGGGTTTAGGGTTTATTGTTTAGTGTTAAGAGTTTGTGCTTTAGGGTTTAGGGTTCTGGGTTTGGGGTTTATGATTTAGGGTTTGGAATTTAGGGTTTAGGAGTTCGAGTTTATGGTTTATGGTTCAGGGTTTAGGGTTTAGTGTTTAGGATTTAGGATTTTGGTCTTTGGGTTTTGGGTTTAGGATTCAGTGTTTAGGTTTTAATGTTTTTTGTTTAGGGTTTGGGTTTTAGGGATTGGGATTTAGGGTTTTGGGTTTTGGGTTTTGGGTTTATGGTTAGGGTTTAATGTTTATGGCTTGGGATTTAGCATTTAGGGTTTGTGGTTTACGATTTAAGATTTTAGGTTTAGGGTTTAGGGTTTAGTGTTTTGGGATTAGGGTTTAGGGTTTAGGGTTTTGGATTTTTGTTTTAGGGTTTTGAGTTTAGGTTTTGGGATTTAGGGTTTAGGGTATGAGATTTAGGGTTTACAATTTTGGGTTTATGGTTTAGTGCTTAGGATTTAGGGTTTAGGTTTTTGGGATTTGGGTTTAGGGTTTGGGGTTTGGGGTTTAGGGTATAGGGTTTTCGATTTAAGGTTTATAATTTACAATTTCAGGTTTAGGGTTTAGTGTTTAGGCTTTGGGGTTTAAGGTTTAGGTTTTTCGTTTTACTGTTTGGGGTTTAGGGTTTTGGGTTTGGAGTTCATGGTTTAAGGTTTGGGGTTTAGGGTTTAGGCTTTAGGATTTGGGTATAAGGTTTTCGGTTTATGGATTACGTTTAGGGTTTAGGGTTTAGGGTTTCATGCTTAGGGTTTGGGATTTAGGGCTAAGGGTTTGGTGTTTAGGGTTTAGGATTTAGGATTTATGGTTTAGGATTTTGGGATTAGGATTCAGGGTGTAGGGATTTGGGGTTTAGGGTTTTGAGTTTACGGTTTAAGGTTTAAGGTATGGGGTTTACGGTTTAAGATTTAGGGTTTAGGGTTTACAATTTAAAGTTTCGAGTTTATGGTTTAGGGTTTAGTGTCTAGGTTTGAGATTTAGGCATTGGGATTTTGGGTTTAGGGTTCAAGGTTTAATATTTAAGGATTAGGATTCAGGGTTTAGGCTTTCGGGTTTAGGGGTTGCGGCTTAGGGTTTGGGGTTTAGGGAATACATTTTACAATTTTTGGTTTTGGGTTTTGGGTTTTGGGGTTTAGGGTTTAGTGTTTAGGGTTTGGGGGTTGGAGTTCAGGGTTTAGGGTTTAGTATTTGATGTGTAGGGTTTAGGGTTGGGGGTTTGCGGTTTTTTTATATTGGCTTTGGAATTTAGGGTTTTGGGTTCGGGATCTAAGCTTCAGGGTTTAGTGTTTAGGGTTGGGATTTAGCATTGAGGGTTTAGGGTTTAGGGTTTGTGGTTTAGGATTTAGGATTTAGGGTTGTAGGTTTAGAGTTTAGGGTTTACTGTTCAGGGCTTAGGGATTAGGGTTTTGTATTTAGGGTTAGGGTTTTGGGTTGAGAGCTAAGAGTTTGAAGTTTAGGAATTTGGATTTACGGATTAGGGTTTAATTTTTAGGGTTTGGGGTTTAGGGTATAGGGTTTTGGGTTTAGGGTTTGGGAATTATGGTTTACAGTTTAGTCAAGGTTTTGGGTTTAGGGTTTAGGATTTAGGTTTTGGGTTTAGGGTTGAAGGTTTAGGGATTAGGGTTTAGGGTTCAGGATTTTGGGTTTATGGTTTATTGTTTAGGGTTCATGGTTTAAGGTTTTGTGTTTAGAGTTTAAGGATTCTGAGTTATGGTTCAGGGTTTTGGGTTTGGGATTTAGGTTTTAGGGTATGAGTTTATGGTTTAAGATTTAGGGTTTAGGGTTTGGGATTTCACATTTAGGGTTTAGGATTTAGGATTTGGGGTTTAGGGTTTAGGGTTTAGGGTTTGGGGTTTGGGGTTTTTGGATTTAGGGTTTTGTTTTTTGGGTTTATGGTTTTGGGTTTTGGGATTAGTGGTTAGGGTTTGGGATTTAGCATTTAGGGTTTAGGGTTTGGGGTGTAGGATTTTGGTTTTAGGTTTGGGGTTTATTGTTCAGGTCTTAGAGTGTAGGATTTTGGGTTCGGGGTTTAGAATTTGGTGTTTATGATTTCGGGTTTAGGGTTTAGTGTTTGGGTTTGAGGTTTAGCGTATAGGGTTTTGGGATTAGGGTTTTGGGGTTTAAATTTTACAGTTTCAGGTTTAGCATTTAGGGTTTGGGTTTTTGGGTCTTAGGTTTTAGGTTTTAGGTGTATGGTTTAAGGTTTAGGGTTTAGTGTTCAGGATTTGGAATTTAGGGTTTATGGTTAGGATTTAGGGTTAAGGCTTTAGGGTTTTATGTTTAGGATTTAGGGTTTAGGCTTTAGGATTTTGGGTTTAGGGTGTAGGGTTTGGGTTTTGGGGTTTACGGCTTAGGGTTTGGGTTTTGGAGTTTCGGGTTTCGGGTTTATGGTCTAAGGTTTGGGGATTAGAGTTCAGGGTTTAAGGTTTAGGGTTTAGGCTTTATTGTTTAGGGTTTGGGGTTTAGAGCTTTGTGTTTAGGGTTGAAAGTTTACAGTTTAGGGTTTATGGTTTAGTGTTTAGGGTTTGCGATTTAGGGTT
Source organism: Senna tora (assembly GCA_014851425.1). Classification (NCBI taxonomy): domain Eukaryota; kingdom Viridiplantae; phylum Streptophyta; class Magnoliopsida; order Fabales; family Fabaceae; genus Senna; species Senna tora. Next base: position 13,334,301 of record CM026261.1, on the reverse strand, counting down.
TTGGGTTTATGGTTTAGTGTTTAAGGTTTGTGATTTAGGGTTCTGGGTTTTGGGGGTTAGGGTTTTGAGTTTTTGATTTAGGGTTTAGGGTTTAGGGTTTAGGGTTTAGTGGTTAGGATTTAGCATTTAGGGTTTAGGGTTTAAAGTATGGGGTTTTGGATTTAGGGTTTAGGGCTTTGGGTTTAGGGTTTGGGGTTTGGGGTTTAGGTTATAGAGTTTTCGATTTAGGGTTTATAGGTTACAGTTTCGGGTTTAGGTTTTAGGCTTTAGGCTATGTGTTTTGAAGGTTTAGGGTTTACGTTTTACAGTTTGGTGATTAGTGTTTAAGGTTTGCGAATGGGGTAAGGGCTTAGGGTTTGGAGTTCACGATTTAAGGTTTGGGGTTGAGAGTTTAGGCTTTAGGATTTGGGGTTTAGGGTTTTGGGTTTATCAATTAATTTTAGAGTTTAGGGCTTAGTGTCTAGGGTTTGGGATTTAGGGCTAAGGGTTTGGGGTTTGGGGTTTAGGATTTAGGGTGTAGGGTTTAGGATTTTGGGATTTTGGGATTAGGGTTTTGGGTATAGAGAATGGGGTTTGGGGTTTGGGGTTGAGGGCTTACAATTTATAGTTTCGAGTTTCTGGTTTAGGGTTTAGGGTTTAGGGTTTGAGATTTAGGGATTAGGGTTTTGGGTTTAGGGTTCACGGTTTAAGGTTTAGGGTTTAGGGTTTAGGATTTAAGGTTTAGGATTTAGGGATTAGGGTTTTGGGTTTAGGGGTTTTGGCTTAGGGTTTAAGGCTTACGATTTGGGATTTAGGGTTTATAGTTTACAATTTCGGGTTTTGTTTTTTGGGGTTTGGGGTTTTGGGTTTACAGTTGGGGGTTGGAGTTCAACGTTTAGGGTTTAGGGGTTAGTATTTGATATTTAGGGTTTTGGGTTTGGGGTTCCGGGATTGAAGCTTAGGATTTGGGCTTTTGGGATATAGGGTTTTGGGTTTTGGGTTTAGGGTCTAAGCTTCAGGGTTTAGTGTTTAGGGTTTTGGATTTAGCGTTTAGGGTTTAGAGTGTAGGGTTTGGGGTTTAGGATTTAGGATTTAGGGTTATCAATTTAGGATTTAGGGATTAGGTTTAGGGTTTAGTGTTCAGGGCTTACAGTTTAGGGTTTTGCATTTAGGGTTAGCGTTTAGGATTTAGGGTTTAGAGTCTGGGGTTTGGGAATTAGGATTTATGGTTTAAGGTTTAGGGGTTTGCATTTAGGGTTAGGGTTTAGGGTTTAGGGTTTAGAGTCTGAGGGTTTAGGAATTAGGATTTAGGGTTTAGTGTTTAGTGTTTAGTGTTTAGTTTTTAGCGTTTAGGGTTTAGGGTTTAGGTTGTAGGGTTTTGGGATTAGGGTTTGGGGTTTAGGGTTTAAAGTTTACAGTTTCAGATTTAGGGTTTATGGTTAGGGTTTTTGGGTTTTAGGTTTTGGGTTAATGGTTTAAGGTTTAAGGTTTAGGGTTTACAGTTTAGTGTACCGGATTTGGGATTTACGGTTTCGCCTTTAGGGTTTAATGTTTAGGGTTTACAATTTTGGGTTTGGGATTTAGGGTTTAGGGTTTCGGGCTTAGGATTTACGGTTTAGTGTTTGGGGTTTTTGGGTTTGGGGTTTCGGGTTTAGGGTTTAGGGCATGGGCATTGGAGTTCAGGGTTTAGGGTTTAAGATTTAACTTTTAGGGTTTAGTGTTTAGGGTTTAAGGTTTCAAAATTTGGGTTTAAGGTTTAGGGTTGGGGTTTTGGGTTTTGGGTTTGGTGTTTATGCTTCGAAGTTTAGGGTTTTGGGGTTTGGGTTTATGGTTTAAGATTTATGGTTTAGGGTTAAGTGTTTAGGGATTGTGATTTAGGGTTTAGGGTTTGAGATTTAGGGTTTACGAATTTCGGTTTAGCGTTTACGGTTTTGGGTTTAGGGCTAGGGTTTAAGGGTTAGGGTTTATGATTTATGGTTTAGGGCTTAGGGTTCTGGGTTTGGGGTTCAGCATTTTGGGTTTAGGCTCTAGTGTTTAGGGTTTAGGCTCTAGGCTCTAGGGTTTAGGGTATAGAGTTTGAAGTCTAGGATTTAGGGTTCAGGATTTAGGGTTTAGGGTTTATGGTTTACGGTTTAGGGTTTAGGGTCTAGGGTCTACAATTTAGGGTTTAGGGTCTAGGTTTTACGGTTTCGGATTTAGGATCTAGGGTTTAGGGTTTCGGGTTTACGGGTTACGGTTTGTTGTTTAGATTTTAGGGTTTAGAGTTAGGTCTTAAGGGGTAGGGTTTAAGGTTTAGTGTTTCCAGTTTAGGGTTTAGGGTTTAAGGTCTAGGGTCTAGGGTCTACGCTCTAGGGTTTAGGGTATACGATATAGGGTTTAGGGATTAGGTTTTAGGGTCTACGGTTTATAGTCAAGGTTTTAGAGTTTAGGGTTTTGGGTTTAGGGTTTGTGGTTTAAGGTCTTGGGTCTAGGATTTAGGTCTGGGTGTTTAGGGTTTAGGATTCACGGTTTATGGTAAAGGGTCTAGGGTTTAGGGTTTATGGTATAGGGTTTAGCATTTAGGGTCTAGGGTTTAGGGTTTAGGGTTTATGGCCTAGGGTTTACGGTTTAGGGTCTTGGATTTAGGGTTTAGGGTTTAGGTTATAGGTTTTATGGTTTAGGTTTTTTGGGTTTAGCGTCTAGGGTATAGGGTTTAGGGCCTAGGGTTTTAGGTTTATGGTCTAGGGTTTAGGGTTTAGGGTTTCGGGTTTTGGGTTTAAGGCTTAGGGTTTAGTGTTTAGGTTTTAGGGTGTAAGGTATAGGGTTTAGGGGCTAGGGTCTAGGGCTTAGGGTCTAGGGTTTAGCGTTTAGGGTTTAGAACTTAGGGTTTAGGGTTTAGGGTTTCGAGTCTTGGGTTTATGGGTTTAGGGTTTAAGGTCTACGATTTAGGGTCTAGGGTTTAGGGTTTAGGGATAAGGGTATAGGGTTTACGGTTTCAAGTTTAGGGTTTAGGGAATATTGTTTAGGTTTTTGGATTTAGGATTTAGGGTTTAAGGTCTAGGGTTTAGGGTTTCAGTTTTAGGGTTTAGTGTTTATGGTTTAGTGTCTAGGGTCTAGGGTTTAGCATTTAGGGTTTAGGGTCAAGGGTCTAGGGTTTAGGGTCTGTGGTATAAGGTTTATGGTCTAGGGTATAGGGTTTCTGATCTAGGGTTTAAGGTTTAGGGTTTCAGGGCTTATGGTCTAGGGTTTAGGGTTTAGGGTTTATTGTTTAGATTTTAGGGTTTAGGGTTAGGTCTTAGGGTATAGGGTTTAGGGTTTAGATTTTAGGGTCTAGGTTCTATGGTTTATAGTCTAGGGTTTAGAGTTTAGGGTTTAGGCTTTATGGTTTAAGGTGTTACGTCTTTGGTTTATGGCTGAGGGTTTAGGGTTTATGGTTTATGGTATAAGGTGTAGGGTTTATGTTTTATGGTATAGGGTTTAGCATTTATGATCTAGGGTTTAGGGATTAGGGTTTAGGTTTTAGGGTTTAGGGTTTAGGGTTTAGGGTTTAGGTTTTAGGGTTTACAGTTTTGCATTTTTGGGTTTAGGGTTTAGGCTTTAGGCTTTAGGGTTTATGGTTTCTGGCTTAGGGTTTATGGCTTAGGGTTTAGGGTTTAGGGTTTAAGGTATAGGGTTTGGGGGCCAGCGTTTAGGCATTAGGGTCTAGGGTTTAGGGTCTAGGGCTTAGGGTCTAGGGTTTAGGGTTTCGAATCTATGGTTTAGGGGTTTAGGTTTAAGGTCTAGGGTTTAGGGTCTAGAATGTAGGGTCTAGGCTTTTGGGTTTAGGGTTTAAGGTTTAGGGTTTAGGGTTTAGGTTATATTGTTTAGGTTTTACGGTTTAGGATTTAGGGTTTAAGGTCTAGGGTTTAGGGTTTCGGTTTTATGGTTAAGGGTTTATCGTTTAGGGTCTAGGGTTTAGTATTTAGGGTTTAGGGTTTAGGGTCTAGGGTCTAGGGTTTAGGATCTAGGGTGTAAGGTTTATGGTCTAGGATATAGGGTTTATGATCTAGGGATTAAGGTCTACGGTTTTAGGGCTTATTGTTTAGGGTTTAGGCTCTAAGGTCATGGTTTTAGGGTCTAGGGTTAAAGGTTTAGGGTGTAGGGTTTAGGGTTTAGGGTTTGGGTTTTTGAGTTTAGGGTATAGGGTCTAGGGTTTAGGGTTTAATGTCTATGATTTAGGGTTTAGGATTTAAAGTTTAGGTTATAGAGTTTAGGGTTTAGTATTTTGGGGTAAGGGTTTAGAATTTTGTGTTTTGGGTTTTGGGTTTAGGGTTTAGGGTTTAGGCTTGTAGGGTTTAGGGTCTACTGTTTAGGGTTTAGGCTCTTAGGTCTAGGGTCTAGGGTTTAGGGTTTAGGGTTTAGGGTTTAGGATTTAGGGTTTTAGGTTTAAGGGTTAGGGTTAAGGGTTTAGGGATTAGGGTTTAGGGATTCAAGGTTTAGGGTCTAGGGTTCAAGGTTTAGCGTCTAGGTTTCAGGTTTTACGGTTAAGGGTTGAGGGTTTAGGGTATAGAGTTTAGGATTTTGGGTATTAGGTTTAGAGTTTAGGGTTTAAGGATTTAGGGTTTAGGGTCTAGGGTTGAGGGTTTAGGCACTAGGGTCTAGGGTTTAGGGTTTAGGGTCTAGGGTTTGGGCTCTAGGGTCTAGGCTTTAGTGTTTTATGGTTTAAGGTTAGGGTTAAGATTTAAGGTTTAGGGTTTGGGGTTTTAGCGTTTAGGGTTTAGGGTTTAGGGTATATTTTTAGGTTTAGGGTTTAAGGTCTAGGGTTTAGGGTATATTTTTAGGTTTTAGGGTTTAGGGTGTATGGTTTAAGGTCTAGGGTCTAGGGTTTAGCGTTTAGGGTTTAGGGCCTTTGGTCTAGGGTTTAGGGTCTAGGGTGTAGGGTTTATGGTCTAGGGTATAGGGTTTATGATCTAGGGTTTAAGGTCTAGGGTTTTAGGGCTTATGGTCTAGGGTTTAGGGTTTAGGCTCTAAGGTCAAGGGTTTAGGGTGTAGGGTCTAGGATCTAAGGCCTAGGTTCTAGGATTTAGGGTTTAGGGTTAGGGAGTTAGAGTGTAGAGTATAGGGTCTAGGGTTTAAGGTTTATGATTTAGCATTTAGTGTTTTAGGTTAGGGTTTAGGATTTAGAGTTTTGGGTTTTGGGTTTAGGGTTTATGGTTTTAGGGTTTAGGATCTATTGTTTAGGGTTTAGGCTCTAGGGTCTTAGGTTTAGGGTTTAGGGCTTAAGGTTTAGATTTTAGGGTTTTAGGTTTAAGGTTTAGGGTTTAGGGTTTAGGGTTTAGGGATTCGGGTTTAGGGTTTCAGGGTTTAGGGTTTAGGGTCTAAGGTTCATGGTCTATGGTTTATGGTTTAGGGTTTAGGGAATTGGGTTTTGGGTTTTGGGTTTTGGGTTTGGGTTTTGGGTTTAGGCTATAGGGTCTAAGTTCTAGGGTGTTGGGTCCAGGGTTTGCGCTTTAGGGTCTAGGGTTTAGGGTTTTATGGTTTAAGGTTAGGGTCAGGGTTTAGGGTTTACAATTTAGGGTTTTATGGTTTAGGGTTTAGGGTCTAGTGTTTAGGGTTTCGGGTTTATGGTTTAGGGTGTAGTGTTAAGGTTTTAGGGTTTAGGGTTTAAGGTCTAGGCTTGAGGGTTTTATAGTTTTAGGTTAAGGTTAGGATTTAGGGTTTAGGGTTTAGGGTTTTAGGTTTTAAGGTTTAGGGATTAGGGTTTATGGTGAAGGTTTAGGGTTTTAGGATTTATGTTTTAGGGTCTAGTGTTTAGGGTTTCGGGTTTAGGGTTTAGGGTTTACTGTTATGGTTTAAGGGTTTAGGGTTTAAGGTCTAGGGTTTTGGGTTTAGGGTCAAGGGTCTAGGGTTTAGGGTTTAGGGTTTAGGGTCTGGGGTTTAGGATTTAGGGTCTAGAGATTAGGGTTCAGGGTCTATGGACTAGGGTTTAAGGTTTAGGGTTTAGGCTTAGGGTTAAGGGTTTAAGCTTAGGGTTGAGGGTTTAGGGTTTAGGGTTTCGGGTCTACAGTTTAGGGTTTAGGGTTTAGGATCTAAGGTATAGGGTTTATGGTCTAGGGTCTAGGGTTTAGGGTTTTAGATTTTGGGCCTAGTGTTTAGGGTTTCGGGTCTAGGGTTTAGGGTTTGGTGTTATGGTTTTAGGGTTTAGAGTTTAAGGTCTAGGGGTTAGGGTTTAGGGTCTAGGGTATAGGGTCTAGGGTTTTGGGTATAGGGTCTAGGATTCAGGGTTTAGGTTTTAGGGTATGGGGTTTAGGGTTTATGGTTTACGGTGTAGGGTTTTGAGTTTAGGGTATAGGGTTTAGGGTTTAGGGTTTAGTGTTTAAGGTTTATGATTTAGGGTTCAGGGTTAGGGTTTAGGGTTTAGGGTCTAGGAGTTAGAGTTTAGGGTCTAAGGTTTAATGTTTAGGGTCTGGGGTTTAGGGTTTAAGGTCTAGGGTTTAGGGTTTAGGGTTTAGGGTTTAGGATTTTGGGTTTAGGGTTTATGGTTTTGGGCTTACAATTTAGGGTTTAGGGTCTAAAGTTTATGGTTTAAGATTTAGGGTATAGTGTCTAGGTTCTAGGGTTTAGGGTTCATGATTTAGGGTTTAGGGTTAAGAGTTTAGGTTTTTGGGTTTAGGGATTAGGGTTTAGGGTTTAGGGTTTAGAGTTTTAGGTTTTAGGTTTTGGGGTTAGGGTTTAGGGTATAGGGTCTAGGGTTTAGGCTTTATGATTTAGGGTATAGGGTTTAGGGTTTAGGGTTTAGTGTCTATGATTTAGGGTTTAGGATTTATGGTTTAGGTTTTAGAGTTTAGGGTTTAGTATTTTGGGTTTAGGGTTTAGAATTTTGTGTTTTGGGTTTTGGGTTTAGGGTTTAGGGTTTAGGGCTGTAGGGTTTAGGGTCTACTATTTAGGGTTTAGGCTCTTGGGTCTAGGGTGTAGGGTTTAGGGTTTAGGGTTTAGGATTTAGGGTTTTAGGTTTAAGAGTTAGGGTTTAGGGTTTAGGGATTAGGGTTTAGGGATTCAAGGTTTAGGGTCTAGGGTTCAGGGTATAGGGTCTAGGTTTCAGGTTCTAGGGTTTATGGTTTAGGGTTTAGATATAGAGTTTAGGATTTTGGTTATTAGGTTTAGAGTTTAGGGTTTAAGGATTTAGGGTTTAGGGTCTAGGGTTGAGGGTTTAGGCTCTAGGGCTAGGGTCTAGGGTTTGGGCTCTAGGTTCTAGGTTTTAGGGTTTTATGGTTTAAGGTTAGGGTTAAGATCTAATGTTTAGGGTTTGGGGTTTTAGCGTTTAGGGTTTAAGGTTTAGGGTATATTTTAGGTTTTAGGGTTTAAGGTCTAGGGTTTAGGTTATATTTTTAGGTTTTAAGTTTTAGGGTTTAGGGTTTAGGGTTTAGGGTTTAGGGTTTAGGGTTTAGGGTTAAGGGTTTATGGTGTAGGATTTAGGATTTTGGGTTTAGGGCCTATGGTCTAGGGTTTAGGATCTAGGGTGTAGGATTTATGGTATAGGGTATAGGGTATAGGGTTTATTATCTAGGGTTTAAGGTCTACGGTTTTATGGCTTATTGTATAGGGTTTAGTGTTTAAGCTCTAGGGTCTAGGTTTTAGGGTCTAGGGTATAGGATCTAAGGCTTAGGGTCTAGGATTTAGGGTTTAGGGTTAGGGATTTAGAGTTTAGAATATAGGGTCTAGGGTTTAAGGTTTATGATTTAGCCTTTAGTGTTTTGGGTTAGGGTATAGGATTTAGAGTTTTGGGTTTTGGGTTTAGGGTTTTGGGTTTTAGAGTTTAGGATCTATTGTTTAGGGTTTAGGCTCTAGGGTCTTAGGTTTAGGGTTTAGGGCTTAAGCTTTAGATTTTAGGGTTTAAGGTTTAAGGTTTAGGGTTTAGGGTTGAGGGTTTAGGGTTTGGGTTTAGGGATTAGGGTTTAGGGCTTCAGGGTTTAGGGTTTAGGGTCTAGGGTTCATGGTCTATGGTTTATGGTTTAGGGTTTAGGGATTTGGGTTTTGGTTTAAGGTTTAGGGTTTAGGGTTTGGGTTTTGGGTTTAGGCTATAGGGTCTAAGTTCTAGGGTTTTGGGACCAGGGTTTGCGCTTTAGGGTCTAGGGTTTAGGGTTTTATGGTTTAAGGTTAGGGTCAGGGTTTAGGGTTGACGATTTAGGGTTTTAGGGTTTAGGGTTTGGGGTCTAGTGTTTAGGGTTTCGGGTTTCGGGTTTAGGGTTTAGGGTTTAAGGTCTAGGCTTTAGGGTTTTGTGGTTTTAGGTTAAGGTTAGGATTTAGGGTTTAGGGTTTTAGGTTTTAAGGTTTAGGGATTAAGGTTTATGGTGAAGGTTTAGGGGTTTAGGATTTATGTTTTATGGTCTGGTGTTTAGGGTTTCGGGTTTAGGGTTTAGTGTTATGGTTTAAGGGTTTGGGGTTTAAGGTCTAGGGTTTTGGGTTTAGGGTCAAGGGTCTAGGGTTTAGGGTTTAGGGTTTAGGGTCTGGGGTTTAGGATTTAGGGTCTAGGGATTAGGGTTTAGGGTCTAGGGACTAGGGTTTAGGGTTTAAGGTTTAGGCTTATGGTTGAGGGTTTAAGCTTAGGGTTGAGGGTTTAGGGTTTAGGGTTTCGGGTCTACAGTTTAGGGTTTAGGGTTTAGGATCTAAGGTTTAGGGTTTAGGGTCTAGGGTCTAGTGTTTAGGCTTTAAGATTTTGGGCCTAGTGTTTAGGGTTTCGGGTCTAGGGTTTAGGGTTTAGTGTTAAGGTTTTAGGGTTGAGGGTTTAAGGTCTAAGTGTTAGGGTTTAGGGTCTAGGGTCTAGGGTTTTGGGTATAGGGTCTAGGATTTAGGGTTTAGGTTTTAGGGTATGGTGTCAAGGGTTTAGGGTTTACGGTGTAGGGTTTAGAGTTTAGGGTATAGGGTTTAGGGTTCAGTGTTTAAGGTTGAAGATTTAGGGTTCAGGGTTAGGGTTTAGGGTTTAGGGTCTAAGAGTTAGAGTTTAGGGTCTAAGGTTTAATGTTTAGGGTCTGGGGTTTAGGGTTTAGGTTTAGTGTTTAGGGTTTAGGGTATATGGTTTAGGGTTTAGGATTTTGGGTTTAGGGTTTATGGTTTTGGGCTTATGGTTTACAGTTTAGGGTCTAGGGTTTAGGGTTTAAAGTTTATGGTTTAAGATTTAGGGTATAGGGTCTAGGTTCTAGGGTTTAGGGTTCATGATTTAGGGTTTAGGGTTAAGAGTTTAGGTTTTTGGGTTTAGGGATTAGGGTTTAGGGTTTAGGGTTTAGAGTTGTAAGTTTTGGGTTTTGGGGTTAGGGTTTAGGGTATAGGGTCTAGGGTTTAGGCTTTATGATTTAGGCTTTAGGGTTTAGGGTTTAGGGTTTTATCGTTTAGGGTGTAGGGTTTAGGGTTTAAGATTTAAGTTTCTAGGTTTAGGGGTGAGGGTTTAGAGTTTTGGGTTTTGGGTTTTGGGATTACAGTGTAGGGTTTCCTGGTTTAGGGTCTAGGGTTTAGGGTTTAGGGTTTATGGTTTAGGGTCTAGGGTCTAAGACTTAGGGTTTAGGGTTTATGGTCTATGGTCTAGGGTTTAGGGTTTAGCATTTAGGGTTTAGGGTTTAGGGTCTAGAGTTTAGGGTTTAGGGTCTAGGGTTTAGGGTTTAGGGTTTAGGGTCTAATGTTTAGGCTTTAGGGCTTAGAGTTTAGGGTTAAGGATTTAGGGTCTAAGGTTTAAGGTTTAGGGTTTAGGTTTAGGGTCTAAGGTTTAAGGTTTAGGGTTTAGGGTTTAAGGTCTAGGGTTTAGGCTTTAGTGTTTAGAGTTTAGGGTTTACGATTTAGGGTCTTGGGTATAGGGTTGAGGGTTTAGGGTTTAGGGTTTTAGGGATTAGGGTTTTTGGTTTATGATTTAGGCTTTAGGGTTTAGGGTCTAAGGACAAGGGTTTATTGTCTAGGTTTAGACTAGGGTTTAGGGTTTACGATTTAGTGTTTAGGTTTTAGGGTTTAGGGTTTTCGGTTTAAGGTCTATGGTTTAGGGTTTAGGTTGTGGGTTTAGGGGTTAGGGTTTAAAGTTCAGGGTTTAGGGATTACGGTGTAGGGTTTCCTTGTTTAGGGTCTAAGGTTTAGGGTTTAGGGTTTATGGTCTAGGGTTTAGGGTCTAAGGTTTAGGGTTTAATATTTAAGGTCTAGTAATTAGGGTTTCGAGTTTAGGGTTTAGGCTTTAAGGTCTACGGTTTACGATTTAGGGTCTAGGGTCTAGGGTCTCGGGTTTGGGGTTAAGGGTTTAGGGATTAGGGTTTAGAGTTTAGGGTTTATGGTCTAGCTTTAGACTTAGGGTTGAGGGTTTAGGGTTTACGATTTAGTGTTTAGGTTTTAGGGTTTAGGGTTAGGGTTTAAGGTCTAGGGTTTGGGGTTTAGGTTGTGGGTTTAGGGGTTAGGGTTTAGAGTTTAGGGTTTAGGGATTACGGTGTATGGTTTCCTTGTTTAGGGTCTAGGGTTTAGGGCTTACGGTCTAAGGTTTAGCATCTATGGTTTAGGGTTTAGGGTCTAGTGTTTAGGGTTTAGGGTTTACGGTTTATAGTCTAGGGTTTAGGGTCTAAGGTCTAGGGTTTAGGGTTTAGGATTTAAGGTCTAGGGTTTAGGGTTAAGGGTTTATGGTGTAGGGTGTAAGGTGTAGGGTTTTGGGTCTAAGGTTTACGTTTTATGGTTTAGGGTTTAGGGTTTAGGTTTTAGGGTTTACGGTTTAGGGTCTAGGATGTATGGTTGAGGGTTTAGGGTTTAGGGTTTTGGTCATAGGCTTTAGGGTTTAGGGTTTTGGGGTGTAGTGTTTATTGTTTAGGGTTTAGCATTTAGGGTCTAGGGTTTAGGGTCTAGGGTCTAGGACTAGGATCTAGGGTTTACGGTTTACGGTTTAGGGTTTAGGACTCAGGGAATAGGGTATAGTGTTTAGGGTTTACAGTTTAGGGTTTGGTAATTTTGGGTTTAGGATCTAGGGTTTAGGGTTTAGGGTCTAGGGTTTAGGGTTTAGGGTTTAGGGTTTAGGGTTTAGGGTTTCGGGTTTTGGGTTTTGGGTCTAGGGTCTAGGGTTTAAGGTTTAGGGTTTAGGGTTTAAGGTTTAGGGTCTAGTGTTTAGGCTTTAGGGTTTAGAGTTTAGGGTTTACGATTTAGGGTTTAGGGTTTAAGGTTTAGGGCTTTAGTGTTTAGAGTTTAGGGTTTAAGGTCTAGGGTTTAGGTTTTAGGGTCTAGGGTTTAGGGTTTAGGTTTTAGGGTTTAGGTTTTAGGGTTTAGGGTTTAAGGTTTTGAGTTTTGGGTTTTGGGTTTAGGATTTAGAGTTTTGGGTTTATATTTTATGGTTTAGGCTCTATGGTTTAGGGTTTAGGATTTAAGGTTTAGGGTTTAGAGATTTAGGGTTTAGGGTATAGGGTATAGGGTTTAAGGTTCATGATTTAGGCGCTAGGCTTTGGTGTTTACGTTTTAAGATCTAGGGTTTCGGGTTTAGGGTTTAGGGTTTTATCGTTTAGGGTCTAGGGTTTAGGGTTTAGCCGTTAGGGTTTAGGGTCTAGGGTTTAGGGTTTAGGATTTAGGGTGCCGGGTTTAGGGTCTAGGGTTTAGGGTTTTAGGGTTTTGTGTATAGGGTCTAGGGTTTAGGGCTTAGGTTTTAGGGTTTTGGGTTTTGGGTTTAAGGTTTATGGTTTAGGCGCTAAGTTTTAGGGTCTAGGGTTTAGGGTTTAGGATTTAGGGTGCTGGGTTTAGGGTCTAAGGTCTAGGTTCTAGGGTTTAGGGTCTAGGAATTAGGGTTTTAGGGTTTTGTGTATAGGGTCTAGGGTTTAGGGTTTAACATTTAGGCTTTAGGGTTTACGGTTTAGGGTTTTAACGTTTAGGGTCTAGGGTTTTGGGTTTAGGCTCTAGGGTTTAGGGTCTACGGTTTAAGGTGCTGGGATTAGGGTCTAGGGTTTAGGGATTATGGTTTGGGATTTAAGGTTTAGGGTTTAGGGTTTAGGGTTTAAGGTTTAGGGTTTAGGATTTAAGGTTCAGGGATAGGGTTTAGGGTTTATTGGTTAGGGTTTAGGTTTTAGGGTTTAGGGTTTAGGGCCTAGGGTTTATGGTCAAGAGTTTAGGGTTTAGTGTTACGGTTTTAGGATTTAGGGTTTTGGGCTTTATGGTTTAGGGTTAGCGTTAAGGGTCTAGGGTTTAGGGTCTAGGGTCTCGGGATTAGGGTTTAGGGTTTAGGATTTAGGGTTTAGGGTCTAAGGTTTAGGGTTTAGGGTTTAGGGTCTAGGGTTTAGGGTGTAGGGTGTAGGGTTTAGGGTTTAGGGTTTAGAGTTTGGCGGTTTTGGGTTTAGGGTTTAGGGTTTAGGGTATAGGATTTTTAGTTTAGGGTTTATGATTTAGGGTTTAAGGTTTAGGGTCAAGGGTATAGGGTTTATGATTTAGGGTATAGGGTTTAGGTTTTAGGGTTCTGGGTTTAGGGTTTAGGGTTTAGGGTTTAGGGATTAGAGTTTTGGGTTTCGGGTTTAGGGGCTAGGGTCTAGGTTCTAGTGTTTAAGGTCTAGGGTTTTGGGTTTTAGGGTTTAGGGTATAGGGTCTAGGGTTTAGGGTTTATGATTTAGGGTTTAGGGTTTAGGTTTTAGGGTTTAGGATTTTGGGTTTAGGGTTTTGGGTTTTAACGTTTAGGGTCTAGGGTTTAGGATTTAGTCTCTAGGGTTTAGGGTCTAGGGTTTAGCGTTTAGGATCTAGGGTTTAGGGATTAGGGTTTACAGTCTAGGGTTTAGAGTTTAGGGTATAGGGTTTAGGGTTTAGCGTTTAGCATTTATGGTTTAGGGTTTATTGTTTAGGGTTTCGGGTTTAGGTTTTAGGGTTCAGGGTTTAGGGCCTAGGGTTTGGGGTTTCGATTTTAGGGCTTAGTGTTTAGGGTGTAGGGTTTAGGGACCTGGGTATAGGGTTTAGGGTTTTTGGGTTTAGCGTTCAGGGTTTAGCATTTAGGGTCTAGAGTTTAGGGTCTAGGGTTTAGGGCTTAGGGTTTAAGGTTTAGGACCTAGGGTTTAGGGTCTAAGGTGTAGGGTTTAGGGTTTGGGGCCTAGGTTTTAGGGTTTAGGATTTAGGGTATCGGGTTAAGGGTTTAGGACTTGGCATTTTGGGGTTTAGGGTCTAGGGTCTAGGGTCTAGGGTTTAGGGTTTATGGCTTAGGGCTTAGGGTTTAGGGTTTAGGGCCTAGAGTTTAGGGTTTTGGATTTAGTGTCTCGGGTTAAGGGTTTAGGACTTGGCGTTTTTGGGTTTAGGGTCTAGGGTTTAGGGTTTAGGGTCTAGGAACTAGGGTTTAGGGTCTAGGGTTTATGGCTTAGGGCTTAGGGTTTAGGGTTTAGGGTTTAGGGTTTAGGACTTAGGGTTTAGGGTTTAGGACTGAGGGTTTAGAGTTTAGTGTTTAGGGTTTTGGGTTTAGGGCTTTGGACTTAGTGTTTAGGGTTTAGGGTTTAGGATTTAGGGTTTAGGGCTTAGGGTTTAGGGCTTAGGGCTTAGGGTTTAGGGTTTAGTGTTTAGGGTCTAGGGACTAAGGTTTAAGGTTTAGGGTTTAGGATCTTTGGTTTAGGCATTAGGGTTTAGAGTTTAGGGTTTAAGATTTAGGTTTAGGGTTGAGGATTTAGGGTTTAGTGTTAAGAATTTATGGTCTAGGGTTTCGGATTTAGAGTTTAAGGTTTACGATTAGGGTCTAGTCTTTAGGGTTTATGATATAGGGTTTAGGGTTGAGAGTTTAGGTTTTAGGGATTGGGGTTTAGGGTTTAGGGTTTAGGGTTTAGCAGTATTGGGTTTAGGGTCTAGGGTTTTTGGTCTAGGGTCTAGGGTCTAGGGTGTAGGGTTTAGGGTTTAGGGTGTAGGGTTTAGGGTTTAGAGTTTAGGGTTTAGGTTTTAGGGTTTAGGACTTAGGGTTTAAGACTTAGAGTTTAGGGTCTAGGGTTTAGGGTTTAGGGTTTGGCGATTTTGGAATTAGGGTCTAAGGTTTAGGGTTTAGGGTCGAGGGTCGAGGGTCGAGGGTCGAGGGTTCAGGTTTTAGGGCTTAGGAATTAGGGTTTAGGATTTAGGGTTTAGGGTTTAGGATTTAGGGTTTAGGGTTTAGGGCATAGGGTTTAGGGTTTAGGGTTTAGGTTCTAGTGTCTAGGGTTTAAGCTTTAGGGTTTAGGGTTTAGGGTCTATGGTTTAGGCTTTAGGGTTTAGTGTTTAGGGTTTACGGTTTAGGGTTAAGGATATAGGATTTACAGTTTATGATTTAGGGTTTAGGGTTGCGGGTTTAGGATCTTGGGTTAAGGGTTTAGAGTTTAGGGTTTAAGATTTAGGGTTTAGCGTTTATGGTCTAGGGTCTTGGGTGTAGGGTTTATGATTTAGGGTTTAGGGTTGATAGATTAGGTCTTAGGGTTTAGGGTTTAGAGTTTTAGGTTTTGGGATTTCAGGTTAGGGTTTAGGGTCTAGGTTCTAGGTTCTGGGGTTTAGGGTATAGGGTTTAAGGTTTAGCATTTTAGGGTTTAGGGTATAGGGTATATGGTTTAGGGTTTATGATTTAGGCTTTATGGTTTAGGGTTTCGGTTTTAGGGTTTTGAGTTTAGGTTTAGGGTTTAGGGTTTAAACGTTTAAGGTCTAGGGTTTAGGGTTTAGGATTTAAGGTTCTGAATTTAGGAGTTTGGGTTTAGAGTTTAGGGTTTCGGGATTACGGTGTAGGGTTTCCTGGTTTAGGGTCTAGGGTTTAGTGTTTAGGCTCGAGGGTTTAGGGTTTAGGGTTTAGGGTTTCAGGTCTTGAGTTTAGAGTCTAGGGTTTAGGGTCTAGGGTCTAGGGTTTAGGGTTTCGGATTTAGGGTCTAGTATTTAGGGTTTAGGGTTTAGGGTTTAGGGTCTAGGGTTTAGGGTCTAGGGTTTAGGTTATAGGGTTTAGGGTTTAGGGTCTAAGGTTTAGGTTTTAGGTTTTAGTGTCTAGGGTTTAGGGTTTCGGGTTTCGGGTCTAGGGTGTAGGGTTTAGAGTTTCAGATTTAGGGTTTAGTGTATAGAGTTTAGGGTATAGGGTTTAGGGATTAGGATTTTATGGTTTAGGGTTTAGGGTTTAGGGTTTAATGTTTATTGTTTAGGGTTTAGGGTTTAGGGTCTAGGGTTTAGGTTTTAGGGTTTAGGGTTTAGTGTTTGGCGATTTTGGGTTTAGGGTCTAGGGTTTAGAGTTTAGGGTTTAGGGCTTAGGGCTTAGGGCTTAAGGGTTTAGGCTTTAGGGTATAGGGCTTAGGTTTAGGGTTTAGGGTCAAAGGTCTAGGGTTTAAGGTTTAGGCTTTAGGGTTTAGGCTTTAGGGTTTCGAGTTTAGTGTTTGGGGTTTACGGTTTCAGGTTTAGTGTTTAAAGTTTAGGGTTTAATGTCTAGAGTTTAGGGTTTAGGGTTTAAGGTGTAGAGGTAAGCGTCTAGGGTTTAGGGTCTACGGTCTAGGGTTTAGGGTTTAGGATTTAGGGTCTAGTGTTTAGGGTTTAGGTTTTAGGGTTTAATGTTTAGGTTTTAGGGTTTAGGGTTTACGGTTTAAGGTCTAGGGTTTAGGGTCTAGGGTCTAGGGTCTAGGGTCTAGGGTTTAGAGTTACAGATTTAGGGTTTAGTGTATAGAGTTTAGGGTATAGGGTTTAGGGATTAGGATTTTATGGTTTAGGGTTTAGGGTTTAGGGTTTAAGGTTTAGGGTTTAGGGTTTAGGGTCTAGGGTTTAGGGTTTAGGGTTTAGGGTTTAGGGTTTAGTGTTTGGCGATTTTGGGTTTAGGGTCTAGGGTTTAGAGTTTAGGGTTTAGGGCTTAGGTCTTAGGGCTTAAGGGTTTAGGCTTTAGGGTTTAGGGCTTAGGTTTAGGGTTTAGGGTCTAAGGTCTAGGGTTTAAGGTTTAGGCTTTAGGGTTTAGGCTTTAGGGTTTCGAGTTTAGTGTTTGGGGTTTACGGTTTCGGGTTTAGTGTTTAAAGTTTAGGGTTTAATGTCTAGAGTTTAGGGTTTAGGGTTTAAGGTCTAGGGTTTAGGCTCTAGGGTTTAGGTTCTAGGGTCTAGGGTTTAGGGTTTAGGATTTAGGGTCTAGTATTTAGGGTTTCGGCTTTAGGGTTAAGGGTTTAGTGTTTAGGTTTTAGGGTTTATGATTTACTGTTTAAGGTCTAGGGTTTAGGGTCTATGGTCTAGGGTTTATGGTTTAAGGTTTTGGATTTAGTGTTTAGGGTTTAGGGTTTAGGATTTTTGGGTTTAGGGTTTAGGTTTTAGGGTTTACGGTTAAGGGTCTAGGATGCCGGGTTTAGGGTTTCGGATTTTAGTTTTAAGGTTTACGGTTTAGGGTTTGGGGTTTAGGGTTTAGGGATAGGGTTCAGGGATAGGGTTTAGGGTTTATTGGTTAGGGTTTAGGTTTTAGGGTTTAGGGTTTAGGGTCTAGAGTTTAGGGTTTAGTTTTTAGCTTTTAGGGTTTAGGGTTTTGGGCTTTAGGGTTTAGCGTTAAGGGTCTAGGGTTTATGGTCTAGGGTCTAGGGATTAGGGTTTAGGGTTTAGGACTTAGGGTTTAGGATCTAAGGTTTAGGGTTTAACGTTTAGGTTTTAGGGTTTAGGGTTTAGAGTCTAGGATTTAGGGTTTAGGGTTTAGAGTCTAGGATTTAGGGTGCTGGGTTTAGGGTCTAGGGTTTAGGGTTTTGGTTTTAGGGTTCAGTGTTTTGGGCCTAGGGTTTGGGGTCTGGAGTTTATCGTTTAAGGTTTAGGTTTTAGGGTTTATGGTTTTGGGGTTAGGTTTTAGAGTTTAGGGTTTAGTGTTTAGGGTCTAGGGTTTAGGGACTAGGGTATAGGGTTTGGGGTTTAGGGTTCAGGGTTTAACGTTTAGGGTCTAGAGTTTAGGGTCTAGGGTTTAGGGTTTAGGGTTTAGGACCTAGGGTTTTGGGTCTAAGGTGTAGGGTTTAGGGTTTAAGGCCTAGGGTTTAGGCTTTAGGATTTAGGGTCTCGGGTTAAGGGTTTAGGACTTGGCATTTTTGGGTTTAGGGTCTAGGGTTTAGGGTTTAGGGTCTAGGGTCTAGGGTTTACGGTTTAAAATTTAGGGCTAAGGGCTTAGGATTTAGTGTTTAGGGTTTAGGGCTTAGGGTTTTGGACTTAGGGTTTAGGGTTTAGGACGTAGGGTTTAGAGTTTAGGGTTTAGGGTTTGGCAATTTCGGGTTTAGGGACTAGGGTTTAGGGTTTAGGGTCTAAGGTCTAGGGTTTAGGGTTTAGGGCTTAGGACTTAGTATTTAGGGATTAGGGTTTAGGATTTAGGGTTTAGAGCTTAGGGTTTAGGGCTTAGGGTTTAGGGTTTAGGGTTTAGGGTCTAGGGTCTAAGGTCTAGGGTTTGAGGTTTAGGGTCTTTGGTTTAGGTTTTAGGGTTTAGTGTTTAGGGTTTAGTGCTTAGGGTTGAAGATTTAGGGTTTAGGGTTAAGGGTTTATGGTCTAGGGTTTAGGATGTTGAGTTTAAGGTTTACGATTGGAGTCTAGGGTCTAGGGTTTAGGGTTTATGATTTAGGGTTTAGGGTTGAGAGTTTAGGTTTTAGGGTGTAGGGTTAGCGTTAAGGGTTTAGGGTTTAGGTTTAGGGTTTGGCAGTTTTGAGTTTAGAGTCTAGGATTTTTGGTCTAGGGTCTAGGGTCTAAGGTTTAGGGTTTAGGGCTTAAGGTTTAGGGTTTAGGGTTTAGGGATTAGGATCTAGGTTTTAGGGTTCAGGACTTAGGGTTTAAGACATAGCGTTTCGGGTCAAGGGTTTAGGGTTTAGGGTTTAGGGTCTAGGGTTTAGGGTTTAGGGTTTAGGGTTTGGCAATTTTGGGCTTAGGGTCTAAGGTTTAGGGTTTAGGGTCCTGGGTCGAGGGTTAAGGGTTTAACGGTTAGGAATTAGGGTTTAGGCTTTAGGATTTAGGGTTTGGGGTTGAGGGTATATGGTTTAAGCTTTAGAGTTTAGGGTTTAGGGTTGAGGATATAGGGTTTAGGGTTTATGATTTAGTTTTTAGGGTTGAGGGTTTAGGGTCTAGGGTTTAGGATTTAGGGTTTAGGGTTTAAGATTTAGGATTTAGAGTTTATGGTTTAGGGACTAGGGTTTAAGGTTTATGATTTAGGGTTTAGGGTTTACGGTTTTTGTTTTAAGGTTTAGGGTTTTGGGTTTTGGGTTTAGGGTTTAGGGTTTTGGGTTTAGAGTTTTGGGTTTTGCTGGTTTTGGGGTTAGGGTTTAGTGTTTAGGGTCTAGGTTCTAGGTTTTGGGGTTTAGGGTCTAGGGTTTAAGGTTTAGGGTTTTAGGGTTTAGGGTATAGGGTATATGATTTAGGGTTTATGATTTAGGCTTTATGGTTTCGTTTTAGGGTTTTCAGTTTAGGGTTTAGGGTTTAGGGTTTAGGGTTTAAACGTTTAGGGTCTCTGGTTTAGGGTCTAGGATTTAAGGTTCTGGGTTTAAGAGTTAGGGTTTAGAGTTTATGGTTTAGGGTTTAGGGTTTTGGGATTACGCTATAGGGTTTCCTGGTTTAGGGTCTAGGGTTTAGGCTCGAGGGTTTTGGGTTTAGGGTTTAAGGTCTAGGGTTTAGGGCCTAGGGTTTAGGGATTAGAGTCTACGGTTTAGGGTCTAGGATTTAGGGTCTAGTATTTAGGGTTTCGGGTTTAGGGTTTAGGGTTTAGGTTTTAGGGTCTAAGGTTTAAGTTTTAGGGTTTAGTGTCTAGGGTTTAGGGTTTGGTGTTTCGGGTTTAGGGTGTAGGATTTATGGTTTAGGGTTTCAGATTTAGGGTTTAGTGTATTGAGTTTAGGGTTTAGGGATTAGGATTTTAGGGTTTAGGGTTTAGGGTTTAAGGTTTTTGGTTTAGGGTTTAGGGTCTAGGGTCTAGGTTTTAGGGTTTAGGGTTTAGTCTTTTGCGATTCTGTGTTTAGGGTCTAGGGTTTAGAGTTTAGGGTTTAGGGTTTAGGACTTAGGGCTTAGGGCTTAGGGGTTAGGGTTTAAGCTTTAGGCTTTAGGCTTTAGGCTTTAGGCTTTAGGGCTTAGGTTTAGGGTTTAGGGTCTACAGTCTAGGGTTTAAGGTTTAGGCTTTTGGGTTTAGGGTTTAGGGTCTAGGGTTTAGGCTTTAGGGTTTCGAGTTTAGTGTTTAGGGTTTAGGGTTTAAGATCTAAGGTTTAGGGTTTAGGGTTTAAGGTCTAGGGTTTAGTGTCTGGGGTTTAGGGTCTTGGGTCTAGGGTTTAGGGTTTAGGATTTAGAGTCTAGTATTTAGGGTTTCTGGTTTAGGGTTTAGGGTTTAGGGTTTAGGGTTTAGGTTTTAGGGTGTAAGGTCTAGGGTTTACGGTGTAGGGTGTAGGGTGTAGGGTTTAGTGTTTAAGGTCTAAGGTTTAGGTTTTAGTGTTTAGTGTCTAGGGTTTAGGGTCTGGGGTTTAGGGTTTGGGGTTTGGGGTTTGGGGTCTTTGGTCTAGGGTTTATGGTTTATGGTTTCGAGTTTGGGTTTAGTGGTTAGAGTTTAGGGTTTAGGGTTTAAGATTTTAGTGTTTAGCGTTAAGGGTTTAATATTTAGGATTTAAGGTTTAGGGTTTATGTTTTAGGTTTAGGGTTTAGGGTTAGGGTTTAGGGTTTGGGGGTTTAGGGTTTAGGCTTTAGGGTTTAAGGTCTAGGGTCTAGGGTCTAGGGTTTAGGGTTTAGGGTTTCAGAGTTAAGGTTTAGGGTTTAGGGTTTAGCTTTTAGAGTCTAGGGTTTTGTGTCTAGGTTCTAGGTTCTAGGGTTTAGGGCTTAGGGATTAGATTTTAGATTTTAGGGTTCAGGGTTTTTGGGTTTAGGGATTAGGGTTTAGCATTTAGGGTCCAGGGTATAGGGTTTATGGTTTAGGACATATGGATTAGGGTCAAAGGTTTAGTGCTTAGGGTTTATGATTTAGGACATAGGGATTAGGGTTTAGGGTCTAGGGTTTAGTGTTTAGGGTCTAGGGTCTAGGGTTTAGGGTTTAGGGCTTAGGGCTTAGGGTTGAGGGCTTAGGGTTTAGGGTTTAGGACTCAGGCTTTAGGATTTACGGTTTAGAGTTTAAAGTTTAGGGTTTAGGGTTTAGGGTCTAGGGTTTAGGGTCTAGGGTGTAGGGTTTAGGGTTTAAGGTTTGGCAATTTTGGGTTTAGGGTCTAGGGCTTAGGGTTTAGGGTCTAGGGGCTAGGGTTTAGGGTTTAGGATTTTGGGTTTAGGACTTAGGGTTTAGGGCATAGGGTTAGGGTTTAGCATTTAGGGTCTATGGTTAAAGGTTTAGGGTTTATGGTTTAGCGTTGAGGGTTTAGGGTCTAGGGTTTAAGATTTAGAGTTTAGGGTTTAAGATTTAGGGTTTAGGGTTTAGTGTCTAGGGTCTAGTGTTTAGGGTTTATGATTTAGGGTTTAGAGTTTTGGGTTTGGGGTTTTGGGGTAATGGTTTGGGAATTTTGGGTTTAGGGTTTAGAGTTTAGGGTTTAGGGTCTAGGGTTTAGGCTTTAGGGTTTTGAGTTTAAGGTTTGGGTTTAGGGTCTAGCGTATAGGGTTTAGGGTTTATGATTTAGGGTTTAGAGTTGAGGGTTTAGTTTTTAGGGTTTAGGTTTTAGGGTTTTGGGTTTAGGGTTTTGGGTTTAGAGTTTAGGGTTTAGGGTTTAGGGTTTAGGGTTTAGTGTTTCGTGGTTAGGGTATAGGGTTTTGGGTTTATGATTTAGGGATTAGGGTTTAGGGTTTAGGGTTTTATCGTTTAGAATCTATGGTATAGGGTTTAGAGTCTAGGGTCTAGGGTTTATGATTTAAGGTGCTGGGTTTAGGGTCTAGGGTTTAGGTTTTAGGGTTTAGGGCCTAGGGTTTAGGGGTTAGGGTTTAGGGTTTTGCGGTTTAGGATATAGGATTTACGGTCTAGGGTCTAGTGTTTAAGGTTTAGGGTTTAGGGTGTAGGGTTTAGGGTCTATGGTTTAGTCTTTACGGTTTAGAGTTTAGGGTTTAAGATTTTGGGTTTTGGGTTTAGGGTTGACGATATTGGGTTTAGGGTTTATGATTTAGGGTTTACAGTTGAGGTTTTAGGGTTTAGGGTCTAGTGTCTAGGGTTTATGATTTAGGGTTTAGGGTTGAAAGTTTAGGTTTTAGGGTTTAAGGTTTAGGGTTTAGGGTTCAGAGTTTTGGGTTTTGGGGTTAGGGTTTAGGGTTTAGGTTCTAGGGTCTAGGGTTTAGGGTCTACATTTTAGGGTTTCAGGTTTTAGGGTTTAGGGTCTAGGTCTAGGGTCTAGTGTTTAGGGTTTATGATTTAGGCTTTAGGGTTTAGGGTTTTAACCTTTAGGGTCTAGGGTTTATGGTTTAGGATTTCAGGTTCTGCGTTTTGGGGTTAGGGTTTAGAGTTTAAGGTTTTGGGTTTCGGGTTTGGGGATTACAGTGTAGGGTTTAGGGTTTAAGGTCTAGGGTCTAGGGTCTACGGTTTAAGGTTTAGGGTTTAGCATTTAGTGTTTTAGGTTTAGATGTTAGGGTTTATGGTTTAGAGTTTTGGGTTTTGGGTTTAGGGTTTCGGGATTAGGGTTTAGGGTCTAGGGTTCATGGTTTTAGGTCCAGGGTTTCGGGTTTTGTGTTTAAGGTTTAGGGTTTAGGGTTTAGAGTTTAGCGTTTGGTGTTTCGAGTTTAGGGTTTAAGGTTTACGCTCTAGGGTCTAGGGTCTTGGGTTTAGGGTCTAGGGTTAAGGGTCTAGTGTTTACGAATCTGGGGTCTATGGTTTAAGGTTATATGGTTTAAGGGTAGGGTTAAGATTTAGGGTTTAGGGTTTAGGGTTTTAGGGTTTAAGGTTTATGGATTACAGTTTAGGGTCTAGGGTAAAGGGTTTAGGGTTTAGGGTTTAAGGGTCTAGCGTCTAGGGTTTAGTGTCTAGGGACTTAGGTTTAGGGTCTAGGGTTTAGGGCTTAGGGTTTAGGGTTTTGGGTTTAGGGTTTAGGGGTTCGGGTGTAGGGTTTAGGGTTTACAATTTAGGATTTAAGTTATAGGGTTTAGGGTCAAGGGTCTAGGGTTTAGGGTTTAGGATTTAGGGTCTAGTTTTTAGGCTTTCAGGTTTAGGGTTTAGGGTTTAGTGTTTATATTTTAGGGTTTAGGGTTTATTGTTTAAGGTCTAAGGTTTATGATTTAGGGTCTAGGGTCTAGGGTGTACGATATAGGGTTTAGGGTTTGGGGTTTAGGCTTTAGGCTTTAGAGTCTTGGGTTTATGTTTTTGGGCATAGTGTCTAGAGTTTAGGGTCTAGGGTTTAGGGTTTGGGGTCTAGGATTTAGGGTTTAGGTTTTAGGGTTTATGGTTTTGGGATTAGGGTTTAGGCTTTAGGGTTTATGGTAGAGGTTTTATGGTTTAGGATTTAGGGTTCAGCGTTAGGGTTTAGGGCTTAGGGATTAGGGTTTAGGTTTTAGGGTTTAGCGTCTAGGTTTAGGGTTTAGGTTTTAGGTTTTTGGGTTTTTGGGTTTCGGGTCTAGGGTTTAGCCTAGATGGTTTATGGTTTATGATTTAGGGTTTAGGGTTGAGGGTTTAGGTTTTAGTGTTTAGGGTTTAGGGTTTATGATTTAGGCTTCAGGGATTTCGGATTAGGGTTTTGGTTTAGGGTTTAGGGTTTTAACATTTAGGGTCTAGGGTTTTAGGTTTAGGCTTTAGGGTTTGGCATTTTTAGGTTTAGGGTCTATGATTTAGGGTTTAGGGTCTAGGGTCTATGGTTTAAGGTTTAGGGTTTCGGCTTAGGGCTTAGGGTTTAGGATTTAGGACTTAGGATTTAGGACTTAGGGTTTATGGTCTAAAAGTTTTGGTTTTAGTGTTTATGGTTTAGGGTTTAGAGTCTAGGGTTAAGGGTTAAGGTATTGGCGATTTTGGGTTCAGGGTCTAGGGTTTATGGTTTAGGGTCTAGGGTTTAGGGTTTAGAGTTTAGGGTTTAGGACATAGGGCTTAGGGTTTAGGGTTTAGGGTTTAGGGTTTAGGGTCTAGGGTTAAGGGTTTAGGGTTTAGGGTTTAGGGTTTAGGGTATAGGGACTTGGGTTTAGGGTTTAGGGTTTAGGGTTTAGGGTTTAGGGTTTAGACTTTAGGGTTTGGGTTTAGGGTCTAGGGTATAGGGTTTAGGGTATATGATTTATTGTTTAGAGTTTAGGGTTTAGGGTTGAAGGTTTTAACGTTTAGGATCTAGGGTATAGGGTCTAGGGTCTAGGGTTTAGGGTTTAGGGTCTAGGGTTTATGATTTAGGGTGCTGGGTTTAGGGTCTAGGGTTTAGGTTTTAGGGGTTAAGGCCTAGGGTTAACGGTTTAGGGTTTAGGGTTTAGGGTTTTGAAGTTTACGGTTTAGGATTTAGGGTTTAGGGTTTAAGGTTTAGGGTTTAGGGTTTACAGTCTATGGTTTAGGCTTTAGGTGTTATTGTTTAGGGTTTAGGGTTTAGGTTTGAGGATATTGGGTTTGTGGTTTATGCTTTAGGGTTTAGGGTTGAGGTTTTAGGGTTTAGAGTTTAGGGTCTAGGGTTTAGGGTCTAGGGTCTAGGGTTTATGATTTACGGTTTAGGGTTAAAAGTTTAGGTTTTACGGTTTAAGGTTTAGGGTTTAGAGTTTTGGGGTTTGGGGTTAGGGTTTACGGTTTACGATTTAGGTTCTAGGGTCTAGGGTTTAGTGTCTAGGGTATAGGGTCTAGGGTCTAGGGTCTATGGTCTAGGGTTTAGGGTTTATGATCTAGGCTTTAGGGTTTTGGGTTTTGGGTCTAAGGTCTAGGGTCTTGGGTTTAGGGTTTATGATTTAAGCTTTAGGGTTTAGGGTTTAGGTTTTAGGGTTTTGGGTTTAGGGTTTAAGGTTTTAACCTTTAGGGTGTAGGGTTTAGGGTTAGGATTTCAGGTTCTGGGTTTAGGGGTTAGGGTTTAGAGTTTAAGGTTTTGGGTTTCGGGTTTGCTGATTACAGTGTAGGGTTTACTGGTTTAGGGTTTAAGGTCTAGGAGTTAGGGTCTAGGTTCTAGGGTTTAGGGTTTCGGATTTAGGGTCTAGTATTTAGGGTTTCGGGTTTAGGGTTTAGTGTTTAGGTTTTAGGGTTTAGGGTTTAGGCCTTCAAGTGTAGGGTTTCGAGTTTAAGGTCTAGGGTCTAGGGTCCATGGAGTAGGGTTTAGGGTTTAGGGTCTAGGGTTTAGGGTTTAGGGTTTAGTGTCAAGGGTTTAGGGTCTAGAGTTTAGGGTTTGGGGTTTGGGGTTTGTGGTCTAGAGTTTAGGGTTTAGGGTTTAGTGTTTAGAGTTTAGAGTTTAGGGTTTAGAGATTAGGGTTTTGGGGTTTGGGGTTTACGGTTTAGGGTTTAGCGTTTAGAGTCTAGCATTTAGGGTCTAGGGTCTAGGGTTTAGGGCTTAGGGTTTAGGTTTTACGGTTTAGGGTTTTTGGACTTAGGGTTTAGGGTTTAGCATTTAGGACATAGCGTTTAGGGTGAAAGGTTCAGGGTTTAGGGTTTAGTGTCTAGGGTTTGGCGATTTTGTGTTTAGGGTCTAGGGTTTAGGGTTTAGGGTCTAGGGTCTAGCGTTTAGGGTTTAGGGTTTAGGGCTTAGGGATTAGGATTTAAGGTTTAGGGTTTAGGGTTTAGTGTCTAGGGTTTAGGGTTTAGGGTTTAGGGTTTAGGGTATAGGGTTTAGGGTTTAGGGTTTAGGGTTTAGGGTTTAAGATTTAGGGTTTAGGGTTTAGGGTTTAGGGTTTATGATTTGGGGATTAGGGTTGAGGGTTCATGTCTTAGGGTTTAGAGTTTAGGGTTTAGCGTCTTAGTATTAAGGTTGAGGGTTTAGGGTTGAGGATTTAGCATTTAGAGTCTATGGTTTAGGGTTTAGGGTCTAGGGTTTAGGGTTTAGGGCTCAGGGTTTACGGTTTTTGGGTTTAGGGTTTATGGTTTAGCGATTGGGTTCTAGGGTTTAGGGTCTAGGGTCTAGGGTTTATGGTTTAGGGATTCAGACATAGGGATTAGGGTCAAAGATTTAGGGTTTCGGGTTTATGGTTTAGGGTATAGGGTCTAGGGTTTACGATTTAGGGTTTAGGGTTTGGCGATTTTGGATTTAGGGTCTAGGGTTTAGGGTCTAGGTTCTAGGGTTTAGGGTTTAGGGCTTAGGGCTTAGGGCTTAGGGTTTAGGGTTTAGGGTTTATGGTTTAGGGTTTAGGATTTTAGGTTCTAGGTTTAGGGTCTAGGGTTTAGGAATTATGGTTTGGGATTTAGGGTTTAGGGTTTAAGGTTTAGGGTTTACGGTCTTGGGTTTAGAGTTGAAGGTATAGGGTTTAGGGTTTATGGTCTAGGGTTTAGTGTTTAGGTTTTATGGTCTAGGGTGTAGGTTCTAAGTTTTAGGGTGTAGGGCTTTGAGTTTAGAGTTTTCGAGTTTATGGCATCGGGTCTAGGGTTTGTGGTTTATTATTTAGGCATTAGGGTTTAGGGTTTAGGTTTTTCTGTTTAGGGTTTAGGGTTTTAACATTTAGGATCTAGGGTTTAAGGTTTAAGCTCTAGGGTTTAGGGTGCTAGGATTAGGGTCTAGCTATTAGGTTTTAGGGTTTAGGGTTTATGGTTTAGGGTCTAGGGTCTAGGTTTTAAGGTCTATGGTTTAGGTTTTAGAGTTTAAGATTTACGGTTTAAGGTCTAAGGTTGAGAATATTGGGTTTAGGGTTTATGATTTAGCGTTTAGGTTTAAGTATTTAGGGTCGAGGGTTTAGGGTTTAGAGTTTAGGGTTTATGATTTAGGGTTTAGGGTCTAAGGTCTAAGGTCTAGGGTTTATGATTTAGGGTTTAGGATTTAGGTTTTTGTGTTTTAGGATTAGGGTTTAGGGTTTTAACGTTTAGGGTCTAGGGTTTAGGATTGAGGATTTCAGGTTCTGGGTTTAGGGGTTAGGGTTTAGAGTTTATGATTTTGGGTTTAGGGTCTAGGGATTACGGTGTAGGGTGTAGGGTTTAGGGTTTAGGGTTTAGGATTTATTGTTTAGAGTTTAGGGTTTAGGGTTTAAGGTTTAGGATTTAGGGTTTAGGGTTTAAGGTTTAGAGTTTACAGTCTAGGGTCTAGTGTCTAGGGTTTAGGATTTTGGGTTTAGGATTTCGGTCTTAGGATTTAGGGTTTGGGGTTTTTAGGTTTACGGTTTAGGGTTTAGCGTTTAGCATTTAGAGTCCGCAATTTAGGGTCTATGGTCTAGGTTCTAGGCTTTAGGGTTTAAGGCTTAGAGATTAGGTTTTAGGGTTTAGGGTTTAGGGCTTAGGACTTAGGGCTTAGGGTTTAAGGTTTAGCGTTTAGGGTATAGGGTCTAGGGTTTATGGTTTAGGGTTTAGGGTATAGGGTTTAGAGTTTAGGGTTTAAGATTTATGGTTTAGGGTTTAAGGTCTAGGGTATAGGGTTTATGATATAGGGTTTAGGGATGAGGGTTCAGGTATTAGGGTTTACGGTTTAGGGTTTTAGTCTTAGGGTTTAGGGTTTAGCATTTAGAGTCTAGGGTTTAGGGTCTAGGGTCTAGGGTTTAGGTTTTAGGGTTTATGGTTTAGGGTTTAGCGTTTAGGGTCTATGGTCTAGGGTTTATGGTTTTGGGTTTAGGGATTAGGACATAGGGATTACGGTCGAAGGTTTAAGGTTTATGGTTTAGGGATTAGGGTTTACGGTTTACGGTTTGGCAATTTTGGGTTTAGGGTTTAGGGTCTAGGGTCTATGGTGTAGGGTTTAGGGCTTAGGGTTTAGGGTTTAGGGTTTAGGATTTAGGGTACTGGGTTTAGGGTCTAGGGTTTAGGGATTATGGTTTAGGATTTAGGGTTTAGGGTTTAGGGTTTACGGTCTAGGGTTTAGAGTTTAGGGTATAGGGTTTAGGGTTTATGGTCTAGGGTTTAGGGTTTAGGGTGTAGGGTCTAGGGTGTAGTTTATAGGGTTTAGGGTCTCGGGTCTAGGGTTTTAGGGTTTAGGTTATAGGGTCTAGGGTTTATGGTTTTTGACTTAGGCGTTAGGGTTTAGGGTTTAGGGTTTCAACGTTTAGGATCTAGGGTTTAGGGTCTAGGGTTTATGATTTAAGGTGCTGGGTTTAGGGTCTAGGGTTTAGGTTTTACGGTTTAGGGACTAGGCTTTAGGGTTTAGGGTTTAGGGTTTAGGGCTTAGGGTTTAGGTGTTTAGGGTTTAGGATCTAATGTCTAGGGTTTAAGGTTTAGGGTTTAGGGTTTAGGGTCTATGGTATAGCCTTTAAGGTTTAGATTTTAGGGTTTAAGATTTAGGGTTTAAGGTTTAGGGTTGAAGATATAGGGTTTAGGGTTTATGATTTAGGGTTTAGGGTTAAGGGTTTTGGGTCTAGGGTTTAGGGTTTAGAGTTTAGGGTTTAAGATTTAGAGTTTAGGGTTTGGGGTCTAGGGTTTATAATTTAGGGTTTAGGGTTTAGGTTTTTGGGTTTAGGGTTTAGGGTTTCGAGTTTTAACGTTTAGGGTCAAGGGTTTAGGATTTAGGATTTCAGGTTCTGGGTTTAGGGGTTAGGGTTTAGAGTTTAAGATTTTGGGTTTTGGTTTTAGGGATTACGGTGTAGGGTTTAGGGTTTAGGGTTAAGGTTTTAGGGTTTGTGGTTTATGGTTTAGGATTTAGGGTTTAGGGTTTAAGGTTTAAGGTTTAAGGTTTAGGGTTTAAGGTTTAGGGTCTAGGGTTTAGGGTTTAGGGTTTCGGTCTTTGGATTTAGGGTTTAGTCTTTAGCGTTTACCATTTAGAGTTTAGGGTTTAGGGTCTACAGTCTAGGTTTTAGGTTTTAGGGTTTAGGGCTTAAGGTTTCGGTTTTAGGTTTTAGGATTTAGGGTTTAGGGCTTAGGGTTTAAGATTTAGGGTTTACGCTCTAGGGTCTAGGGTTTAAGGTTTAGGGTTTAGGGTTTAGGCTTTAGGCTTTAGGCTTTAGGCTTTAGGGGTTAGAGTTTTGGGTTTATGATTTATGGTTTAGGGTTTAGGATCTAGGGTATAGGGTTTAGGGTTTATGATTTAGGGTTTAGAGTTGAGGATTAAGGTATTAGGGTTTAGGGTTTAGGGTTTCGTGTTGCTCGCCCAAACGAAGCGATGCAAGTCTTCACCGCCAACAAGTAATATAATGATAAGTATAGTATCGTCCACAGGGAACAAAGCTAAAACAAATTAAGTACTAATGCATTCATATGTAACCTAAGCCAAGCAATCGAAATTGAGTGTTTTAATTAATAACAAGTGAACAACGCAATTAGCAAATTAATGCGAAAATAACTCAAAAGTGTAAATGAGATTAAAAGCTCTTAGGATTGTAGTTACAACTAGCACTTCACTTATGGAATTTTACCCTTTTTCACTACTTAAATCAATGATTTGGTATTAGTCTTAGCCCTGCTTTCATTATATGAATCTTCCAATCCTATATAAATTCTACATCTCAAATCTAACTCCTCATATGCCTATGGAAGTATAAATTTAAGAGATGCATTAAATTCAAGCCAATTTTGACTCCTCAAGGCCCTTGGGTATATGCCTATCCTTTGGGCTAATCAAGTTAATTAAACACAATCAACATAGAACAAGAGGTATTCAACTCAAGGTCTAAATTTAGGAGTCCTCTTCCAAGGAAACCCCAAATCCTCTAATTTCCCTAAGTGGTGGCCAAACAACTAGGGTTCATCAAGCACAAAGTTGAATAAACACCAAAATGCATTAAATCAAGTAATCAAAGTAGCAAATCCATAAGTTTACATGCTAGGGTACCACAACCCTAAGATAAGAAAAGCTTAGCCTAACATATTTAAGGAAATTACAAGCTTAAAACCAGCAAAATCAGTAAACATCAAAGCAAAGAGAAGAAGAGAAGAAAACTCTTGTGTCCAAGACTCCAATCCACTCCCTCTTCACTTGAATCCACTTGAGACAACTTGAAGCTTGAGTTTCCCTTCCTATTTTGCACCTCTCCAGCTCCTAAACTCTAAAAATGGCTAAATCCTTAAACCCTAAGTGAAAAACCTTTAAAACAACAAGAAAATCGGGTTCCCAAAATTGCCCCTGCGCAGGCGTGCTGCAGCACTCAAACCAGGTGCTGCAGCATCTCGGCTCTGATGTTGAAATAATGGGTTCATTTTGCAGTGCTTTGTGTAGGTGCTGCAGCATCTCGCCACTGGCTAGAAATGCTCTTGTTGTCTTTTTGGCTTCCAAAAATGCCCAAAATCACTTCTTTCTTTACCATTTGACCCTGGGCACAAAAAGAAAATTACAAGTGAGTCCCCAACATACTTTAAACTAAATAAAATACCCACAAAACTTAATAAATCAACACAAAATACACAAGTAAACCACCTAAAACCCTAGAACAAGAAAATCTCCTAAAATGCAACAAATTGTGCCTTAAAATCACTTAATCACCTCAGAATACCGGTGAAAACATAGCTTAAATAACTCTATTTCATTGAGTTATCACACCCCCAAAGTTAAGCTTTTGCTCGTCCTCAGGCAAAGTAGATTAAAATAGAAAGAACAAAGGCAAGCGAATGGACTCAATGTGGCAACTATGATTTGTCAAGCTTAACCCTCAGCGATTACACTTTTAACCAGGGTTAACCAAAAAAGAAACATTCAAACCAAACAATTCAAAGCTCTAGGAGTATAAGCTAAATTCTTATTCTACTTTTGAGTGTGTGTGTGCAAGCAGCCAGGCAATTATTTCATGCATATTTTATTTGTTAATGTTCACATATCCCAACATGTATAGAAGATTCTAAAACTAGGCACTTCATAAGCTTACTAGTCTACCCCCTCTCCACTAATGTAGGTCTCACATAAACTAAAGATCATCAGGACTTTTAAGCTTATAGCGTGGCCTAGGGTTTTGGGCTACCAACAAAAGGGTAGGATAAAATCAAAAATCAAGGGTTAGCTTAAGATAGCACAAAACACAATGATAGAGACTTAACTCAATTTTTTTTTTCACATCAAGCCTTTATTTCCTTTTTCTTTTCTTTCTTTCTCTTTTTTTTTTTACTTTCTTTTCTTCTTTCCTTTTTTTTTCAACACAATCTTTGATTGTGTTTGAATTTCATATTCCTTTATCACCCAAAATTTCCACCAACATGTGCTTAACTAACCACTTGAAAGGGTAATTCATTGGTTTTTCGGGCTAGTTGAGGTAAGCTCATGTGGGTAAATTTTTTAAAAATTTCATTCTTGGTTTTTCTAATAAGGGTCAAAATGGGTGCTAAGGATATAATCAATTATGGGATAAGGCTTGAAAACTCAAACGCAGAAAAATATGCCTAAATCATGTCTCTAATCTATGCAAAACCTAGGATTTCGCCTCAAGGGGGTATAGAGTAAGTTCTAGAGCCCTAGTGTTGGAATAAACATACATATTAAGTCATGCTAGCATTTCTCCTCTAAAACACACACTTAAATCATGCAAAGCTACCTTGTGCTCCAAAGTTTTTCAAAAGCAAACAAGAATCAAACCCTACTCAAAGATCTAATCATTGAAAGACTTGGGCATGTATTTTCTAATTATCTTAGATTTGCAAGTGCAAACAAAATCCTCATTGGGGTTTGACCAACATAAAAACCACAAACAAGCACACAAGCTAGCCACATTTAGCACAAATTGACAAACCATCTAAGGCTCAAGCAAAAACAAAAGTTTTAAATTGTGTCCCCACCCCCAAACTTAAAATAAACATTGTCCCCAATGTTCAAAACATGTGAATAGGGGTTAAAGGAAATGAGAACCTGCGGATGATAAGACATATAACAGAGCCACATTTATCACATTGAACTAAATACTAATTACATCTAATCAGTTAATTACAGGCCCAGTGAGGTATTGCAAAATCAGATCAGCATAAAGAATAGTACATTTGTCCAAGCACACTGATCATTACCAGTATGGCCAAATAGAAAACACACAAAGCAAAATAATAGGCATGCATGCAGAGAATAGAAGAAAAACAAAAACAAAAGAGATATAAAATAAAGTAAAAGATAAGGTAAAAGAAATGCAGCAGCCTAATGATTTAAGACTCTGGAGGAGGTGGCGGCAAATCATGGTACTCGGGTGTGTGTGCCTTGTCTTCTGAGTTCTTAATCAGCTGCCAAAGATTGTGGTGGATGACACCGACACATGTGCTGTTGTACTTTGAACGCGCGTCTACAGCTTCTGATTGAGCCCTCAAGTATTTCATCTCAGCCATAACCTCCTTGTGGTATCTCTCTTGCCTCTCCAACAACTCCTGGATCAAATGATCTGCTTCAGGCTGAGCGGAAGAAGAAGGAGCTGATTCAAGATGGGGGGCGAAAGCTTCTTGCTGTCTTTGATTCTGACGGAACTCCTCAAAAGCGCCTCGATGCTTGGTGTTTTCCACTGTTTGCCGTGCTGATTTAATTTTAGCTAAGTTAAGTGCCCACTTTTTGCTCATCAATGCATCAGTGTCAGGGAATTTCACATGAGACTTTTTGCATAGGGCTGTGATCAAGCACGGAAAGAACAGTGTGGGATTACTCTTCTCAGCTACCTGTACCACCTGGTTTATCATGATTTCAGCGACGTCAACATGCTGCCCAGTTACAATGCAATAAAGTAAGAATGCCCGCTCCTTGGTCACCACAGAGGTGTTGCCTCCCGGAATGATGTGGGCACATATGAAATGTTGCCACAATGAAACAACATCCTTTAAGTTCATCAGGAAAAGCTTGAGTGGCTGACGGTCTCGCTTAGCTTTAGAATTCTCCCAAGAAGTGTCAGCTTCTTTACCCAGCTTTTCTGCAATTGCACCGTAATCTAGGGCTTCCTGTTCTTGGAAAGCATGATAACCACACTCTTCTTGCGGGAGGTTAGGTAGATTATAGAATTTAATAATGTCCTCCCGAGAAAAAGGAATCTCCACTTCCCTGACATTGACTTTGTTGTCCTTACGGTCCTTAAAATTAGCATAAAATTCCCTCACAATTGTGAGATGCCCTTGTTGCTTGGGAGGCGCTCAGAGATGGCCTTGGATTTTGAAAATATGTCTTTATAACGCTTGGCTGCGTCTGGTGAGGCAAACCGTTCTGCGATGGTGCCACTAGAAGAGCTGGAGGTGGTTGCCTTACGCTTCCTTGAAGCCATGCTCTGCGAAAGAAGAAGAGTACTTCAAAATGGTGTACATAATAATCAAATATCAAGATTAGCGACCACCCCCAACTTAAGCTTTTATGATTGACTCAAATTACACAACTTCAGTCATTAAGCCAAATGTGCATAAAGTTGTAACATTGAGCAAGAACAAGCTTATCAGTCGGTAATCAATAGAATATAGCTATTATGAACTCCAATCATCAGTACAAGTAAGTCAATCCAGTTAGTCAAGTTAACCACAAGGTACTTTAGTAGCTAATAATGATCATAGTAACAAAAATAAAGAAAAGAAATGAAAATAAAAGAAAGAATAAAAATAAAATAAAATAAAATAAAATAAATACTACTAATAATAAAGAGAAACAAAAAAAAAATCCGTCATAAGATGTAGCTACAAGAATCCCAGCCAAAGAAGAGCAAGCAAGCATGGTCAACATTTAATCCCTTCCTTGTGCAAAATGACAAAAGTTCCCCTATGATCACTTTTACAACCCACTAGAGCATGAAAAATAGTGTGACCCACAAGTGTCTTACCCAACAACATCCCACCACAAAGTGTGTAAAGAAATTACCCACCTTTCAAAAATCTCATTACACATTAGATAAACATGGACAAAATCTCTTCAAAGCAAAAGTCTCCTAAATACTTAGCAAAGCACCATCTAGCAACATTAGTCATTCAAAAACAAAAGCTGAGTATTTGATAAGCACAGGACCCTACACCATTAATCAACAAACTTCAGCCCAACCATAATCACATTCTCTTTTCAGTAAATTTCAAGCAAACTCATGGGCGACAAAAGAGTTTAATAAACAAACAAATCACCACAAATCCATCACCCACAACTAACAAATACATACCATTCCTCTAACAAGCATATATCACAAGAATAATCAATTTAAGACACACCCAAGTTGTTATTTCACCCTAGCAAATAACATCATAACTAAGCAATGGGTGTTCAAAAATCAAGGAGCAAGATTGAAAGTTTAGAAAGCATACCTGAGAAGAGAATTATTTTCAAAACTAAACAATGAAGAAGAAAGAAGATAATCAAAATCAGTCACACCCAAGAGATTGCCCAAATTGACGCTCTAGAGATGAACAACGGTGGAAGTTGATGGCTTTTCGAGGCGGTGGCGGTCGGAGACGGTGGTGAACGGCTGCAAACAGGGTCGGGGATGGTGGAGATTGGTTTAGAATAGAGAAAGAATTGTGAAAACAAAAAAAAAACAAAAACCAAAAATGGAGAAATAGAGAGAGAAAGACGGTGAATGGGTTGGCTAGATGGAAGTGGGTGGTGGCTCTTGACGGCGGCGAACGGCGGTCGGAAACAGCGGCGGTGGTCTGTGGTGATGGTGGGTGGAGCTAGGGCATGGCCATGGATGAGAAGTGAGAGCGATGGAGAAAGGAAGAAGACGATGCACGGAGACGGAGCGTACATAGCACATGATTCAAAATGCTTTATTTACCTTTTTATTTATTTTATTCTAATAATAATGATAATAAAACTTTTTTTTTACTGTTTTAATAATAATAATAAATTTTTTTTACTAATTAAATAATAATAATAATAATAATTTTTTTTATACTAATTAAATTTTTTTTATAATATTAATAATAAATATTATTAAATTTATTAATTTGTTTTTTTAATAATAATAAAACTTTTTTTTTTACTGACTTAAAAAAAAAACTTTTTTTTTACTAATTTAATAATAATAATAAAGATGAATTTTTTTAATAATATATATATATATATATATATATATATAATATTTTTTTAAAAAAAAAAGAAAACAAAACTTCTCTTTTTTATATATACATATATATAATAATATATATTTATATAAATTCACCTAAAAAAAATTTTGCCAAATGGTTGAGAAAAGGCAGAGAGGAAGTGCTGCAGCATGTCCAAGAGGTGCTGCAACGCCTCTTCACTGACTTGGCCTCCAAATTTTTTTCAAATTTGAGCTAGAAAGGAGATGCTCCAGCATGCCTAAGAGGCGCTACAGCACTCCGCTACTGTACCTAACTACAAACATTTTACCTTTGCACTTGAGATGAAGTGCTGCAGCATACCCAAGAGGTGCTGCAGCATTTACCCACTGTCTTCCTTCCTTAAAATGATTCTTAGATTGTGCTTAACTCATTTTTCTCACTTAAATTCTCTACCAAAACACCATACCTGCCACCTTACCTCAAAATGACTTAGTTAACTTCATTTTCTTCTTCAATTCGGCATTCTCACCTCTTTGCATTTGGTCCTTGCTTGCAACCACCTTTTGCCCTGTAATTAAAACCAGAAAAATTAATTAAAAAAAATTAAATAAAAACCTAACAAACACAATTAAAATAAGAAAAATCACACTTAAAATAATAATAATAAAATAAAGGGACTCAAAACATCTTGGGTTGCCTCCCAAGTAGCGCTAGATTTAAAGTCTTCAGCCAGACTCAATTCCTTTCAGTATTCTTCATGGCGACTAAAAAATGACTATAGAGTTTGTCCTTTCAATGTCTCCTCCCTAGTAGTGCTTAAGTCTTTGCCCATTGGTTAGGAAGACATTGCCGGTCTTCTCATCCTTAACTTCGACCGCTCCATAAGGGGTGACCTTAGTCACCAAGAATGGTCCCGACCATCGAGACTTAAGTTTTCCTGGAAAGAGCTTCAATCGAAAGTTGTAGAGAAACACTTGTTGGCCCGATTTGAACTCTCGCTTTTGGATATGCTCGTCATGCCATCGCTTAGTCTTTTCTTTGTATACCCGAGCATTTTCATAGGCAGAAAGTCTAAATTCCTCCATCTCATTCAGTTGCAAAGCTCTTCTCTCACCAGCTGCTTTCATGTCAAAGTTGAGCTTCTTGATGGCCAAGTTGGCGCTATGTTCCAACTCAAGAGGAAGGTGGCAAGCCTTACCAAACACCAACCGGTATGGAGACATGCCGATTGGTGTCTTGTATGCAGTGCGGTAAGCCCATAAAGCATCATCAAGTCGTTGCGACCAATCTTTGCTTGTTGGACAAACCGTTTTCTCCAGAATTTTCTTGATTTCCCGATTGGAGATCTCCACTTGACCACTAGTTTGAGGATGATAACTAGTGGCAACCTTGTGCTTAAGATCATACTTGGAGAGAAGGGCATTGAACCACTTATTACAAAAATGAGTGCCCCCATCACTAATAATAGCACGAGGAGTACCAAACCGAGTGAAAATGTTCTTTTTCAGAAATTTCACTACCACCTTTGCATCATTGGTAGGAAGAGCAACTGCCTCAACCCACTTGGAGACATAATCCACAGCCACCAAAATGTATTGATTGCCATAAGAAGAGACAAACGGTCCCATGAAATCTATCCCCCAAACATCAAATAATTCAACTTCTAAAATACCGTTTAAAGGCATCTCATGTCTTCTAGAAATATTTCCCGTTCTCTGACATCTATCACACTTAGCAACAAATGAATGAGCATCTTTAAACAAAGAAGGCCAATAAAATCCAGATTGTAGGACCTTTGCAACAGTCCTATTACCTCCAAAATGGCCACCATAAGGTGAAGAATGACACTGCTTCAGAATGTCTTCAATCTCATATTCAGGAACACATTTTCTTATCAACTGATCAGCACAATGCTTGAATAGAAATGGTTCATCCCATATATAGAATTTCGCATCTTGCAAGAATCTCTTCTTTTGCTGTGAAGATAAGTAAGAAGGGATCAAACCACTAGCCACAAAATTAGCAAAGTCAGCATACCAAGGACCTTCCAGTTGTTCCAACCCAAAGAGCTGCTCATCAGGAAAGTTTTCATTGATCAATGGTAGCTTTTCACTGATTCTTCGCTTTCTAACTGGGACAAATGATCAGCTACTTGATTTTCACTACCCTTCATGTCTTTAATCTCAAGATCAAATTCTTGAAGCAATAATACCCAGCTGATAAGCCGTGGCTTTGTATCCTTTTTCTCCACTAAGTACTTAATGGCCGAGTGATCGGTATAAACAATCACCTTTGTTCCCACCAAATAAGACCGAAATTTGTCAAAGGCAAACACTACAGCAAGAAGTTCTTTCTCAGTAGTGGTGTAATTCAGTTGAGCTTCAGTAAGGGTCTTGCTAGCATAATAGATGGGATGAAAAATTCTATCCTTCCTTTGTCCCAAAACTGCGCCCACGGCATAATCACTAGCATCACACATGAGCTCGAAAGGAAGCTCCCAGTCAGGCACAATTATGATTGGTGCAGAAACCAACCTCTTTTTTAACTCTAGAAATGCCTTCGTACAATCATCAGCGAAATTGAAGGCGATATCCTTCTCAAGCAAACTACACAGAGGCTTAGCAATTTTAGAGAAATCTTTGATGAACCGACGATAGAAACCGGCGTGGCCCAAGAAGCTTCTAATTCCCTTCACAGAAGAGGGAGGAGGGAGATTTTCAATGGTAGAAATTTTAGCTTGATCTACCTCAATTCCTTTATGCGAGATTCTATGACCAAGAACAATTCCTTCTTTTACCATGAAGTGGCATTTTTCCCAATTAAGCACCATATTAGTTTCTTCGCATCTTTGAAGTACTTTAGCAAGATTTTGGAGGCAAGTGCCAAAGGAGCTCCCAAAAACGGAGAAATCATCCATGAACACCTCCAAGAATTCTTCCACCATGTCAGAGAAAATAGACATCATGCACCTTTGGAAAGTAGCTGGAGCATTGCATAACCCAAAGGGCATTCTTCTAAAAGCAAATGTGCCATACGGGCACGTGAATGTTGTCTTCTCCTGATCTTCAGGTGCAATGGCTATCTGATTATAACCTGAATAGCCATCTATGAAACAATAGAAATCTTGCCCGGCCAGTCTATCAAGCATCTGATCAATGAAAGGCAAAGGAAAATGGTCTTTCCTGGTAGCCTTATTCAGCTTCCTATAGTCCATACAAACTCTCCACCCAGTAACTGTTCGAGTAGGAATCAATTCATTGTTTTCATTAGCTACCACAGTCATACCACCTTTCTTGGGCACACATTGCACTGGACTTACCCAAGAGCTGTCAGAAATAGGATAAATGATTCCGGCGTCAAGCCATTTGATGATCTCTTTCTTAACCACTTCTTTCATAATTGGGTTCAAACGTCGTTGATGCTCAATGCTCGACTTGCTTCCATCTTCCATGAGTATCTTGTGCATACAAAAAGAAGGACTAATGCCTTTTATATCTGCAATTGTCCATCCAATTGCCATTTTGTGATCTCTCAAAACTCGAAGCAATTTCTCTTCTTGCACTTGACTAAGAGATTCATAAATAATGACGGGAAATGTAGAAGAAGTCCCCAAATAAGCATATTTAAGATGAGGGGGAAGCGGCTTGAGTTCTAATTGAGGTGGTTCTTCAATGGAAGGCTTAGCAAAAGGCCTTGATGTAGAAGAAAGATCAAGGTCCTCAAATCTCCTATTAGGCTTAGATAATTGCACAGAAGACTCTAGCATTTTCACATACTCACAAATGTCCTCTTCATCATGCTCAAGCTTAGACATGATAGCAGCTTCTAAAGGATCAACAGGATGAGTTTTAATCATTACCTCCCTTACTGCAGAGTTTACGGAGGATTCTATCACATTGACTCTGAAGCATTCCTCAGGTTCACCAGGAAGTTTCATTGCTTTAAAGTCATTGAAGGTAACTTCCTCTTCTTGTACCCTCATCTTCAACTCTCCCTTCTGAACATTAATAATGGTCCTGCCTGTAGCCAAGAAAGGTCTCCCCAGAATAATAGGCACCTCTCTATCTTCATAATCAAGCACAATAAAATTTGCAGGAAAGATGAATTTATCCACCTTGACCAAAACATCTTCAATCACACCATGTGGATAGGCTATAGAACGGTCGGCTAGTTGAAGCATCATAGTAGGAGGGCTAGCCTCTCCTAATCCCAACTTCTTGAACACAGAAAGAGGCATTAAATTGATACTTGCCCCTAAATGACATAGGGCCTTACTAGTGAATTGCTCACCTATAGTGCATGGAATAGTAAAACTCCCTGGATACTTGAGCTTAGGAGGAAGCTTGTTTTGTAATATGGCACTGCACTCCTCAGTGAGAGCTACTGTCTCATAATCAGTTAATCGCCTCTTCTTGGATAAGATGTCCTTCATGAATTTGACATAAGAAGGCATTTGCTCAAGAGCCTCAGCAAAAGGGATGTTGATATGCAACTTCTTAAAGATGTCTAGAAATTTAATGAATTGTTGATCAGTCTTTCGCTTTAACAATCTTTGAGGAAATGGTGGTGCCGGTCTAGAATGCACAGTTTCTTTCTCAGTGTCTTCCTCAAGTGGTTTCTCATCTTGATTCACAATCACAGCTGGTTCAACGTCTTTATTTTTCTCATACTCAGCTGTCTTGGGGTTGCCCTCAATCACAGTGCCACTTCTCAAAGAAATAGCCTTGCACTGCTCTTTACCTTCCCCCCTGGGATTAGTTTCAGTATCATTGGGAAGGGTACCTTGCTGTCTATTATTCAAAGCAGTTGCCAACTGACCCATTTGAGTCTCAAGATTTCTCAAGGATGATGCTTGGCTTTGGATTAATGCAGTTTGATTTTGAATAACTGCATTTTGACTTTGCATGAGGGCATCATTCTTAGACATGTAGGACATCATCATCTCCTCCAAGGATGGCTTCTTCTCAGCAGGTGGAGGCAGTGCTTTGGCTTGTTG
The DNA here is from genome assembly GCA_014851425.1 of Senna tora. NCBI lineage: Eukaryota > Viridiplantae > Streptophyta > Magnoliopsida > Fabales > Fabaceae > Senna > Senna tora. Next base: position 13,295,623 of record CM026261.1, on the reverse strand, counting down.
ATTGAAACCCCCAATATTAAATCCGGGTGGATTGTTGGGACGTGAAGATGAAGACGGTCCCACACCTTGATTCTGACTCCAAGATAAATTGGGGTGATTCCTCCACCCCGGATTATAAGTGTTGGAGTAAGGATTATTGGCATTCCTGTTCGCCAGATACTAAACACTCTCCAAGACAAGAGGGCATTGCTCTGAAGTGTGAATTTCTCCACAATTCTCACAAGCTTGTACAAAAGGGCTTACAGCCTTAACTGCTTCCTGAATACCCAAAGATTTAACCTCTTTAGTCAAAGCAGCAATTTGAGAAGATAGGGATGCAAACAAATCCGAGTCTTGTACTCCAGCAACTCTTGCATGCACATGTCTGTCTGAGTGCCATTGATGATTGTTAGATGACATTGTCTCTAATAAAGTGTAAGCAGCATCTACTGGTTTAGACATTAGAGCCCCACCAGCTGCAGCATCAATAGACGTTCTGATCTCAGAAGATAACCCATTATAGAATGTTTGCACTTGAAGCCATTTTGGTAGCCCATGATGTGGACATTTTCTCAATAATTCCTTGAATCTTTCCCAAGCTTCATAGAGACTTTCATTGTCCAAAAGCACAAAAGAAGTTATGTCATTTCTCATCTTGGCAGTTTTCCCAGGTGGAAAATACTTAGTAAGAAATTGTTGGGCCAACTCTTCCCATGTAGAGATCGACCCCTCTGGTAAAGATTGTAGCCAAACTTTTGCCTTATCCCTTAATGAGAAGGGAAAGAGCCTCAGACGAATGGCATCATCAGAAACACCATTGTGCTTGAAAGTATCACAGATCTCCAAAAAATTAAGGATGTGGTTGTTGGGGTCTTCAATAGGTGAACCCCCAAACTGCCCATTAGTTTGCAAAAGTTGGATAGTAGCCGGCGTGATTTCAAAATTATTTGCTTGAATAGACGGCCTCCGGATACTATGTTGCAACCCGTCAAGTTTTGGGGTAGCATAGTCGGAAACATTGCGGTTGTTTTGCTCAGCCATTTCAGCTTCTTCATAATGAGTGCTCTCTGGTGAAGATGGAGAAATAGGACTTCTAACCGGAGAATGAGAGATAACACGCGTTCTCATTTTCCTTCCACGCACAGGAGGTGGTGAAATTTCAACAACTCTCTTCTTCTCCTTACCACGAGGCATACACTAGAAAGAGTACCTGAAAGGATACACAAACAACTGAATTTCAACTATCAATTACCAAAATCAGAGAAAAAAAAATAACATGCTTGATCTAAGGCGTGTATTTAGCACTAATATCAATTAAATTTCAACTAAGTTCCCCGGCAACGGCGCCAAAAACTTGTTGCTCACCCAAACGAAGCGATGCAAGTGTACACCGCCAACAAGTAATATAATGATAACTAGAGTATCGTCCACAGGGAACTAAGCTAAAACAAATTAAGTACTAATGCATTCATATGTAACCTAAGCCAAGCAATCAAAATTGAGTGTTTTAATTAAAAACAAGTGAACAACGCAATTAGCAAATTAATGCGAAAATAACTCAAGAGTGTAAATGAGATTAAAAGCTCTTAGGATTGTAGTTACACCTAGCACTTCACTTATGGAATTTACCCTTTTTCACTACTTAAATCAATGATTTGGTATTAGTCTTAGCCCTACTTTCATTATATGAATCTTCCAATCCTATATAAATTCTACCTCTCAAATCTAACTCCACATATGCCTATGGAAGTATAAATTTAAGAGATGCATTAAATTCAAGCCAATTTTGACTCCTCAAGGCCCTTGGGTATATGCCTATCCTTTGGGCTAATCAAGTTAATCAAACACAATCAACATAGAACAAGAGGTATTCAACTCAAGGTCTAAATTTAGGAGTCCTCTTCCAAGGAAACCCCAAATCCTCTAATTTCCCTAAGTGGTGGCCAAACAACTAGGGTTCATCAAGCACAAAGTTGAATAAACACCAAAATGCATTAAATCAAGTAATCAAAGTAGCAAAACCATAAGTTTACATGCTAGGGTACCACAACCCTAAGATAAGAAAAGCTTAGCCTAACATATTCAAAGAAATTACAAGCTTAAAACCAGCAAAATTAGTAAACTTCAAAGCAAAGAGAAGAAGAGAAGAAAACTCTTGTGTCCATGACTCCAATCCACTCCCTCTTCACTTGAATCCACTTGAAACAACTTCAAGCTTGAGTTTCCCTTCCTATTTTCGCACCTTTCCAGCTCCTAAACTCTAAAAGTGGCTGAATCCTCAAACCCTAAGTCAAAAACCTTTAAAACATCAAGAAAATCAGGTTCCCAAAATTGCCCCTGCGCAGGCGTGTTGCAGCACTCAAACCAGGTGCTGGAGCATCTCGGCTCTGATGTTGGAATAATGGGTTCATGCTGCAGCGCTTTGTGTAGGTGTTGCAGCATCTCGCCACTGGCTAGAAATGCTCTTGTTTTCTTTTTGGATTCCAAAAATGCCCAAAATCACTTCTTTCTTTACCATTTGACCCTGGGCACAAAAAGAAAATTGCAAGTGAGTCCCCAACATACGTTAAACTAAATAAAATACCCACAAAACTTAATAAATCAACACAAAATACACAAGTAAACCACCTAAAAGCCTAGAACAAGAAAATCTCCTAAAATGCAACAAATTGTGGCTTAAAATCACTTAATCACCTCAGAATACCGGTGAAAACATAGCTTAAATAACTCTATTTCGTTGAGTTATCATTTTGGCCTTAGGGTTTAGGGTTTAGCTTTTAGAGTCTAGTATCTAGGGTTTAGGGTTTAGGGCTTAGGGTTTAGGTATTAGGGTTTAGGGTTTTTGGGTTTACTGTTTAGGGTTTAGCGTTTTGGGTCTAGGGTTTAGAGTCCAGGGTCCAGGGTTTAGGGTTTACCGTTTAGGACAAAGGGATTAGGGTCAAAGGTTTAGGGTTTATGGTTTAGGGTTTAGGGTCAAGGGTTTTGGGTTTAGCGATTAGGGTCTAGGGTCTAGGGTTTAGGGTTTGGCAATTTTGGGTTTAGGGTTTAGGGTTTAGGGTTTAGGGCTTCGGGTTTAGGGCTTAGGGCTTAGGGTTTAGGGTTTAGGGTTTAGGGTTTAGGGTTTAGGGTTTAGGACTTTGGGTGCTGGGTTTAGGGTCTAGGGTTTAGGGATTATGGTTTAGGATTTAGGGTTTAAGGTTTAGGGTTTACGGTCTAGGGTTTAGAGTTTAGGTATAGGGTTGGGGTTTAGGGTTTAGGGTTTAGAGTTTAGGGTTTAGGGTCTAGAGTATAGGTTACAGGGTTTAGGGTTTAGTGTTTAGGGTTTTAGGGTTTAGGGTATAGGGTCTAAGGTTTATGGTTTTTTACCTAGGCGTTAGGGTTTAGGGTTTAAGTTTAGGGTTTAGGGTTTCGGGTCTAGGGCTTATGGTCTAGGGTTTAGGGTTTAGGGTCTAGGGTTTATGATTTAGGGTGCTGGGTTTAGGGTCTAGGGTTTAGGGTTTAGGTTTTAGGGTTTAGGGCATGGGGTTTAGGGTTTAGGGTCTTATGGTTTAGGCTTTATGGTTCAGAGTTGAGGGTTTAAGGCTTAGGGTTTAGGGTTTAGGGTTGAGGATATTGGGTTTAGTGTTTATGATTTAGGTTTTAGGGTTGAGGGTTTAGGGTCTAGGGTTTAGGGTTTAGACTTTAGGGTTTAAGATTTTGGATTTAGGGTTTAGGGTTTAGGGTTTGGGATTTTGGGTTTAGGGGTTAGGGTTTACAATTTAGGGTTTATGTTCTAGGGTCTAGGGTTTAGGGTCTAGGGTTTAAGGTTTAGGGTATAGCATCTAGGCTCTAGGGTATAGGCTTTATGGTTTATGATTTATGCTTTAGGGTTTAGGGTTTAGGTTTTAGGGATTTGGGTTTAGGGTTTAGGGTTTTAACGTTTAGGGTCTTGGGTGTAGGGTTTAGGATTTTAGGTTCTGGGTTTAGGGGTTTGCGTTTAGAGTTTAAGGTTTTGGTTTTAGGGTTTAGGGATTACAGTGTTGGGTTTCCTGGTTTAGGGTTTAGGGTCTGGGGTTTAGGGTGTAGGGTCTAGGGTCTAGTGTTTAGGGTTTTAGTTTTAGGGTTTAGGGTTTAGGGTTTAAGGTCTAGGGATTAGGGTTTATGGTTTAAGGTCTAGGGCATAGGGTTTCGGGTTTAGGGTTTAGTATTTACGTTTTAGGGTTTAGGGTTTAGGGTTTAAGGTCTAGGGTTTAGGGTTTAGGGTGTAGGGTCTAGGGTGGAGGGTTTAGGGTTTAGGGTCTAAGACTTAGGTTTTAGGGTTTAGTGTCTAGGGTTTAGGGTCTAGGGTTTATCATTTGGGGTTTGTGGTTTAGGGTTTAGGGTTTAGGGTTTAGGGTTTAGGGTTTAGGGTTTAGGGTGGAGGGTTTAGAGTTTAGGGTTTAGGGTTTAGGGTTTAGGGTTTAGGATTTAGGGTTTAGGCTTTAAGGTTTAGGGTTTAATGTTTAGGGTTTCGGGTCTAGGGTTTAGGGTTTAGGGTTTAGGGTTTCGGTCTTAGGGTTTAGGGTTTAGGGTTTAGGGTTTAGGTTTTAGGGTTTAGGGTTTAGGGTTTGGCGTTTAGGGTGTAGGGTTTAGGGTTTAGGATTTCGGTCTTAGGGTTTAAGGTTTAGGGTTTAGGGTCTAGGGTCTATGGTCTAGGGTTTAGGGTTTAGGGTTTCGATCTTAAGGTTTAGAATTTTGGGTTTAGGGTTTAGGGTTTATGGTTTATGGCTTACAGTTTAGGTTTTAGGGTTTACGGTTTAGGTTTTAGGGTTTTCGGCTTACGGTTTAGGTTTTAGGGTCTAGGGTCTAAGGTTTAGAGTTTAGGGCTTGCGTTTTAGGTTTTAGGGTTTACGATTTTGGGGTTTAGGGTTTAGGGTTTATGGATTAAGGTCAAAGGTTTAGGGTTTAGGGTTTAGGGTTTATGGATTATGGTTTAGGGTCTAGGGTTTAAGGATTAGGGTTTAGGGTTTAGGGTCTAGGGTTTAGGGTTTAGGGTTTGGCGATTATGGGTTTAATGTCTAGGGTCTAGGGTTTAGGGTCTAGGGTCTATGGTTTGGGGCTAACGACTTAGGTTTTAGGGTTTAGGGTTTAGGGTTTAGGGCTTAGTTTTAGGGCTTAGGATCTAGCGTCTAGTGTTTAAGGTTTAGGGTTTAGGGTTTAGGGTCTAGGGTCTAGGGTTTAGGTTTTACGATTTAGAGTTTAGGATTTGAGATTTAGGGTTTAGGGTTTAGGGTCTAAGGTCTAGGGCTTAAGATTTATTTTTTAGGGTTTAGGGTTGACGATTCAGGTATTAGGTATTAAGGTTTTGGGTTTTGGGTTTCGCGTTTAGGGTTTAGGGTTTAGGGTTTAAGGTTTTAGGGTTCAGGGTTTAGCATTTAGAGTCTCGGGTTTAGGGTCTATGGTCTATGGTCTAGGGTTTAGGACTTAGGGTTTAGGTTTTTGGATTTAGGGTTTTTGGGTTTAGGGTTTATGCTTTAGCGTTTAGGGTCTAGGGTTTAGGGTTTAGGGTTTTGGGTTTAGGACATATGGATTACGGTCAAAGGTTTAGGGTTTAGGGTTTAGGGTTTAGGCTCTAGGGTTTGGTCATTTTTGGTTTAGGCTATAGGGTTTAGGGATTAGGGTCTAGGGTCTAGGGTATAGGGTTTAAGATTTAGGGCTTAGGGTTTTGGGTTTAGGGTTTAGGGTTTATGGTTTAGGGCTTAGGATTTAGGGTGATGGGTTCAGGGTCTAGGGTTTAGGGATTATGGTTTAGGATTTAGGATATAGGGTTTAAGGTTTAGTGTTTAGAGTTTAGGGCATAGGGTTTAGGGTTTATGGTCTAGGGTTTAGATATTACGGTTTGGGGTCTAAGGTGTAGGTTCTAGGGTTTAGGGTCTAGCGTTTAGGATTTTAGGGTTTAGGGTATAAAGTCTAGGGTTTATGGTTTAGGGTCTATGGTTTAGGCTTTAGGGTTTAAGATTTAGGGTTTGGGGTTTAAGGTTGAGGATATTGGGTTTAGGGTTTATGGTTTAGCATTTAGGGTTAAGGGTTTAGGGTCTAGGGTTTAGGGTTTAAGATTTAGGGTTTAGGGTTTAGGCTCTAGGGTCTAGGGTTTATGATTTAGGCTTTAGGGTTTAGGGTTTAGGTTTTAGGGTTTGGGGTTTAGGGTTTCGTGTTTTAACGTTTAGGGTTTAGGATTTCAGTTTATGGGTTTAGGGGATAGGGTTTACAGTTCAAGATTTTGGGTTTAGGGTTTAGGAATTACGGTGTAGGGTTTAGGGTTTAGGGTTTAGTGTTTAGAGTTTAGGGTTTGGGGTTTAGGGTTTAGGGTTTATGGTTTAGGAATTACGGTTTAGGGATTAGGGTTTAAGATTTAGGGTTTAGGGTCTAGGGTATATGATTTAGGGTTTAGGGTTTCAGTCTTAGGGTTTAGGGTTTAGGGCTTCGGGTTTAGGGTGTAGGGTTTTTGGGTTTAGGGTTTAGGGTTTCCCATTTAGGACATAGGGAGTAGGGTTAGAGGTTTAGGGTTTAAGGTTTATGGTTTATGGTTTAGGGTCTAGGGTTTAGGGTTTAGGGTCTAGGGTTTAGGGTTTGGCGATTTTTGGTTTAGTGTTTTAGCTTTAGGGTTTTTTTTGGTTTAACGTTAGGGTTAGGATTTAGGGTTTATGGTTTAAGGTTTGAAGGTTTAAGGTCTAGGGATTAGGGTTTAGGGTCTATGGTCTAATGTTTAGTGTTTAGGGTTTAAGGGTCTACGATATAGAGTTTAGGGTTTAGGGTCTAGGGACTAGTGTTTTGGGTCAATGGTTTAGGGCATAGGGTTTAGGGTTTATGGTTTCGAGTCTAGGGTTTAGGGTTTAGGATTTAAGGTCTAGTGTTTAGGGTCTAAGTTCTAGGGTTTAGGGTTTAGGATTTAGGGTCTAGTGTTTAGTGTTTTGGGTTTAGGGTTTAGGATTTAGTGTTTAGGTTTTAGGGTTTAGAGTTTAGGGTTTAGGGTTAAGGTTTAGGGTTTAGGGTTTAGGGTTTACAGTCTAGGGTCTAGGGTCTAGGGTATAGGGTTTAGCGTCGAGTGTTTAGGATTTCAGGTATATTGTCTAGGGTTTAGGGTTTAGGGTTTATGGTTTGGCGTCTAAGATTTAGGATTTAAGTTTTACGGTTTATGGTTTAGGGATTAGGGTTTAGGCTTTAAGGATAAGGGTATAGGGTTTAGGGTTTAGGGTTTAGGGCATAGGGCTTTGGGTTTAGGGTTTAGGGTTTAGGGTTTAGGGATTCGGGTCTAGGTTTAGGATTTAGGGTCTAGGGTTTAGGCTCTAGGTTTAGGATTTAGGGTCTAGGGTTTGTGCTTTAGGGTGTAAGGTCTAGGGTTTAGGGTTTAGGATTTATGGTCTAGTGTTTAAGGTTTCAGGTTTTTGGGTTTTGGGTTTTGGGTTTAGGGTATAGGGTTTAGGGTTTAGGATTCAGGGTTCAGCTTTAGGGTTTAGGGCTTGGGGATTAGGGTTTAACTTTTTGGGTTTAGGGTCTAGGGTTTAGGGTTTTTGGGTTAGGGTCTTGGGTTTAGTGTATAGGGTTTAGGGGTTTGCGTTTAGGGTTTAGAGTTTTGGGTTTCGGGTTCAGGGTCTAGGGTCTAGGTCCTAGGGTTTAGGGTTTAGGGTTTTATGGTTTAGAGTTTAGGATTTATGATTTAGGCTTCAGGGTTCAGGGTTTACGTTTTACAGTTTAGGGTTTTAACATAGGGTTTTATGGTTTAGGGTATAGGGTACAGGGTTTAAGGTCTATGAATTAGGCTTCAGGGTTTAGGGTTTAGGTTTTAGGGTTTAGGGTTTAGGGTTTTAACATTGAGGGAATATGGTATAGGGTTTAAGGTTTAGGGTTTAGGGTTTGACATTTTTAGGTTTAAGGTCTAGGGTTGAGGGTTTAGGGTTTAGGGTCTAGGGTATAGGGTTTAGGGTTCAGGGTTTAGCGTTTAGCGTAGAGGGTTTAGGGTTAAGGGTTTAGGTTTTAGGGTTTAGGGTTTTGGGTTTTGAGTTTTGGGTTTTGACTTCAGGTTTAGGGTTTAGGGTATAGGGTCTAGGGTCTAGGTCCTAGGGTTTAGGGTTTAGGGTTTTATGGTTAAGGGTATAGGGTCTAGGGTTTAGTGTTTATGATTTAGGCATCAGGGTTTAGGGTTTAGGGTTTTAACGTTTAAGGTATAGGGTTTAGGCTTTGGTGATTTTAGGTTTAGGGTCTAGGTTTTAGGGTTCAGGGTCTAGGGTCTAGGGTTTAGGGTTTATGGTTTAGGATTTAGGGTTTAGGGCTTAGGGTTTAGGGTTTAAGGTTTAGGACTTAGGGTTTAGGGTCTTTGGTTTACGATTTAGGGTTTACGATTTACAGTTTAATGTCTAGGGTTTAGGGTTTATGGTTTAGGGATAGGGTTTAGGGTCTAGGGTTTAGGGTTTAGGGTTTAGGGATTATGGTTTAGGATTTAGGGTTTAGGGTTTACAGTTTGGTGTTTAGAGTTTAGGGTATAGGGTTTAGAGTTTATGATTTAGGGTTTAGGGTTTAGGGTTTACAGTTTAGGGTTTACAATTTAGACTTTAAGGTTTAGGATTTAGGGTTCAATGTTAGTTGTTTAGGGTTTAGGGTTGAAGGTTTAGGGTTAGTGTTTAAGGCCTAGGGTTTAGGGTCTAGAGGTTAGGGTTTAGGGTTTAGGGTTTTTGGGTATAGGGTTTAGGGTTTACCGTTTAGGGTCTAGGGCTTAAGGTTTGGAACTTAGGGTTTACTTCATAAGGTTTAGGGTTTAAAGTCTAGGGTTTATGGTTTAGGGCTTAGGGTCTAGGGTTTAGGGTTTAGGGTGTCGGGTCTAGGGTCTAGGGTTTAGGGTTTAGGATTTATGGTCTAGGGTTTAGGGTCTAAGGTTTAGGTTCTAGGGTCTAGGGTTTAGGATTTAGGGTCTAGTGTTTAGGGTTTCGGATTTAGGATTTAGGGTTTTGGGTTTAGGGTTTTCGGGTTTGGCTTTGGGGTTTAGGATTTAGGATTTTAGGGTTTAGGGTCTATGGTTTAGGATTTCGGCTCTAGGGTCTAGGGCCTAGGGTTTAGGGTTCAGGGTTTAGGGTTTAGGATTTAAGGTTTTAAGTTTAGGGTTTCGAGTTTAAGGTTAAGGGTTTAGGGTTTAGACTTTAGGGTTTTAGGTTTAGGGTTTCGGGATTAGGGTTTAGGGTTTAGGGTCTAGGGTTTATGGCTTAGGGTTTAGGCTCTGTGGTCTAGGGTTTACGGTTTTCTGGTTTGAGGTTAGGGTTAGGTTTAAGGTTCTGTGTTTACGGTTTTAGTGTTAAAGGTTTAGGGATTAGGTTTTAGGGTCTGGGGTCTAGGGTTTAAGGGTCTAGAGTCTAGCGTTTAGGGTTTAGGGTCTAGGGACTAGGGTTTAGGGCATATGGTTGAGGCTTGGGGTTTAGGGTGTCGGCTCTAGGGTTCAGGGTTAAGGATTTAAGGTCTAGGGTTTAGGTGTCTAGTGTTTATGGACTAGGGTCTAGGGTCTAGGGTTTAGGATTTGGGGTCTAGTCTTTAGTGTTTCCAGTGTAGGGTTTAGGGTTTAGGGGTTGGTGTTTAGGTTTTAAGGTTAAGGTTTTAGGATTTAGAGGTTCGGGTTTAGGGTTTCAGGTCTAGGGTTTAAGGTTTAGAATTTAAGGTCTAGGATTTAGTGTATAGGGTTTAGGGACTAGGTCTAGGGTTTAGGGTTTTCGATTTAGGGTCTAGTGTTTAGTGTTTCTGGTTTAGGGATTAGTGTTTATGTTTTAGGGTTTAGGGTTTAGGGTTTAAGGTCTATGGTTTAGGGTCTACGGTCTACGGTCTAGGGTTCAGGTTTTAGGGTTTTGGGTTTTGGGTTTAGGGTTTTAACGTTTAGGATCTAGGGTTTAGGGTTTACACTCTAGGGTTTAGTGTCAAGGGTTTGGGGTTTAGGGTCTAGGGTTTAGGATTTAGGGTGCTCGGTTTAGGTTCTAGTGTTTAGTGTTTAGGGATGATAGTTTAGGATTTACGGTTTAGAGTTTTGGGTTTAGGGTTTACGGTCTAGTGTTTAGAGTTTAGGGTATAGGGTTTACGATTTTCAGTTTACAGTTTAGGGTTTAGGGTTTAAGGTCTAGGGACTAGGGTTTAGGGCATAGGGTTGAGGGCTTAGAGTTTAGGGTTTCGGGTCTAAGGTTTAAGGTTTAGGGTTTAGTATTTAAGGTCTAGGGTTTAGGGTCTACAGTTTGGGGACTAGGGTCTAGGGTTTAGGGTTTAGGATTTAGGGTCTAGTCTTTCTTGTTTCGGGTTTAGGGTTTAGGGTTTATGATTTAGGCTTCAGGGTTCAGGGTTTAGGTTTTAGGGTTTAGGGTTTTAACGTAGGGTTTTATGGTTTAGTATATAGGGTCCAGGGTTTAGGGTCTATGAATTAGGCTTCAGGGTTTAGGGTTTAGGGTTTAGGGTTTAGGGTTTAGGGTTTAGGGTTTAGGGTTTAGGGTTTTAACGTTGAGGGAATAGGGTATAGGGCTTGATGTTTTTAGGTTTAAGGTCTATGGTTTAGGGTTTAGGGTCTAGGGTCTAGGGTTTAGGGTTCAGGGTTTAGGGTTTAGCATATAGGGTTTAGGGTTTATGATTTAGGGTTGAGGGTTTAGATTTTAGGGTTTAGGGTTTTGGGTTTAGAGTTTCGGGTTTCAGGTTCAGGGTTTAGGGTTTAGGGTTTAGGGTATAAGGTATAGAGTCTAGGTCCTAGGGTTTAGGGTTTAGGGTTTTATGGTTTAAGTTATAGGGTATAGGGTTTAGGATTTATGATTTAGGATTCAGGGTTTGGGGTTTAGGTTTTAGCGTTTATGGTTTAGGGTTTAGGGTTTTAACGTTTAGCATTTTTAGGTTTAGAGTCCAGGGTTTATGGTCCAGGGTCTTAGGTTTAGGGTTTAGGGTTTAGGGTTTAGGGTTTAGGGTTTAGGATTTAGGGCTTAGGGTTTAGGGTTTAGGGCTTAGGGTTTATGGTTTAAAGTTTAGGACTTAGGGTTTAAGGTCTATGGTTTACGATTTAGGGTTTACGATTTTCGGTTTAGGGTCTAGGGTTTATGGTTTAAGGTTTGAGGTTTAGGGTCTAGGGTTTAGGGTTGAGGGTTGAGGGTTTACGGTCTAGGGTCTAGGGTTTTGGGTTTAGGGCTTAGGGCTTTGGGCTTAGGGCTTGGGGTTTAGGGTTTTAGGGTTTAGGGCTTAGGGTTTAGGGTATAGGGTCTTGGATTTAAGCTTTAGGGTTTAAGGTTTAGGGTCTAGGGTTTGGCTTTAGGGTTTAAAGTTTAGGGTTTAGGGTTTTCGGATTAGGTTTTAGGGTTTTGGGTTTACGATTTAGGGTTTAGTGTTTAGGGTTTAGGGTTTAGAGTTTAGTGTTTAGGGTTTAGGGTTTAGTGTTTAGGGTTTAGGGTTTCGGTATTAGGGTTTAGGGTTGAGGGTTTAAGGTTTAGTGTTTAGATTTTAGGGTTTGCGGTTTAGGGTTTTAGGGTTTAGGCTCTAGGGTTTAGGGTTTAGGGTCTAGGTTCTAGGATTTAGGGTTTAGGGTTTAGGGTTTAGGGTTTTTGGTCAAGGGTTTAGGGTTTGGGGTTTATAGTTTAGAGTTTTCGGTTTAGGGTTTAGCGATTAGGGTTTAGGGTTTCTGGGTTTAGGGTCTAGGGTTTAGGGTTTAGGGTTTAGGGTTTATAGTTAAGGGGTTTGTGTTTACGGTTTAGGGTTTAGGGTTTAGAGTTTATGGTTTAGGGTTTTGGGATTTAGGGTTTAGGGTCTAGGGTTTAGATTTTAGGCTCTAAGCTCTAGGATCTAGGGTTGAGGGTCTAGGGTTTAGGCTCTAGGGTGTAGGGTTTAGGGTTTTATGGTTTAAGGTTAGGGTTAGGATTTAAGGTTTAGGGTTTTAGGGTTTAATTTTTAGGTATTAGGGTTTAGGGTCAAGGGTTTAGGTTTAGGGTTTAGGGCTTAGGTTTTAGGGCTTAGGGTTTAGGGTTTAGGGTGTAGGGTTTTGAGTCTAGTGTTTAGGGTTTAGAATTTATGGTCTAGCGTTTAGGGTGTATGGTGTAGGATTTAGGGTCTAGGGTCTAGGATTTCGGGTCTAGTGTTTAGGGTTTCGGGTTTTGGGTTTTGGGTTTTGGGTTTATGGTTTTGGGTTTTGGCTTAACCGTTTAGGATTTAGGATTTTAGGTTGTAGGGTCTACGATTTAGGGTTTAGGCTCTAGGGTTTAGGGTCTACGGTTTAGGGTTTAGGATTTAGGGATTTAGGTTTGGGGTGTAGGGTTTAAGGTTTAGAGTTTAGGGTTTTGGGTTTTAGGTTTAGGGTTTCGGGATTAAGGTTTAGGGTTTCTGGGTTTAGGGTATAGGATTCAAGGTTCAGGGTCTAGGGTTTAGGGTTTAGGGTTTAGGGTTTAAGGTTTAGAGTTTTGGGTTTATGGTTTAGGGATTTAAGGTTTAAGGTCAAGGGTTTAGGGTTTAGGCACTAGGATCTAGGGTTTAGGCTCTGGGGTCTAGGGTTTAGGGTTTTATGGTTTCAGGTTAGGGTTAGGATTTACTGTTTTGGATTTTAGGGTTAAAGGTTTAGCAATTTGGGCTTAGGGTCTACGGTCTATGGTTTATGGTTTAAGGGTCTAGGGTCTCGGGTTTAGTGTTTAGGGACTAGGGACTAGGGTTTTGGGTCTAGGGTTTAGGGTTTAGGGTCTAGGGACTATGGTTTAGGGTCTAAGGTTTAGGGCTTCGGGTTTAGGGTTTAGAGTTTAGGGTTTCGAGTCTAGGGTTTAGGATTTAAGGTCTAGGGTCTAGGGTCTAGGGTCTAGAGGTTAGGGTTTAGGATTTAGGGTCTAGGTTTTAGTGTTTCGGGTTTTGGCTTTAGTGTTTAGGGTTTAGGGTTTAGGGTTTAGGGTTTAAAGTCTAGGGTTTAGGGTCTAGGGTCTAGGGTCTCGGGTTTAGGGTATAGGGTTTAGGGTTTGGGGTCTAGGATTTAGGGTTTAGGTTTTAGGGTTTATCGTTTAGGGATTAGGCTTTAGGCTTTAGGTTTAGGGTTTAGGGCTTAGGGTTTAGCTTTTAAGGTTTAGGGTTTTTGTGTTTAGGTTTTAGGGTTTAGGGTTTAGTGTTTTGGGTTTTGAATTTTGGGTCTAGGGTCCAGGGTTTAGGGTTTATGGTTTAGAGTTTTGGGTTCAGGGTTTAGAGTTTAGGGCTTAAAGATTACAGATTAGGGTTTCCTGGTTTTGGGTTTAGTGTCTAGGGTTTAGTGTTTAAGGTTTTAGGTTTAGGGTTTATGGTTTAGAGTTTAATGGTTTGGGTTTAGGGTTTAGGGATTAGGGTTTAGGGTTTCGGGTCTAGGATTCATGGTTTAGGATCTAGGGTTTAGGGTTTGGGGTTTGGAGTTTAGGGTTTAGTGTTTATGGTTTAGGGTCTAGGAACTAGAGTTTAGGGTTCAAGGTTTAGGGCCTAGGGTATAAGGTTTAGGGATTAGGGTTTTCGTTTTCGGGTTTAGGGTTTAGGATTTATGGTATACGGTTTAGGGTCTAGGGTTTAGGGTTTAAGGTCTAAGGTTTTGGGTCTATGGTTTAGGTTCTAGGTTCTAGGGTCTAGGGTTCAAGGATCTAGGGTCTAGGGTTTAGGGTTTAGGGTCTAGGGATTAGGATTTAGGGTCTAGGGTTTAGGGCATAGGGTTCAGGGTTTAGGGTTCAGGGTTTCAGGTCTAGGGTTTAGGATTTAAGGACTAGTATTTAGTGTCCAGGGTTTACGGTCTAGGGTTTAGGGTTTAGGATTTAGGGTCTAGTGTTTAGTGTTTCGGGTTTAGGGATTAGTGTTTATGTTTTAGGGTTTACGGTTTATGGTTTAGGGTTTAAGGTCTAAGGTCTAGTGTCTAGGGCCTAGGATTCAGGTTTTAGGGTTTAGGGTTTAGGGTTTTAACATTTAGGATCTAGGGTTTAGGGTTTACTCTCTAGGGTTTAGTGTCAAGGGTTTGGGGTTTAGGGTCTAGGGTTTAGGATTTAGGGTGCTGGGTTTAGGTTCTAGGGTTTAGGGTTTAGGGATTATGGTTTAGGATTTAGGGTTTAGATTTTTGGGTTTAGGGTTTACGGTCTAGTGTTTAGAGTTTAGGGTATAGGGTTTACGGTTTACGGTTTTCAGTTTACAGTTTACGGTTTAGTTTTAGGGTCTAGGGTTTAGGGTCTAGGGACTAGGGTTTAGGGTCTAGGGTTTAAGGTTTAGGGTTTAACATTTAAGGTCTATGGTTTAGGTTCTACGGTTTGGGGACTAGGGTCTAGGGTTTAGGATTTAGGGTCTAGTCTTTAGTTGTTTCGGGTTTAGGGTTTATTATTTAGGTTTTAAGGTTAAGGTTTTAGCTTTTTGGGTTTAGGGTTTAGGGTTTAAGGTCTAGGGTTTAGGGTTTAGGGTTTAGGGTCTAGGGTCTAGGGTCTAGGGTCTAGGGTCTAGGGTCTAGGGTATAGGGTTTAGGGTTTAAGGTCTTGGGTTTAGGTTTTAGGGTGTAGTGTCTAGGGTTTAGGGTCTAGGGTTTAGGGTTCGGAGGCTAGGGTTTAGGTTTTAGGGTTTATGGTTTAGGAATTAGGGTGTAGGCTTTAGGGTATAGGGTTCAGGGTTTAAGGTTCAGGATGTAGGTTTCAGCGTTAGGGTTTACGGCATAGGGTTTACGGTTTAGATTTTCGTGTTTTGGTCTAGGGTCTGGGGTCTAGGCTTTTGGGTCTAGGGTTTAGGTTTTAGGGTCTAGGGTTTAGCGTATAGGGTTTAGGGTTTAGGGTTTAGGGTTTAGGGTTTAGGGTTTTGGGTTTAGTGTTTTGGGTTTTGAATTTTGGGTTTAGTGTCTACAGTCTCGGGTCAAGGGTTTAGGGTTTTGGGTTTAGGATTTAGGGTTTAGGGATTAGAGTTTAGCGTTTTAGGTTTTGGGTTTAGGGATTACGGTTTAGGGTTTCCTAGTTTAGGATCTAGGGTTTGGGGATTAGGGTCTAGGGTTTCGGGTCTAGGGTATAGGGTTTAGGGTCTACGGTTTAGGATTTAGGGTTTAGGGTTTAAGGTTTAGGGTTTAGGGTCTAAGGTTTTAGGGTCTACGGTTTAGGGTTTAGGGTTTAGGGTGTAGGATTTAAGGTCTTGGGTTTAGGGTTTAGGGTGTAGGGTTTTAGGGTTTAATGTTTAAGGATTAGGGTTTAGGGTTTAAGATTTAAGGATTAGGGTTTAGGGTTTAGGGTCTAGTATTTAGGGTTTAGGGATTAGGTTCTAGGGTTTAGGGTTTGGGGTTTAGGGTTTAGTGTTTATGGTTTAGGGTCTAGGGACTATGGTATAGGGTTTAAGGTTTAGGGTTTAGGGTCTTGGATTTATGGTCTAGGGTTTATGGTCTATGGTTTAGGGTTTAGGGTCTACAGTTTAATGTTTAAGGTCTAGGGTTTAGGGTCTAGGGTTTAGGGTCTTGGATTTAGAGTATAGTGTTTAGGGTCTCAGGATTAAGGTTGAGGGTTGAGGGTTTAAGGTTTAGTCTTTAGATTTTAGGGTTTACGGTTTAGGGTTTAGGGTTTATGATTTACGGTTCTGTGTTTTGGGTTTAGGGTTTGGGGTTTAAGGTTTTAGCGTTTAGGGTCTAGAGTTTATGGTTTAGGCTCCAGGGTTTAGGGTTTAGGGGTTAGAGTTTAGTGTTTTGGGTTTAGGGTTTAGGGATTAGGGTTTAGGGTTTCTGGGTTTAGTGTTCAAGGTTAGTTATTTAGGGTTTACGGTTTAAGTTTTAGGGATTGGGGTTTAAGGCCCAGGATTAAGGGTCTAGAGGTTAGGGTTTAGGGTTTAGGGTTTTTGGGTTTAGGGTTTAGGGTTTACCGTTTAGGGTCTAGGGCTTAAGCATTGGAACTTAGGGTTTACAATATAAGGTTTAGATTTTAGAGTCTAGGGTTTATGGTTTAGGGCTTAGGGTCTAGGGTTTAGGGTTTAGGGCTTATGGCTAAGGGCTTAGAGTTTAGGGTTTAGGGCTTAGGGTTGATGGTTTAGGGTTTAGGGTTTCGGGTCTAGGGTTTAGGGTTTAGGATTTATGGCCAAGGGTTTAGGGTCTAGGGTTTAGGGTTTAGGGTGTAAGGTCTAGGGTTTAGGGTCTAGGGTTTAGGGTTTCGGGTGTAGGATTTAGGGTTTTGGGTTTAGGGTTTTGAGTTTTGGCTTTGGAGTTTAGGATTTTGGATTTTAGGGTTTAGGGTCTACGATTTAGGGTTTAGGCTCTAGAGTCTAGGGTCTAGGGTTTAGGGTTTAGGGTTTAGGGTTTAGGATTTAAGGTTTTAAGTATAGGGTTTAGGGTTTAGGGTTTAGACTTTAGGGTTTTAGGTTTAGGGTTTCAAGATTAGGGTTTAGGGTTTAAGGTATGGGGTTTTGGGCTTAGGGTTTAGGCTCTGGGGTCTAGGGTTTAGTGTTTTATGGTTTAAGGTTAGGGTTAGGATTTAGGGTTTTGTGTTTACGGTTCTAGGGTTAAAGGTTTAGGGATTAGGTTTTAGGGTGTATGGTCTAGGGTTTAGGGTTCAAGGGTCTCGGGTCTAGGGTTTAGGGTTTAGGTTCTAGGAATTAGGGTTTAGGGTTTAGGGTCTAGGGTCAAGGGTCTTGGGTCTAGGGTATATCGTATAGGGTTTAGGGTCTTGGGTTTAGGTTTTAGGGTATAGTGTCTAGGGTTTAGGGTTTAGGGTTTAGTGTTCAGGGTCTACAATTTTGGATTTAGGTTTTACTGTTTATGATTTATGGATTAGGGTTTAGGCTTTATGATTTTGGGCATTGAGTTTCAGGTTAAGTGCTTAGGGATTAGGGTTAGGTTTTGGGGTTTAGGATTAGGGTTTAGCGTCTAGGGTTTAGGGTTTAGGTTTTAGGGTTTAGGTTTTAGGGTTTAGGGTGTAGGGTTTAGGGTTTAGGGTTTAGGGTTTAGGGTTTAGGGTTTAGGTTTTAGGGTTTTGGGTTTTGGGTTTAGTGTTTTGGGTTTTGAATTTTGGATTTAGGGTCTACAGTCTCGGGTCTAGTGTATAGGGTTTAGAGTTTTGGGTTTAGGGTTTATAGTTTAGGGTTTTGATTTTAAGGTTTAGGGATTACAATTTAGGGTTTCCTAGTTTAGGGTTTAGGGTTTTGGGTTTAGAGTCTAGGGTTTTGGGTTTTGGGTCTAGGGTTTAGGGTCTACGGTCTAGTGTTTTGGGTTTAGGGTTTAGGGTATAGGGTTTAGGGTCTAGGATTTAGGGTTTAGGGTTTTAGGGTCTAGGGTTTAGGGTTTAGGGTCTATGGTGTAGGGTTTAGAGTTTAAGGTATAGGGTTTAGTGTTTAGGGTGTAGGGTGTTAGGGTTTAGTATTTAAGGTTTAGGGTTTAGGGTTTAGGGTTTAAGGGTTTAAAGTTTATAGATTAGGGTTTAGGGTTTAGGGTGTAGGGTTTAGAGTCTAGGAATTAGGTTCTAGGGTTTAGGGTGTGGGGTTTGGGGTTTGACGTTAGGGGTTTAGTGTTTAGTGTTGATGGTTTAGGGTGTAGGGACTAGGGTTTAGGGTCTTAGGTTTCGGGCTTGGGGTTTTGGATTTATGGTCTAGGGTTTAAGGTCTAGGGTTTAGGATTTACAGTCTAGGGTTTAGGGTTTAAGGTCTAGGGTTTAGGGTTTAGGGTCTAGGGTTTAGGGATTAGGATTTAGGGTATAGTGTTTAGGGTTTCGGGTTTAGGGTTGAGGGTTTAAGGTTTAGTGTTTATATTTTAGGGTTTAAGGTTTAGGTTTTACGGTTTAGG
Organism: Senna tora; assembly: GCA_014851425.1. Taxonomy (NCBI): domain Eukaryota; kingdom Viridiplantae; phylum Streptophyta; class Magnoliopsida; order Fabales; family Fabaceae; genus Senna; species Senna tora. Next base: position 13,277,928 of record CM026261.1, on the reverse strand, counting down.
CTTTGGGCTTTAAGGTTCAGGGTTTAGGGTTTTAGGGTTTAGGATCTACGGTTTAGGGTTTAGGGTCTAGGGTTTAGGGTTTTGGGTTTAAGGTTTAGGGTTTAGGGTCTAGGGACTAGGGTTTATAGTTTAGGGTTTAGGGTTTAGGGCTTCTGGGTTTAGGGATTAGGGTTTAGGGCTTAGAGTTTAGGGTCTAGGGTTTAGTGTTTAGTGTTATGAGTTTAGTGTTTTGGGATTAGAGTTTAGGGTTTTTGGTTTAGGGTCTAGGTTTTAGGGTTTAGGCTCTAAGCTCTAGGGTCTAGGGTTGAGGGTCTAGGGTTAAGGCTCTGGGGTGAAAGGTTTTGGGTTTTATGGTTTAAGGTTAGGGTTAGGTTTTAGGGTTTAGGGTTTTAGGGTTTATGGTTTAGGGATTAGGGTTTAGGGTATAGGGTTTAGGGTTGAGGTTTAGGGTTTAGGGCTTAGGGTTGAGGGCTTAGTGTTTAGGGTTTCGGGTCTAGGGTTTATGGTTTAGGATTTATGGTCTAGGGTTTAGGGTGTATGGTGTAGGATTTAGGGTCTAGGGTCTAGGATTTCGGGTCTAGTGTTTAGGGTTTCGGGTTTTGGGTTTTGGGTTTTGGGTTTATGGTTTTGGGTTTTGGCTTAACCGTTTAGGATTTAGGATTTTAGGTTGTAGGGTCTACGATTTAGGGTTTAGGCTCTAGGGTTTAGGGTCTACGGTTTAGGGTTTAGGATTTAGGGATTTAGGTTTGGGGTGTAGGGTTTAAGGTTTAGAGTTTAGGGTTTTGGGTTTTAGGTTTAGGGTTTCGGGATTAAGGTTTAGGGTTTCTGGGTTTAGGGTATAGGATTCAAGGTTCAGGGTCTAGGGTTTAGGGTTTAGGGTTTAGGGTTTAAGGTTTAGAGTTTTGGGTTTATGGTTTAGGGATTTAAGGTTTAAGGTCAAGGGTTTAGGGTTTAGGCACTAGGATCTAGGGTTTAGGCGCTGGGTTCTAGGGTTTAGGGATTTATGGTTTAAGGTTAGGGTTAGGATTTAGGGTTTAGGGTTTAACGTTTTAGGGTATAAGGTTTAGGGATTAGGGTTTAGGGTCTAGGGTCTAGGGTTTAGGGTTTAAGGGTCTAGGGTCTAGGGTTTAGGGTTTATGGTCTAGAGTCTAGTGTTTAGGGTTTAGAATTTATGGTCTAGCGTTTAGGATGTATGGTCTAGGGTTTAGGGTCTAGGGTCTAGGATTTCAGGTCTACTGTTTAGGGTTTCGGGTTTAGGGTTTAGGGTTTAGGGTTTATGGTTTTTGGTTATGGCTTAAGCATTTAGGATTTAGGGTTTAGGGTCTACGGTTTAGGGTTTTGGCTCTACGGTCAAGGGTCTACTGCATAGGGTTTATGGTTTAGGGTTTAGGTTTGGGGTTTAGGGTTTAAGGTTTAGAGTGTTGGGTTTTGGGTTTTGGGTTTAGGTTTTCGGGATTAAGGTTTAGGGTTTCTGGGTTTAGGGTCTAGGGTTCAAGGTTTAGGGTCTAGGGTTTAGGGTTTAGGGTTTTGCGTTTACAGTTTAGGGATTTAGGGTTTAAGGTCTAGGGTTTAGGGTTTAGGCCTTAGGGTCTAGGGTTTAGGCTCTGGGGTCTAGGGTTTAGGGTTTTATGGTTTAAGGTTATGGTTAGGATTTAGGGTTTAATGTTTAGGGTTTAGGGTCAAGGGTTTAGGGTTTAGGGTTTAGGGTCTAGGGTTTAGGGTTTAAGGGTCTAGGGTTTAGGGTTTAGAGTATAGGGTCTAAGGACTAGGATTTGGGGTTTAGGGTTTAGGGTTTAGGGTTTAGGGACTAGGCTTTACGGTCTAGGATTTAGGGCTTAGGGTTTAGGGTTTAGGGTTTTGGGTCTAGGGTCTAGAGTTTAGGGTTTAACATTTATGGTCTAGGGTTTAAGGACTAGGGCCTAGGGTTTATGGTTTTGGGTCTAGTATTTAGGGTTTAGGGTTTGGGGTTTAGGATTTAGTGTTTAGGTTTTATGGCTTAGGGTTTAGTGTTTAGGGTTTAAAGTCTAAGGTTTAGGGTCTAGAGTGTAGGGTCTCGGGTTTGGGGTCTAGGATTTAGGGTTTATGTTTTAGGGATTAGGGTTTAGGCTTTAGGGTTTAGGGCTTAGGGATTAGGTTTTAAGGTTTAGGGTTTTTGTGTTTAGGGTCTAGGGATTAGGGTTTACGGTTTAGGGTTTAGGTTTTAGGGTTTAGGGTTTAGGGTTTAGTGCTTTGGGTTTTGAATTTTGGGTCTGGGTTCTAGGGTTTAGGGTCTACAGTGTCGGGTCTAGGGTTTAGGATACGTGGTTTAGAGTTTTGGGTTCACGGTTTTGAGTTTAGGGTCTAAGGATTACGGATTAGGGTTTCCTGGTTTAGGGTCTAAGGTTTTGGGTTTAGGTTCCAGGGTTTAGTGTCTATGGTTTATGGTTTAGGGTTTATGGTTTAGAGATTAGAGTTTTGGGTTTAGGGTTTAGGGATTAGGGTTTAGGGTTTCTAGGTTTCGGGTCTAAGGTTCATGGTTTAGGGTCTATGGTTTAGGGTTTGGGGTTTATGGTTTAGTGTTTATGGTTTAGGGTCTAGGAAGTAGAGTTTAGGGTTCAAGGTTTAGCGCCTAGGGTATAAGGTTTAGGGTTTAGGGTTTCCGATTTGGGGTTTAGGGTTTAGGATTTATGGTCTAGGGTTTAGGGTTTAGGGTCTGGGGTTTAGGCTTTAAGGTCTAGGGTTTTGGGTTTATGGTTTAGGTTCTAGGTTTTAGGGACTAGGGTTCAAGGGTCTAGGGCCTAGGGTTTAGGGTTTAAGGTCTAGGGACTAGGATTTAGGGTCTCGGGTTGAGGGTTTAGGGTTTAGGGTTTCAGGTCTAGGGTTTAGGGTTTCAGGTCTAGGGTTTATGTTTTAGGGTTCAGGTTTTAGGTTTTAGGGTTTAGAGTTTAGGCTCTATGCTCTAGGGTCTAGGGTTCAGGGTCTAGGGTTTAGGCTCTACGGTGTAGGGTTTAGGGTTTTATGGTTTAAGGTTAGGGTTAGGAATTAAGGTTTAGGGTTTTAGGGTTTAAGGTTTAGGCATTAGGGTTTAGGGTCTAGGATATAGGGTTTAGGTTTAGGATTTAGGGCATAGGGTTTAGGGCTTAGGGTTTAGGGTTTAGGGTTTTGAGTCTAATGTTTAGGGTTAGACTTTATGGTCTAGCGTTTAGGGTGTATTGTCTAGGGTTTAGGGTCTAGGGTCTAGTGTTTAGGGTTTAGGGTTTAGGGTTTAGGGTTTAGGGTCTAGGGTTTAGAGTTTAGGGTTTAGGGTTTAAGGTCTAGGGTTTAGGCTCTAGGGTCTAGGGTTTAGGGTTTTATGGTTTAAGGTTAGGGTTAGGATTTAGGGTTTTGGGTTTAGGGTTTTAGGGTTAAAGGTTTAGGAATTAAGGTTTAGGGTCTACGGTTTAGGGTTTAAGGTTTCAGGGTGTAGTGTCTAGGGTCTGGGGTTTAGGGTTTAGGGTTTAGGGTTTGGGGTTTAGGGTTTAGGGTTTAGGGTTTAGGGTCCATGGACTACGATTTAGGGTCTAGGGTTTAGGGTTTAGGGTTTAGTGTTTAGGGTTTAGGTTTTCTAGTCTAGGGTTTTGGGTTTTGGGTTTAGGATTTAAGGTATAGGGTTTAGGGTCTAGGGCCTAGGGGTTATGGTTTAGGATTTAGGGTCTAGTGTTTAGTGTTTCGGGTTTAGGGTTTAGGGTTTAGTGTTCAAGTTTTAGGGTTTAGGGTTTGGGGTCTAGGGTTTAAGGTTTAGGGTTTAGGGTCTAGAGTTTAGGGTTTACGGTTTAGGGTTTGGGGTCTAGGATTTAGGGTTTAGGTTTTAGGGTTTATGGTTTAGGGATTAGGGTTTAGGCTTTAGGGTTTAGGGCTTAGGGTTTAGGTTTTAGGGTTTAGGGTTTTGGGGTTTAGCATCTAGGGTCTAGGGTTTAGGGTTGAGGGTTGAGGGTTTAGGTTTTAGGATTTAGGGTTTAGTGTTTTGGGTTTTGAATTTTAAGTCTAGGGTCTAAGGTTTAGGGTTTACAGTCTCGGGTCTATGGTTTAGGGTTTATGGTTTAGAGTTTTGGGTTCAAGGTTTAGTGCTTATAGTTTTGAGTTTAGGGTTTAAGGATTACGAACTAGGGTTTGCTAGTTTAGGGTCTAAGGTATTGGGTTTAGGTTCCAGTGTTTAGGGTCTACGGTTTACGTTCCAGTGTTTATGGTTTAGAGTTTAGAGTTTTGGTTTTAGGGTTTAGGGATTAGGGATTTGGGTTTCTGGGTTTCAGGTCTATGGTTCATGGTTTAGGGTCTAGGGTTTAGGGTCTGTGGTTTATGATTTGGGGTTTGGGGTTTAGGGTTTAGTGTTTATGGTTTAGGGTCTAGGAACTAGAGTTTAGGGTTCAAGGTTTAGGGCTTAGGGTATAAGGTTTAGGGTTTAGGGTTTCTGATTTAGGGTTTAGGGTTTAGGATTTATGGTCCACGGTTTAGGGTCTAGGGTTTAGGGTTTAGGGTCTAGTGTTTAGGGTTTAAGGTGTAGGGTTTTGGGTCTATGGTTTAGGTTCTAGGGTCTAGGGTCTAGGGTTTAGGGTTTAGGGTCTAGGGACTAGAATTTAGGGTCTAGGGTTTCGGGTTTAGGGTCTAGGGACTAGGGTTTAGGGTTTAAGGTTTAGGGTTTTGGCTTTCGAGTCTAGGGTTTAAGATTGAAGGTCTAGGGCTTAGGGTCTAGGGTCTAGGGGTTAGGGTTTAGGATTTAGGGTCTAGTGTTTAGTGTTTCAGGTTTAGGGTTTAGGGTTTAGTGTTCAGGTTTTAGGGTTTAGGGTTTAAAGTCAAGGGTTTAGGGTCTAGGGTCTAGGGTCTCAGGTTTAGGGTATATGGTTAGGGTTTGGGTTCTAGGATTTAGGGTTTAGGTTTTAGGGTTTATGGTTTAGGGATTAGGGTTTAGGCTTTAGGGTTTAGGGTTTAAGGCTTAGGGTTTATGGTTTAGGGTTTTGGGGTTTAGGGTCTAGGGTTTAGGGTTGAGGGTTGAGGGTTTAGGTTTCAGGGTTCAGGGTTTAGGGTTTTGGGTTTTGAATTTTGGGTTTAGGGTCTAGGGTTTAATGTCTACAGTCTCAGGTCTCGGGTTTAGGGTTTTGGGTTCATGGTTTAGATTTTCGGGTCTTGAGTTTAGGGTTTAGGGATTACGATTTAGGGTTTCCTGGTTGACGGTCTAGGGTTTTTGATTTAGGTTCTAGGGTTTAGGGTCTTAGACTTAGGGTTTAGGGTTTTAGGTTTAGGGTTTAGGGTTTAGAGTTTTGAATTTTGGGTTTAGGGTTTAGGGATTAGGGTTTAGGGTTTCGGGTCTAGGGTTCATTGTTTAGGGTCTAGGGTTTAGGGTGTAGGGTTTAGGGTCTATGGTTTAAGGTTTGGGGTTTGGGGTTTGGGGTTTAGGGTTTGGTGTTTATGGTTTAGGGTCTAGGAGCTAGGGATAAGGGTTCAAGGTTTAGGGCTTAGGGTATAAGGTTTAGGGTTTAGGGTTTCCGATCTAGGGTTTAAGGTTTAGGATTTAGGATTTAGTGTCAAGTCTTTAGGGTTCGGGTTTAGGATTTAGGGTTTAGTGTTTAGGTTTTAGGGTTTAGGATTTAGAGTTTAAGGTCTAGTGTTTAAGATTTAGGGTTTAGGGTCTATGGTCTAGGGTCTAGGGTCTTGGGTTTAGGGTCTAGGGTCTAGGGTTGAGGGTTTAGGGTTTAGGGTTTCATGTTTCAGATTTAGGGTTCAGCGTTAAGGTTTAAGGCTAAGGGTTGAGGTTTTAGGGTTTAGGCTCTAGGGTTTGGGGTCTAGGGTGTAGGTTTTAGGGTTTAGGGTTTAGCATTTAAGGTTTAGGGTTTAGGACATAGGGTTTAGAGGTTAGGGTCTAGGGTTTTGGGTTTAGGGTCTAGGGTTTAGGGTTTAATATTTAGGGTTTAGGGTCTAGGGTCTAGGGTTTTTGATTTAAGGTTTAGGGTTGACGGTTTAAGTTTTAGGGTTTAGGGTTTAGGGTTTAGCATTGAGTTTTGGGTTTTGGGTTTAGGTTTTAGGTTTTACGGTCTACGGTCTCGGATTTTGGGTTTTGGGTTTAGGGTTTTGGGTTTTGAGTTTAGGGTTTAGCGTTTAGGGGTTAGGGATTACAGTTTAGTGTTTCGTTGTTTAGGTTCTAGGGTTTTGGGTTTAGGGTCTAGGATTTAGGGTCTAGGGTTTAGGGTTTTGGGTTTCGGGTCTAGGGTTTAAGGTTTTGGGTTTAAGGTCTAGGGTTTAGGGTCTAGGGTATAGGGTTTAGTGTTTAGGATTTAGTGTTTAGGGTTTAGGGTTTAGGGTTTAATGTCTAGGGTTTAAGGTCTAGGGTTTAGGTTCTAGGGTCTAGGGTTTAGGGTTTAGGATATATGATTTAGGCTCTAGTGTTTAGTGTTTAAGGTTTAGGGTTTAGGGTCTAGGGTCTAGGGTTTATGGAGTAGGCTCTAGGGCTTAAGGTCTGGGGTTTAGGCTTTAGGGTCTAGGGTTTAGGGTTTAGGGTTTAGGATTTAGGATTTTGGGTTTTGGGTTTAGGGTTAATGGTTTAGGGTTTTAGGGTTTTGGGTCTAGGGTTTGGGGTCTAGGGTTTGGGATTTGGGTTTTGGGTTTAAGGTTAGGGTTTTGGGTTTACGGTTTACAGTTTTAGAGTTTAGGGTCTAGGGTTTAGGGTTTAGGCTCTAGGGTCAAGGGTCAAGGGTTTAGGGTCTAGTGTTTAGGCTCTAGGGTCTAGGGTATAGGGTTTAGGGTTTATTGTTTCATGGTTTAAGGTTAGGGATAGGATTTAGGATTTAGGGTTTTAGGGTTTTAGGGTTTAAGGTTTAAGGATTAAGGTTTAGGGTTTAGGGTCTAAGGTTTAGGGTTTAGGGTTTGGGGTATAAGGTTATGTGTTTATGGTTTAGGGTCTAAGGACTAGGGTATAGGGTCTAAGGTTTAGGGTTTAGGGTTTAGGATATATGGTCTAGGGTTTAGGGTTTAGGGTTTTTGATTTAGGGTTTAGGGTTGAGGGTTTATGTTTTAGGGTTTAGGATTTAGGATTTAGGGTTTAGGGTATAGGGTTTAGGTTTTAGGATTTTGGGTCTAGGGTTTAGGTCTTGGGTTTAGGGTTGAGGGTTTAAGATTTAGTGTTTTGATTTTAGGGTTTAGAGTTTACGGTTTACGGTTATGGGTTTTGGGTTTAGGGGTTTGGGTTTAGGGTTTTAGGGTTTAGGGTCTAGGGTTTAGGGTCTAGTGTTTAGTGTTTAGGGTTTAGGGTTTCGGGTTTAGGATTTAAGATTTAGGGTTTAAGGTTTAGGGTTTAGGGTTTAAGGTTTAGGGTTTAGAATTTAGGGTTTTGGGTTTTGGGTTTTGGGTTTAAGGTTTAGGGATTACGGTTTAGGGGTTATGGGTCTAAGGTCTAGGGTCTAGGGTCTAGGGACTGGGGTCTAGGGTCTGAGGTCTAGGGTTTAGGGTTTAGGGTCTAGAATTTAGGGTTTAGTATTTAGTGTTTTAGGTTTAGGCTTTAGGGTTTACAGTTCATAGTTTACAGTTTTGGGTTTAGGGTTTAGGGTTTATAGGTTTAGGGTCTAGGGTCTAGGGTTTAGGCTATAGGGTTTAGGGTTTAGGGTTTAGGATTTAGGGTTTAGAGTTTAGGGTTTTGGTTTAGGGTTTAGGGTTTAGAGTTTCGGGTTTTGGGTTTTGGGTTTAGGGTTTTGGGATTTCGGGTTTAGGGTCTAGGGTTTAAGGTTTAGGCGCTAAGCTCTAGGGTCTATGGTCTAGCGTTAAGGGTAAAAGGTTTAGGCTCTGGGTCTAGGGTTTAGGGTTTTATGGTTTAAGGTTAGGGTTAGGATTTAGCGTTTAGGGTTTAGGGTTTTAGCGTTTAAGGTTTAGTGATTAGGGTATAGGGTCTAGGGTTTAGGGTTTAGGGTTGAGGTTTAGGGCTTAGGGCTTAGGGTTGAGGGTTTCAGGACTAGGGTTTAGGGTTTAGGATTTATGGTCTAGTGTTTAGGGTCTAGGGTTTAGGGTGTAAGGTTTAGGGTTTCGGGTTTTGGGTCTAAGGTTTAGGATTGAGGGTCTAGTGTTTAGGTTTTCGTGTTTTGGGTTTTGGGTTTCGGGTTTAGGGTTTTTGGTTTTGGCTTTAGGGTTTAGGATTTAGGGTTTTAGGGTTTAGGGTCTACGATTTAGGGTTTAGGCTCTAGGGTCTAGGGTCTAGGGATTATGGTTTAGGGTTTAGGATTTAGGGTTTTAGGTTTAGGGTTTAGGGTTTAGAGTTTAGGGTTTTGGGTTTAGGGTTTAGTGTTTCGAGATTAGGGTTTAGGGTTTCTGGGCTTAGGGTCCAGGGTTCAGGGTTTAAGGTCTTGGGTTTAGGGTTTATGGTTTGGGGTTTGGGGTTTACAGTTTAGGGTTTAGAGTTTTCGGTTTGGGTTTAGGGATTTAGGGTTTAGGCTCTAGGGTTTAGGCTCTAGGGTGTAGGGTGTAGGGTTTTATGGCTTATGGTTAGGGTTAGGGATTAGGGTTTAGGGTTTTAGGGTTTATGTTTTTGGTATTAGGGTTTAGGATCTAGGGTGTAGGGTTTAGGGTCTAAGGTCTAGGGTTTAGGATCTGAGGTCTAGTGTTGAAGGTTTTATGGTTTAAGGTTACGGTTAGGATATAGGGATTTGTGTTTTGGGATTTAGGGATTAAGGTTCAGGGGTTAGGGTTTAGGGTTTAGGGTTAGGGTTTAAGGTTTAAGGGTCTAGGGTTTAGGGTTTAGGGTTTAGGGTTTAGGGTTTAGGGTTTAGGGTTACGGGCCTAGGGTTTAGGGTTTAGGGTTTAGGATTTAAGGTCTAGGGATTAGGGTCTAGGGTTTAGGGTCTATGGTCTAGCGTTTAGGGTTTAGTATTTAGGGTCTAGTGTTTCCGGTTAAGGGTTTAGGGTTTAGTGTTTAGGTTTTAGGGTTTAGTGTTTAGAATTTAAGGTCTATGGTTTAATGTCTAGGGTCTAGGGTATAGGGTTTAGGGTTTAGGGTTTAGTGTTTAGGGTCTAAGGTTTTGGTTTTAGGGTATAGGGTTTAAGGTTTAGGATTTAGGGTTCAGCATTAGGGTTTAGGGCTTAGGGATTACGGTTTAGGATTTAGGGTTTAGGGTCAAGGGTTTAGGGGCTAAGGTTTAGGGTTTAGGGTTTAGGGTTTTTGGGGTTTAGGGTCTAGGGTTTAGGGTTTTGGGTTTTGGGTTTTGATTTTGGGTTTAGGGTCTACAGTCTCGGGTCTAGGGTTTGGAGTTTAGTGTTTAAATTTTTGGGTTTAGTGTTTTGAGTTTAGGGTTTAGGGATTACGGGTTAGGGTTTCCTTGTTTAGGGTATAGGGTTTTGGATTTAGGTTCCCGTGTTTAAGGTCTAGGGTTTAGGGTTAAGGGTTTAGGGTTCTAGGGTTTTGGGTTTAGGGTTTCGAGTTTTGGGTTTTGGGTTTTGGGTTTAGCATTTAGGGTTTAGGGTTTCCGGGGTTAAGGTCTAGGGTTCATGGTTTAGGGTCTAGGGTTTAGGGATTAAGGTTTAGCGTTTAGATTTTAGGGTTTCGGGTTTAGGGTTTAAGGCTTAAGGATTAGCGTTTAGATTTCAGGGTTTAAGGTTTATTGTTTAGAGTTTTGGGTTTACTATTCTGGGTTTTGGATTTAGGGTTTGGAGTTTATGGTTTTAGGGTTTAGGGTCTAGGGTCTAGGGTCTAGGGTTTAGCGTTTAGGATTTAGGGTTTCAGGTTTAGGGTTTACGGTTTAGGATTTAGGGTTTAGAGTTTTGGATTTTGGGTTTACGGTTTAGGGATTAGGGTTTAGGGTTTCGGGTTTAGGGTTTTAGGTTAAGGGTTTAGGAATTTATGGTTTTTGGTCTACGGTTTAGCATTTAGGGTTTAGGGTTTTGGGTTTAGGGTTTAGGGATTAGGGTTTAGGGTCTAGTGTTCATGGTTTAGGGTCTAGGGTTTAGGGTATGGGGTTTGGGGTTTAGGTATTAGTGGTTATGGTTTAGGATCTAGGGACTGGGGTTTAGGGTCTAAGATTTAGGGCTTTGGGTTTAGGTTTTCCGGTCTAGGGTTTAGGGTTTAGATTTTACGATCTAGGCTTTATGGTCTATGGTTTAGGGTTTACGGTCTAGGGTTTAGTGTTTATGGTCTAGGGTTTAGGGTCTAGGGTTTAGGTTCTAGGGGCTAGGGATTAAGGTTTAGGATTTAGGGTATAGTGTTTAGGGTTTCAGGTTTAGGGTTTAGGGTTTATGGTTTAGCGTTTAGATTTTAGCTTTTAAGGTTTAGGGTTTAGGGTTTAGGGTTTACGGCTCCGGGTTTTGGGTTTAGGATTTGGGGTTTAGGCTTTTAGGGTTTAGGGTTTCAGGTTTAGGGTTTACAGTTTTCAATTTACGGTTTAGGGTTTAGAGTTTTGGATTTTGGGTTTAGGGTTTAGGGTCTGGGGTTCATAGTTTAGGGTCTAGGGTTTAGGGTCCAGGGTTTAGTGTTTAGAGTTTAGGGTTTAGGGTTTAGGGTTTAGGGTCTAGGGTTTAGGGTTTAGGGTTTAGGCTCTAGGCTCTAGGGTCTAAGGTCTAGGGTTTTCGCTCTGAGGTATAGAGTTTAGGGTTTTATGGTTTAAGGTTAGGGTTAGTATTTAGGGGTTAGGGTCTAGGGTTTTAGGGTTTAAGGTTTATGGATTAGGGTTTAGGTTCTAGGGTCTAGGGTTTAGGGTTTAGAGTTGATGGTTTAGGATCTAGGGTTTGCGGTTTGTGGCTCAGGGTGTATCGTTTAGGATTTTAGGTCTAGGGAGTAGGGTTTAGGGCTTTTCTTTGAGGGATTAAGGTTTAGTGTTTAGCGTTTCGGGTTTAAGGTTTCGAGTTTAAGGTTTATGGTTTGGGGTTTAGGGTCTAGGGTTTCGAATTTAGCGATCTAGGGTTTAAGGCTTAGGGTTGAACGTTTTGGGTGTCGAGTTTAGGCTCTAGAGTCTATGGTTTAGGGTTTTATGATTTTAGTTTAGGGTTAGGATTAAAGGTTTAGGGTTTCAGGTTTTAAGGTTTAGGGATTAGGGTTTAGGGTATAGCGTTTAGCATTTAGGGTTTAAGGTTTAGGGTCTAGGGTTTGGGGTTTTGGGTTTTGGGTCCAAGGAGTAGGGTTTACAGTCTAGGGTTTAGGGCTTAGGGTTGAGGGTTTTGGTTGTCGGGTCTAGTGTTTAGGGTTGAGGGTTTAGGGTTTAAGGTCTAGGGTTTAGGTTCTAGAGTTTAGGATCTAGGGTCTAGGGTATAGGGTTTAGGATTTAGGGTCTAGTGTTTAGTCTTTCGGATTTAGGGTTTAGGGATTAGCATTTAGTGTTTAGGTTTTAGGGTTTAGGTCTAGGGTTTGGGGTTTAGGGCTTAGGGTTTAGGGTTTAGGATTTATGGTATAGGATTTATGGTCTAGGGTTTAGAATTAAGGGTCTAGGGTTTAGGGTTTAGAATTTATGGTCTAGGGCTTGGGGTCTAGGGTTTAGGATCTTGGGTCTAGGGTTTAGGGTTCAGGATTTAGGGTCTAGTGTGTAGGATTTTGGGTTTAGGCTTTGGGGTTTAGTGTTTAGGGTTTAGTATTTAAGGTTTAGGGTTGTGGGTTTAGGATTTAGGGTTTAAGAGTTTACAATCTTCGGTTTAGGGTTTAGGCTCTAGGATCTGGGATATAGGGTCTAGGGTTTACGGTTTACGATTTAAGGTTTTAGGATTAGGGTTTAGAGTGTAGGGTTTTGGGTTTAGGGATTAGGGTTTAGGATTTCTAGGTTTAGGGTCTAGGATTCAGCTTTTCGAGTTTAGCGTTTAGGTTTTAGGGTTTAGGGTTTATGTTCTAGGGTTTAGCGTTTAGGGTTTAGGGTCTATGGTCTAGGGTTTAGGATCTAGGGTCTAGTCTTTAGGGTTTAGGATTTAGGATCTAGGGATTACAGTTTAGGGTTTAGAGTTTAGGGTCTAGGGTTGAAGGTTTAGGATTTAGGGTTCAACGTTAGGGTTTAGGGCTTAGAGTTTAGGCTTTTGGTTTTAGGGTTTAGGGTGTAGGGTTTAGGGCCTAGGGTCTTGGGTTTACGTTTTAAGGTTAGGGTTTTTGGGTTTCGCGTTTAGGATTTAGGGTCTCGGATCTAGGATTTATGGTTTAGGACTTAGGGTTTAGGGTTTAGGGTCTAAAATTTAGGGTTTAGGGTTTAGGGTTTATGATTTATGGTCAAAGGTTTAGGGTTTAGGGTCGAGGGTTGAGAGCTTAGGGTTTAGGGCTTACGGTTTAGGGGTTAGGATCTAGGGTCTAGGGTTTAGTGTTTAGGGTTTAGAGTCTTGGGTTTAGGGTTTAGGGTTTAGCGTGTGCACTCCATGGTGATGCACTAGATTTGACAAACTTCCTACTTAAAAGATCTTCTATTTGTGTCTTTAGTTCACCTAACTCGGGAGCAGACACTCTATAGGGCATTATAGAGATCGGTCCCGTCCCGATGATGAAATCTATAAAGAATTGAACTTCTCTATTAGGAGGGAGACTAATTATCTCATCTAGAAAGACATCAGAGAAATCTACAACAACAGGGATTTTGCTAAGCTTATGCTGGATTTCTACTTCAAAGAAACAGAGAAAACTTACTCTTTCAATCTTCTCCTCATTTCACTTACTGACATTTTTTGGTATCTATAAAAGTCACAAAGTTTTCAAAACAATATAGGACTATCTGATTTTTAGACAACCAGTTTATTGCTCAGATTACATCAAAACCTGATAAAGTGCACATTAAAGGATCTATTCTTCATAACTATTAGGTAGTGTAGACATATTAAAGAAATAACAATGCCCTGTCTAGTAGGGATTTGAAAAGACAAATCTAATGGAAGAGTGATCAATTGCAATATACTTCCTCCATGGGTTTTCCCACAATGTGAACAGAGGTTATGCGCGACATTGTTATCATAGGTTTCTTACCTCTAACATTATTGCCCTTGAAGGAGTTCATTAGCCTCTTTTGTTGGAGTAAATTCTCTGTTTTACTTCCTTTGCTCTTTCTATATTACTAGGAACTACTCGACACTTGTTAACTAGAGCCGCATTGGTCATATTCTCAAAAGGGGAATACAACTTTCCACGTGGTGGGGTTTAGTGCCAATCCCAGATGTGTACCCTTCAAAGCTTCATTCGGGCGATACTTCAACCTAGAAGAGAATTTAGACAACTCCACAAATTTGGCTAAGAATTCATCAAATGGCATACTACCCTATTTCAACTATGTGAACTCAATGTCCTTCTCGTTCCTCACATCTTCTGGATTATAGTTCACCAGAAGAGCGATTTTAAAGGAATCCCAAGTGAGTGGAATACCCTGATCCTTAATTAGTTGACGAGTTCCCTTCAACCAATTCTCATCGTCTCCGACTAACATGTGAGTGGCGAACTCAGCCTTCTGAGCATCAGCACTCTCTAATACCTTAAACAGTTCTTTCAACTTTTTCAACCACTCATTTGCGAATGCTAGGTTAGACTCTCCCTTAAAGGTAGGTGTTGATTTCTGAAATTCAACATACCCTCAATTACTATCACGTCCCTCTAATCGAACTTGAGGTACAATGTCTCCTTCTCGGATGTGATGCAATGTTTGGGGAGTAGCAATGACTTGTCCATTCATGGCCTCTGCCATTTCCCGCTAGGTTTGCATCATCCCACCGAGGTTTACCTCAACTCTTTCATCACTTCCAACATTTCCATTATGGTGAGGCATACTTCAATCTATGAAACAAATAGGATTGACTTTTCGTTAACAGTTCTATTCAAAAAGTTAGTATGACTCAAATAGAAATATGAACTACCTAAACCTAAACTCCCTTTCCTCTAGTCAGACTTGAATATAAGCTAGTACTATTGCCAATCCTTTGCTAACTATCCTGATTCACGTCTTCCTATGAAGAAATCTACCTCCTATATACCTAGTTCGGACTATTCTACCTAGTTCTAACAAAGGTACTGTTTGCTCTGCTACCAAATCTGTAACACCCCAATTCCCTACGTCCAGTTTAGTATATAGTTGTTATGAATTAATGTGTTACTAGCCTTTCTTAACCGAGTTCATTTAAAAATTTCACAAAGTTGATTGATTAAGTGGAGTTGGTTTGGGTTGCTACTTTCGGGTATCTCTCTCGTCTCTCTCAGCGGAAGCATTAAATTAAAAACAAACACAAGTATTGTCATTACATATCCTTCTATTTACTATAAACATATATGTGTTCACATACCATCCATCATCAAAGCTAGAGTCCAATTAAGGGAGAAGATCTAAGGATAGCAAGCATCTTAAGATATTAGCCCTCAACTTACTAGTGGATAAAGACTCTAGTCTTTACTTACATACCATTCATATTCTTGCCAAAATTATGTCCTCCATCCCTTCCTATACATATTAATTACTAGGATTTTATAACCTTTCCAAACAGATACTAAAGGACAAAGTCAAGGGAATGGGGATTCCAAAAACAAAAGAAAGCATGTACTATATGATCATGTTCCTTGAGAAGGCGTCAGATAAGTCACTACATGTACAATCACATCGTTAATCAGTACAAACCAGCCCAGTACTGGTTCATGCCTCCATTCCAGCTTGGCCTCCAATGTGACTAAGTACCTAGGCATCTGATACACACCAACGTAATCGTGAGATTTATAATCTCAGTAATCATGGCAACCTGTTTTAAAAACCGCTAATGTGTACCATTGTATCATGATACAGAAAATCCCTGCATTTCCTCATACATTTTGTAACATTTAAAACATAGAGGCAATATCATTCATTAGTATGGTATGGAATAGTATCATTCTTACCTTTGCAAAACATCATAAACCAGAGTAATATGAATATACATAAGACGTTTCATCATATCATCATAATTCATAATTCTAAGGGTATTGAAATAACAAACATAATAAACATGTGGGCATCTAGCCCTAATTTCTATAAAACATATGAGCATCGGGAGTGTCACAACGCGAACACTCGCACACATCCATATATACATCATCATTGTAGGACCCTTTGCGTCTTTCCCGAAGGATCAACAATTCGTCCCTCAAAATATTTACATCATCGTTAGAGAACCATTTGCGTCTTTCCCAAAGGATAAACAATTTACCTCCCTTAAACATTTACATATGCCGAGGATTCATGATGTTGCCCCGGAGGATCAACAGTTCAATTCCTTGAACACATACATTCATAGGATTCATTGCTTCTTCCCCTAAGAATAAACATATTGCATGCATTATGTCTTTCCCTGTGAATCAACAAATTATATGCATAGCATGTTTCCTTAAGAGTGAACAATTCATCTCCGTGATATGCTATTCACATATACATATATTAGAAAGAATTGGTCCGAATTATGGTTCGCCCAATTTTAAGCATGTCGCTCTTGAATGGCCATATAGGGCATACTAGCTTAAAATTCGGTAACAAACACGGTGTTTTTGCACAATTATATTCTTAATCGAGTGGATGTTTTACCATCCCAAATAACGGCACAATTGTGGAAATCCCAACGGCCGTCACATACTGACATTTGGTCGATCAATCATGGACCCATTCTTTACCGATACATGTACATTGAATACATAGCTCTCTTTTGTTTCTTTTCATGCTATTCCCCTTGATTCATATTTTAAATTACTTTATAATCTTTGAGCATCATGTTTGAGAATGAAATTAGGTGTTTCAAACATCATTTAATGTGATTAAGTTCACTATGCAACACAAGGGTCAATCAGCTGGCTGTTTGGGACCATTAGTCGGCTGATTGGCCGTTGTTTTTAAAGAAATAAAAATTTTCAAATGTACATCAGCCGGCTGTTAGGACCAATCAGTCGAATGATAGATCCCTGTAAAGCTTTTTTCATCCACAATAAAAGCATGACAGCCGGCTGTTCTTAAGACATCTGCAGGCTGTTCCAATTTTGGAAATATCTGGGTAAAACATGAACATTTCTGGGCAATAATATGAACATTTATGGGAAATATAAACCCATCAGCCGGCTGTTCTTAGCTATCAGCCGGCTGTTCTAGCCTTCAGCCTGCTGATGTGGGGCGAAAATGTTTTTAAAAACTTCATTTTGCCCAGATTAAAGCCCCACACTTGAAAATCAAAAGAGTTTTATTCATGGAACTTAATCCGTTTCATTTTTAGAACAAAACCCATGAAATATTCAGCTCAAAACATGTATTCTCATGCTCAAATTTTGTTATGAAAATACACCAAAACCCATAACCAAACCAATGGTAAATTTCTTATTTTCTAGCCTCCAACCATACATGCAACATCATCTAAGCATCCATTCAAGTTCTAAAAACTCCGAAATGCAAGTTTTAACTCTCTCTTACTTTCTAAAGTTTCAAATTTGAATTTTGGCCATTTCGCTTCAAAATTTCATTTCTAAAAATGAGAGTTTGGAAGTGATGGTTACCTTGTTTTTGTGCTTAGATTACGTTAAAAGATGTGTAGATGCCTTTCTACGGATTTTCCTAGCTCCAATCATGTCCTCTTAGCTCAAATCTTCATTGTTCTACCTTAAGGTTTCTTCTCCTTCTCTCTCTCTAAAACTAAAGAATGACCGATTCTGAACCTTCTTGTGCATATAAGGCAGAATTTAGGGTCTTAGAGAGAAAATCACATTTCTCACCCTAAACCGTAACCTTCCATTCATATAAGTCCCTCACTCTTCTAATCTTTTCTTTCCTTTCATTGTAGTCCTTATTACATTAGCTTCTCCAAACTAATGCAACTACATGCTTTCTAAGTGCATCGAACAATGTCAAAAACAAGAAATTAGTTAGAGTTAATTCATAAATGATCATTCTACTAACTGAAAAAAAAGCGGATATTACACATTAAGTATGTTTTTCACATTTTTTTTCATACAAGTTGACTGTTGTAACATACCAGTCGACTGGTTTATCTCTGTTGCGATTCTGGACACGAAAGTCAGGACTGGTTTGGGCTGGCAGTCGACTGGTATGTTCTTGGGATGAATTCTGGGCAGAAAAGAACATGGAAGTCTACTGGTTTGGGCTGGCAGTCGACTGACACGTTAATTTATGGGTTTTTAAAGCATCTTTTCTCCAAAATTCAACCAAGAATCCAACCATTCAAGTCATGGAAGTTTTATAAACTTGTTTTCTATCATTAACACATTAAAACTCATGAAAATCTAGCCCCGAAACATGGTTAAACAAACATAAATCTGAACTTCAAGCTAAAACCCATACCCATTTTATTACCCTTCTAAATTATCTAATTTCCAGCTTAAATCCAAGCATGCATTCATCATCTACATCCATTTTAAGTTCGAAAATCATATGGAAGCAGTTATAAACCTCTCAAATGGCTTATAAATCCTAAACTCATTTTTGGGCCATTTCTTGAAAACCAAACTTAAAAACTAGAGAGGTTGGTAGCTTCATTACCTTAATCTGAAGATTAATCTTTGTTTAGTTGGTGCTTAGCTGACTTCTTACGGTTTAATCCTTGCTGAAAATTGGATTCCCCACCTTGAACTCAACCTTGGTGCTCATCCTTCTGTTTAGCACTCTCTCACTCTAAGCTTAGTGGAAAATTGTGGTGTGTTTTGGTGTTGCCACCATTGTGTGTTTGTGTAATGAGCTGCTGGCAAGGGATTCGGGAGAAATTAATTTCTCTACATCACCCACCAACTTTCTCTTCCACTTTAGTCACTTTATTTTTAGTCCCTTCTTACTCTTTTCTAAAATTAGTGCAAAATTCAACATGCTTTCTAAATGTAACAAACAATGTCGCACAATCACAAACACTTAGTTCTTCTAGCAAACATTTAACACATCACTTAGAAGGTTCGGATATTACAATTCGAACATTTAATCCACTCAAATTCTTAAATATAACGCGAAGCGATCGATTTGACTCACTTCTGCAACACCACGTTTGACTTGTACTTCTTGAATTCTTTTGTGATTCAATCTCAACTTTCCATTTAAAATACGTTTCGACATGAGATCATACACCTTCCATACGATCACGAGTCCCATTCAAGCATTAAATCCACTCGGATTACCAAATACAATGTAAAGTAATTGGTTTGACTCACTTGTGCAACAACACGTTTGACTTGTACTTCTTGAATTCTTTTGAGATTCAATTGCAATTTTCTGTTTAAAATATGTTTCGACATGACTTCAGACACTTTCCAAGCGATCATGAGTCCTATTTAAGATTTAAATCCACTCGGATTCCCAAATACAAAGCAAAGTGATCGGTTTGACTCACTTGTGCATTAACACTTTTGACTTGTACTACTTGAACTCTTTGGAGATTCAATTGGGATTTTTCGTTTAAAATATGTTTCGACATTACTTCACACTACTTCCATGCGATCACAGGTCCCATTCGAGAAATAAATCCACTCAAATTCCCAAATAGAATGCGAAGCGATTTGTTTGACTCACTTGTGCAACAATAGATTTGACTTGTGCTTATTGAATTTTTTTGAGATTCATTTGCGATTTTCGGATCAAAATCTGTTTCGACATGACTTAACACTTCTTCCATGCGATCAAGTCTCCCTTTCGAGCATTAAATCTGTTTCGATATGAGTCACTTGTGCAACAACACGTTTGACTTGTACATCTAGAAATCTTTTGAGATTCAATCGCATTTTTCGGTTCAAAATGTGTGTAGACATGATTTCGCACAACTTCCATGCGATCACGAGTCCCATTCGAGCATTAAATCGAATCGGAATCCAAAATACAATGCTTGGTTGGACTCATTTGTGCAACAACATGTTTGACTTGTGCTTCTTGAATTCTTTTGAGATCAATTGCAATTTTCGGTTCAAAATGTGTTTCCAAATGACTTCAAACTCCTTCTATGTGATCACAAGTCTTATTCGAGCATTAAATACACTCAGATTCTCAAACACAACGCGTAGCAATCGGTTTGACTTACTTGTGCAACAACACGTTTGACATGTACTTCTTGAATTATTCTGATATTCAATTGCGATTTTCCATTTAAAATGTGTTTAGACATCACTTTACACTCCCTCCATGAAATAATTAGTCCAATTTCAGCATTAAATCAACTCAGATTCCCAAATACAACGCAAAGCGATCGATTTGACTTACTTGTGCAACAACACGTTTGACTTGTGCTTCTTGAATTCTTTTGAGAAAAATCGCAATTTTTCGTTTAAAATACGTTTTGACTCCCACTCGACGTTTAAATCCAGTCGGATTTTCAAATTCAAAGCGAAGCGATCGGTTTGAATCACTTCTGCAACAACACGTTTGACTTGTACTTGTAGAAATATTTTGAGATTCACTCGCATTTTTCTGTTCAAAATGTGTTTATAAATGACTTGTACTTCTAGATATCTTTGGAGATTCAATCCCATTTTATGATTCAAAATGTATTTAGACATGACTTGACACACTTTCCATGCAATCACGAGACCCATTCGAGCATTAAATCCACCGGGAATCCAAAATACAACGCTTGGTTTGACTCATTAGTGCAGCAACACATTTGACTTGTGGTTCTTGAATTCTTCTGAGATCAATTGCGACTTTCGTTCCAAAAATTTCTTCCAGAGGACTTCCAACTCCTTCTATGCGATAACGAGTCTTATTCGAGCATTAAATACACTCAGATTCCCAAATACAACACGAAGCGATCGGTTTGACACACTTGTGCAACAACACATTTGACTTCTGCTTCTTGAATTCTTTAGGTCATCAATCGGGATTTTCTATTTAAAATGTGTTTAGACATCACTTCACACTCCTTCCATGAGATAATGAGTACAATTTAAGCATTAAATCCACTCTGATTCCCAAATACAACGCGAAGCGATTGGTTTGACTCACTTGTGTAACAACACGTTTCACTTGTGCTCTTGAATTCCTTTGGATCAATTGCGATTTTTCGTTCAAAATGTGTTTCCACATGTCTTCAAACTCCTTCGTTGCGATCACGAGTTTTATTCCAGCATTAAATCCACTCAAATTCCAAAATAGAACACGAAGCGATATGTTTGACTCACTTGAGCAACAACACGTTTGACTTGTGCTTCTTGATATCTTTTGAGATTCAATTGCAATTTTTGGTTCAAAATGTGATTCGACGTGACTTCACACTCCTTCCATGCGATCTAGTATCCCTTTCGAGCATTAAATCCCCTTGGATTCCCAAATACAATACTAAGCGATCGGTTTGAGTCACTTGCGCAACAACACGTTTGACTTGTACTTCTAGAAATCTTGAGATTCAATCGCATTTTTCGGTTCAAAGTGTGTTTAGACATTACTCGCCAGACCTTCCATGCTATCACGAGTCGTATTTGAGTGTTCAATCCACTCGGAATCGAAAATAAAACGGCAAGCGATCGGTTTGACTCTGATGCGCAACAACACGTTGACTTGTGCTTCTTGAATTCTTTTGAGATCAATTGTGATTTTTGCTTCAAAATGTGTTTCCTCGTGACTTCAAACTCCTTCTATGCGATCAAGAGTCATATTCAGGCATTAAATACACTCAGATTTCCATATAGAACGCGAAGGGATCAGTTTGACTGACTTGTGCATCAACACGTTCGACTTGTACTTCTTGAATTCTTCTGAGATTCAATCGCCATTTTCCATTTAAATTGTGTTTATACATGACTTCACACTTCTTCCATGTGATCACGAGTCCAATTTGAGCATTAAATGCACTCCGATTCCAAAATACAACGCAAAGCGGTCGGTTTGACTCACTTTTGCAACAACATGTTTGACTTGTACTTCTTGAATTCTTTTGAGACTCAGTTACGATTTTTTGTTTAAAATATGTTTCGACAAGACTTCATACTCCTTCCAAGCGATGACGAGTTCCATTTAAGATTTAAATCCACTCGGATTCCCAAATACAATGCAAAGTGATCGGTTTGACTCACTTTTGCAACAACACGTTTGACTTGTACTTGAACTCTTTGGAGATTCCAATGCGATTTTCCATTTAAAATATGTTTCGACATTACTTTACATACTTCCATGTTCACAAGTCCCATTCGAGAAATAAATCCACTCGAATTCCCAAATACAACGCGAACCGATTGGTTTGACTCACTTGTGAAACAATGCGTTTGACTTGTTCTTCTTGAATTCTTTTCAGATTCAATTGCAATTTTCGGTTCAAAATGTGTTCGACATGACTTTACACTTCTTCCATGCGATCAAGTCTCCCTTTTCGAGCATCAAATCCACTCGGATTCCCAAATACAACGCTAAGCGATCGATTTGAGTCACTTTTGCAACAACACGTTTGACTTTTACTTCTAGAAATCTTTTGCGATTCAATCCCATTATTCGGGTCAAAAATCTGTTTAGACATGAATTCACACACCTTCCATACGATCACGAGTCCCATTCGAACATTAAATCCACTGGGAATCCAAAATACAACGCTCGGTTTGACTCATTTGTGCAAAAACACGTTTGACTTGTGCTTCTTGAATTCTTCTGAGATCAATTGCGATTCTCGGTTCAAAAATTGTTTCCACATGACTTCAAACTCCTTCTATGTGATCGCGAGTTTTATTCGAGCATTAAATACACTCAGATGGCTAAATACAACGCGAAGCGATCGATTTGAATCATTTGTTCAACAACATATTTGACTTGTACTTCTTGAATTCTTTTCATCATCAATTGGGATTTTCTGTTTGAAATTTGTTTAGACATCACTTCACACTCCTTCCATGCGATCATGAGTACAATTAGAGCATTAAATCCACTCAAATTCCCAAATACATCCGGAAGCGATTGGTTTGACTGTCTTGTGTAACAACAGGTTTGACTTGTGCTTCTTGAATTCTCTTGGATCAATTGGGATTATCGATTCAAAATGTGTTTCCAAATATTTTTAAACTCCTTCTTTGCGATCACGAACTTTATTTCAGCATTAAATCCACTCAAATTCTTAAATACAGCGCGAAGCGATCAGTTTCACTCCCTTGTGCAACAACACGTTTAACATGTGCTTGTTGAATTCTTTTGAGATTCAGTTGTGATTATCGATTCAAAATGTGTTTCCACATGTCATCAAACTCCTTCTTTGCGATCACGAGTTTTATTCCAGCATTATATCCACTCAAATTCCCAAATACAACGCGAAGCAATCGGTTTGACTCACTTGTGCAACAACACGTTTGACTTGTGCTTCATGAATTCTTTTGAGATTCAATTGCGATTTTCGGATAAAAATGTGATTCAACCTGACTTTACACTCCTTCCATGCGATCTAGTCTCCCTTTCGAGCATTAAATCCACTTGGATTCCCAAATACAATACTAAGCGATCGGTTTGAGTCACTTGGGCAACAACATGTTTGACTAGTACTTCTAGAAATCTTTTGAGATGCAATCTCATTTTTCGGTTCAAAATGTGTTTGGACATCACTTGCCAGACCTTCCGTGTTTTCAAGGATCCTATTTGAGCATTAAATCCACTCGGAATCAAAAACAAAACACCAAGCGATCGGTTTGACTCTGATGTGCAACAACACGTTGACTTATTCTTCTTGAATTCTTTTGAAATCAATTGCGATTTTAAATTCAAAATGTGTTTCCACATGACATCAAACTCCTTCTATGCAATCACGATTCATATTCCAGCATCAAAGACATTAGATTCACATAAAGAACACGAAGGGATCAGTTTGTCTGACTTGTGCATCAAGACGTCTGACTTGTACTTCTTGAATTCTTTTGGATCAATTGTGATTATCAGTTAGAAATGTGTTTCCACATATCTTCAAACTCCTTTTTTGCGATCATGAGTTTTATTCCTACATTAAATCCACTCAAATTCCCAAATACAACGCGAAGCGATCCATTTGACTCGCTTGTGCAACAACACGTTTGACTTGTGCTTCTTGAAATTTTTTGAGATTCAATTGCGATTTTTGGTTCAAAATGTGATTCGACATGTCTTCACACTCCTTCTAGGCGATCTAGTCTTCCTGTCGAGCATTAAATACACTTGGATTACAAATACATTGCGAAGCGATCGGTTTGAGTCACTTGGGTAACAACATAATTGACTTGTACTTCTAGAAATCTTTTGCGATTCAATCGCATTTTTCGGTCCAAAATGTGTTTAGACATCACTTGACACACCTTCCATGCGATCACGAGTCCAATTCGAGCATTAAATCCACTCGAAATCCAAAATAAAACGGCAAGCGATCTGTTTGACTCAGTTGTGAAACAACTCGTTTGACTTGTGCTTCTTGAATTTTTTGAGATGAATTGCAATTTTCTGTTCAAAATGTGTTTCCACATGACTTCAAACTCCTTCTATACGATCACGAGTCATATTCTACCATTAAATACACTCAGATTCCCATATAGAAGTTGAAGCGATTGGTTTGACTCACTTGTGCATAAACATGTTTAACATGTACTTCTTGAATTCATTTGAGATTCAATCGGGATTTTCCATTTAAACGGTGTTTAGACATGCTTGACACTCCTTCCATGCGATCAGGAATCCAATTTGAGCTTTAAATCCACTCAGATTCCCAAATACAACGCAAAGCAATTCATTTAACTCACTTGTGCAACAACACGTTTGAGTTGTACTTGTTAAATTCTTTTGAGATTCAATTACGATTTGCTATTTAAAATATGTTTCGACATGACTTCAGACTCCTTCCATGCGATCATGAGTCCCATTTATGATTTAAATCCACTTGGATTCCCAAATACAATGCAAAGTGATTGAGTTGACTCACTTGTGCAACAACACTTTTGACTTGTACTTTTTGAACTGTCTCCAGATTCAATTGTGATTTTTCGTTTAAAATATGTTTCGAATTTACTGTAATACCCCAGAAAATTTCGAGGATTAAAGAATGATTTACTTAAAAATTTCGAGGACTGAAGAATGATTTATTTTGGGGTTAGGAATTTAAAACTTTAAAAACAATATAGAAAAAAATATGAAAGTTAAAAGAAATCGGATATGAATTTTCTTTTCGAAGATTGTAATACCCGAGAAATCTTTTCAAGGTTTAAAATAAAATAAAAGGGAAAGAAAAGATGTAGAAAATAATTTTTGAGATTTAATTCGGGACCTAAGAAATTTGAAACCTGAAATAAATAGAGAAAATGAGTAAATTAAAAAAATACATATTAGTTATTATGTATTTAATTATTAATTAATTAATTTTTAATTATATTTATTTATTCATTTATTATTTGTTTATATAATTATTATAATTATATTAACAATTTTTTTAAAAAAAAATGGGGTGCCCATGGACTTAGAAACAAAAGAAAGTAAATGAATGAAAAGAGAAAAAAAGGAAAAAAAGAAAGAAATAAAAAGAGAGAGAGGAGTGACTTGGGCATGAGAAAGGAAAGAAAGAAGAGAGGAAGAAGAGAGAGAGAAGGGAGGACGAGAAGAGAGGGAGAGAGGGAGGAGGAGGAACCGCCGGAGAAGAGCTAGCCGACGCCGGGAAAAGTTATCGGAGCTCGGTTACACCATCTTCCACACCTCCCACCAATCGAATCAAGGATGGTAACCCCAATTTCATTCGAAACCCTCAATTTCTCCATTTTTAGGGATTTCTTCGATTCACCTTCGATTGAGTTGATTAGAGGGTAGATTGAGACCTAGAAAGTGTTCTTGAACACTTAGTTGGGGTAGGAATCAAGATTATATTCTTGGATTTGCCCAAATTCGAATTTGGAAGGATTTGGGGTTGAAATTATAATTATTTCCAAATTCGGGAAAATTTTTTATAATTAGGACTGAGCTTGGATTGGTATTATTAAACTTATATGGTTGGAAGAGGAGCTGAACAAGACCCGTGAAGAGCTGGGCCGAGGTTACTAAGGCCGAAACTTGGCATTAACATGTTGTGTCCCTGCTCAGTTTGCCCAATTATGCCTTAAAGGTGATGTTGAGAGTCCTAAACTTCTTCTTTTGAATCTTAAACACCCTAGAATAATTCAAAATATGCTATCAAGCATCAAGAATTATTTTAGGTACCTTCTTGTTTCTCAAGGATGGAAACTTGCGGAATAATGAAGTCCAAGTTCTAAAATGGTAATTTTATTCCTTCATAATTATTAGGAAGCCCTAAGTAGGATGAATTGGAGGTATATTGAGGTTTAGAAACTAGATTTCTAGAACCCAAGTAGGAATACAAGTTGAAACAAAATGTTTAGACCTTCCTAAAAATTAGGATTCCTTCCAACTAAGCTAGATAAGCTTGGTTAGATGCAAATTAAATACAAGTTAGATAGAGGTCTAATACTCATATCCAAGTATGTGAAACACTCAAGTAGAGTGTTATATGCAAGTAAGTCAAATGTTCGAGGAAGGATACGCATAAGTCGGGATAGAGAAGTCCGATAAGACCAAGAGCTTGACTCTGTGGCAACCAGGGACTACACGTGAGAGTAATGGAGAGATAAATAACAAGTTAAGCTAAGTACTAACCTTAATGAAGTAAATGTTGTTCTTATAGGAACAACGGCACACGATTGAGTGCAACAAGATCTCTGAGAAGACTAAAGTTACAGGAGATGATTGCATGGTAGGTTGGCCAAGGTGAGGGTTCTTCCATCTCTGCTCCTAGGGTTGTATGCTTATGTGGATTACATGAGTATGTATATTCTCTGCTTGTCTGGTATGAGTTAGCTAGAGGTATAGAATGTTAAAGGAATAAAGGAACTAGAAAATAGGTTGTGGAAAGTAGCTTAGATAGGAAGAAAAAGGAGTAGAGAGTAATTGTTTTCTATGATTGGTGTGTTACAAATCCAACTCATACACTCCGGAGGCATGATAAGTATTTTATTAAAACTTTTCCATGACGGTGGCAAGAGTCCCTGTACGGAAGGACCAAACTTTAATTTTGAAAAATCGTCACGACGGTGACTTAAATTATAATCATGTAAGGGGAGTTATTGGTGGGTTTCGGATTTGATTATGCTAGCAATGTGAGACATCGACTAGAACAACGTCAGATGGCACTTCAAACCACAGTTTTATAATCACCAAGACGATGGTCATTGCCCTATCCTGGCAACAGGGTTAGAAAGGTTTTATATTGCTATGACGATAGCTTGAGGCTCAGACAGTGCATCTGGACGGGTATATGAGTTATATCTTGTTAAGGATACTTGTCCATATTAACAAGGAAAAGAATTGTTGATCATTCGGGAAAGATACAAAGAATCCTATTAATATGTGAGACTAAGGTAAGGAGACAGGGAGGAACCTATGGGTGAACCGTGAGCCTAACCTAGTAAAAGAGAGATCATCCTATGGAGTTGGTCCAGGGTGTGTCAATGGCCATGCTTCGAGACGTCGTGCCGTGCCCGCCATGTGGCCTGGTTGGGTAATGGACGAGTGGACTCAAGCTATTTCCCCGCAGCAAGGGGTCAGGCCGTGCCACGTGGTGGCTACGTATCAGTTGTTTGATAGATAGAAGTTGATTGTGTTTGATTTATCGAATTTTCATAAGGTGACTAGTACCCAAGTGAATGTGTTAAGTATTGTTTCATTAACAGAATTGTCACGAGGTGACCAATACCCAAGTGAACGGGTTAAGTATGGTTTGCCACGTGGTGGCCAGTAACCCGAGTGCACGGGTTCGAAGTGGGAAAGCCACATAGTGGCTAGTAGATACTCCAGAGTTGGGGAGATTAAGTAGATGCATGTTTAGCATCTGTGTGTATAAACAAATTATCTTTGTTTGCATATAATTGTTGATTGTGCAGCGTAGTGGTAATGTACAAGATTACGTCACCACACGTCTTGTTTGATTCAGACATGCTGAAACGTGAGAAGATCGGTAGGTAAAAGCTGGCACTATATGTTACATGTTTAATTGCTGATTGATGGCCTGGAATAAACTGCTTCATGTTTACAGTTATTGCATGCATGTGAGTGTTCGGGTGAAATTTCTGTTGTTGTGTGATCACCAAGAATGTATGCTAACAATAGTAACAGTTGTTTTTGCATGTGGTTGTGTATGACTCCCACACCTAGCGCTATGGTACCCACCTTGCGCCGGGGATGGGAGAATCATCACTGAGTCGCGTGGTTAAGACTCACACCTCATTTTTACTACACAGAGACAGATTAAGTACAGGTCGAAGAAGTCTCGGTGGAACGAGGGACATGCAAGACTTTCCAAATCCCACAACTTGTTCATGTGGGTGAATAAATTGTAACTTTAATATAATTTACTTTATTATTGTATCATAAAGTAAAGGGTAGACGTACCCAATTATATTGTATTACTAAATCTAGAACTGTCAGCTTCACACACCTTAAAGATCAAGATTTATTTTCCTGCGATACAGGGAAAATTTGTTTTCAAAATATACATATATCTGTTGCATGTGAATAGGATAGGCAGCCTCTTCAGATGTGTAGCCAGTACACAGGTTATATATATTATGTGTGTTTTGCCTATATCTATATCCTGAAGCGGCACTGGCCGTGGATTTGCTTGCCTAGGATAGGCCACCATTTCGGTGTAGCCATGGTATTATACTGCATGTGGACGTATTTTCAATAATAGATATTCTGTAAATTAGGTGATAAGGCTTACAGGCACAAGGATATTCCCGATGTCTGTGTCGGTCACGGTCCTCTAAACGAAGGTCGTGACAAACTTGGTATCAGAGCCTGGTTTTTCTTTAAGGGTGTGAAGCTAACTAGTAGTCTCGAGTGTCAGTCGGGCTATCCATTACGAATCCGGAAGTAACGGTGGTTCCGACGGGCACTTCTGAGGCTGGTCAGGATGTTGACTCATAAATTCGTTCGAGTCATCGCTTTAGGCATAGAATTGGTATGTGAAATTCTATGCAAAGCGTATAACCTGTACAGTACACAAGTGCCTATGTGCATTAAGGCGTAAGATGGGGTGGTAGTGACCCCGAGAACTTTAGGACGCCATAATAGGGAAAGGAGACATCCATGGAGGATGCTACCTAGACACAGACACAATTGGTTGAATTGTAGGCAGGAATGCGCTACAATGTTTGATTGTTTTGCAGGTGTTAAATGAGATGATGCGTCTGCTCTATTAGCGGCGCATTTGCGCTATGGTATGAGCGTAAGTTTTTTTATTATATTATGTAATGCAAGTAGAATAGAAATATGCAGTGAATGGTAGTCTAGGCTAGGATTGGTTTGTAAAGCGAGAGAAAAGACACGCTTGGCGTGTAGAAAAGAAAGTAAGCCCATGGCGCGGTTGAAATCAAAATTTTACAGACAAGAATAAACGGGGCCATGGGGCATGAGACCGACAGGAAGATGACCACGTGAATGGGTCACGACTGTGCGGTATGCTATGGCTGAAGGAAGTGAGTTGTCCTTCCTAGAAAGTAAACAGAAAAGAGGTGGTGTATGCTACAGTATAGAATTAAAAGTCTACGGACTAGAAAAAAATTGGGATGCGGTATATGGAAGGGCAAAGTGGTCGAACCATATGCCGTAGAGATAGATGTTAAGAAGTAGAGGCATATTTAAACGTGTAGAGCGTGACCATGTGCCGAGCAGGAAGCAGAGTAAATGGTAAGGCACAGGAAAGGAGCCTAGTCCAACCCTGTGCTCGATCCATGAACTGCTAGTTCCTTAAGAAAACAAGGGGAAAAGAAGCGATTAAGCCCGACCAAACTCTCTTGGGTTGCTTAAGGAAGAGCATAAAGAATAGGATTTTGATCACATGAGAAATTTTTGTAAAAAAAAATCTTTTGGTCTTTCCGGATGACAGATTCTGAAAGACCCTCAAACTTTTCTTGAAAATACTAGGGATAACCATTGCAAGGCAAATTTTCATGAAAACTCTTTCTCAAGTTGTGTCATTCCAATTGGTTAAACCCTAACCATTTACGAAAACCTTAGGCGTCATTTTCTAAGAAATAAACTTGAATTAATTTTTAAAACCCCAGGGTGCCTAAGAAAACTAACTCACGTGACCAATACCCTACCAAACAATAGTTCTTTTACAGGTAAGCTGTATAAGGATGGTAGATGTAGTTGAGAAATCACTCGCTTGGAGTGATTAAAGTTAAGCAGACATCGTAAAGCACTAGAGAGTGCTAAAGTGCCAAGGGAGTATACAGGTAAACATAAGGGTTACCAGTTAAGGGAGTCATAGAGTGATTATAGACCCGAAAGCATTAGATCAGAGCAGGTCTAGAGGTGGAAATGGGCGTAGTCCTTCGGGTACTGTCCAGAGATAAGAAAATGAGTTCTATTGCGGTAGATAGCTCTCGAACGATATAACGTAAGAGATAAACCCCAAAGGGACTTGTGAGGCCCAAGAAGAGAGAAAGTAGACGGAGATAAGTATTCCCATAAGGGGGGAAGAGCAGAAGCCTATAGGATCCCATAGGATAAGAGTCAAGTGGGAGGTGGAGAACCAACTACTACCATAAGTGCATATATAGTACACAAATTGTAGTGGACATAGCTAGGTTAGCTAGTTCCACAGGTTGGCGAACCGTAAATCCGTTAGTCTGAATCCCGTGTATGGGTGGAGAATGAGTGGACAAACCGAACATATAAATGGCCATGTGGGTGCCATAAGGGGAAAATTAATCGTTAGAAAGGTTAATTGAGAAGGAGAATTTAGTGAATAACGAGTATTGAGAAATACTCGAAGAAAGAGTACCACGTAGGTACAAAATGGAAAAGAAGAGAGTGAATACGGGAACAGAGTCGGGTAAGCATCTGGGGATGCGAGCCAAAATAATAAAACAGGTATGCTACCGTTGGGGGCGATTGCAACCCAACGGGTAACACACTTGCAAGAGGCGGTATATGTTCGTGAACATATGCCACACTGTAAGAAAGGAAAGAGTCAAACTGTGGGAGCGAATCCCGTTTGGTCAAGGGGAGTAGAGCATGTCCGGAAAGGTTCAAGCCGGAGTTAACAGATCAAGTATTCCATGTAGGAATACAGGCTATAGGTGAGTTGAGGAGTCCGAGTGGGCCAACTTGGGGTAAAAGTCAACGGAAACCCAATGAGTAGGGTTAACATAGAATGTGCAACTCTAAGTGGACTAACCTGAGGATGGTATAGATCCACAATCATAGTTGTGTTAAGCGAGGTCTGCGGATGTGAAGACCGAACTGAGCCTGAGGCAGAGTAATGAGTATGATGGTAAGGAGGAGACTGATGAGTTTGCAATATAAACAGAAATGACTACAAGTAGTAGTCAGAGAAGAGTCTAAGTCAGCCTAACATGGGATGTCGACAGAGAGTAACCTTAAGTGGTTATGGAAACCACTAAGGGTAAGTGTAGAAGTCCGGAACGGAAAGGGAAACACAAGTCTTAAATGTAAGACCCTTTACTGTTAGGTGGAGAAACGGTAAGTGTAATACTTAGTTGTGCTAGGGCCATGGCATTTAGCTTCGTTAGGAAATGAGTTGGGTAAACCTAGTCGGTAGTGAGTGTAACAACCTTGGAAGGGTTGGGTACACTGGTGGCACAAAGGATAAACACCTACGTAGGGTGTATGCCGTGCAAGCAGTAAGTCTAGATGTAGAGTAGAGGGTGTAGAAAGTTGTAAACAGACTTTTCTGGAGAAGTCGTTTACAAAGAATATATCGGGGGAATACCAGCAGAAGGGTAACTACTTGGTAGTAGAGAATAATTAAGTACGGGGACTCCGATGTAGTGGAGTACTTCGTCAGTTAGAGTTTATAGAAATAGAACCTAGTGTGCTATGCAAATAGCTAGTGTCTTGGTGTGTTCCAAGACCGATATAAGAAGTCACTACGAAGGTAGCTAGTCGGACAAGAAGATTGAATCAAGGTAAGCCTCACTAGAGAAGGCAATAGTTAACTCCTTGGAGAGATAAATTGGAGCATGGCATGTGGTACGTGGCAGACACTCCATTGCAAAAAAAAAAAAAAAAATTAGTAGCACAAAGTGAATTGAAACTAGCAACGTTAGGTATTCTCGGTGAAGGATACGACGACAGATAGAGTTTATCAGTTAATACCTCGCGAAGGGTTGGTTAACTATGAAACTAGAAATTCTAACGATCACAGAAAGAATATTTAGAAACCAGATACAGACCTTGAGCCTCTAGAGGAAAGAAGGTCGAACTGTTGGGTAAAACGGTAAAACTTCCACATTGAGGGAAACTATATATGAAATTAAGCCAAGGGAGAGCAACAAGCCAACAACCCCACGAAGGAGATGAAATTCGGGGACTGAATTTCTTAAAGGGGGAAGAATGTAATACCCCGGAAAATTTCGAGGATTAAAGAATGATTTAATTAAAAATTTCGAGGATTAAAGAATGATTTGTTTTGGGGTTAGGAATTTAAAACTTTAAAAAAAATATAGAAAAAAAAATATGACGGTTAAAAGAAACCGGAAATGAATTTTTTTTTGGAGATTGTAATAGCCGAGAAATCTTTTCAAGGTTTAAAATAAAATAAAAGGGAAAGAAAAGAAGTAGAAATTTTTTTTGAGATTTAATTCGGGACCTAAGAAATTGGAAACCTGAATTAAATAGAGAAATGGCGTAAATTAAAAAAAAATACATATTAGTTATTATGCATTTTATTTTTAATTATATTTATTTATTCATTTATTATTTGTTTATTTAATTATTATAATTATATTAACTATTTTTTTAAAAAAAATGGGGAGCCCGTGGACTTAGAAACTAAAGGAATGAAAAGAGAAAAAAAGGAAAAAAGAAATAAATAAAAGGAGAGGGAGGCGTGACTTGGGCGAAGAAGAGAGGAAGAAGAGAGAGAGAAGAAAGGACGAGAAGAGAAAGAGGGAGGGAGGACCCGAGAAGAGGAAGAAGGGGAAGGAGGAGGAACTCGCAGAAACTCGTTGGAGAAGAGCTAGCCGACGCCGGGAAAAGTCACCGGAGCACGGTTACAACATCTTCCACACCTCCCACCAATCGAATCAAGGATGGTAACCCTAATTTCATTCGAAACCCTCAATTTCTCCATTTTTAGGGAGTTCTTCGATTCACCTTCGATTGAGTTGTTTAGAGGGTAAATTGAGACCTAGAAAGTGTTCTTGAACACTTAGTTGGGGTAGCAATCAAGATTATATTCTCGGATTTGCCCAAATTCGAATTTGGAAGGATTTGGGGTTGAAATTATAATTATTTCCAAATTGGGGAAAATTGTTGATAATTAGGATTGAGCTTGGATTTGAGTAAATAGGCTTGGATTGGTATTATTTAAATTATATGGTTGGAATAGGAGTTGAACAAGACCCGTGAAGTGCTGGGCCGAGGTTAGTAAGGCCGAAACTTGGGATTTACATGCTAGGTCGCTGCTCGGTTTGCCCAATTATGCCTTAAGGGTGATGTTGAGAGTCCTAAACTTCTTCTTTTCAATCTTAAACACCCTAGAATAATTCTAAATATGCTATCAAGATCAAGAATTATTTTAGGTACCTTCTTGTTTCTCAAGGATGGAAACATGCGGAACAATGAAGTCCAAGGTCTAAAATGGTAATTTTATTCCTTCATAATTATTAGGAAGCCCTAAGTAGGATGAATTGGAGGTATATTGAGGTTTAAAAACTAGATTTCTAGAACCCAAGTAGGAATACAAGTTGAAACAAAATGTTTAGACCTTCCTAAAAATTAGGATTCCTTCCAACCAAGCTAGATAAGCTTCGTTAGATGCGAATACAAGTTAGATAGAGGTCTAATACTCAAATCCAAGTATGTGAAACACTCAAGTAGAGTGTTATATGCGACTAAGTCTAGTGTCCGAGGAAGGATATGCATAAGTCAGGATAGAGAAGTCTGATAAGACCAAGAGCTTGACTCTGTGGCAACCAGGGACTACACTTGAGAGTAATGGAGAGATAAATAACAAGTTAAGCTAAGTAATAACCTTAATGAAGTAAATGTTGTTCTTATAGGAACAACGGCACACGATTGACTGCAACAGGAACTCCGAGGAGACTAAAGTTACAGGAGAGGATTGCATGGAAGGTTGGCCAAGGTTAGGGTTCTTCCATCTATGCTCCTAGGGTTGTATGCTTATGTGGATTACATGAGTATGTATATTCTCTACTTGTTTGGTATGTGTTAGCTAGAGGTATAGAATGTTAAAGGAATAAAGGAACTAGAAAATAGGTTGTGGAAAGTAGCTTAGATAGGAAGACATAGGAGTAGAGAGTAATTGTTTGCTATGATTGGTGTGTTACAAATCCAACTTATACACTCCGGAGGCATGATGAGTATTTTATTAAATCTTTTCCATGACGGTGGAAAGTGTCCTTGTACGGAAGGACTAAACTTTTATTTTGAAAAATCGTCACGACGATGACTTAATTTATAATCATGCAAGGGGAGTTATTGGTGGGTTTCGGATTTGATTATGCTAGCGATGTCAGACATCGACTAGAACAACGTGAGATGGCACTTGAGACATCAGTTTTGTAATCACCATGACGATGGTCATTGCCCTATCCTGGCAATAGGGTCAGAAAGGTTTTATATTGCTATGACAATAGCTTGAGGCTCAGAGACTACATCTGGACAGGTATATGAGATATATCTTGTTAAGGATACTTGTCCATATTATCAAGGAGAAGAATTGTTGATCCTTCGGGAAAGATACAAAGAATCCTATTAATATGTGAGACTAAGGTAAGGAGACACGGGAGGAACCTACGGTTGAACCGTGAGCCTAACCTAGTAAAAGGGAAATCATCCTATGGAGTTGGTCTAGGGTGTGTCAGTGGCCATGCTTCGAGATGTCGTGTCGTGCCCGCCATGTGGCTTGGTTGGGTAATGGAGGAGTGGGCTCAAGCTATTGCCCCGAAGCAAGGGGTCAGGTCGTGCCACGTCGTGACTACATATCAGTTGTTTGATAGATAGAACTTGATTTTGTTTGATTAATAGAATTGTCATGAGGTGACTAGTACCCAAGTGAATGGGTTAAGTATTGTTTGATTAACAGAATTGTCACGAGGTGACCAGTACCCAAGTGAACGGGTTAAGTATGCTTTGCCACGTGGTGGCCAGTAACCCGAGTGCACGGGTTCGAAATGGGAAAGTCACGTAGTGGCTAGTAGATATCCCAGAGTTGGGGAGAATAAATAAATGTATGTTTCCCATCTGTTTGTATGTACAAATTGTCTGTGTTTGCATATAATTGCTGATTGTGCAGCGTAGTGGTAACGTACAGGATTACGTCACCACACGTCTTGTTTGATTCAGACATGTTGAAACGTGAGAAGACCGATAGGTAAAAGCTGGCACTATATGTTACATGTTTACTTGCTAATTGATGGCGTGGAATAAACTGCTGCATGTTTACAGTTATTACATGCATGTGAGTGTTCGGGTGAAATTTCTGTTGTTGTGTGGTTACCGAGAATGTATGCTAACAATAGTAACTAGTTGTTTTTGCATGTGGTTGGGTATGACTCCCACATCTAGCGCTATGGTACCCACCTTACGCCGGGGATGGGAGAATCCTCACTAAGTCGCGTGGTTAAGACTCACACCTGATTTTTACAACACAGAGACAGGTTAAGTACAGGTGGAAGAAGTCTCGGTGGAACGAGGGACAAGCAAGACTTTCCAAGACCCACAACTTGTTCATGTGGGTGAATAAATTGTAATTGTAATATAATTTACATTATTATTGTATCATAAAGTAAAGGGTAGACGTACCCAATTAGATTGTATTACTAAATCTAGAACTGTCAGCTTCACACACCTTAAAGATCAAGATTTATTTTCCTGCGATACACGGAAAATTTGTTTTCAAAAAATATATATATATACATATATCTGTTGCATGTGAATAGGATAGGCAGCAACTTCAGATGTGTAGCCAGTACACAGGTTATATATATTATGTGTGTTTTCCCTATATCTATATCCTGAAGCGGCACTTGCCGTGGATTTGCTGGCCTAGGATAGGCCACCATTTCGGTGTAGCCATGGTATTATACTGCATGTGGACGTATTTTCAATAATAGATATTCTGTAAATTAGGTGATAAGGCTTACAAGAGCAGGGATATTCCCAGTGTCTGTGCCGGTCACGGTCCTCTAAACGGAGGTCGTGACAAACTTGGTATCAGAGCCTGGTTTTTCTTTAAGGGTGTGAAGCTAACTAGTAGTCTCGAGTGTCAGTCGGACTATCCATTACGAATTCGGACGTAACGGTGGTTCCGACGGGCACTTCTGAGGTTGCTCAGGATGTTGAGTCATAAATTCTTTCGAGTCATCGCTTTAGGCATAGAATTGGTATGTGAAATTCTATGCAAACCATATAACCTGTACAGTTCACAAGTGCCTATGTGCACTAAGGCGTAAGGTGGGGTGGCAGTGACCCCGGGAACCTTAGGATGCCATAATAGGGAAAGGAGACATCCATGGAGGATGCTACCTAGATACAGACACAATTGGTTGAATTGTAGGCAGGAATGCGCTACAATGTGTGATTGTTTTGTAGGTGTTAAATGAGACGATGCGTCTGCTCTGTTAGCGGCGCATTGTGCGCTATGAGCGTAAGTTTTTAGATTATAGTATGGAATGCAAGTAGAATAAAA
This sequence comes from Senna tora, assembly GCA_014851425.1. NCBI lineage: Eukaryota > Viridiplantae > Streptophyta > Magnoliopsida > Fabales > Fabaceae > Senna > Senna tora. The sequence goes on along the minus strand of CM026261.1, from coordinate 13,242,360 downwards.
ATATGCAGTGAATGGTAGTCTAGGCTAGGAATGGTTTGTAAAGCAAGAGAAAAGACACGCTTGACGTGTAGAAAAGAAAGTAAGCCCATGGGGCGGTTGAAATGAAAATTTTACAGACAAGAATAATCAGGGCCATGGGGCATGAGACCGACAAGAAGATGACCACGTGAATGGGTCACGACTGTGCGGTATGCTATGGCTGAAGGAAGTGAGTTGTCCTTCCTAGAAAGTAAACAGAAAAGAGGTGGTGTATACCACAGTATAGAAGTAAAAGTCTACGGACTAGAAAAAAATCGGGATGCGATATATGGAAGGGCAAAGTGGTCGAACCATATGCCGTAGAGATAGATGTTAAGAAGTAGAGGCATATGTAAACGTGTAGAGCGTGATCATGTGTCGAGCAGGAAGCAGAGTAAATGGTAAGGCACAGGGAAGGAGCCTAGTCCAACCCTGCGCTCGATCCATTAACTGCTAGTTCCTTCAGAAAACAAGGGGGAAAGAAGGGATTAAGGCCGACCAAACTCTCTTGGATTGCTTAAGGAAGAGCATAAAGAATTGGATATTGATCACATGAGAAATTGTTGTAAAAAAAAAAAATCTTTTGGTCTTTCCGGATGAGAGATTCTGAAAGACCCTCAAACTTTTCTTGAAAATACTAGGGATAACCATTGGAACGCAAATTTTCATGAAAAATCTTTCTCAAGTTGTGTCATTCCAATTGGTTAAACCCTAACCATTTATGAAAACCTTAGGCGTCATTTTCTAAGAAATAAACTTGAATTAATTTTTAAGACCCCAGGGTGCCTAAGAAAACTAAATCATGTGACCAATACCCTACCAAACAATAGTCCTTTTACAGGTAAGCTATATAAGGATGGTAGGTGTAGTTGAGAAATCACTCGCCTAGAGTGATTAAAGTTAAGTAGACATCAAAAAGCACTAGAAAGTGCTAAAGTGCCAAGGGAGTATACAGGTAAACACAAGGGTTACCAATTAAGGGAGTCATAGAGTGATTATAGACCCGAAAGCATTAGACCAGAGCAGGTCTAGAGGTGGAAATGGGCGTAGTCCTTCGGGTACCGTCCAGAGATAAGAAAATGAGTTCTATTGCGGTAGATAGCTCTCGAACGATATAACGTAAGAGATAAACCCCTAAGGGACTCGTGGAGGCCCAAGGAGAGAGAAAGTAGACAGAGATAAGTAGTCCCATAAGGGGGAAAGAGCAGAAGCCTATAGGATCCCATAGGATAAGAGTCAAGTAGGAGGTGGAGAACCAACTACTACCATAAGTGCATATATAGTACACAAATTGTAGTGGACATAGCTAGGTAAGCTAGTTCCACAGGTTGACGAATCGTAAATCCGTTAGTCTGAAGCCCGTGTATGGGTGGAGACTGAGTGGACAAACCAAACGTATAAATGGCCATGTGGGTGCCATAAGGGGAAAATTAATCGTAAGGAAGGTTAATTGAAAAGGAGAATTTAGTGAATAACGAGTATTGAGAAATACTCGAAGAAAGAGTACCACGTAGGTACAAAATGGAAAAGAAGAGAGTGAATATGGGAACAGAGTCGGGTAAGCATCTGGGGATGCAAGCCAAAATGATAAAGCAGGTATGCTACCGTTGGGGGCGAATGCAACCCAACGGGTAACCCACTTGCAAGAGGCGGTATATGTTTGTGAACATATGCCACACTGTAAGAAAGGAAAGAGTCAAACCGTGGGAGCGGTTCCCGTTTGGTCAAGGGGAGTAGTGCATGTCCGGAAAGGTTCAAGCCGGAGTTAACAGATCAATTATTCCAAGTAGGAATACATGATTTAAGTGAGTTGAGGAGTCCGAGTGGGCCAACTTGGGGTAAAAGTCAACGGAAACCCAATGAGTAGGGTTAACATAGAATGTGCAAGTCTAAGTGGACTAACCTGAGGATGGTATAGATCCACAATCATAGTTGTGTTAAGCGAGGTCTGCGGATGTGAAGACCGAACTGAGCCTGAGGCAGAGTAATGAGTATGATGGTAAGGAGGAGACTGATGAGTTTGCATTATAAACAGAAATGACTACAAGTAGTAGTCAGAGAAGAGTCTAACTCAGTCAGACATGGGATGTCGACAGAGAGTAACCTTAAGTGGTTATGGAAACCACTAATGGTAAGTGCAGAAGTCCAGAAAGGAAAGGGAAACACGAGTCATAAATGTAAGACCCTTTACCGTTTGGTGGAGAAACGATAAGTGTATTACATAGTTGTGCTTGGGCCATGGGATTTAGCTTCGTTAGGAAACGAGTTGGGTAAACCGAGTCGATAGTGAGTGTAACAACCTTCGGAGGGTTGGGTACACTGGTGGCACAAAGGATAAACACCTACGTAGGGTGTATGTCGTGCAAGCGGTAAGTCTAGATATAGAGTAAAGGGTGTAGTAAGATGTAAAGAAACTTTTCTGGAGAAGTCGTTTATAAAGAATATATCGGGGGAATACTGGTAGAAGGGTAACTGTTTGGTAGTAGAGAATAATTAAGTACAGGGACTCCGATGTAGGGGAGTACTTCGTTAGTTAGAGATTATAGAAATAGAACCTAGTGTGCTATGCAAATAGCTAGTGTCTTGGTGTGTTCCAAGATGGATATAAGAAGTCACTACGAAGGTAGCTAGTCGGACAAGAAGATTGAATCAAGGTAAGCCTCACTAGAGAAGGCAATAGTTAACTCCTCGAAGAGCTAAATTGGAGCATGGCATGTGGTACGTGGCAGACACTCCATTGTAAAAAAAAAATAGTAGCAGAAAGTGAATTGAAACTAGGAACGTTAGGTATTCTCAGAGAAGGATACGACGACAGATGGAGTCTATCAGTTAACACCTCGCGAAAGGTTGGTTAACAATGAAACTAGAAATTCTAACGATCACAGAAAGAATATTTAGAAACCAGATACAGACCTTGAGCCTCTAGGAAAGAAGGACGAACCGTAGGGTAAAACGGTAAAACTTCCACACATTGAGGGAAAATATATATGAAATTGAGCCAAGGGAGGGCAACAAGCCAACAACCCCTCGAAGGAGATGAAATTCGGGGACCGAATTTCTTAAGGGGGGAAGAATGTAATACCCCGGAAAGTTTCGAGGATTAAAGAATGATTTAATTAAAAATTTTGAGGATTAGAGAATGATTTATTTTGGGGTTAGGAATTTAAAACTTTAAAAAGAATATAGAAAAAAAATATGAAAGTTAAAAGAAATCGGAAATGAATTTTTTTTCGAAGATTGTAATACCCGAGAAATCATTTCAAGGTTTAAAATGAAATAAAAGGGAAAGAAAAGAAGTAGAAAATAATTTTTGAGATTTAATTTGGGACCTAAGAAATTAGAAACCTGAAATAAATAGAGAAAGGGAGTAAATTAAAAAAAATACATATTAGTTATTATGTATTTAATTATTAATTCATTTATTTTTAATTATATTTATTTATTCATTTATTAGTTGTTTATTTAATTATTAAAATTATATTAACTATTTTTTTTAATAAAAAATGGGGTGCCTGTGGAATTCGAAACAAAAGAAAGTAAAGGAATGAAAAGAGAAAAAAAGGAAAAAAGAAAGAAATAAAAAGAGAGGGAGGCTTGACTTGGGCGTGAGAAAGGAAAGAAAGAAGAAAGGAAGAAGAGAGAGAGAAGGGAGGACGAGATGAGAGAGGGAGAGGGAGGACCCGAGAAGAGGAAGAAGGGGAAGGAGGAGGAACCGCCGGAAACTCGCCGGAGAAGAGCTAGCCGACGCCGGGAAAAGTTACCGGAGCACGGTTAAAACATCTTCCACACCTCCCACCAATCAAAGCAAGGATGGTAACCCTAATTTCATTTGAAACCCTCAATTTATCTATTTTTAGGGAGTTCTTCGATTCACCTTCGATTGTGTTGTTTAGAGGGTAGATTGAGACCTAGAAAGTGTTCTTGAACACTTAGTTGGAGTAGGAATCAAGATTATATTCTCGGATTTGCCCAAATTCGAATTCGGAAGGATTTGGGGTTGAAATTATAATTATTTCCAAATTGGGGAAAATTGTTGATAATTAGGATTGAGCTTGGATTTGAGTAAATAGGCTTGGATTGGTATTATTAAAATTATATGGTTGGAATATGAGCTGAACAAGACCCGTGAAGTGCTGGGCCGAGGTTACTAAGGCCGAAAGATGGCATTGACATGTTGCGTCCCTGCTCGGTTTACCCAATTATGCCTTAAGGGTGATGTTGAGAGTCCTAAACTTCTTTTCAATCTTAAACACCCTAGAATAATTCTAAATATGCTATCAAGCATCAAGAATTATTTTAGGTACCTTCTTGTTTCTCAAGGATGGAAAGTTGCGGAACAATGAAGTCCAAGTTCTAAAATGGTAATTTTATTCCTTCATAATTATTAGGAAGCCCTAAGTAGGATGAATTGGAGATATATTGAGGTTTAAAAACTAGATTTCTAGAACCCAAGTAGGAATACAAGTTGAAACAAAATGTTTAGACCTTCCTAAAAATTAGGATTCCTTCCAACCAAGCTAGATAAGCTTCGTTAGATGCGAATACAAGTTAGATAGAGGTCTAATACTCAAATCCAAGTATGTGAAACACTCAAGTAGAGTGTTATATGCGAGTAAGTCAAGTTTCCGAGGAAGGATATGCATAAGTCGGGATAGAGAAGTCCGATAAGACCAAGAGCTTGACTCTGTGGCAACCAGGGACTACACGTGAGAGTAATGGAGAGATAAATAACAAGTTAAGCTAAGTAATAACCTTACTGAAGTAAACTTTGTTCTTATAGGTACAACGACACAAGATTGAGTGCAACATGAACTCCGAGGAAACTAAAGTTACAGGAGAGGATTGCATGGAAGGTTGGCCAAGGTGAGGGTTCTTCCATCTCTGCTCCTAGGGTTGTATGCTTATGTGGATTACATGAGTATGTATATTCTCTGCTTGTCTGGTATGTGTTAGCTAGAGGTATAAGATGTTAAATGAATAAAGGAACTAGAAAATAGGTTGTGGAAAGTAGCTTAGATAGGAAGACATAGGAGTGGGGAATAATTGTTTGCTATGATTGGTGTGTGACAAATCCAACTCATACACTCCGGAGTCATGATGAGTATTTTATTAAATCTTTTCCATGACGGTGGAAAGAGTCCTTGTACGAAAGGACTAAACTTTTATTTTGAAAAATCGTCACGACGGGGACTTAAATTATAATCATGCATGGGGAGTTATTGGTGGGTTTCGTATTTGATTATGCTAGCGAGTGAGACATCGACTAGAACAACGTCAGATGGCACTTGAGATATCAGTTTTATAACCACCATGACGATGGTCATTGCCCTATCTTGGCAATATGATCAGAAAGGTTTTATATTGCTATGACGATAGCTTGAGGCTCAGAGAGTGCATTTAGACAGGTATATGAGTTATATCTTGTTAAGGATACTTGTCCATATTAACAAGGAGAAGAATTGTTGATCCTTCGGGAAAGATACAAATTATCCAATTAATATGTGAGACTAAGGTAAGGAGACACGGGAGGAACCTACGGGTGAACCGTGAGCGTAAACTAGTAAAAGAGAAATCATCCTGTGGAGTTGGTCCAGGGTGTGTCAGTGGCCATGCTTCGAGACGTCGTACCGTGCCCGCCAGGTTGGGTAATGGACGAGTGGGCTCAAGCTATTGCACCGCAACAAGGGGTCAGGACGTTCAACGTCGTGGCTACGTATCAGTTGTTTGATAGATTGAAGTTGATTGTGTTTGATTAATAGAATTGTCACAAGGTGACTAGTACCCAAGTGAATGGGTTAAGTATTGTTTGATTAATAGAATTGTCACGAGGTGACTAGTACCTAAGTGAACGGGTTAAGTATGCTTTGCCACGTGGTGGCCAGTAACCCGAGTGAAAGGGTTCGAAGTGGGAAAGTCACATAGTGGCTAGTAGATGCCCCAGAGTTGGGGAGATTAAGTAGATGTATGTTTAGCATCTGTTTGTATGTACAAATTATCTGTGTTTGCATATAATTGCTGATTGTGCAGCGTAGTGGTATCGTACAGGATTACGTCACTACGCGTCTTGTTTGATTCACACATGCTTAAACGTGAGAAGACCGGTAGGTAAAAGCCGGCACTATATGTTACATGTTTACTTGCTAATTAATGGCGTGGAATAAACTACTGCATGTTTACAGTTATTACATGCATGTGAGTGTTTGGGTGAAATTTCTGTTGTTGTGTGATCACCGAGAATGTATGCTAACAATAGTAACTAGTTGTTTTTGTATGTGGTTGTGTATGACTCCCACACCTAGCGCTATGGTACCCACCCTGCGCCGGGGATGGGGAATCCTCACTGAGTCGCGTGGTTAAGACTCACACCTCATTTTTACTACACAGAGACAGGTTAAGTACAGGTGGAAGAAGTCTCGGTGGAACGAGGGACAAGCAAGACTTTCCAAGACCCACAACTTGTTCATGTGGGTGAATAAATTGTAACTGTAATATAATTTACTTTATTATTGTATCATAAAGTAAATGGTAGACGTACCCAATTAGATTGTATTACTAAATCTAGAACTGTCAGCTTCACACACCTTAAAGATCAGGATTTATTTTCCTGCGATACATGGAAAATTTGTTTTCAAAATATATATATACATATATCTGTTGCATGTGAATAGGATAGGCAGCATCTTCAGATGTGTAGCCAGTACACAGGTTATATATATTATGTGTGTTTTGCCTATATCTATATCCTGAAGCGGCACTGGCAGTGGATTTGCTTGCCTAGGATAGGCCACCATTTCAGTGTAGCCATGGTATTATACTGCATGTGGACGTATTTTCAATAATAGATATTCTGTAAATTAGGTGATAAGGCTTACAGGCACATGGATATTCCTGGTGTCTGTGCCGGTCACAGTCCTCTAAACGGGGGTCGAAATATTTACATTAGACTATTTCCACACGATCACAAGTCCCATTCGAGAAATAAATCGACTCGAATTCCCAAAAATACAACTGGGAATCCAAAATACAACGGTCAGTTTGACTCATTTCGGCAACAACAAGCTTGACTTGTGCTTCTTGAATTCTTCTGAGTTCAATTGCGATTTTCGGTTCAAAAATTGTTTCAACATGACTTCAAACTTGTTCTATGTGATTACGAGTCTTATTTGGGCATTTAATACACTCAGATTCCCAAATACAACACGAAGCGATCGGTTTGACTCATTTGTGCAACAACAAGATCAACTTGTCCTTCTTGAATTCTTTTAATCATCAATCAGGATTTTCCGTTTATAATGTGCTTAGAAATCACTTCACACTCCTTCCATGCGATCATGAGTAAAATTTCAGAATTAAATCCACTCAGATTCCCAAGTACAACATGAAGTGATTGATGGATTCTCTTGACTCAAAGATGAAGAAGGAAGGGTAACCCTACGTTACCTTGAGTTTTCAGAGGAAGAACACAGGTTTCAGCTTCTGAATTGAGTGGGTAAGCTTGGTGAAAACAACAACTCTTGAGTATGTGTGTGTGTGTGTAAGTTTCCCAGCTTCTCCCTTTGCATCCAGTAGCGAACCACGAGTCTCCAGCTTCTTTACTGCCTCAACCTCCTTCCTGAAGTTCACTCTCACTTGCTCTCAATTCTCTCTCTCGGTTTTTCAGCTGGTGTGCCTCTCCCTCTCGGTTTCACTCTAATATCAGGAACCTAAGGCATGTGAGGCTGAATGATGAAAGAGGTGAGGTGTCCAGCTGCTGGTGCTTGTTAAATGGTATTAGGACACCTAGTTGATGTGTGATAGTGAGACTTAGGGGCTGTTTGGGTGGGTTAATAGATTCTTAGGCCTCGGGTAGAGCTTGCTTAGGTGTATTAGTGAGTAAGGCTTTAGTGGTCACTTAATTGAGTCATATGGTGATAAATTTTGATGTCTAACTCTAAATTCTGCCTATTTTTCTTTGTATATGGTTTCCTTAAGTTGCTTGCTGTTGTTAATGCCATAATTGGGTATTCTAATTTGCTCTAAAAGTGGTAATTTCGGTTACAAGTCCATGGGTAGCATTAAAGGGATTAAATTGACATTAAATTCCTATTTACTTCAGTTTTAAAAATATGTAACTTGCCTAATTCTCTTAATTTTTCATCAAGTTTCGTGGCTGGCACTTGGTAGGGTAGTTTAGGGTGTCTCTGGGTGGTTAAATTTGACTTTCTTGGGCTTTAAGTAAGCTAGGGTGCCTTAATTGCAATTTTTCATTTCTATCTTTTCAGTCCTGAATTTCTACTGGAGAAAATGTGTCCATTCATGAATTTTCTTGAGATTGGGGTCCCTTAACCATATCTTAGGGTACCACTAGAGTGTCATAGGGTACTTTTCTAGGTCAAATAGGTCTTTTGGACCATTTTTAACTCCATAAAAGAAAAGAGGCTAAAATTAAATTTTTCTTTCAGTTTAGTCCCTAAGGTTAGGGTTAGGGTTCCTCTGGCACTTTTTCCCTTGATTTTTGGGTCTCTTGATCTTTGATTAGGGTTTCTAATCCTATTTACAATTAAAAACACACACAAACAAGATCAATCAATCACACATTTAAAAAGTCAAACTTATCACAGAAAAGTCAATAGAAAATTTCTGGTAAAAGTTGGGTTTAAATTTTCAGGATGTTACAATGAGTCCCATTCGAGCATTAAATCCACTTGGATTCCCAAATACAACACGAAGTGATCGGTTTGACTTCCTTGTAAAACAACAGGTTTGACTTGTACTTTTTGAATTCTTTTAAGATTGAATGGCGATTTTATATTTCGAAATGTGTTTAGATATGACATGACACACCTTCCATGCGATCACGAGTCCCACTCAAGCATTAAATGCACTTGGATTCCTAAATACAATTCGAAGCTTTTGGTTTGACTCACTTGTGATACACCACGTTTGATTTGTCCTTCTTGAATTCTTTTCAGATTCAATCACGATTTTTGGTTCAAAATGTGTTTAGATATGACTTTACACACCTTCCATGTGATAACGAGTCCCATTTGAGGATTAAATCAACTCAGATTCCCAAATACAACGAGATGAAATCAATTTGACTCACTTGTGCAATATGTTTGACTAGTACTTCTTGGAATCTTTCGTTCATTCGCAATTTTCTATTAAAATTTTGTTTAAACATGATTTCACACACCTTCCTTATGATCACAAATCCCATTAGAGCATTAATTCCACTTGGATTCCCAAATACAACGCGAAGTGATTGGTTTGACTCACTTGTGCAACAACACGTTTGACTTGTACTTCTTGAATTCTTTTGAGATTCAATTGCATTTTTCGGTTCAAATTGTGTTTAGAGTTGACTTGACACACCTTCCATGCGATCACGAGTCCCATTTGAGCATTAAATTCACTTGGATTCCTAAATACAATGCGGAGCAATCCGTTTGACTCACTTGTGTAATAACACGTTTCCCTTGTATTTCTTGAAATATTTTGAGATTCAATTGCAAATTTTGGTTGAAAATGTGTTTAGACATATCTTCACACTCCTTCCATACGATCAAGAGTCCCATTAGAGCTTTAAATCCACTCAGATTCCAAAATACAATGCGGAACGATCGATTTGACTTACTTGTGCAATCACACGTTCGACTTGGACTTCTTCAATTCTTTTGAGATTCAAACGCGATTTTTGAGTCGAAATCTATTTAGACTTGACTTGACATACCATTCATGCAATCACGAGTCCCATTTAAGCATTAAATCTACTCGGATTCCCAAATACGATGCAAAGCGATTGGTTTGACTGTCTTGGAAAACAACACATTTGACTTGTACTTCTTGAATTCTGTCGAGATTCAATCGCAATTTTCCGTTTAAAATGTGTTTTGACATGACTTCACACAACTTCCATGAAATCATGAGTCCCATTTGAGCATTAAATCCAGTCAAATTCCCAATTACAATGCAAAGCGATCGGTTTGACTCACTTGTGCTTCAACACATTTCACTTGTACTTCTTCAAGTCTTTTCAAGTTCAATTGCAATTTTTGGTTAAAAACGTGTTTCAATATGACTTCACACTCCTTCCATGCTATCTCGAGTCTCATTCAATAATTAAATCCACTCGGTTTCCAAAATTCAACGCGGAGCGAACGATTTGACTCACTTGAGCAGCGACTTGTATTTCTTAGAATCTTTTGAGTTTCAATTGCAAGTTTCCGTTTAAAATATGTTTCGACATGACTTCACACTCCTTCCATGCGATCAAAAGTCCCATTTGAGCATTAAAACCACTCAGATTCCCAAATACAACGTGAAGTGATCGGTTTGACTCAGTTGTGCAACAACTTGTTTGAGTTGTACTTCTTGAAATCTTTTGAGATTCAATCGAGAATTTTGATTCAAAATGTATTTAGACATGACTTCGCACTCCTTACAAGCGATCACGAGTCCCATTCGAGCATTAAATCCACTCGGATTCATAAATACAACGCGAAACGATCAATTTGAGTCTCTTGCGCAACAAAACATTTAACTTGTACTTCTTGAATTCTTTTGAGATTCAATTGTGAATTTCCTTTAAAAATATATTTGATATGACTTCACACTCCTTCCAAGCGATCATTAGTCCCATTCGTGAATTAAATCCACTCGGTTTCTCAAATATAATACGAAGTGATCGGTTTGACTCCATTGTGCAACAACACGTTCAACTTGTACTTCTTGAATTCTTTTGAGATTCAATCACCATTTTCGGCTTCAAATGTGTTGAGACATGACTTCATACACCTTACATGTGATCACGAGTCCCATTCGAGCATTAAATCCACTTGGATTCCTAAATACAATGCGAAGTGATCGGTTTGATTAACTTGTGCAACAACACGTTTGACTTGTACTTCTTGAATTCCTTTGAAAATCATTCGTGATTTTCCATTTTAAATATGTTTTGAGATGAATTCAAACACCTTCCACGTGATCACGAGTCCCATTCGAGCAATAAATCAACTTGGATTCCCAAATACAATGCGAACCGATCAGTTTGACTCACTTGTGCAAAAACTTGCTTGACCTATACTTCCTGAAATATAATGCGAAGCGATCGGTTTAACTCACTTGTGCAACAACACGTTTCACTTGTACTTCTTGACGTCTTTTGATATTCAATCATGAATTTTGATTCAAAAGATGTTTATACATGACATCACACTCCTGCGATGCGATCACGATTCCGCTTCAAGCATGAAATCCACTCAGATTCCCAAAATACAACGAGAAGCGATAAGGTTGATTCACATGTGCAACAACACGTTTAACTTGTACTTCTTGAGTTCTATTGAGATTCAATCGTGATTTTTGGTTTAAAACATGTTTATACATGACTTGACAAACCTTCGATGTGATCGTGAGTCCCATTGGAGCATTAAATGCACTTTAATTCCTAAATACAAGGTAAAGCGAAAGGCTTGACTCACTTGTTCAAGAACACGTTTGACTTGTACTTCTTGAATTCTTTTGAGATTCAATTGTGATTTTTCGTTTAAAATATGTTTCGACATGACTTCAGACACCTTCCATGTGATGACGAGTCCCATTGGAGAATTAAATCCACTCACATTCCCATATACAATGCGAAGCGATCGGTTTGAGTCACTTGTGCAACAACACGATTGACTGTACTTCTTGAATTCTTTTGAGATTCAATCACATTTTTCGGTGCAAAATGTGTTTAGACATGACTTCAGACACCTTCCATGCAATCACGAGTCTCATTCGAGCATTAAATCCACCTGGATTCCCAATACAATGCGAAAGGACCGGTTTGAATCACTTGTGCAACAACACGTTTCACTTGTACTTCTTGAATTCTTTTGACATTCAATCGTGATTTTAATTCAAAATGCGTTTAGACATGACTTGAAACACCTTTCATTCGATCACAAGTCCCATTCGAGCATTAAATCCACTCGAATTCCTAAAAACAACACGAAGCGATCAGTTTGAATCACTTGTGCAACAACTTGTATTTCTTGAATTCTTTAGAGATTCAATTGCGATTTTCTGTTTAAAATATGTTTTGATATGACTTCACACTTCTGTCGTGCAATCACATGTCCCATTCGAGAATGAAATACACTCGGATTACCAAATACCTTGAATCAAGCATAACAACAAGAGGGAAGGGTAACTACACATTATCTTGAATTTCCATCTTAGAGAGTGAAGAAATCTACCCAATTTCTCTCGGGTTCCAAGCTTCAGCAACAATGGAGCTCTCTTCTCTAGCTGTCGGTTCCTTCTCTTCTTTCAGCTTCCAAACCTCAATTTCTAGCTCCTATCTTGCCTTCCCCAACTCTGACTTCTTCTCTCAATTCTTTTATCTAGCTGGTTTGAGTGGTGGTACCTATTTTAGTGTCTGTGTGTGTGTGTATGTCGGTTTTGCCAGTGTGTTTGTGACGATTCTTAGCAGGGAAATAGGCATCCATCATGAGTTTTTGCATGCATAAGTGAGGTGTCCTCACTAAAACTCAGCTTTTCTCTCTCAATGATACATAATGTGATGACTAATCATGTTTCCTAGGAGGTGTTTGGCTAACAATTTCAGGTTTTGGGCCTAATCAGGAATGGATTTGCAAAATTCTGATTCCCTTAAATTTGGTCCCTAAATTTCTACTCGAGAAAATATGGGGATTCTAGATCCTTCTTGTGTTTGGGTTCTCTCATCTAAATCTTAAATTATCCCTAGATTTTCCTAGATCACAAATTTGGGGTCTTATCACTTTTCCTAATTAATTTTGCTAGCTTTTAGTTTTGGTGTTTTAAATATGATTTTTTCTTCAATTTGGTCCCAATGACTAAGGATAGGGTTTTCTAACTTTGTTTCTCTCATTTTCTAGGTTCTCGCCCCTCCTAATTAAGGCTTCTAGTCCTGGTTACAACAACAAAACATTCACTCAACAAAATTTCATACAATTAGAGAAAATCACAAATCAAATTACAAATTAATTAACCCTAAGTTAGAGTGGGATGTTACAATTCTCCCCTCCTAATAAATTTTTGTCCCCAAAATTTGAGACATAGCTGTAAATAATGCTGGGTATTGATGCCTCATGTCCTCCTCTCGTTCCTAAGCCATATCCTGAGTTGAAACATCTTGCCACAACACTTTGACTAGTGGAACAACTTTTACTCTGGAGTTGCCTTTGTTCAAACTCAAAGATTCTTACGGGGACTGATCGGTAAGTTAAATTCTCTTTTAATTCTATAGGCTCAGTCTTTATTACATGAGAAGGGTTAGAGACATATTTCCGGAGTTGGGATACATGAAAGACATTGTGGAGATAGGACAATTCAAGAGGTAAAGCTATTTGATATGCCACGGGACCAATTCTCTTAAGAAATTGATAATGTCAAATGATTCGCGAATCCAATTTTCGTGCTTTTATTGACCTGCTAATGCCTATCACTGGGGTAACTTTGAGGAATACATGGTCTCCCTCATTGAACTTTAAGGGTCTTCTTCTTTGGTTGACATAATTCTCTTGTCTTTGTTGGACAATTACCATATTTTCCTTAATCATACGAAATCGGTTCGTAGTTTGGCGAACTATATCAGGTCCTAACACTCTCTCTTCTCCAACCTCGGTCCAACACAATGGTGACCTACACTCTCTTCCATATAGGGCTGCATATGGTGTCATTCCTATACTGGAATGGTGACTATAGTTATAGGCAAACTCAACTAAAGGCAAATAGGCATCCCATGTGCCTTCTTGCTGAAGTGCACAAGATCGAAGCATATCCTTGAGAGTTTGGATAGTTCTCTCTGACTGGCCATCAGTCTGAGGATGATATGCCGTGCTAAACCTCAATTGTGTCCTTAATGTACCCTCTAAGGCTTGCCAGAATCGTTAATTGAATCTAGGATCTCTGTCAGATACTATACTAGCAGCTGTGAAGTCTCACTATCTCTCAGATGTAGATTTGGGCTAACTTCTCGAAGGAAAAAGTGATCCTTATGGGCAGAAAGTGAGCAGACTTCATGAGTCAATCCACAATTACCCAGATTGAGTCATGGTTTGAAGGGGTTTGGGGCAATACTATGATAAAGTCCATAGTGACATGATCCCACTTCCACTCAGGTATGGCTAAAGGTTGTAGCATTCCTGATGGTTTTTTGTGTTCTATCTTGACTTGTTGATAAGTCAAGCACTTACCCACATGCTAAATGATGTCTTTCTTCATCCCTGGCCACCAGAATCACTTCTTTAGGCCATGGTACATCTTGGTTACACCGGGATGAATGGTGTACAAGCTCCAATGGGCTTCACCTAGTATTTTATTTTTCAGGTTTAGGTCACTAGGTATCACTATTCTCTCCCTGAACATCAACAATCCATCCTAGGCATCATGGAAATCCTGTTGTTTTCTCAAGGCAACTGAGGTTTCATCTCTTTCTTGTGCCTCTGTAATTAAGGCCCTGGGGTCACATTCTATCCAAAATTCACTCATCTCTAGTTTATCAACACTATTCTCCAGGTTTTACATGATTTTCCATTTAAAATATGTGTCGACGTTACTTAACAAATCTTCCATGCGATCACGAGTTCCATTCGAGAATTAAAACCACTCAGATTGCCAAATACATCGTGAAGTGATCGGTTTTGTAACTACGAAATATTCCCCCTAAGGACACGTGATAATAAGCTTCTAGAAGCATCACCGTAGCTTACACCACTGACACGTGGCACCACTCAACTATCTCCTACGTGGTTGGTACCCACGTCTCTCCCCCTGGGCTCCCGTCTGCGAGACATAGAGAGCCTCCAGGCATCGCGGGACAACCCACATCTAGCAAGAACGTGGGTCGACCATGTTCTCCCCCACACTTGGTATAAGAAGCCCTCACTCGGGGGCCTTAGGTACATCAGAACAAGAGAGAGTTGCACGCATTCTGAATACGCCTAAGCTAACCCCAGCTTAACTTACACAATACATCTCCAGAGCTTACTCCACGACACCACCAAGCTCCGGCCATCATCCGACGTATCTCTGCCTCGGTGATTCCCTCAAACGGAGCTCCTAACAGCTCCAAGAGACCCTTGCTCTCTCGTAATCTAAGGGAACCTCCTACGAGCGGCTCGCCCACCAGAAATACCTTACACACATCTTAGCCACACACGGCCCCATACCGGTAACCACTTTGCCTAACGGCTCCTATAAACGTCGCCATGACGAACTACGTGGAGTTTGATCCCTTTACAAGGATACGCAGGAACCTAGGTTCTCACCTAAGGACAAGTCCCCCAAGGTTACGACACCTTGTGCTACTTATTTATAAATTAAAATTGTCTGAACCAAAAACGACAGTTACATTGGCGCCCGCCGTGGTCTTTCACAGACCACAATGCCTTGTGCACTCTGCCGCTAAATGACACTTCTTTTTTTGGGGAGTAGGAGTATCCACCTAACACTCAGACACCCGCACTTTTTATTTTCCCATACAGGAAAAATCTAGAAATGGCCGACTCAAACATTCCTACGGCCACGACCGACACAACGACTCCAAGGTGCAGCACAGGGAATAGATAGGGGACGGTTGAAGTTGTCATAATGGAAGCAGGCGGCTCGAACACAACCCAACGACAAAATACCCCGACGGCACAAGCAACCATCATGAAAACTGTTGTCCAAAGAACAGCGACCAGAGAGGAAACATGGCCTAAGCACCCCTATGGCATGCCGCATAATCCGTGCCTCCCGGCTAGTAACCAAGAGACAACAGACCTAGCGAGGACCTCGCGGGAAATGGAGTTAGCCCAACTTGAAGCAGAGATGGCAGCCATATGCCAACAATAGTGGGAAGAGAATAGAAACTGCTCCTAAGCGAACACTCAGATGCCGGTAACGCCACACAACGCACCTGCGAGGCCTTCGAACGATCCTACCGGCTTGCCCGGTATACAATTCAGAACCCTGCCCATGGAGTTTGCACGATAATCGCTGATAGCACCGACTCCCCCACCATCAATCCCACCTGGGCCAACAATGGTCCCAGGTCGAGCAATGTGCCCGCCTGCAGATTACCCATGACCACCTATCCCAAACTATCCACCGGGATCTTATCTACATATGCCTTGGGCAGGAGCCTACAACCTGTACGCCCCCTATGGCTTGTCTACTCACTCAGGGCAATATCATTAGCCCGGCTTCGACTTCCAAGGGAAAGGGAGACACCCCTTCACTTAGCAAGTCATGAACGAACATGTGACTGTGGGCTTCAAGATGCCTTTTTCATATAGAACCCTATGGTGGAGAGACTGATCCGCGAGATCATATAAACACTTTTAATTTGGCTATGTCAATACTTGGAATGACGGACGGGCAGCAATGCCGAGTCTTCTCCTCAACCATAAAGGAGGCAACTCTGAGGTGGTTCTCGCTGCTGCCCACAAACTCGATCCACAACTTCGAGTAGCTAACACAGAAGTTCCTCACCCAGTTCGCCAGCAGCAAGCAATACCAAAAGAACGAGGATTCCTTCTTCGGTTTTCACCAAGAAGAAGGGGAGACCTTACAAGCATTCTTAGCCTGCTTCACCAAACTCTCGCTCCAAGTCATAGGCCTCCAAGATGCCGTGGCAATCTTCGTCACCAAGCAAGGCCTCCAATGTTCACAGTTCTAAGGGGAACTCAACAGGTGTCATGTTTCTACTTTACAGGAACTAATGGACTGTGCAGAATGGTTCATCTAGGAAAAAATGCGTAGATCGCCAAGGACAAAATGAGAAAATTCCTGATAAGTAGATTCGACATGGAGCAATTCGAGAAAAAGAAGGAGAAGATGACAACAGATAACCAAAATTCCAAAAAGAAAAATAACAGAAAACACTCACCACCGCGACCTCGAACGCCTCCCAGAGGACGGTTCAGCAGCTACACTCCCCTCAACAAGTCTCACGTCGGGGTTCTCGAGGAGATTTACCACTCGGACATGCTCAGTTTCCCCCCGCAGATTAAGAGGCGAAAAACTGGGAAGCCGGGGGATAAATCCAAGTACTGGCGGTTCCACAGGGACTACGGACACGAGACCAACGACTGTATTCACTTGAAAGATCAGATCGAGGATCTAATCTGTAAAGGGCAATTGGGCAGGTACATCAAAGAGGAGAGCAGAGCTAACACGGAGCACTCGAGAGAGGTTAGCGATCAAGCACCTAGTCACAGAATCATCAGCGTCATCGCTGGCGGATTACCAAAAGGAACTACCTCACATCCGCAAAATAAGAAGAGGGTGGAACACTCCATACTCGCCCTCGACTATGCCCTAAAGCATAAAAAGGGAAGCGAAGAATCTTAGGGATAACCTATCATGTTCAACCTCGTAAACTGTGAAGGACCAATCCACGATGACCCAATGGTGGTGACCGCAGTCATTGCTAATTACGAGGTCAAGCGAGTACTAATAGACCAAGGATCCTCAGCGGACGTCCTCTATTTCAACACTTTTAAGAAGCTCGGGTTGGACAAGGCCAACATGAGGACCTTCCCCGGCACTCTCATAGGGTTCTCTAGAGCCCAAGTTCCTGTAGAAGGAATCATAATAGCCCGAACAACTATGGGAACTTTACCGAAGGTTGCAAGCCTTAACGTTGACTTCATCATCGTCTCGGCACCTTCAGCGTACAATGCCATTTTGGGGCGACCATCCTTGAACAAACTCAGAGTTGTATTGTCCACCGCACAACTCACTATGAAATTCTCAACGTGGCACGGGGTTGGAGAATCATGGCGGATCAAAAACTAGCGCGAGCATGCTACGCAACAAGCTTAACCAAGACTATCAAAGTCGCTCGCCTTGGTCCCAAAGAATCACGTGAGGAACCTCTCAAGGGTAAAGAGTCCGGAGGAAAAAACCAGGAGTCCACCCACCCGGACCAAACCTCCACCTAAGCTCTAATCAAACTTTGCACGCTTGTTACACCTCTCGGTCAAGTTATGCACGTCTTAGTTTATTTCAAAGTTAGGATTATTACTTTCAGCCTAACTAAGTTTTGCCTGACAAAGGTTATCCGAATGTAATCATTTTGTTGACTTTCAACCTGACTAAGGCTAGCCTGACCAAGGCTGCTCGAATGTAACCATTTTGTTTATCCTTAATCAAAGTTTTCCTTTTGGAAAAAGACGTGACCCAAAGATGCAAAGTACTCGCATAAGCCCCAAGGAAGGGCAGTGTGCTGACCGCCCAAAGTAACTTTCAAGAGCCTTTAAGGCCAAGCTAAAGAGTCCCCCAAAAGCGTGGTTGAAACCCCGTTGGGCGAGAAAACACAAAATGAACGTTCACAAAAAACACGCTAGCAAAAGTATGTGACCGTCCTGATCACACGGTACTCATGCAAAAATCTTTTTACCGAGAAGTAAAGAGATAGCCAAAACAGAGAGACTGTACTCACACAAAACCTTTTTTCCCATCAGTGAAAAGAGAGATAGTTAAACTCAGCATAAATTCTCATTAATACCAAAAATAGGGAAGGAGTCCGCCTATTACAAGGTGCAAAACTTAAAAACCCTACATAAACCTACTCTTGGGCATTCCCAAGATTTGTGTTAGCCTCGGTCCCCACGGGCCCAACATTGTTGACATCCCCCGACGATTTCTTCTGAACCGCCTCAGCCGTTGAGAAGTAGCTCCAATCTCTAGAGCACGCCCGCCAATAATAGAAACCACCTGGTGGTCCATTGGGCGGTCAGCCAAATGGCAGAGATAAGCAAGGTTCCATGGTGAATCAGTCTCCATCTAACCTCTGAACTCACCATCAAGAAGTTCCTGAGAAGGATGCAGGGAAGCCACCCATTCAGCTGCAAACCTCTCTCTACAAAGGCGCTCAAGTTGCTCAACCGCAAGAAGCATGCCATACATCCTCTGTGCCAGCAACTCTCCCTGGAGATCACCAATATCGGCAACCTTGCTCTCAGCCTCCAACCAACCCGCAAGGTTATCACTAGCACGAGTCTCGGCACCCTTCAAAGCCTCGCGAAGAGAGTGCAACTCATGCCGGCGCTTCTCAGCATCCTCCCGACGGTTGGCAAGCTCCTTCCGAGTTCTCTCCAACTCCGAACGCAGAAGTTTAACCTCGAAAGGCTGTGCACCTTCGGCCATAAGGCAGGCCACCTCGTGAGTCAAGGACCTCACCTCACGGCCTTGGTCCTCGCACTCCT
Organism: Senna tora; assembly: GCA_014851425.1. Lineage (NCBI taxonomy): Eukaryota > Viridiplantae > Streptophyta > Magnoliopsida > Fabales > Fabaceae > Senna > Senna tora. Next base: position 13,223,137 of record CM026261.1, on the reverse strand, counting down.
TCTCCTTTGCGGACAACCGCTCGCGCATGTCCTCTAAATTTTTCTTAGTGGCCTCCAAAGCTGAACTCCAAGAGGTCACTATTCCAAGAAGCCGATCTCTGTCGAGAGGAACTTTGCCCCGCACAAGACCAAAGACGTCAGCAAAAAAGGAAACTGCTAGCAAAGAGCTTTGAAAAGAGTAGGACGGAGCAAGGAAAACTTACTACTTGTTTCTCCCACGTAGTGCCAGCTTGGTGGAAGTCAGCCAACACCTCGGCAACTCTGTCAAAGCCAAGAACAGCAAGATTCTATGGGCTAGTGTCCAACCACTTAGCAATCCTCTCTCCCATCTCCACGAGAAAATACCTGCCAAAAGCTACCAGGTCGAAAGAAGGTTCCTCTTCCAACAGCTTGACTGACTTAGAAGGGTTAACACCCAGGCCCAACGAAACGTCCTCTGTGGCGGTCGTTTGACTAACCACTACATTCCCTCCACCAGAGAGGGCACCGACCTCTCCATTCGCTTTACCATCTCTTGAAATCTTTTGAGATTCAATCATGAATTTTGGTTAAAAATGCGTTTGGAAATGACTCCAAACAACAACCATGTGAACATGAGTCCCATATGAGCATTAAATACTCTCGGATTGCCAAATACAACACAAAGCGATCGGTTTGACTCACTTGTGCAACAACACGTTTGACTTGTACTTCTTGAAATATTTTGAGATTCAATCATGAATTTTTGTTCAAAATGTGTTTAGACTTGACTTCACACTCCGTACGTTAGATGACGAGTCCTATTCCAGCATTAGATCCAATCTGATTCACAAATACAACGCTAAGCGATCGGTTTGACTGACTTGTGCAACAACACTTTTGACTTGTACTTCTTGAAATCATTTAAGATTCAATCGCGAATTTTGGTTCAAAATGTGTTTAGACAAGGCTTCACAGTCGTTCCATGCGATCACGAGTCCCATTCGATTATCTAATTCACTCGGATTCCCAAATACAACGCAAAGTGATCGATTTGACTCAGTTGTCCAACAACACGTTTAACTAGTACTTCTTGAAATCTTTTGAGATTCAATTGTGATTTTTTATTTAAAATATGTTTCGACAGAACTTCACACTCCTTCCATGCGATCACGAGTCCCATTCAATAATTAAAACCACTCGGATTCCCAATGAAAACTCGAAGTGATCGGTCTGACTCACTTGTGCAACAACACGTTTGATTTGTACTTCTTGAATTCTATTGATATTCAATCGCATCTTTCGATTCAAAATGTGTTTAGACTTGACTTCACACACATTCCATGCCATCAGAAGTCCCATTTGGGCATTAAATCCACTTTGATCCCCAAATACAAAACGAAGTGATTGGTTTGACTCACATGTTCAACAACACATTTGACTTGCACTTCATGAATTCTGTTGAGATACAATAGTGATTTTCTTTTCAAAATGTGTTTACAAATGACTTGACACACCTTCCATGCGATCACGAGTCCCATTCGAGCATTAAATCCACTCAGATTCCCAAATACACCGCAATGCGATCAGTTTGACTCACTTGTGCAACAACACGTTTGAGTTGTACTTCTTGAAATATTGTGAGATTCAATCGTGAATTTTGGTTAAAAATGTGTTTAGACATGACTTCAAACTTATTTTATGTGATCACGAGTCTGATTCGAGCATTAAATGCTCTCGGATTGCCAAATACAACGCAAAGCAATCGGTTTGACTCACTTGTGCAACAAGTTTGACTTGTACTTTTTGAAATCTTTTGAGATTCAATCGCAAATTTTGGTTCCAAATATGTTTAAACATGACTTCATACTCCATACATTAGATCACAAGTCCCATTCGAGCATTAAATCCAATCTGATTCCCAAATACAACCCTAAGCGATCGGTTTGACACACTTGTGCAACAACACTTTTGACTTGTAGTTCTTGAAATCTTTTAACATTCAATCACGAATATTGGTTCAAAATGTGTTTAGACATGATTCACAGTCGTTCCATGCTATCACAAATCCCATTCAATCATTTAATCCACTTGTATTCCCAAATACAATGTAAAGCGATCAATTTGACTCACTTGTGTAACAACTTTTATTTCTTGAATTCTTTTGAGATTCAATTGTGTTTTTCCATTTAAAATATGTTTCGAAAAGTCTTCACACTCCTTCCAAGCAATCACGAGTCTCATTCATGAATTAAATCCACTCGAATTGCCAAATACAACGCGAAGCAATCAATTTGACTCACTTGTGCAACCACACGATTGACTCGTACTTCTTGAATTCTTTTCAGATTCAATCATATTTTACGATTTAAAATGTGGTTAGACATTATTTCACTCACCTTCCTTGCAATCACGAGTGCCATTCAAGCATTAAATCCACTCGAATTCCTAAATACATTTCGAAGCAATCGGTTTGACTCACTTGTGCAATAACACATTTGACTTGTCCTTTTTGAATTCTTTTGAGATTCAATTGCAATTTTACGTTTAAAATATGTTTCACCATGACTTCACACACCTTTCATACGATCACGAGTCTCATTCGAGCATTAAATCCACTTGGATTCCCAAATACAACGCGAAGTGATCGGTTTGACTCACTTGTTCAACAACAGGTTTGACTTTTACTTCTTGATTTTTTCTTAGATTCAATATCAATTTTCATTTAAAATTTGTTTATACATGACTTGGCACACCTTCCATGTGATCACGAGTCCCACTCGAGTAATAAATCGACTCAGATTCCTAAAAACAATGCGAAGCGATCGGTTTGACTCACTTGTGCAACACCATGTTTGACTTATACTTCTTAAATTCTTTTCAAATTCAATCATAATTGTTCATTTAAAATATGTTTTGACGTAACATCACACACATTCCTTCCGATCCCGAGTCCATTCGAGCATTAAATCCACTCGGATTCCAAAGTACAACGCGAAGCGATTACTTTCATTCACTTGTTTTTTCTTCTTGAATTCTTTTGAGATTTAATTCACGATTTTTCATTTACATTATGTTGCAACATGATTTCCCACTCCTTCCATGCAATCATGAGTCCTATTCAAGATTTAAGTCCACTCGGATTCCCAAATACAACGTGAAGCAATGAGTTTGACTCACTTGTGTAACAAAATATTTGTCTTGTAATTCTTGAATTCATTTGAGATTCAAAAGCAATTTTCCATATAAAATATGTTTTGATATGACTTTAGACTCCTTCCATGCTTCCCATTCGACCATTAAGTCTACTCGGATTCTGAAATACAATGCGATGCAATCGGTTTGACTCACTTAAGCAACAACACATTTAACTTGTACTTCTTCAATTGTTTTGAAATTCAATTGAGGTTTTAGGTTCAAAATGTCTTTAGACAGGACTTGACAGACCTTCCATGTGATCACGGGTCCTATTCGAGCATTAAATCAACTCTGATTCCGAAATACAACGCGAAGCAATCGATTTTTCTCACTTGTGGAAACAACACATTTGACTTGTATTTATTGAATTCATTTGAGATTCAATCGTGATTTTCCGTTTAAAATTTGTATTGACATGACTTCGCCCTCCTTCCATGTGCTTACGAGTCCCATTCAAGTATTAAATCCACACGGATTCCTAATTACAACGCGAAGCAATCGGTTTGAGTCACTTGTGACGCACTTTAGATTCAATCGCGATTTTAATTTCAAAATGTCTTTAGACATGACTTGACACACCTTTCAAGCGATCACGAGTTCCATTGGAGCATTAAATCCACTTGAATTCTTCAAATACAATGCGAAGCGATCGGTTTGACTCTTTTGTGCAACAACACGTTTGACTTGTACTTCTTTAATTCTTTTGAGATTCAATCACGAATTTTGGTTTCAAAACGTGTTTAGACATGACTTCACACTCCTTCCATGCGATCACGAGTCCCATTTGAGCATTAAATAAACTTGGATTCCTAAATACAATGTGAGACTATTGGTTAAACTCCCTTGTACCACAATACGTTTGACTTTCACTTCTTGAACTCTTTTGAGATTCAATCGGGATTTTCATTTCAAAATGTGTTTAGACATGACTTGACACACCTTCCATACGATCAGGATTCCGAAATACCACTCGGATTCTGAATTACGACGTGAAGTGATCGGTTTGACTCACTTGTACAACAAGACGTTTGACTTGTAGTTCTTGAATTCTTTTGAGATTCATTCGCGATTTTCCATTTAAAATATGTCTTGACATGACTTCACACACCTTACACGTGATCACGTATCCCATTCGAGGATTAAATCCACTCGGATTAACAAATACAACGCGAAGCGATCGGTTTGACTCATTTGTGCAACAACACTTTGACTTATTCTTGAATTATTTTGAGATTTAATTGTGATTTCCGTTTTAAATATGCTTCGACATGAATCGACACACCTTCCAAGTAGTCACGTGTCCCATTCGAGCATTAAATTCACCAGGATTCCTAAATACAACACAAAGTGATCGGTTTGACTCACTTGTGCAACAACACGTTTGACATATACTTCTCCAAATCTTTTCAGATTCAATCGTGATTTTCCTTTTGAAATATGTTTTGACATGACTTCACACACCTTCCACGTGATCACGAGTCACATTCGAGTATCAAAGCTACACAGATTCTCAAATACAACGAGAAGCAATCGGTTTCACTCACTTGTGCAACAACACGTTTGACATATACTTCTTGAATTCGTTTGAAATTTAATCGCAATTTTCAATTTAAAATATGTTTCAACATGAATTCACACACCTTTCGTGCAATCACTTCTCCCATTTGAGCATAAAATTCACTCGGATTCCCAAATACAACGCGAAGAGATCAGTTTGACTCACTTGTGCAACAACACGTTTGACATATACTTCTTGAATTCTTTTGAGATTCAATCGCATTTTTCCATTTGAAATATATTTTAACATGACTTCACACACCTTCCATGTGACCACAAGTTCTATTCAAACTTTAAAACTACTTGGATTCCCAAATAAAACGCGAAGCGATCCGTTTGACGCACTTGTGCAACAACACGTTTGACTTGTACATCTTTAATTATTTTGAGATTCAATCACGAATTTTGGTTTCAAAATGTGTTTAGACATGACTTCACACTCCTTCCATGCGATCACGAGTCCCATTTGAGCATTAAATAAACTTGGATTCCTAAATACAATGCGAGGCTATTGGTTAAACTCCCTTGTGCCATAATACGTTTGACTTTCACTTCTTGAACACTTTTGAGATTCCATCGCGATTTTCATTTCAAAATGTGTTTAGACATTACTTGACACACCTTCCATACGATCAGGATTCCGAAATACCACTCGGATTCCGAAATACGACGTGAAGTGATCGGTTTGACTCACTTGTACAACAACACTTTGACTTATTCTTGAATTATTTTGAGATTTAAATGTGATTTCCGTTTTAAATATGTTTCGACATGAATTCACACACCTTCCAAGCACTCACATGTCCCATTCGAGTATTAAATTCACCAGGATTCCTAAATACAACACAAAGCGATCGGTTTGATTCACTTGTGCAACAACACATTTGGCATATACTTCTTCAAATCTTTTCAGATTCAATCGCGATTTTCCGTTTGAAATATGTTTTGACATGACTTAACACACCTTTCATGTGATTACGCGTCACATTCGAGTATTAAAGCTACACGGATTCTCAAATACAACGAGAAGCAATCTGTTTGACTCACTTGTGCAACAACACGTTTGACATATACTTCTTGAATTCATCTGAAACTTAATCACAATTTTCAATTTAAAATATGTTTCAACATGAATTCACACACCTTTCGTGCAATCACTTCTCCCATTCGAGCATAAAATCCACTCGGATTCCCAAATACAACGCGAAGAGATCGGTTTGACTCACTTGTGTAACAACACGTTTGACATATACTTCTTGAATTCTTTTGAGATTCAATCGCAATTTTCTATTTGAAATATATTTTGACATGACTTCACACACCTTCCATGTGATCACAAGTCCTATTCAAACTTTGAAACTACTCAGATTCCCAAATAGAACGCGAAGCGATCCGTTTGACTGACTTCTGGAACAACACGTATGACTTGTATCTCCTGAATTGTTTTGAGATTCAATCACGATTTGAAGTTTAAAGTATGTTTTGACAAGAGTTCACACACCTTCCATGCGATCACAAGTCCCATTCGAGAATTAAATCCACTCGGATTCCTAAATATAATGCAAAGCGGTCGGTTTGACTTAGTTGTGCAACAACACGTTTGATTTGTACTTCTTGAATTCTTTAAAGATTCAATCGTGAATTTTGGTTCAAAATGTGTTTATAGATGACCTCACACTCCTTCCATGCGATAACGAGTCTCATTCAAGCATTGAATCCACTCGTATTCCCAAATACAATGCGAAGTGATCGGTTTGACTCACTTGTGCAACAATACGTCTGGCTTGTACTTCTTGAATTCTTTTGAGATTCAATCGCAATTTTCATTTCAAAATGTGTTTACACATGCCTTGTCACACCTTCATACAATCATCAGTTCCATTCGAGCATTAAATCCACTCGGATTCCTACATACAACTCGAGGCGATCGATTTCACTCACTTGAGCAACAACACGTTTGACTTGTACTTCTTTATTTCTATTGGGATTCAATCACGATGTTCATTTATAATATGTTTCAACATGACTTCACACACTTTCCATGCGATCACGAGTCCCATTCGACCATTAAATCCACTTCGATTTCCAATAACAACACGAAACGATTTGTTTCACTCACTTGTGCAACAACACATTTGACTTGTATTTCTTGTTTTCTTTTGAGATTCAATCGTGATTTTCCATTTAAAATATATTTCGACATGGCTTTACGGACTTTCCATGCGATCACGACGCGAAGCGATCGGTTTTGATTCACATGTGCAACAACACGTTTGACATGTACTTCTGGAATTCTTTGGAGATTCAATCGCAATTTCCGGTTTAAAATGTGTTTAGACATGACTTCACACACCTTCCATGCGATTATGAGTCCCATTCAAGAATTAAATCTACTCTGATTCCCAAATACAATGCTAAGCGATCGGTTTGACTCACTTGTGCAACAACAAGTTTTACCTGTAGTTCTTGAATTCTTTTGACATTTAATTGTGATTTCTCATTTAAAATATGTTTAGGCATGAATTCACACTCCTTCCATGTGATCAGGAGTCCCATTTGAGCATTAAATCCACTCTGATTCCCAAATACAACGTGAAGCGATCGGTTTGACTGACTTGTCTTGTGTTTCTTGAATTCTTTTGAGATTCAATTGTGATTTTCCTATTAAATTATGTTTCAAAATGACTTCACACTCCTTCCATGCGATCACTAGTTCCATTCGAGCATTAAATCTACTCCCATTCCCAAAAACAACGCGAAGCAAGATCTGTTTGACTCAATTGTAGAACAACACGTTTGACTTGTACTTCTTGAATTCTTTTAAGATTCAATCACGATTTTCATTTCAAAATGTGTTTAGACATGACTTGACACACCTTTCTTTCGAACTCAAGTCCTATTCAAGTATTAAATCCACTCGGATTCCCAAATGCAACGCGAAGTGATTAGTTTGGTAACTCAAAATTTTTTGAGATTGAATCGCGAATTTTGGTTCAAAATGTGTTTAGACATGACTTTACACTCCTTCCATGCGATCACGTGTCCTATTCAAGCATTAAATCTGTAACATCCATCCCGAATTACCATTTAATACTTATTCATTTAAGTATTGGTAACTCAAAATTGCGGAAGAATTTATGTTTTTCTCTTGCTAGAGTTAACACTAAGTAAGTGCACTTACTTCTGTTTATTAATTTAATCATTAAAATGAAACCAAATAAAACCCATTAATTACAATTTTACATCTAATGTTCCATGTAATACCACATATAAATAAATATAAGCCATACATAGGCTTTACAAAGTAATGATAAATGTTCCTTGCAGCATCATACATGAATGCCAGCTATAGCGCACAATCAACTAATCCTCCTTAAGCCTCATGTCACGATCAATCCCTAAAACAAATCTGAATATAGTAGCGTCATGTGCTTTAAATCCCAATAGGATACAAAATTCTGGTTTATACAAGAATGGTTTTTCTCTACTATGATTAGGGCTAAGCCTAAACACCTCAGCAAGATTTTCCAAAGCATGCCATGTGAGAATGCATTAAAAGTCACATGCAAATACATTTATAACTCACCTCATACTACCACCAACCAGTATGCACAAATAGGCAACACACATGCCACAAATGCAGTTAAGTGCATAATATCCAATAGATAAATCAGTCAATGCTTTACAATAGACATGTCATTCCCATTTAAAAATTCAGTAGTGCCAAAAATCTCGGATCCATCTCAGACCCATTAAATTTTTTTTTTGATAAAACTTACCCATTTAAAATTAGTAGTGCCATAAATCCCAAATCCATCTCAGACCTGATCAATTGATATAAACCATTACAAAAATCCCCGGTGTGCGCACAAGTTAGAACATTAGGATCACAAGTCCCGAACTGGGTCATTCCTCAGTAGTTGCTAGACAGCTATGTCCTGGACGCATTCCTAGCCAGCCTAGTGTGTCCTTTTCATTCATATTATATATATATATATATATATATATATATATATATATATATATATATATATATATCCATTGTAATGTTTATTCAATTGTAAATATCATTTCTCCTAATGACCCCCAGTCACTCAATTGCATTTACCAAATCACGACATCCCAGATGCCACATATTTTTATATAAAATAGTGGCATACACACTTTTCAAATCACAACATTCCAGATGCCATATACTTTTATATAAAAAAGTGCCATACACACTTTTCAAATCACAACATCCCAGATGCCATATATTTTTATATATAATGTTGTCATGCACACTTTTCGAATCACGACATGCCAGATGCCATATACTTTTGTAGAAAATACTATCATACACACTTTTCAAATCACGACTTCCCATATGCCATATATTTTGTATAAAATAGTGTCATACACACTTTTCATGGAAAATATCACATCCTCTCAACGTTCATTTAAAATGCATGCCAAATTCATTTCCTCTAGAGCTCACATACACTTATCCATGCATGATGCCACATTTATCGAACAAATGCTCATGCAAGATTCATATAATCATGTGTTCAAGATGTGTAAATGCACAATTTTAAAAGCATTGAGGGTATCAAGTGTCCTACCTCGTTTCGAACGTACCCTTAACCTTTTGAAAATTGACTGTTAATGTCACGACCCCAATTTGGGAGTACGTGACCGGCATGGGAATAGACTTTTACCTCTAGACCCGTAAGTCTTACCCTGTAGAACAAAAATATAACTACCCTGCTATACAATTAATTTATATAATATAATAGTGGCCACACCTCACAGGTGGTCTAAGTAACCTACAATCCACGGTCTGCTCAATATCGCTTCAGCCCAGTATAAAGATACATGTCAACATTCATAATATAAATATCCATATCATATTGACCGCACGTCTCAATACGAACGATCTATCCTATTCACATGCATCAAACACACATAATATATATATATATATATCATATTGAGCGTAGGTCTCAATATGTACGATCTATCCTATTCACATGCAGCAATTTTTATATAATCATACGCATATCCTAATTTTCCACAAAATCGGACCCTGTCTTTAAGTACATGTGAAGCCAACGAGTCTAGTCTAGGCACGCATTAAAAGCCGTAAATATTTACACAACAATTACAACCTTATAATATGTACAACAACCAAAAGGTGTCCACCCACGCGAACAAGTGCGTTAAGGATGGTCTGAAGTCTGTGTCACTTTCCGGACATCGATGCCTGCCTGATACTTGTATCTAAAACATTTAAGCAGGGGGAGTGAGTCAAACAGACTCAGTGAAGAGTTTCCCATCCTCGGCGTAGTGCCGGGTACCACTATAGCTGGGGAAACGAAAACACCCACAATCACAGGCGCATGAAATCCAGTTTATCCAATGTTATATTACGATCAAGCAATATTAATATAACATATGAACAAGGATAGACCTAAGAATCATGCTCTTCAATAATGCTTCTCGTAAAACGAAACAAGCACTTTAAGCATGATATCTGAAAGATAAAAATATAGTCCAAGTATTTCACACTGGACCATGGCCTTCTCGGCTTTAATCACTCAACTGGTCCATGTATCTCACAATGGACAATGGCCTCAACAGGAAACTTAACTGACCCTAGTGTCAGGCTAGGGAAATGGCCTCCATGGCCAAACTGAACAACTGGCTCTAGAACGAACTAGAGCAATGGCCTCCATGGGCGACTTTCTTTCTGAGTTGTTTTTCCTCCCGAGCTTTCAACTGGGACTCTGACCATATCTACCCATCCTATCGTACACTGACTTTGCCTAAGTAATGTGAAACACGACTATGACTAAATAATCAATTATGGGATCTTCTTAATCCTTGAATAGTAACTAAACCCATGTTTTGATCATAACCTAACTCTAACGTTCCTTCCCTAAATTCAGTTACTAAATAACGTCGACGTTTAAAAGCAATTTGTTTATGATTATCATTATGAGTTTCTAATTTATAGTGTAAACCAAACCTTGGACTCAGTCAATAACCTACCCCCTTGATCGTACTGTTCGGCGTATCTCATGTTATCACATGAATACCCTCTAGTACCTCTTGGCCTGTAAGAAATCTCACATATACAAGTACTTTCATATAATACAATTTAGAATCAACAATAGCATGTTAAACACTAAATTATTCTTACAAATAGGCAAGTAGGCAAACCACATATTCGCATCCTCAATCAACCCTGTAGGGCAAGGATGGGAAATCCCTCACCTGGACGGCTTCCTTGTGTTTGTCCTGGAGTAACTCTCGCTCCGGACGAATTGTGGCTTCCTAACAAATGCATTCACCTGGTTAACATCTTAAAATATATGCAACTCATATGCATATGACATGCTCGTGCCTAAAATGCACCTAAACGTCACCAAGAACCGAGTTCTTGGTCTTATCCTCCTTCCCTCTCTTCTATAAGAGTCTTAAGTGCTTCGCACTTGGTTTCGTACAACTATTGCTTACCTTGAATTGATTTCCGAGCCTTGGTTTTGAGTTACTAAACCTCAATATGCTTCTATACTATCCTACTTAAGGTTTCCTAAGGATTATGAAGGAAGAAAGTTGAAACTTGAAGGATTGGACTTAATTTCTTCCGCAAATTTCCATCCTTGAGAAGCAAGAAGGTATTTGAAGCTATTCAAATTCTTGAAAACATGTTTAGGAATGTGTTAGGGTGTTAAAGATTGAAGGGAGGAGGTTTGGAAGTCTAAAATCACCCTTAGAGCACATTTGGGGCAAGCTAAACGGAGACCTGGCTTGGCAGCCATGGTCTGCCAGGGAGCTGGCGCAATTACTCCAGTTCTGGCGCAGTTGCGCCAAGGGTCTGCCTTAGTAGCCCCTGCAGCACAATAGATTTCTGTTGTGCTGTGAGCAGGTTTGTGGCATTTTTCGGCCACTTTCCGACTCCGGCTTCGACTTTCCTCTTCACGGCTTTTGTTCACCTACATTTCAACAATACCAATCCAATCCTAACTACTCAAATCGAAGCTCAACTCCTAGATTATCAACGAATTCCCAATTTGGGAATATTTTGGGTTTTCAAACCCAAATCCCTTAAACTCGAATTTGGCCAAATCCGATGATATAGCCTCGACTCCTACCACGACTAAGTGTTCAAGAACACTTTCTAAGTTCCAATCTACCCTCGAAACAACCCAAATGAAGATGAATTGAGAAAATCCCTAAATTGGAGGGTTTGGGAGTTTAGGAAGAATTTGGGGTTACCAACCATGATTCAATCGGTGGGAGGGGTTGGAGAATAGGTAGTCGAGCTCCGGTGCCTTTTTCAAGCGCCAACTAGCTCCGCTCCAGCCACTTTCCGACGATTCCTCCCTCTTCCCCTTCTTCTCCTTCACAGCTCCACTCTCTCCCTCTCTTTCTCGTTTTCTTTCTCTTCCTTTCTTTCTCGTGTTTCTCTCTCCTTTTTCTTTCTTTTTATTTGCTGATATTTGAATAATGATAATAATAATAAAGAAAGGCTGAAAAAAATATTTCCAATTTAATCCCTCCTCCTTCCAATTTCAAATTTTCATTCACTTAAATCCCCAAATTAAATACTAGAATTTTCCTACTTCTTTTCTTTCCTTTTCTTTTCAAGTTTCGAAAATTCTCGGGTATTATAGTTAATCCCCTCCTCGGGTCCACTTTCGTTAACCTCTTATCAAGCATTCAACCTTAAGTTTCATACAATAACAATTTCAATCATTGTTTTCAACCAATAATCACATGTATATATATACAAAGCAAATCATGACATCACCAGTCCTGTATGATCCATCAGTCAAGTCTATTTAGTTGCTAAGTCAAATAGGTCAACACTTAACTTATCAGGCAAGCAATTATCACATATTCACATACAAGCATCCAAGGTCACAACTTGACTCTACATAGTCATATTCACAGAATTGAGTATTAAACACAGCATTAGTCAGAGTACAATATTTCCATTTCAGTCTTAAGAAATCAAAAACTATTAAAATAATCCCTTTTTTACTTCCACTTGTATTTTTTCAGCATATTTCATACCACTTTGCAGAACAAGATTCAAGTGCAGGGCATATAACATGGTCATCATATCAAAACAACAATTACAACAATGAAAACCTCATAAATTCAATCAATTCCAAACAACATGGAAAAATCAAGAATTCACTGCATTTTAATCCCTATTCATACCAATTTCAAGCTAGACTAAATTTCCAGCTTCTAAAATTACATGGTATAGTTCAAGATAGTAGTTATACCTTGTACATACACGTTGCAACATAGAAATCATCACAGAGAAAACAGAATTTAGCAAACAGCTCCAATTTCACAAATTTATTTTGATTAAGTCCTTTTTACATGTCATTTTCTCTATTTGAGTCCAAGACTCCAATCTAAGGTTACCAATCCTGTTTTATGCCCATTCATGACTTTTAGGTCAATTTAATTCACACAGAATAGGAGTTTAGGCAGTCAATTTGAATACTACAACAAGGGTCTTAGAAAAGTGTTCTTAAACAAGATGCTAAGGCATCTTTGGTTACAAATTGAAGTGTCCTTTAGGTTAGGACCACATTTTACCCTTACATAGCCTTTGAATTCTGTCTTCTAACTCATTTTCATGAAACCATAGTGCAGGGTAGCAATTTATATACAATTCAATATTGATATACATGAAATAAGAACAATTTTGGCATGTTTCATCAAGTTTAGTTATATGCTATAGTTCCCTTGCCAATTTTAGTCAGAATTTAGAATTAGTTACAGGGCATCTTCAATCTCATCATACTCAATTCACATCTTCTTTAAACATATATTTCAGCAAGCATTTTGGTACAAAATTATGCTAAATTCATTTTATAGCAACATATTCATCATCCAAGCCATCTCAACCTCTAGGTTCAGTTTTAAACAATTATTCTCTTCATTTTATTCAAGTATTCTAGCTACATTTAATTCTCTAAATGATTCGCACCACATCTTTGTTTTTTTACAATTAGCTAACATAAAACCTCAGTTACAAAAGACGCAAAATGAATTTAACAACATATTTCGGTGATAGCTTCAATTTCGTGCTCATAAGATCAATAACTTATAAGACTATCCCAAGCCACCAAATTCATAGAATAACTATACACATATGCACAACTATATGTTCTCTATTAGCCCTAACATGATGTGATTCCAAGTATGGATAAAATCAGCAAAAACGTCACTTTATTATTGTGGGCTAAAAGTGTAGCTGTTTAAGATATTTTGGGCTTGGCAATATCAATTTGAAGTTTTTGGACCAAGTACTATACGTGGGAGGACTCATTTTGGCCTTAACTATCATATTTTATGCTTAATATGCTGATTATATTTTTTATTTTTTTATTAGTGTGAAAATTAGAGTTGGCATATTCCAAGTTGGCATATTTAACTTTTAGAGTTCCCATGTTCTATGAATTAAGCTTTTTGTATTAATTTTAAATTAGCATTTATGATTTTGAGTTTCAAGGTTTCTTGCTTTTAGTTTCTAGGCTTATGTTTCCCAAGCCATTAAATTAAATTACGGATTTTGATGTATGCCTATAAATACATTGTACTACTCGTTTTGAATGGAATGAATGAATAAGATGAAAATATTATGAGATGTGTTTCTACACACCATACTTGAGAATAGATTTTCTCAAGAGTACATTTTTGGACTAAAAGACATATCAAGGATTGAAAAACCTTGAGGCAACTTCCAACACTTCGGATCCTTGTTCGTTGGAGTTCAGAGATTCAAGTGGTTAACCAATGAACAGATTATTTGTATTTCCATTTGCACTTGTCATTAGGGGGTTCAATAGATTGGGAATTTCTTCTGCTTTTTGTTCTCTTCCATACTACGCAATCTGGAACTTTCGTTCACATCATTTGATATCAGAGCTTGGTCAGGATAAATTCTTATTTATCCCTTATGTTTCCGTTTCCATAATTTTGGAGCATTTGGTTCTCTCCTATTTCATCTCCATAATCAGCGTTTCTAAGAACAGGTTTCTTAAGGGTTCAGTAGAGTGAAATGTTTGAATTTTTGTTTAAAAAAAATAGAAAAAAATTTGGAGCATTATTTCTTTTCCATATCATCTCCATCATCTGCATTTCTAAGAACATGTTTCTTAGGGGTTCAATAGAATGAGTGTTTTAAATTGTGTTTAAAAAAAAGAGCAACAGAAAATACTGGAAAAAAAGGAGAGAAAATGGGAAGTTGAAAAAGAAATCAGAAAAAAAGGAGAATCTGGTCATATTAAAGTATTTTTCATGTTTTATTTTGTTGTTTAATTTGATTCATATTCGAGAGCGAATCTTTTTCAGGAAAGAGGGAATGATGTGATCCCAAGCAGGGATAAAATTAGCAAAAACGTCACTTTATTATTGTGGGCTGAGAGTGTAGTTGTTTAACATAATTTGGGCTTGGCAATATCAATTTGAAGACTTTGGACCAACTACTATACATGGGAGGACTCATTTGGGCATTAACTATCACATTTTGGGCTTAACATGCTGATTATATTTTGCATTTTTTTATTATTGGAAAAATTAGAAATTAGTTGGCATATTTAACTTTTAGAGTTCCCATGTTCTATGAATTTAGTTTTTGTATTATTTTTAAATTAGCATTTATGATTTTGAGTTTCAAGGTTTCTTGCTTTTAGTTTGTAGGTTTATGTTTCCCAAGCCATTAAATTAGATTAAGGGTTTTGATGTATGCCTATAAATACATTGTACTACTCGTTTTGAATAGAATGAACGAGTAAGATGAAAATATTATGAGATGTGTTTCTACACACCACACTTCAGAATGGATTTTCTCAAGAGTTCATTTTTGGACTAAAAGACTTATCAAGGATTGATCAACCTTGTGGCGTCTTCCAACACTTCGGGTCCTTGTTCACTGGAGTTCAGAGATTCAAGTGGATCACCAATCAACTAATTATTTGTGTTTCCATTTGCACTTGTCATTTGGGGGTTCAATAGGTTGTGAATTTCTTCCGATTTTTGTTCTCTTCCATAGTATGCAATCTGGAACTTCCATTCACATCATAACAACTCGGAATCATAGGTTTTCCAGAAGTCACAAAAGCAACTCGAGAAACAAAACAGTTACAAAACATGATTTATATGCATAACAGTAGATTTCGAAGTCAATAACTCAGAGAAAACTAATATGGATCACACATACAAGTCAAAAATTAGATAGAGGATCCATCTAGCTTTCCAACGCCTATTTACTCATTCAAGTCTATGCTATATCGAGTTTAGAATTCAAATTTAAAGTGAGAGAGTTCAAACACAAAATTGATACGAACATAGGTGATTACCTCACAATACAAAAGTTGGATTTTCCATTAAAACCACATATGGAAAGTTTAGGGTGCATTTGGTTTATGAAGTATTTTCTATTTTCATTTTTTATTCTCATTTCTTGAAAATAGTTTTCATTTTTAAATTTTCAAAATTTTAGAAATGTGTTTGGTTTGTAATTTCAAAATCTATTTCAAATATAAAAATTATGAAAACGTGAATGGTTTGTAATTTTTGAGCAAGAATGATTTGTTGTTTTTTATTTTGTAACTGTCGTTTTTGGTTCAGACAATTGTTATTTGCGTTTAAGGACCGCAAGGGGTCATAACCTTGGGGGACTTGTCCTTAGGTGAGGAACCTAGATGCCTACATACCCTTGGAAAGGGATCAAAGTCCACGTAGTTCGTCATGGTGACGTCTATAGGAGCCGTTAGGCAAGGCAGTTACCTGTGTTTGGCCATGTGCGGCTAAGACGTGCTTAAGGTACTCCGGGCGGGCGAGCCGCTCTCAGGAGGTTGCCTTAGAATACGAGAGAGCTTGAGTCTCTGAGAGCTGTTGGAAACTCTGTTGGTGGGATTCTCCGGAACAGAGATGCGTCTATCGGTGACTGGACCTGGCCGTGTGTAGGGCAGAGCTCGGGGTGCGTGATGGATATTGGGCAAGAGGATGCCTGAGAGTCCTCAGAATGCCTGCCGGGATGGTTACGTATAACGTTCTCCAGAGGCACTTTGGATGTCTTGGATCTTGTTCTTAAATACCCCGGGTGAGGGTCTATTTATACTAAATGTGGGGAGGACGTGCTCACCCACGTTCTCGTGCGACCTGGGTCATCCCATGATGCCCAGGGAGTCTCCACGTCTCTTGAACGGGAGTCCTCGTGGAAAGACGCGGGTAATGGCCACGTGAGAGGTAGGTGAGTGGTGCCACGTGTTGCTATCGTATACTTCCGCTAGGCTTCTGGAAGCTTGGTGCCACGTGTCCCTAGGCAGAATACTCTGTAGTTACATAAGTACCACAAGTCTACGGGTGTCCGGCCCTTGTGGATTTAAGTTCTCTGCCAGCTAGCTACATAGGAATTTCTGTTGCCGATTTTGTAAAGAAGAGCCTGTCCGCAAGTGGGCTTAGCCATCATGAATTAGTCGTCCGACTTGCAAAGCTGTGTCTCCTTTTTTTACTACGTGGGAGTGGAGACGTTTGAATGTGCCATGCGTCCAGATTCGACTGGCTAACTGCTTGACTTCCTTAGCAAGTTTTCAAGCCGTCTCTGCAAAAAGTACGCGACTTAGCAAGGAGGGGTCATCATTGCTCAGAGGAGAATTTCTCGAAGTGCCCCTCGGGGGTGTGTGAAGGAAATCCAAAGGTCAAGGGCTTTCTGGTCATTCGAGGCGCTTTTTTCAAGTCAGGCTCGTCCGCAGTCAGTGACTGGCAGGAGGCTTTGCAAAGAGCTGTCTATCGAAAGAGCGGGCTGCATTAGATGCCACGTGTCTCGTCTTGATTTAATCCACTGGCCCTGAGTGCTTTGCCGCCTTTTCATCTTCATTTAATGCGGGTTCATTTCCGAGAGCTGCCATCATTAGCCTCGATTGAGAATTTTTGAAAAGGCCATCTGGTGTCTTCGAGCGACTTTTGCGTTTCTAGGGGCTTTTCAGTCTTTGTGCTTTCAATTTTCGAACTATTGATCTGAGCCGCTCTTTCTCTCCACATGTTCGGCTGAGGCGGGCTATTGCAGCTTAAACAAGGTGCATCGGATAATTATTTTTATCCGTTGCGAGATACGAGGGGGACGGAGATTTTTGAATCATCGCGCCTTTGAGTTCGCTAAAAATATCCAGCGTTTGAAAGTTTGTGGTTTTACCTTCTTGCTGCCTTATGTTCTCCTGCCTTCTTACCTTATTTTCTCTGATTATCATCCCTCTCTCCTTCTTTGCCATCTGTTTATTCTGAGTTTTTGCCATGGCTAGTGATGATGATAGCTTTTATGCTTTTGATTTCACTGATTTGGAGGATCACCCTTCTTCCTCTCCTCCTCCTCCTCCTCCTCTTAACAGTACTCGTGACAGTGGCCAGAGTAGGGGCAAGAAGTCTGGGCCCGATCTTTCTCCAGGGGCAGTTGTTGAAGCATCCGTCGTGGGTCCTGGTGGAGGCGGGAGGGATGCAGGGCTACCTATCCCATCGCCTTTTGATAGAATCCGTCAGCAAGATGATCCCGAAGGGAAAAAGGGAGGAAAGACGGGAAGGGTGACAGCGGTAGTCCCCGAGAGAGGGAGATAAAAGAGGCTTCTACGGCGGCGGAGCCCAAAAGTAAAGAAGGAGGGTTGAAGAAACAACCTTCTGACGTGGGATTGTGTTTGCCATCCCAGGTTGCCCAGTGGAGATCCGACCCTGCAGATGCGCGGGCTGTGAATTTGGTGGAGGGTACTCTTCCTTCTCCTGTACCTGTTCGTTAATCACCTATGAAGGTGATTCTGTCTACTCGCTCCGTGGCTCCAAGCTCTGCTCGTGGGGCTGACGAGCCTCCTGCCAAGAAGGCCAAACGGTCGGTCGAGGAGCCTGCTGGTGATTCCCCTGCCGTGGGTCGGGTTCCTGCAGATGAGTCCATCGCTGAGGCGCCAGCCGAAGGTGCCAAGGCTAATGACATGGCTGTGGAAGCCAGAGCCCTCTCTGATAGAGGGAATGTAGTGGTGAGTCAAATGACTGCCATGAAGGATGTTGTTCTAGGGTTGGGTGTCAGCTCCTCTGAACCTGTCGTGCCGCTGGAGGTGGAGCCTTCCTTCGAGATAGTGGCCTTTGGCAGGCGCTTTCCCGTGGAGATGGGAGAGAGGAATGCTAGGGGGTTAGACACCACCCCGATGGATCTTGTTGTTCGAGGCTTTGGCAGAGTTACTGAAGCGATAGCTGACTTCCACCAAGCTGGCATTGTGTGGGAGAAACACATGGTAAGCTTCTTCATTCTGATGCTCTGCGGCTTTGGGTTTTCCTCTTTTGTTTCCTGCGCGCTGACTTCTTGCTTTTCTGCATGAGGAAGCCCGTCTTGACAGGGACCGACTTTCCAATATTTTGATTACTACGGGCCAAGCTTTGGAGGCCTCTAAGAAAAACTTGGTAGAAGTGCGCGGGTGACTGTCTGTGAAGGAATTGGAGTGTGTGGATCAGGGACGTGAGGTAAAGTCCTTGACTCAAGAGGTGGTCCGTCTTAGGGCTGAGGGTGAGCATCTTTCAGAGGTCAAGTTTCTGCGTTCATTGTTGGAGAGGACTCGCAAGGATTTGGTCGTCCGTCGGGAGGATGCTGAGAAGTGCCGGTAGGAGTTGCTCTCTCTTCGTGAGGCTTTGAAGGGAGCTGAATCTCGCGCTAATGAGAACCTTGCCAGCTGGCTGGCGACTAAAGACAAAGTCACTGATGTTGCTGATCTTCAGGGAGACTTGCTGGCGCAGAGAATCTACAGCATGCTTCTGGCGGTGGAGCAACTTGAACGTCTCTGCGGGGAGAGGTTTTCGGCTGAGTGGGTGGCTTCTTTGTACCCTTCTCTAGAGCTTTTTGATGGTGAGCTACGAGGTCGGATGGAGACCGACTCTCCATTGAATCTCCCCTATCTTCGTTAGCTGGCCGACCCTCTGATAGGTCATCAGGTGCTTTCTCAAATCAGCAGGCGTGCTCCCGGGATTGGAGCTACTTCTCAGCAACTGCTGAGGCGATTCATTAGAAGCCGTTGGAGGAAGTTGGCAACGTTGAGCGTGCGGGGGTTCATGGCCATTGTAGATCTTGGGGATGCCCAAGAGTAGGTTTATATAGGTTTTTGGGTGTTCACCCTTTGTAATAGGCTGACGCCTTTCCCATTTTTCACATTTAATGAGAACTTAGAGTTTCACTGCCTCTTTTTTTACTTTTGGGAAAAGTTTGTGCGAGTATAGTTTCTCTTTCTTTTTGTTGTTATCTCTTTATCTCTAGGTAAAAAGACTTTTTGTATGAGTACTGTGTGATCAGGATGGTTTGTATGTGGTTGCTAGCGTGTTTTTGTGTGAACGTTCATTTTTTGTTTTTCACCAAAGGGGTTTTTACCGCGCTACTGGGGGAATGTTAGCTTGGCCTTAGAGGCGCTTTAGCATTTCTTCGGGCGGTCGGCTCGTTGCCCTTCCTTGGGACTTGTGCGAGTACTTCGCAAGTTTAAGCGAAGTCTCTTTTTGGAAAGGAATACTTCGATTAATAACGAACAAAATGGTTACATTCGAGCAGCCTCGGTCGAGCTGCTTTTGTCAACCTGAAGGTAAACAGAATGAAATAGCCTTGGTCAGGCGGGCCTTATTCAGGCTGAAGTGAATCCTAAATTTGAAACAAAGAGATGTACGTGACTTGACCTAAGGGTGGTCTGAGAGTGCAAAGTGTGTTTCAGTGCTTTAGTGGAGGTTAGGTCCGGGCGGGCGGACTCCAACTTCTTTCCTCCTTACTCTTTCCCCTCGGGGGGTTTCTCGCGTGATTCTCTAGGGCAAAGGCGAGCGACCTTGACGGTCTTGGTTAAGCTTTCCGCGTAGCATGCTCTCGCTAGTTTTTGGTCGGCCATGATTTCTCCAACCCCGTGAGGTATTGGAAACTTCATTATGAGCGGTGCGATGGACACTACAGCTCTGAGCTTGTTTAGGGGCGGTCGCCCTAGGATGGCGTTGTATGCGGAAGGTGCTGCGACGATGATGTAGTCTAGATCAAGGCTCGCGACTCTTGGAAGGGTGCCCACGGTTGTTCGGGCTCTTATAATTCCTTCTGCGGGAACCTGGGCTCCTGAGAACCCTATGAGTGTGCCGGGAAATGGCCTTATGCTAGCCTCGTTCATCCTGAGTTTTTGAAGGCGTTGAAGTAGAGGATGTCTGCCGAGGATCCTTGGTCGAGCAAGGCTCTTTTGACCTCGTAGTTAGCAATTACTGCGGTTACTACCATGGGGTTGTCGTGGACTGGTCCCTTTAAGTTTGTAAGGTCGAACGTGATGGGGTCCCCTCTAGGCTCGCTTCTCTTTTTGTGCTTTGGGGTATAGTCGAGGGCGAGTATGGAACGCTCCACCCTTTTCTTGTTTTGCGGTTGTGAGGAAGTTCCCTTCTGTAGAACGCCTGCGATGACATTGATGACTCTACGAGTAAGTGTTTGGTTGTTAGCCTTTACCGAGTGTTCCAAGTTAGCTCTGCTCTCCTCTTTGATATATCTACACAGCTGCCCTTTACGGATTAGATCTTTGATCTAATCCTTTAAGTGGATGTAGTCGTTGGTCTCGTGTCCGTAATCTTTGTGGAATTGGCAGTACTTGGACTTGTCCACTGGTTTTCCAGTATTCCGCCTGTTTATTTGCGGAGGGAAGCTAAGCATGTCCGAGTGATAGATTTCTTCGAGGACTCCGACGTGGGATTTGTTGAGGGGAGCGTAGCTTGTGAACCGTCCTCTGGGAGGCGTTCGTGGTCGAAGTGGCAAACGTTTTCTGTTATTTTTCTCCTTAGGTTATGGCATTCTGCTGCCGCTTTCTCCTCTTTCTTTTGCGCTCGCTCCATGTCGGACATGCTCATCAAGAACTTCCTCATCTTGTCTTTTGCGATTTGTGCATTCCCTTCTTGGATGAACCATTCTGCGCGGTCCATTAGTTCCTATAGGGTGGAAACAGGGCATCTGTTGAGTTCTCCGTAGAACTGCGAACATCAGTTCCTTGCTTAATGATGAAGATCGCAACGTCGTCCTGGAGGCCTCGGACCTAGAGCGAGAGTTTGGTGAACCAGGCCAGGAAGGCTTGCAGGGTTTCTCCTTCTTCTTGGTGAAAACCAAAGAAGAAGTCTTTGTTCTTTTGGTATTCCTTGCTGCTGGCGAACTGAGTGAGGAATTTCTGCGCCACTTGCTCGAAGCTGTGGATTGAGTTTGTGAGTAGCCGCGAGAACCACCTCAGAGCTGCTTCCTTCAGGGTCGAGGAGAAGACCCGACACTGTTGGTCATCCGTCATTCCTAGTATTGACATAGCTGAGTTGAAGGTGTTAATGTGATCTCGTGGATCCGTCTCTCCGCCATAAGGTTCCGTGTAGAAAGGCATTTTGAAACCCATGGGCATGTGCTTGTTCATCACCTGCTGAGAAAAAGGGTGTGTCCTCTTTCCTTGAAAGTCGAAGCCGGGCCACTGGTATTGTCTCGAATCAGCGGGCATGCTGTAGGGGGCATACGGGTTGTAAATTCCTACTCAGGGCATTTGGAGATAGTATCCCGGCGGGTAGTTTGGGACCGTCGGCCGTGGGTAGTCCGTGGAGGGACGCGCTGCATGCCCAGTTACCATTGTTGGTTCAAGAGGGATTACCGGCAGGGGAGCTGGTGCTGTTAGCGACAATCGTGCAAACTCCTTTGGTAGGGTCCCAAACTATATTGTGGGTAGGTTGGTAGGGTCGCTGGGGCCCCTGCTGTCGTGTCGTGCGGTGCCGGTGGTAATTGGACGCCTGTGCTTGCTTAGGAGAGGTTCCTATTCTCTTCCCATTGTTGCAGGCGTATGGCCGCTATTTCTGCCTCAAGGCGAGCGAGCTCAACCTCCCGCGGGGTCTTTGTCGGCTCCATCACTTCTTGATTGCCAGTTGTAGGGCAAGGGTTGTGCGGCATGCCGTAAGGATGTTAAGGGCATGCTTCCTCCCTGGGTGCTGGGTTTTGTACCACGGTCTCTGCGATAGCTACCTACATTGTTGAGGTGTTATGAAGCTGAGTTGCACTCGAACCACCTACCTCAGTTGTGACTGTTTCAACCGCTCCCTGCCTGTTCCTTGTGCTGCGTCTTGGAGCGCTTTTGTCGGTCTGGGCTGTGGGGGTATTTGAGTTGGTCATCCTTTAGTATATCCTATATCGAAAAAGTAAAAATACGGGTTTCTGAGTGTTAGGTGGATACTCCTACTCCCTGAAAAAGAAATGTCGTTCAGCGGCCGAGTGCCCAGGCATTGTGGTCTAACGAACACCGCGGTGGGCGCCACTGTAATTGTCGTTTTTGGTTCAGATAAGTGTTATTTGCGTTTAAGGACCGCAAGGGGTCGTAACCTTAGGGGACTTGTCCTTAGGTGAGGAACCTATGTGCGTACGTACCCTTGGGAAGGGATCAAAGTCCACGTAGTTCGTCATGGTGACGTCTATAAGAGTCGTTAAGCAAGGCAGTTACCTGTGTTTGGCCGTGTGCGGATAAGACGTGCTTAAGGTACTCTGGGCAGGCAAGCCACTTTTAGGAGGTTGCCTTAGAGTATGAGAGAGCTTGAGTCTTTGAGAGCTGTTGGGAGCTCTATTGGTGGGATGCTCTTGAACAGGGATGCGTCTGCCGATGGCCAGACCTAGCGGTGTGTAGGGCAGAGCTCGGGGTGCGTGATAGATATTGGGCAAGAGGATGTCTGAGAGTGCTCAAAATGCCTGCCTGGATGGTTACGGATAACGTTCTCCAGGGGCACTTCGGATGTCTTGGATCTTATTCTGAAGTCCCCCGGGTGAGGGTCTATTTATACTAAGTGTGTGGAGGACGTGCTCAACCCACTTTCTCGTGGGACGTGGGTCGTCCCACGATGCCTGGGGAGTCTCCGCGTCTCTTGAACCGGAGTCCTCATGGAAAGACGTGGGTAATGGCCACTTGACAGGTAGGTGATTAGTGCCACGTGTTGGTAGCGTATGCTTCTGCTAGGCTTCTGGAAGCTTAGTGCCACGTGTCCCTAGACAAAATATTCTGTAGTTACATATTTTAAATTTAACTGAACACAAATATTAAATGGATTAAATTTTTTTATGGGAAAGATGGATTGAATTTTTATTTATTGGATATTTAATAATAATGTTTTATTTTTTAGAAACCTGAAATAAATTAGAAAGTATTATATTCTCTAACTGTTGTATATGCTTCAATTTATTTAAAAAATTAAAATAAAAGTAAAAGTGGAAGAAAAATGTTAATAAAAATAAATAAAATCATTAGCTGTTGTATATGCTTCACTTTTGTAAGTGCTAATTGGAGACACGTGGCACCACTCATTTGCCCTGTAGGTGACCAGGACCCAGGACCCACGTCCCCCCTCTCAAGCTCTTGCACCCGAGACATGGGAGGCCCTAACCCGTCGTGGGTCGACCCACGACAAGCAGGATCATGGGTCGACCACATTCTCCTTCACACTTAGTATAAAAGCCCTCACCTGGGGGACTCGAGAAGGAGAACGAACACTGTAAGTCCAAACACACGAAGTAAAGACTCAACACTCCAAATACTGTACATCAACTCCCTGACCTTTCAGCTTAGTTCGCCACCTCACACGGTCAACCATCAGCAATCACTTCTCTGTCTTGGGGATCTCCATCAGCAAAGCTCCCAGCAGCTCAGAGAGACCCTTGCTCTCTCCCTACCTAAGGAAACCTCCAATGAGTGGCTCGCCAGCCCGGAGTACCTTACACACATCCTAGCCGCACATGGTCACCTACAGGTAACCATCCTGCCTAACGGCTCCAATGGACGTAAACACAACGAACTACGTCAAATTTGATCCCTCCACGAGGGTACGTAGGGACCTAGGTCATCACCTAAGGAGAAGTCCCCAAGGTTAAGACCCCTTGCGGTTCTATTTTTTACTTAGAATTGTCTGAACCAAAAATGACAGTTACATTGGTGCTCACTGTAGTCTTTCTCAGACCACAATGTATTGTGCACTCTGCTGCTAAACGATATTTCCTTTTCAGGGAGTAGGAGTATATACTTAACACTCAGAAACCCATATTTTAAATTTTCTTTACAGGAAAATTCTGAAAATGATCGACTCAAATGCTCCTACGGCCACGACCGATGCAAGTGCTCCAAGACGTAGCACAAGGAATACGCAGGGAGTGAGCGACGTGGCCACAGTGGAAACATGAGTCTCAAACGCGACCCAACCGCAGAACGCCTCGACAACACAAGTAACTATCACGAAAAACATTGTCCAAGCGTCAGCAACCAGGGAGGAAACATGCCCCCAACATCCTTATGGCATGGCACACAACCCATGCTCTCCAGCTAGCAGTCAAGAGCTAGCGGAACCAGCGAGGACCTTGCGTGAAAAGAAGTTTGCTCGACTTGAGGTAGAGATAGCAGCCATACAACAACAACAATGGGAAGAGGATAGAAGCTGCCCGCAAGAAAATACGGGCATCCAAATACCGGTAGCACCACACAACACATTCGCGGGTCCATCCAACGGCCCTATCAGTCCACCCGTAATATAGTTCGGAACCCTTTCGATGGAGTTTTCCGGCTATCGCTAACAGCACCAGCTGCTCCGCCAGCTATCCCGCCTGGACCAACGATGGTCGCCGGACAAGCGGTACACCGGCCCACGGACTACCCGCGACCACCCATCCCGAACTACCCGGATCTTATTTGCATATGCCTTGGGCATGGGTCTACAACCCTTATGCTCCCTATGGCATGTCCACTACTTACTCAGGACAATATCATTGGCCTGGCTTCAACTTCCAAGGAAAAGGGTGACACCTTTTCACCCAGCAAGTCATGAACGAGCATATGCCCATGGGTTTCGAAATGCCCTTCCATATAGAACCTTATGGGGGAGAGACTAACCCACGAGACCACATCAACACCTTCAACTCAACCATGTCAATACTTGGCGTGATAGACGACCAGCGTGCTGAGTTTTATCCTCGACCGTAAAGGAAGTAGCCTTAAGATGGTTTTCACTGCTACCCATGAACTTGATTCACAACTTTGAACAGTTGGCACAAAAGTGCCTCACCCAGTTCGCCAGCAGTAAAGAATACCAGAGGAACGAGGATTCCTTCATCGGCTTCCACCAAGAAGAAGGAGACACATTATAAGCTTTCTTAGCTTGATTCACTAAGCTCTCGCTCCAAGTCAGGGGCCTCTAAGACGCCGTTACAATCTTTGTCATCAAGCAAGGCCTCCGATGCTCGCAATTCTACGGGGAGCTCAATAGGTGCACAGTTTTTACCCTGCAGAGCATAATGGTTCATCCAAGAGGAGAACGCCTAGATTGCCAAGGACAAGATGAGGAAATTTCGAATATGCAGGACTGACTTGGAGCGATCTAAGAAAAAGAAGGAGAAGACGACGACCAACAACCAAATTCCCAAAGAAAAAAACAACAGAAAGCGCTCGCCGCCACGCCCTTGAATGCCTCCCAGAGGACAGTTTACGAACTACACTCCCATCAACAAATCGCACGTCGGAGTCCTGGAGGAAATTTATC
Organism: Senna tora; assembly: GCA_014851425.1. Taxonomy (NCBI): domain Eukaryota; kingdom Viridiplantae; phylum Streptophyta; class Magnoliopsida; order Fabales; family Fabaceae; genus Senna; species Senna tora. Next base: position 13,196,854 of record CM026261.1, on the reverse strand, counting down.
ATTCAGACATGCTCAATTTCCCCCCACAGATGAAGAGGCGGAAGACTGGGAAACCACTGGATAAGTCCAAATATTGCTAATTCCACAAGGACTACAGGAATGAGACTAACAACTGTATTCACCTGAAATATCAGATCGAGGATCTGATTCGCAAGGGACAGTTGGGAGGTACATTAAGGAGGAAGGCATAACCAATACGGAACGCCCAAGGGACACCAGTGACCAAGCATCTCCTCGCAGGGTTATCAACATCATCACGGGCAGATTGCAGAAGGGAACCACCTCACAACCGAAAAGTAAGAAAAAGGTAGAGCGCTCAATACTTGCCCTCGATTACGTCCCAAAACAGAGAAGAAAAGGGGAAGAGTCTAAAGGAGACCCCATCATGTTCAACCTTACAAACCTTGAGGGGCCAGTTCAAGACAACCCAATGGTGGTAACCGCAATTATTGTCAACTACGAAGTTTGTTGAGTCGTAATAGACCAAGGGTCCTTGGTGGACGTCCTCTATTTTGTCACTTTCAAAAAGCTCGGGTTAAACGAGGCCAACATGAAGCCCTTCCCCGACACGCTCTTAGGGTACTCTGGAGCTCAAGTTCCTGCAAAAGGAATCATATCAGCCCACATAACTGTGGGCAGTTTACCAAAGGTAGCGAGCCTCAAGGTTGATTTCATCATCGTCTCAACACGTTCGGTGTACAACGCCATCCTCGGGCGATTGTCCCTGAACAAGCTCAAAGCTATAGTTTGTACAGCACAACTCACTATGAAATTCCCGACACCATATGGGGTCGGAGAAATCATGGGGGACTAAAAACTAGCGCGAGCCTACTATGCGGCAAGCCTAGCAAAGACCATCAAGGTCGCTCGCCCTGGTCCCAAAGAATCATGCGAGGAATCCTCAAAGGGAAAGAGTCGGTAGCAAGTCCCCAAGAGTCCGCCCGCCCGGACCAAGCCTCCGCCTAAACTCTGAACGAACTTTGCACACTCGAGATACCTCTTGGCCGAATTTCACATGTCTTTGTTTATTTTAAGTTAGAAACTACTATTTGCAGCCTAACCAGGGCTATTCGAATGTAATCGTTTTATTTATCAGTAATCAAAACTTTCCTTTTCCTTGAAAAAGACATGGCCTATATCGAAAATACTCGCAAAGTCAACTCGCAAAAATCCCCACCAAGGATGGGCATAGGGTCGACCGCCCAGAGAAAAACGCTTAAGAGCCACCAAGGCCAAGCTAAGACTCCCCCGACGCACGGCTAACACCTAAAAAGCCTCTCGGGCGCGAATGCTCTAAAAAAGCGGAGCCACAAAAGGAACATTCACATAAAACATGCTAGCAAAAAAATAAGATTGTCTCGATCACGTGGTACTCATGCAGAAATCTTTTTACTTAGAAGTGAAAAGACAAGCAATTCAAAAGATTGTACTTATGCAAATCCTTTTTGCCCAGAAGTAAAAAGAGAGTCAGATTAAGAAATTACAATTTAACATTAATTCTCATTAATGTAGCAAAAGGGGTTTGAACATGACTTCACACTCCTTCCTTGCAATCACGAGTCCCATTCGAGCAATAAATCCACTCGGATTGCCAAATACAACGCTAACAAATCGGTTTGACATACTTGTGGAACAACACAATTGACTTGTCCTTCTTGAACTCCTTTGTGATTTAATCGCAATTTTCAGTTTAAATTATGTTTCAACATTATGTCACACTTCTTCCATGCGATCACGAGTCGCATTTGAGCATTAAATCCTCTACGATTCCCAAATACAACGCGAACCGATCGGTTTGACTCATTTGTGCAACAACACGTTTGCCTTGAACTTCTTGAATTCCTTTGTGATTTAATCGCAGATTTTGGTTTAAAATTTTTTTGGACATCACTTCACAGTCCTTCCAAGCGATCACGAGTCCCATTCGAGAATTAAATCCACTCGAATTCCCAAATACAATGCAAACCAATCGGTTTGATTTACTTGTGCAACATCACATTTCACTTGTCCTTCTTCAATTCCTTTGAGAGTTAATCGCGATTTTCAGTTTAAATAATTTTCAGCATGATGTCACACTTCTTCCATGCGATCACAAGTTTCATTCAAGCATTAAATCCACTCTGATTCCCAAATACAACACGAAGCTATCAGTTTGACTCACTTGTCCAACCATATGTTTAACTTGTACTTCTTAAAATCTCTTGAGACACTCAATCGCGATTTCCATTTTATAATGTGTTTAGACATGACTTGACACACCTTCCAAGCGATCATGAGTCCCATTAGAGCATGAAATCCACTCAATTTCCCATATCCAACGAGAAGCTACCGGTTTGACTCACTTGTCCAACAACATGTTTAACTTGTATTGAAATCTCTTGAGATTGAATCGCGAAATTTGGTTCAAAATGAGTTTAGCCATGACTTCACACTCCTTCCATGCAATCACAAGTCCCATTTGAGCATTAAATTCACTCAAACTCCAAAATACAACGCGAAGCAATCGGTATGACTCCCTTGTGCAACAAAACGTTTGACTTGGACTTGAATTCTTTTGTGATTCAATTGCAAATTTCATTTTATAATATGTTTATACATGACTTGACACACCTTCGATGCGATCATGAGTCTCATTCGAGCATAAAATCTACTCGGTTTCCCAAATTTAACTCGAAGCTATTAGTTTGACTCACTTGTCCAACCACATGTTTAACTTGTAATTCTTGAAATCTCTTGAGATTCAATCGCAAATTTTGGTTGAAAATGAGTTTGGACATGACTTCACACTCCTTCAATGTGATCTTGAGTCCCATTCGACCAATTAATCAAGTTGAATTCCCAAATACAACGCGAAGGAATCAGTTCGACTCACTTGTGCAACGACACGCTTGACTTGTACTTGTTGAACTCTTTTGTGATTCATTCACGAATTTTGGTTCAAAATGTGTTGGGACATTACTTCACACTCCTTCCATGCGATCACGAGTCTCATTCGAGCATTAAATCCGCTCAGATAACCAAATACAACGCCAACCAATCGGTTTGACTTGTGTAACAATACGTTTGACTTGTCCTTCTTGCATTCCTTTGAGATATAATCGCGATTTTTTGTTTAAATTATGTTTCAACATGATTTCACACTTCTTCCAAGAAATCAAGAATCGCATTTGAGCATTAAATCCATTCTGATTCCCAAATACAACTCGAAGCGATCGATTTCACTCACTTGTGCAACAACACGTTTGACTTGTACTTCTTGAATTCCTTTGTGATTCAATCGCAATTTTCATTTTATAATGTGTTTAGACATGACTTGACACACCTTCCAAGAGATCATGAGTCCCATTCTAGCATGAAATCCACTTGGTTTCCCAAATACAAAGTGAAGCTACAGGTTTGACTCACTTCTCTGACAACATGTTTAACATGTATTGAAATCTCTTGAGTATCAATCGTGAATTTTGGTTCAAAATGAGTTTAGCCAAGACTTCACACTCCTCCCATGCGATCACGAGTCCCAATCGAGCATTAAATCCACTTCGTTTCCCAAATACATCGCGATGCTATCGGTTTGACTCCTTTGTGCAACAACACATTTGACTTGTACTTCTTGAATTCCTTTGTTATTCAATCTTGATTTTCATTTTATCATGTGTTTAGATATGACTTGACACACCTTCCATGCAATCACAAGTCCCATTCAAGCATGAAATCCACTCGGTTTCCCAAATACAACACGAAGCTATCGGTTTCACTCACATGTCCAACCATGTTTAACTTGTACTTCTTGAAATCTCATAAGATTCAATCACGAATTTTGGTTCAAAATGAGTTTAGACATGACTTCACACTCCTTCTATGCAATCACGTGTTCTGTTCAAGCATTAAATCCACCCAGATTCCCAAATACAACGCAAAGCGATCGGTTGGATGCACTTTTGCAACAACACGTTTGTAGTGTACTTCTTGACTTCTTTTGAGATTTAATCATGATTTTTTGTTTAAAATATGTTTTGACATGACTTCACACTCCTTCCATGCGATCAGAAGTCCCATTCAAGCATTAAAACCACTCGGATGCCCAAATAGAACACGAAGCAATCGATTTGACGCACTTGTGCAACAACACGTTTTGTGTAACATCCTAACTAAACTAGGCTTAATTAGGTAAATTAAACTTCAATTTAGATATGATTTTGTGGATTTTCGCTTAATGACTTGCCTTGTGTTTGCAATTATAGGTTTAATAGGTTAGCTATAGAGTGAGTGGGAATCTTAGTGATTCAAGACTTAGCTAAAGTAGTTTAGAAAACCCTATCTTAAACATAGGGAACAAATTGAAAGACAAATAACTTTATATAAAGTTAGTACAAATAAATTCATATAAAAACAAATAAAATCAGGAAAAATAACTAGACACTTAAGTATTTGGTAAGAACACCTTATAAGTAATTTAAGACAAAAAATGAGGAAAAATACATAAGAAATAGATGAAAACCCTGAATTTTCTCTAGTAGAAATTTAGGGACTGAACTGGAAAGAATTTTTAAAGTGTCAATCCACCTCTAAACCACTAAAAACCGAAGGTCTTCTTAGAAATTGAGGTAAGATGGAGCACCTTCAGCACCTTAGGTGTCTAATTGCCATCCAACTTGAGCCATATTGTTTCCACATAATCCACGCCCCATACATCATCCCTCACATCACTTAACTCGCCTATTAAGGCAATTTTCTCTAACAAATCAAAACCCACACACCAAACCAGACACAACCAACCTGAGAGAGAGCTAGAGAGAGTAGCCAGAGGGCTGAAGGAGAGCTAGAGAGAGTAGCCAGAGGGCTGAAGGAGAGCTTGGAGTGGAAAACCTGGGCTGGTAGCTGAGATAAACTGAGAGCAAAGGGGAACTTAGAATTGTTGACTTCAAGTGAGCAACCTGCGGAAAGAAGCTTGTTCTTCTGCATCTCTTGTCAACTTCTGAAGTTCTTGAGCTGAGGTAATGTATGGTTACCCTTCCCTTATGCTTATGGGACTGAGTTTCAGGAAAAGCATCCACCAATTTGGTGGTATAAGCCTTGAGAAGTTTCATTTTTACTTGCTGTCAATTCTCTATTTTTCACTTGACCATTGTTGATTCAAATGGGAATTCTAAACTTGATATTGGCTGGATTATTGCATGTGAGTAGTCATTTTAAAGCTAAGACAATAAGGAACATCAATCGTGGCTTGGATGTAACATTAGAGAAGGATCCTGAGAGTTTAGAAGCTTGAAAGTTTACTGTTCATGCAAGAACTCTATTTTTCGAGTGGTTCTATTCCTTTGAGTAAATCTGCCTTTTCTATTAATCTTGCTGCATATATTGATTCTAGATTCTAGCTGATTAATCATTTATTTATCGGTGAATGAATGATGATAATTTGCAGTTTTGAGGTGATGAGGTTAACTTTTTAGTTTTGAAAGTTTACTACTCTTACACTTGCTCTTTGATTGAGTTAACAAGTTTAATTGATAAGTTTGATTTCTGTTTGATGTTTTCTGATGTGGATTATCTTTATCTTTCGAAACATCATCTCTTATAAGTTCTGTGTCATGAGAAATTGGATAAAAATCTTCAGAGAATAATGAATGAATATATAAAAGCACGAACTCATAAACTTTAACTTTAAAGTGAGGAAATTATGCCTTGTGTGTCTGACTGGGTAACTTAGCTTCTGAGTTTTTGTGAACTTGTGATTTTGTAACTAAGATTCTCTATAATTGATGTTGGAATTGACTATGAATGATGTATAAGTTCATATTCATGATTCAAATTAAATATGAATGCAAAATGAGTTAATATGCATGTGAATATCTCTCATTGGGTGTGTTTTTGAAGTAAATGAGATTTTCTTCTCTGATTGAGTTACCAGCATGTTCAAATAGGGGTTTTAAGATTGCTAAAGGTTAGAGCATGATTTATAAGCATGGAAAATGCGAATTCACCCTTTAAGGACCTAAAATTTAGGGATTTCATGTTGTTTTGCTGCTACATGGGTTTTCTGCTAAAAGCATTCTTATTTTTCTGTTCTGCAACTTCCAACATGTTTGAAATAGAGTGAGAATACATGCTTAAATCATGGATTTCTGTTTGGCCTTCAGATATGGAAAAATTCATGCTAAATGGACCAAAATGTAAACAATTTTCTAAAATTCACTCTATGCTACAATCTGGCTCTCTTGGTATGTTTTACTGCATGAGGAACCTGCACACAATGTGCTTTTACTGTTTAGAAGCATTTTGCAAAGTTTGATGTCTTGTAAATGTCAGTTTCCCTATTTTGGATGTTGTAAGGACTAAACTTTTAAAATAAAACTATTTCTGCTGGTTTGGTGAAACTGACAGATCTTATATGAGTTTTGGCTGGAAAATTGGTCATGCATGCTATATTTGTTGTTCAAAGTTGAAGTATGTTGCTTCTTGGCCTTACAAACAAGAAATACTAAAAATTGGTATGCATAGGGACTAAAGTGTAATGAATTATCTTTTTCTTTGTTTGATGAATTCTGTGAATTTTTGGATGATTCTCAGTTGCATTTTCTATTCTGGCATGATTGAGATAGTATAGATGTTATGCAATGCTGAAGTTGATTAGACATGTTGTGAATTACTACTCAAAATGAACTTCAGCAAAAAGAAGAGCCAAAATGATATATTTTGATTCTTTTGGGGACAAAACTCTAGTTTTTCCTGCTGGTTTGCTGCTTCAGTTCTGAGTTATCACTATATCTTAATTTGGCATGCTCATACTATGATTTTGATGCTTGAAGGTGAAATTATAATTGTTCCTTGCATTACAAGTTATGTGTTGACTTAGTAGTTTTAGCAACAAAGAGAAGTATGATTCTTTGTTTTGCTTTAAGTGTGTGGCATCTATTCATTGTGGAAAGTTTTAAGCATGAAATGCATGTGATAGTGTAACTTAACACTATGTATGAGATTGTTTGGCATCTAGGTTGTCGTCATTTGCTACAATGCAAATAAATGATTATATCTGTCATTTAGTGAAAGAAACTAATCAGTTAATTGAAATAATAAACATTACCATGATTTTGGAAAACTTGGACAATCGAAAAAGACACATTATCTGGGTAGGAATGTGTCCGAAACATAGTGTCTAGTAGATAGTTCAGAAAGACCCAGAACTAGGTATTGGTGATCCCATTGTTCTAACTTTGTGCGCACACCAGGGGACGCCTTTGATGTTAGATAAGACCAGTTGCTCACTTTGGCCATTCTGATCTGTGTGATGGAATGTTTTGTCTTGTTTCATGATTTTATATTGGTTTGTGTGACTGCTGGTAATGGTCTATGTCAATTAATTGGATCATCTATGTGAGATCCAGAATGTCTGTGTGACAAATTGGTCTGCGTGACCCTAGTCTGTGTGACAAACTGCATGTCTCTGTGACAAAATGCATATATGAGATGTCTGTGTGACAAACTGCATGTCAGTGTGACAAACTGCATGTCAGTGTGACAAAATGCATATCTAAGATGTCTGTGTGACCCTAGTTTGTGTGACAAACTGCATGTCTGTGTGACAAAATGCATATCTGAGATGTCTGTATGACAATAATGTATATTTGAGATGTCTATGTGACAAACTGATTGTCTGTGTGACAAAATGCATATATGAGATGTCTGTGTCACAAATTGCATGTTTGTGTGACATGTATACTGGAAATAGTTGTGAACTAAATTGCATGATTGGGTATATTTGTGATCCTTCCCAATTGATTGAAATATCTTGTAATTGATATGAATCTGACTAGTTTACTGTTGACTGCTGTATATGATTGTGAAATGTATGCAAGGCGAAGATTTTTTTTGTATTCTTTGTAATACAACTGGACTATTAACGATTTTAGAATAACAAAACTAGTAATTATTGTTATTAGGATTATTATCTCATTACGTTAGTATGTTCAGATGCCCAGGTTTCTTCTTATGCTTGAGGTCGAGATAGCATGGGTGGGGGTGCTGTTTTTTGGCACTTCGGCATTATGAGGAAGCTGAGAGTACTATTTTGTGACCCTATGGATGACCTACCCGTTCCTCTTGTCTAGGAATGGACACTTTTACTTTACTTTTTGGCAAACTAGTAGGCTTACGTATAGAATACCAGCCTGTGAGCTGTGACTTTTGACTTTGGCCTGTGTGCCATACTTTTTGATGGCTTGAGAGCCTTACTCACTACTTATTATGACCTATGTGCCAATACAGATATGTATGTATATATATGACTCACTGGATATGTATGTTGTATGGAGGCTAAGTCCTCACACTGCTAGTGTCTAGGACATGTATGTATGAATGTTTGGAATGTCACATATGTAACTTCTAGTTTCTAAGGATAGATAACCAAATGATAAGAAAGGGATCCTTGGGATAAACACCAATCACTTATTAAAAGAAAAAATTGGACCCATTTTCATTAAGAAATAAGGTAAAGAACTTAATTCCGCAATTAGATTAATAAAATACACACTATAACATTTTTGCCTTTTTACAACACACAAAAACCGTTCTCTATAATACCAAAACCGTTGCCTATTAGAATAGGCAACGGTTTTTAGCCGTACTATATTCGGCCGTTACCTATTGTATAAGGCAACGGTTTTTTGTTTCTATGGCAACAAATATAAAAAACCGTTCCCTATACTTTATCAATAGGGAACGGTTTTCAAGTTTCGAATTAGCAACATTTGTTAACCGTTGCTTCTTTAAGCAACAAAGATTAGCCGTTGCTTATTGAATATGGCCACAGGATAAAACTGTTGCCTAATGTTTCAACATTAGGCAACGGTTTTCTAGATTCTGCAAATGTTATTTGGAACAACATTTAAAAACCGTTCTCTAAAAGAATAAGCAACAATTTTTTTTTCTATTATTTTTAAAAACAATTTTTAAACAAATATATACAAATGAATTATATAATAATTTCCTAATATCATACACAACATTAAACTCATTTTACATTCAATAAAATATATATTTAGATCAAGATGTGTCATCATAGAAAAGTAATATAACAATACAAAATTTCCACATAAAGTTTCAACAAAATGCTCCCAAGATTCAAGTATGATACATATCCAACAAAAACTAATATCATAGAAAAGTTTAATAAAAGTTCACAAGATTAACAAGTATCCAAAATATATAGTAAATGTCTTCAATTCATCAATGAGCTTCATAAAAACTTGCATCTTGTTCACCAAGTTGTCCCTACATAAAAAAGACAACACATTATTAGAAAATTAAAATGTAATAAGAATGAAACATCTTATTTTTTTAAAAAAATATTATATAATTAAAGAAACTCACATTTTCTTTGGACAATATAAATGTCAAGTAAAAGCATAAGAAAGTAAAATACCGGATTTGAAGCATGTGTTGTAGAATGCTCATTACATTGTCCCTCATCATTTTGTGCATTGTTAGCTTCACTTGGAAAAGACCTGAAAAAAACATCTAAGTTCTCCATATTCATCCCTGAATTGTTTTGTTGCATCCAAACTTTTATAAAAGATTGCATTCCAAGCATTTGTTGTTTCACATCTTGTAGCTCACTTTTCAAAGAATTCACCTCCTTAGCATGCTCTTGCTTCATAGAATCCATAATTTGGTTTTGCTTTTCCTTTTGCTTTAAAGCAGTTGGTGTGACATTTCTACCATAGCAACGAACTCTACCAGCTTTTTCCTTTCCAAACACTTCTTTGAAGGCTTCAGTATGATTTTGCTCAGGATTTTGGGTCAAATGATCATTAAGTTGTGACTATACGAAACAAATTGTTATGTCATTTTAAACACAAGTAAACTACATATATATATTGCATAAGTAAGTTATATTCTAAGTATCATAAACCAAATTTTAGAAAAAAAAAAAAGTTCTTACTAAATTTCATATTAAAAGTACTTGAATGCTTTATTACAACAATACGTACACTATATATATCATTATAAACTAGAAATTAAACAAGTCTATCATTAAACCCAGCATCCATATGAAGCAAATAAGTCTTTCAAATAACAACTTACTATCACATCTTGTGTCTCAAGATCCACTTGCTTGCCTTTAACACTTTGACGTGTTTCAATAAACACTTCTATTTGGGTAGGCTCCTCACCATTCTTTTCAATCTATAATAAATAATAATTTTAAACTTGAAGTAAATAAATTCAAATAAATACATGATGATTGAAAACATAGAAAATAAATAGTTTGGATTGTATATGCTACATCAAATAAGAAATTAAAATTAGATGCAAGTACTAGCTTTTGAAATATGTTACCATTCTTTGACGAACTAGAGCAAAACTTGTAGGCCCCATTCGATGCCTCCACTTTTGTGTAGCCCTATTTTTCTTGTTTGATTTACTAATTTTCTACATACAACAAATATATATATATATATATCAATTAATGCAAAGAACATATTTTTGATGAATTTAATCAACATATAAATATATACTTGTCTTACTTTCACATTTTCATTACTCCAATATAAACACAACTTCTTAAAGTGTTATTCTGGTATAGTTGCAGGACGATGCTTGAGCCTTTCAGTCATGTTAGCAAACTTTTCAAAGTGTAAATTCTTAATTTTGCATTTATATCGTCTCCAAGCATCTTGAATGGTAGACTCTACCCACTTTTTCCCTTCATCTGGCACATTGAATTTTGTCTATAACATAAAAGGCATGGTACATCCGTTCTAACTAAATCAACTTCACCATCATCAACTGGTAGGGTAGGATTTGATGAAGAATCAGATGGCTCGCCCCAATGAAATTCTTGGCCACCATCTGCTTGATCTCCCATATCGAACAAATCTCTAGGGACTCTCTTCATGACATAATATCTATTTTCTTCCAAATGACCCCTAACATAAAAACACTGATGTACTTGAGTTGCTAGCACAAAAGGATCTTCTTGGTAGCATCTCTTATCAAAGTGCACAAATTTCATTCCATAATTATCTTCTTTAACTTCAAACCAATCACATTTAAATAACACATATTTGCAAAGTCCATAATAGTTTAACTCAATTATATCAGTAATCGCTCCATAGTAAGTTAAACTATCTTTTCACATTCACATACCATCACAAGAGAGAGCAAGAAGACGAAAGAAGAGAGTGAACCATGGCCTTTATGTGAGCCATTGGGCTCCAAAGTTAAACAACTAAATAATTCATTACTTAAATAATTCATTACTTAAAGTCACATACCATTTTGGACAGAAGAGATTCTCGTTTCTCATAATGAACTAGACCAATGGGCAAGATTTTGGGCTTAAATAGTTGTAGTGGGCCTAAAGGCCCAAATACTTTTTGGATATTTTCTCTCTCAAATCCAAACGGCAAATTGGACCCAAAAGAGAATCTAATATGGTATACAAAATGTCCACAAAAAAAATAATCCAATATAGATCCTTGATCTATATAATTAATATAAATCTTTTTTTTTCAAGCTTTTATGGTACAAACACAAAATAAAAAAAGTATCAGGGACGCTTGATCGTTAATGATGAGTCTGGTTTGTTCTATGTGAAAGAATATGTGATTGAAAATAGAGCAATTTTGAATTGCATCACTCATTGCCAAACAGTCTGTACTGTTGGGGATATTAGCTATATATATATACATATACACACAATTTTGAATTTTGAATTTATTATATAATTAGGTTTGTATTTTGTTCATTAATATTTTGGTTTTGTCAAAACCAAAACCAAAAATTTATGGACTAACTTTCTCTAGTGTCACTGTGTACACGTCAATCTTTTGTCCATTAGGTTGATAGTTTTTGGTTTTCTAAACAAATTACTAATTTTTTTTAATAATTTGTTTCATTTTATTAATAAAGATATAAGCGGCAAATTGCTGATTGCAGGATCCCAAATCAAATAATTTTATTTTTCAAGTCTCTAGAAAATGAAAATGAAGACAAACATTTGAGAAGAATAAGTAGCAACATTAGATAGTGGGGTTTGAGGACATAGAGATAAACACCTCGGACTGAAAAAAATCAAGTGTGAGGGACCAATGGAGTAGGTTGAGGACCATAAAATAATAATAAAAGAATTCAAGTGTTCATTTTTTTTCTTCTTGATCTCTTAATAAAAGATATCCCATCCCATCCCATGATTAATTAACAATTGAGAAAAAAAAAAAAAGCCATCAGGAATCAGGATTGTGTTTATGCCATTTGCACACCCATCATTTGTACCATGATACCCGCTGACAAAATCAAGACTGAAACATAAAATAAGCCTCTCAAAGGCCAATGCCTCTTAATACAGAGTAAGCTTCATGTGTTTCTCTGTCTCTTTGCTCTCTTATGGGCCCTTGTGTTTGCATCACTCACCAACACCACCATATCAATCTATATTCATAACTAGTAAAATAATATATAGCGCACAACAAAATTAATATCATTAATCCAAGATTTGCACTAGAAAAACTCAATTTCTCACCTCCCAAAATATAAACTGAGATCCGAATCCTAAAATGAGAAGCAAGCTTTACAAATTCATCCAAAATTCATATAACCACATCATATCTTGTGTATATATACAAATATATTTCAAGACTAGAGCACAAAAAGAGCTACTCCATTGGTCCCTCACACTTGAATTCTTTAAATTTCTAATTCTTTAGAAGTGTTAACTGTCACTGTGTTTATTATTATTTTATGGTCCTCAACCTACTCCATTGGTCCCTCACACTTGAATTCTTTTATTATTATTTTATGGTCCTCAACCTACTCCATTTGCTTCCTTTAAACACAACAAAATTGCTTCTCAGCAACACTATTTCAATTTCAAATTCAATGGTACATGATCGGAGTTGATAATTATATAAATTTTATCTCATATGTTGAAGCTTGCTGAATCCTAACTATGGAAATTAAACGAGCAAAGACAAGATAAATTGATGCGTCGTTTAATCTATATAATTGATTTCACTTGGTAAAAAAAGGACTTTATTTATTCTCTTTGTAAATTGTAACAAATTTGAGTTTGTTGAATTTTGAATTTGGATAACTTAACTTAAGAAATGGTAAAACCTATAGGACTTTTGTCAATTTTGTCTTTAACTCTAGCAAATCTCTCTTCCTTAACAGACTTAGCAGTTGGAGGAAATTCCTTGGTGGGTGTTCTTTCAGAAGCAAATTTCTCCAAATTCTAAAACTTAGAAGCACTGAACTTAGATTATTCAACTGGTTTGGAATTTGACTTGGATTCCAACTGGGTCCCACCATTTCAACTCCACAAATTAAGTTTGAGAAACATAAGTTTAGGTCCCAATTTTCCAACATGGCTATATACACAAAGTTGATGCTTTGATATCTTAACATTCTCTTTGTTGAATCTACATCCGCTAGTTTAGTCTATCCAACTTTTCTTGTTTATTTTCAGAGGAGAGGGAAAAACCAGAACTCTTAGCAGAATCCCCTGCCCGGAGGAAAAGAATTGCTCATGAATCAGGGAAAACTGAGCAACAGGTACAAAGAAACTAAATTTTGTCATGCTAGGTCTTAAAGATGGTTTTTCTATCATTCTACACTTTCTAACGTGAAGAATATACATCAATAATGTCAGGTAAGCCAACTGGTAGCTCAGCTCTTCCAAATGCGCGTGCGTATGAAAAATCTGATGGGTGTGATGGAAGGTGGATCTATTCCAACACTCAGCAATCTTGAGGAAGCACTTAAAACGGAGCAAAAGGTAATATACAATTTCCCCACATATGCAATATTCTTAATTTTGTTTTGTCTTCTTAATTTGTTAAAAGATAAAAGGAAATTAGCTCAGCATATATTTATGAAGTCTGTGAATCTAACAGTTCTTGTGTGTGAATCCTTCTCTATAGCGGTTCTAGGGCAGGTTTTTCACAAGCTTAATATGTTATAGTCATATTTGACGTGTTAATGTTAAAATCTACAACTAGTATTAACCCCTACTGTAAACTAATCTCTTAATTGATTTTATTCTAATTGATTTCCATTTTCCACAAATTAAATTTAATTGGAACTGCAATGCGTGTGAAGATGCCACTAACCTTGGCTTGGTGTAAAATTATAGGACCTTCTAGGCTTTCCGACCTGAAATGCGGTTATATATACAATTGCCTGCATCCCAGGAAACATAGTCACGGCAACACGATCACGGAAAAACAACAAAACAAAGAAAAACCACAAATCAAAGAAAAACCACGGTCACGGCAACACGATCACGGCAAAAATCACGGCAGAACACACACAATCACGGAAAAAAGGAACCGAAACAAAACAATCAAAGAAAAATCGAAGAAAAACCGCAACACGAACCAAACGGGAAAGTCAAAAATCGATTAGGGAAGAATCCATAATGAGAAAGAATAAATCGATTAGGGCAGAAATCATACCAGATTTCTCTCACGACGCTATCTTCTCTCCAGTGCCGACGTTAATGGTTCCTCTCTCGGCGCCGGCGTTACTCCTCTCTCTCACGGCGTCGAGTTCTCTCCAGTTGCGTTACTGCTTCTCTCTCGAACCGAAGTGGACTGAAGCGTCAAAGGGAAGCTGGGGTGCGTATGAGATATTTTTTTTTGGCCTGCGTGCGTATAGTATGAGATATGAGATACAGGGTTTTTTTTTCTTTATTTGTTTAAGGGTTGATTTTGATGGAAGATAAGAGAAGGAGGGAAGAATAAAATATTAGGAGGGAACTTTTGGTTTTTTTATTTATTTAGTAGAATAAGTTTTGATGGGAGATAAAATATTGAAAAAAATTAATAAAATTGAGAGAGAAAGTTATATTTTGGCGCAAAAACATAGAGCATTGGCAACAATTTCTAAATTTTAGGTTTTTTATTTTATTGAGAACGGTTTTATTTTGTACCCAAAAAAAATATTTCATAGGCCACACATAAAAATGTGGTCTAAAAGAAAAATCATAGACAACGGTTTAAATTTGTTCCTTGTTTAATCAATGGGAACGGTTTTTTATTGTAGCTCACTAAATGTTGCCTAAAGGATACATTATTGGCTACACGTCAAAGAATGTTGCCTATTTCATGTTTAGGGAACACTTTTATAGCCGTTGCCAAGAAAAGTGTTGCCAGAACCCAAAAATGTTGTAGTGACAGTTAAGAAACTAGGACATTACATATTTGGTATCAGAGCACAATTATTAGAACTCTGCTGTTTCGTAGGTAGAATGGTCCAAATAGAATTTTGGGTTTGATAAACTTGACTGATCTAGACAGTTTAGTGACTTAAATATGTGTTCTATTTGGAAACTTTAGAATGTGTCAAGTGTCCTTTATTTGCTGTACTTTTCTCTATTTAACAATATTATTGAGATTGATCACCTCAGTGATGTTCTTGTGTAGCATAAAGATATGGCAAATACTCGGAGAAACGCTAACTCTAGGAATTCTGAGACTGACATGGTTCATCAGATGGTACATGCATTTGAGAACATGGCACAAGCAATGTTAGACCAAGCTTCAAACATTCCAAAGGTACTTCGGCAAGCCCATAATAACAATCATACCCACAACCATGACCAGCAGAAAGTAATCTTTGCAGCCTATCAACTGCAAGGAGAGTCTGAGTACTAGTGGCGAGGAGCTAAATAGTTATTGGAGAGTATAAACACCCTGATAACCTGGGAAGTCTTTAGGAATACCTTCTTAGAGAAGTACTTTCCGGAGAGTGTGAAGAAGGAGAAGGAGATTGAATTCCTCCAACTAAGGCAAAGGGGTAGGCCATATGAAGAATATTGAGCTAAGTTTGAGGAACTTGCCAAATTCTCTACTTACCTGAGGCTTAGGCAGGATGGTGCTTGGAAGGCATCTCAGTTTGAAGCTGGGTTAGACCTGAATATAAAGACCCTAGTTGCCCCATTAGAGATAAAGAATTATGCTGAACTGACCAATAAATGCTGCATAATTAGCAAGAACGTGAGTGATAAGGCCCAATTCACCCAAAGATTTACTAAGAAATCTT
Source organism: Senna tora (assembly GCA_014851425.1). Lineage (NCBI taxonomy): Eukaryota > Viridiplantae > Streptophyta > Magnoliopsida > Fabales > Fabaceae > Senna > Senna tora. The sequence goes on along the minus strand of CM026261.1, from coordinate 13,180,813 downwards.
GACATAACCTGAGTATCCCGAAGAAGAACTTTAAACCTACCCAAGGGAATACTAGTAGATCCACTCTTGCAACAGGGAACCACCCTCAATACAATAGGTGTAATAGGGATCACTATCCTAATCAAACTTGTGGGAACCTGAATTGTTATCGCTGTGGGAAACCAAGACACTTTGCTCGAGATTGCAGCGTTAAGGACCCTGCAGGTAGTGGGAACTGAGCACAAGCTACAGGGAGAGTTTTTGCTCTGGATAGGGATGTCAATCAACAAACTGAGGAACTCATAGAGGGATCAGGTAATTAAAGACACTACTTTTAAAATTCTATTTGACTCAGGATCTACACATTCATTCATTTCTTATTTGTGTGTTAAAAACCTAGACTTGCCCGTTAAACTTTTGCCATATGATTTGCATGTTTCCACCCCTTTGTGGAAATGTTTGATTGCTACTCATGTATGTATGAACTGCCCTGTTTAGATTAATTCCAAACTCTTTTATGCCAATCTTATTCGTTTGCCTATGACCATTGTGGATGTGTTATCTTAGGAAGGGATTGAGCTGTGACTTTTGACTTTGGCCTATGTGCCATACTTTTTTACGACCTACGAGCCTTACTCACTATTTACTATGGCCTGCGTCCCATTACGGATATGTACGTATATATATGACTCACTGGATATGTATGTTGTATGGAGGCTAAGTCCTCACACTGCTAGTCTGTAGGACATTTATGCATGAATGTTTTGAATGTCGCATATGTAACTTCTAGTTTCTAAGCTTAGATAACTAAATGAAAAAAAAAAGGATCCTGAGGATAAACACCAATCACTTATTAAAAGGAAAAAAAATTGGACCCATTTTCATTAAGAAATAAGGTTAAGAACTTAATTCCGCAATTAGATTAATAAAATACATTTAAGAAACTAGGACGTTACATTTTGAAGTGTACTTGAATTCTTTTGAGATTAAATCGCGATTTTCCGTTTAAAATATGTTTCGACATGACTTCACACTCCTAAATCCGAAACCCTAAACACTAAATTCTAAACCCTAAACCCTAAACCCTAAATCCAAAACCCTAAACCCTGAACCCTAAACCCTAAATCCCAAACCCCAAACCCAAAACCCTAAGACCAAACACTTAAACCCCCAATCCAAATACTAAACCCTAAACCCGAAATTGTAAACCGTAAACCCCAAACTCTATACCCCAAACACTAAACCCTAAACCTAAACCCTAAAATCCAAACTCCAAACTCCAAATAGCAAATTGTAAATCCCAAACCCCAAACCCTGAACACCAAAACCTAAACCCCAAACCCTAAACCTTAAATTCAAAACCCTAAACCGAAATACCAAGCCCTAAACTGCAAACCCTAATCCCTAAACCCAAAACCCTAAAACCAAAATCCTAAACACTAAACCCCAAAGCCTGAACTCCAAAACCTAAACCCAAACCCCAATCGCAAAAACCTGAACACTAAACCCTAAACCACTAAAGACTAAACCCTAAACCCTTAACCCCAAACACCAAATCGTAAACCCTAAACCTTAAACCTGAAACTTGAAACCCTAAACCTTAAACGGTAAACTGTAAACCCAAAACTCAAAACCTGAAACCCAAAACTCCAAATCGTAAAGACAAAACCCTAAACTAAAAATCTTAAACTCTAAACTACAAAAATCCAAACCCTATATGCCAAACCAAAAAACCCAAACTTAAAACCCTAAACCCCAAACTTTAAACCCTAAATTCAAAACCCTAAACCCCATACATTAAACCCAAAACCATAAACCTGAAACTCGAATTGCTAAACCCTAAACTCTAAACCCGAAACTCGAAACCCAAAACCCTAAACCCAAAACCATAAACTCAAAATCTTATACCCAAAACCGAAAACCTTAAACTCAAAATCTTAAACCCAAAACCCTAATTCCCAAACCCTATATGCCAAACCCTAAACTCTAAACCATAAACCTGAAACTGGAAATCTTAAACCTCAAAACCTAAACCCCGAACCTTAACCCAAACCCAAATCTCAAACCCTAAATCTCAAACCCTAAACCCTAAACCCTAAACACAAAACCCCAAACCTCAACCCCTAAATCCAAAATGCTAAACCCCAAACCCTAAAAACTTAACCCTAAACCCGAAACACGAAACTCGAAACCTTAAATCATAGACTCCAAACCCATAAACCTTAAACCCCAAACACTAAACCCAAAACTCTAAACCCTAAACGAGAAACCTTTAACTCTAAACCCTAAACCCTAAACCCCAAACCCGAAACTCTAAACCCTAAACCTTAAACCATGAAAGGAAAACCCTAAACCCGAACCCCAATCCTCAAACCCTAAACCCATAACCCCAAACCCTATAACTAAACCACAATCCCTAATCTTATACGCTAAACTCGAAAAATGAAACCTGAAACCCTATAACCTAAATACCAAACCGCAAACCCTAAACGCTAAACCCTAAGCTCAAAATCATAAACCCTAAACCCCAAAAACCCAACCCCAAACTCTTAACCCTAAACCCTAAACCCTAAACCTTAAACCTTAGACCCGAAACTCTGAACAATAAATGTAACATCCTAAAAGTATAAAACCTAAGTTTGACTATATTTCATACTTTGGCTTTTCTGATTGAAATTATTTGTTTTTAATTGTGTTTGATTGTGCCTTAAAATACGGTAAGAAAGCCCATTAGTGGAAGACAGACATAAAAATTTAAGGAAAAATATCCAGGGGAACCTTAGGATGAAAGAATTTCGCTAAACTAGACCTAGCATAACTCTAGGGACTGAATTGATTGGCAAAACTTAGTTTTAGCCCTTTTTGTTTTAATAAGTTAAAATTTGTAGGAAAGGTCTATTTGACCCAAGACAATTAGCCTAGGACACTCAAGAGACACCCTAGGACTTAAATAAGGGAACCCAACCTCAAGACAAGTCCTGAATCTTCATATTTTGTCTAGTGAAAATTTAGGGACTAAAAGAAAAAGAAATTTTAGCAACTTTTCTCAAATTAAGTTGAAATTTGGAGAGAAGTTAGGAAACCCTACCTTAGGAACCTAGAATACCTTAGAAAGTATTTGGGGACACTTAACCCTAAGGAAAATGCAAAATTCCTACACTATACCAAAATAAAATTAGGGACCTAATTCAAAAGAAACTTAAAAGTGACTAAGTCACTATACCCTTCACTTAACGCCACTAAACCCGAGAAGTAGGTACCCAAACAAGTCCTAACCATTACTAACACGCCTAAGCAGTCACACACACAAGAAATAATCAGAGATTGGAGCTTAGGAACCTAATTAACACACACCCCAACTCAAATTAAAGATCACATGACCCATCCCCTTTAATTGAAGTATGACCGAGGCCACAAGGGCAATTTGGCCAGCCAAACACGCCCCAACCAACTTGGTTACTCAGCCTAATTAGGTGTCCATGAATTAAGCAAGCAGAACAGAGGGCTGGACACATGTATTAGCCATCATTTCATCACACATGATCAAATGGATATAAAGAGTGAGAAACCGAGAGAGAGTGACGCACCAACTACCATTTTAATTCTGAAAATAGAAGGAAGAGTGAGTGTGAGTTTCAGAGAGAGGAACAGATGAAGATTGAAGCTGGAGCCAGAGCTCCAACAGCTGGGCAAGAAGAATGAGGGCTAGAAAACTCAGAACATACACACACTAAGGAATCCATCCTTCATCAATCTTGAATCAAGGCTTCCCAAGGATCTCCAGCTTGATTTCTTCTTTGGAATTTCAAGGTAACCTGGTTACCTTTTCTCATTTATCTAGAAATATGTTGGAAGTGAGAGCATCCCTCAATTTGATGATATAAGTCTCAGATTTGTTTAAGTTGGTTGCGATGTTTTTCTGTGTTCGCAGAGCTGACCTTTACTGACTCTTTTATGATTTCTGAACTTGATTGTGAATGGATTTTGATGAACTTACATCCGTTGGAAAGCTAACATGATAAGCTTTCCAGACTGTATCTTGCATGTTAAATCCAATCAGTGAGCTAAGAGAAAGACTCTTCGAAAGTTGCTTGTTCAGTATGAAACTCTGTTTCTGTAATTTTGATATATTTAATTCATCTCTTCTTTTTCTGAAAATCTGAGACCATGAGCTTTGGATGGCTATAAGGGGACATGTCAAAGAGTTCCCAGAAAATTATGGACCACTATTTTAACAAAGTTCAGCCCATCTAAAAACTGGTGTTCTTGTGAAATTGGAATCCTTCATTTCTGTTCATTTTGATTCTGGCAAGGTTCAGTAAAATGCTTTTTTCTTTTATGTCACTGACTAGATTCGAGTGATTTAAAATCCTGAAGAAAGCTAACATCCATAGCTTTCTAAAGCATACTTTTAATGAAATATCCAAGCTTTGAGCACGGAGAAATCCCCCTCGAAAGAAGGCTATTATGCATAATGTCTGTACCAGTTTTGTGTTGTAAATCTATGACTTTAAACTTAAATTCTGGACTCAATATAGCATGAAATTGAGTGAGTAAATAGGCATTAGAAAGCTATCTGAATCCTCTATCTAATCTTTGACTTGGATGTATGATTCATGTTAGTTTTCTCTGAGTTATTTGTTTCAAAAGCTACTGCTTTTCAAATAAACCCTGTTTCTGAACTGTCAAAATTGTGTCTCAAATTCTATGATTTTTGGAAACCATGTTTTGAAGAAGTATAGGGCAAGTAAATGACTGATAAATGAACTTGAGGACACCAAAGAATGTGGCTAATTACATAAATTGATTGCAGAATCAGTAGTGAACATCTTCATCTTAGAAATGGCAAAAATGAACATTTGATGGGTTATTATTTTGAATTTGCTTGATATTATAAAACTGATTGTTATTTGTTTGCTGTCAACTATGCTATTATAAAACTGATTGCTGGACAGCTATATAGGTTATGTTACTGAAAATTCTAGGCTAAGACTCATAAAGAAGGATCAAAAGCTAGATTGGGTAAAAATGGACCTTTAATGTGTTTCTTCTTGGAATTGTTTGCTGCTAACTTGTTGGGATTTTCTCTTCTGATATACATGCTGTTAGATGTTGTTTGTGGGAGCTCTGAATGTATTAGGACACTGGGATTTGATGAATTGAAATATGTAAAATGGGCTAATAACGCAAATGGTAAAAAGTGGAGTCTCATTAGCTTCTGTCTTAAGTAAATTGCTGTCAAAGGAACCTAAGGCTTGGTTTCCGGGTTCTTGAAGTGTGTCTAAGATATAAAATGAGTAGTTGAAGAGGGCTTAGTGTCCAGTAAGTTCAGTTCTATGAAAGTGGGAAAAATTATCAAAATTATGAAGAATTGAATTCAGGTAATAGAAAGAAGTTTTGAACTTAAAGGGAACTTCTAAATTCTGGAAGTTGGGTAGGTAGGAGGCAGTAGGCTAGGCTGAGGCCACTGTTGCATAATAAACACAAGAGGAAAACTGAGTTTAGGCACCTTAAGTCCTCAAGGTACTAGATTGTCATAAAAAGAAGTAAGCCACAAAATTAGGACCCATAGAGCTAAGTCCTAATCTGAGAAGAGACCATAGACTTCTCTCTGTGTTTTAGCAAGTCTAAAATGACTAAGTTAGGTGGTGGGAAGGTTCAGAATACCCAGGATACACTCACAAATGCATAGAGGCCGAGTGAGGAGCCTTAGTGCACTAAATTCAAGGGATTTCACCTATAAAAGTTGGGTACTCTAGTTCAGGGTGGATAGGGCAGCTACCCCACCCTCTAGACTCCCAAAGAAATGTTTTCAGTTAGTAAAACTACCCAAGAATGACTTAGATTAGTCTTAGTGCACCTAAACCCCTTAATTGTAAAGAATGCTAAAGAGAGTAGTTGTTTGCTGCATAAAACCCAATTCTGTGTTGATAAGGCTATCCAACCTTTATACACAAGTCATAAACTAGCCCATAGTGCTTAGGGTGGGCTCTGTTAAGTCCAACAGAAGCCAGAAAAGAAAATGAGTAGTGATAGGGACCAAATTGCATAAAAAGTATTGTGTTGGCTAAATAATTCAACAACTGTACTGTTTGGGTTAGGAATAGGAAAGTGGCTCCTCCCTCTCCTTTGATGAGCTATTTGGGAACTATTTGATAGGTTAAAATGGTTCAGAACATGTCCTAACTAACAATTGGCCCTTTAGTGGCTTATGTGCAAAGAATTTCTACAAAGAGGGTTTGTGTGCAAAATTCTTAGATCTTGATCTGTCATGACAGTGGAAAGTGGTTCACCAAGTCATAATTGACATTAAGAAGTTTACTGTGACTTTTTTGGCGGCTTAAAAAGCCATAACAGAAATTGAGACTAAATAGGGACCTTTTTGAAAGAAAAACTAGAAATTTGCTAAGTCCTTATTTTGACTCCATTTCTGGTTTAATTTTTCAAAAAATCCCTTTAATGTGTTAATTAAATAACAAGTGTGTGAAATACGTGCTTGGGTTAGAATGAATTGACAAAAATGCCACATATTTGCAAAGAATTGAGTAAAGGGACTAAATTGATAGAATAAGGAGTAATTTGGGGCAAAAATGTAATTTTCCTACTTGAGAAGCAAGTTGTATTTGTTAATTACATTATAAATGTGCTTCTGATGAAATTTCATGATATTTGGATGTTTATATGAGAACTCATACAACTTGCTTGCTGTACCAATAATGTTTGACTTATGGTTGTCTGTGATTTGCCTTGTGTGAACAAACTATGATTAGTGCTGGAATATAGCAATTGAAATTGTTATTCTGTGAAACTTAAGGTTAAATGGTTGATAAGAGAATAACGTTAGTGGATCCGTGGTGGGGATTGACACTCAAGGTTAAGGGTAGCTTCGAGGCGAGGTAGGACACTTGATACCCTCTACACTTTTTATAATTATGCATTTGAGCATATTGAATTGCATTTAAGTGTGTGGCATCCAAGCATGAAAATGAATCTTTAGCATGCACTCTATGAAATTGAAACTGCCTGAAAGTAGGGCATCTCGTTTTGGCATGCACTATGACACTGCTTGTGATTGATAAAAGTTTTGGCATGCATTTTGATACTGCCTATAAAGGGCAATGAGTTTTGGCATGAATGGATACCTTCCATATATGATGGATGAGTTGATTCCCATCTTATATGGTGGTTGACTGATACCTACCTAATAGGGTGGATGAGTTGATTCCCGCCAGGGTGGATGAATATTATATAAATATATATATACCTTCCTTATACGGTGGATGACTTGATGGAATTGAAATACCTGCCTGAGATGGGTGAATGCATTGATTTTTGAAATACCTGCCTAAGATGGGCGAATGCATTGATTTTGAGAGTACCTGCCTGGAAAGGGTGGATGAGTTTGTGGAAATAATTGAATAAACATTACCTGTGGAAGAAAACCTATGTTATATTATTTGATCTGTATGAAAAGGACACACTGGGTTTGCTAGAAATGCGTCCGGGACGTAGGTGCCTAAAAACTAGTGAGGAGACATTCCAGTCCGGGACTGGTGATCCTAAGGTTATAACTTTGTGCGGACATCGGGGGACGCCCTAGGATGTTAGGTAATAATTGCTGCCTTATATGTGCGGACTTTACTATATTGGTAAATGGTAAGTCGATCTTGTCCTATTTCATTAGATTGTTTTCATTGATGGTAATGGTTTAGTTCAATTATATATATTTGATGGTTGACATGATGGCATTCATAAACTGGTATTTTGAGCATTCATCATTTTGAAACTAATGCATTCTCGCATAACATATTTTGGAAAACTGGTTGAGGTGTTTTGGCTTAGCCCTGGGCATAGTAGTGAAAAGGATTTTATATATAACCAGTATTTTGTGTCCTACTGCGATGTAAATCTCATAACGCTACTATGTTCAGATTTGTTTCAGGTTTTGATAGGGGCAGGAGGACTGATTGGTTGAGCGCTGCAGCTGGCGTTCATGTATGATGCTTCAAGGAGCAGCTATTCTTATTTGTAAAGCCTATATAAGGCTTAAATATTTATTTATATCTGGTTTAGTTGTAAATTGTAATTAATAGGTTTAATTGACTTCATGATAATTAACCAGAAGTAAACTTACTTAGGGTAAACTCTAGCAAAAGAAAAGTTTAAATTTTTCCGCGTTTTTGAGTTACCAATACTAAAATGAATCTTACAAAATTAAGATTTATTGCTAATTCGGGGTGGATGTTATAATAAACCCTGAACCCGAATCACCAAACCTTATAAGCGAAACCCCAGAACCTAAACCCTATACCTTAACTCTAAAATCCACACCCTAAAACCTAAAACCGAAACCCTAAACCTAAAACCGAAACCCTAAACCCAAAACCTTAAACTAAAAACACTAAATCCTAAATCGTAAACCCCAAACACTAAATCCTAAACCATAAATCTAATACCCTAAATGCCAAACCCTAAACCCTAAACGCAAACCCTAAACCCTGAATCTTAAACTCCAAAGACTAAACCCAAAACTCGAAATTGTAAACAATAAACCCTAAACCCTAAACTCGGAATTTTAAATCATAAATCCCAATCCCCTAACCTAATCCCAATCCCCAAACCCCAAACCCTAAACCCAAAACCTTAAACTCCAAACCCAAATCTCAAACCCTATATCCCAAACCCTAAACCCAAAACCTTAAACCCTAAACCCAAAACCTTAAACCCTAAACTCTAAATGCTAAACCCTAAACCCTGAAACCTTTACCCTAAACCCTAAACACCAAACCCTAAACTCCAAATTATAAATCATAAACCCTAAATCCTAAACCCAAAACACTAAAACCTAAACGGAAAACCCTTAATCCTAAATCCTAAACCCTAAACCCTAATTCCTAATTCCTAAATCCAAAAATCCAAACCCTAACCCCAATCCTCAAACCCTAAACCTTAAACCCCACACCCTAAACCTAGAACCCGAAGCCAGAAACCCTAAACCTTAAACACTGAAACTGAAACTCTAAACCCTAAACCCAAACCTTCAAACCTAAAACCCAAAACCCAACATCAAAATCATAAACCCTGAACCCAAAATCTTAAACCCTAAATCCAACACCCTAATTCCAAACCCTAAACCCTAAATCATAGACCGTTAACCCCAAACTCTAAACCTTAAACCCTAAACCCCAAACCCTAAACCCTAAACCCCAAACTCTAAATCCTAAATGCTAAACCTTAAATTCTAAATCTTAAACCAGAAACACCAAGCCCGAAACCATAAACCATAAACCCTAATCCCGAAACACAAAACACTAATCACAAAATCCTAAACCCTAAAGCCTAAATTCCAAATCCTAAACCCTAACCCCCATCGCCAAACCTTAAACCGTTAACTCTTACCCCCCAAACCCTAAACCTTAAACCTAAGTCTCAAAATCCTAAAGCCTAAATCGTAAACTGTAAACACGAAAACTAAACCCGAAACCCTACACTCGAAATCCTAAACCCTAAACCCCAAACCCTATGTGCCAAACTAAAAACCTCAATCTCGTAACCCGAAACCCAGAACCATAAACCCCAAAGCCTAAACTCCAAAGCCTAAACCCTAACCCCAATCGCCAAACCCTAACCCCTAAACTCTAAACCTTAAACCCGAAACTCTAAACCATAAACCCTAAACCCAAAACCTAAAACCCTAAACGCCAAACCTTATATGCTAAACCTCATAACCTAAACCCTATACCCTAAACCATAAACCCTAAACCTAAAACCCTAAATCCTAAACCCTAAACCGTAAACCCAAAACCCTAAATGCTAAATCCTAAACCCTAAACCCTAAATTCTAAACTTGAAACCCTTATCCCAAAATCCTAAACCTTAAATCCTAAACTCCAATTCCTAAACCCTAACCCCAATTGCCAAACCCTAAACCCTTAACTCTTAACCCCAAACCCTAAACCCTAAACCTCAAACCCCAAATCTTAAACCTAAATCTCAAAACCCTAAATTGTAAACTGTAATCACGAAAAGCTAAACTCGAAACCCAAAACCCTAAAATCGAAATCTTAAACCCTAAACCCTAACCCTTAACCCTATACACCAAACTAAAAACCTCAATCTCAAAACCCTCAATAGAAAACCTTAAATCCTAAACCCTAAACCCTAACCCCTATTGCCAAACCCTAAACCCTCAACTCTAAGCCTCAAACCCTAAACCCTAAACCTAAAACTCAAACCCTAAACCCTACATCGTAAACTGTATACCCAAAAAACCAAACTCAAAACTCAAAACACTAAACAAAAACCCTAAACTCAGAATCTAAAACCCTAAACCCAAAATACCAAACCATATATGCCAAACCCTAAACCCTAAACCATAATCCTGAAATTGGAAACCCTAAATCCCAAAACTAAAACCCTGAACCTTAACCCAAACCCAAATCTCAAACCCTATTCCCTAAACCCTAAAACCAAAACCTTAAACCCAAAATCCCAAACCCTGAACCCTAAACCTTACACCCCAAACCCTAAACTTAAAACTCTTTAGCCTAAAACCTGAACCCTAAATCCTAAACCCTAAACCCAAACCCCAAACACTAAACCTCAAACCCTAAACCCAAAACCCTAACCCCTGAAATCCAAACCCTAAACCATACCCTCAACTCTCCAACTCTAAACCATAAACCCCAAACCCTAAACATGAAATAAGAAACCAGAAACCCCAAATCTAAAACCCTAAGCTCAAAATCATAAACCTTAAATCCTAAACCTTAAACCCTAAACGCAAAACTCGTAACCGTAAACTTTAAAACAAAAACCCTAAACCCTAACCCTAATCCCTAAACCATAAAACCTAACACTTAAACCTTAAACCATAACACTGAAACTCGAAACCCTAAACCCTAAACCCCAAATCCTAAACCCAAAACCGAAACCTTAACCCCAATCCTCAAACCCTAAACCCTAAACCCCAAACCCTACACCATAAACCCCAAAACTGAAAACCCCAAACCCTAAACTTGAAACCCTAAACCAGAACCCTAAACCCTAAACCCCAAATCATAAACCCTAAGCTCAAAATCATTAACCTTAAATCCTAAATCCCAAAACCCAAACCCCATACTCTAAACCTTACACCTGAAACCTTAATCCCTAAACTCTAAACCTAAAACACAATACCCTAAACGCCAAACCCCAATCCCTACACCCAAAATCCCAAACCCCCAACCCTAAACCCTAAACGCTAAATCAAAATCTCGAAACCCTACACCCTAAACTCTAAACCGAAACCGTAAACCCAAAAAACTCAGCTTAAAATCTTAAATCGTAAATCGTAAATCATAAACCCCAAACCCTAAACTTCAGACCCTAAACTCGAAACCCTAAACACGAAACCCTAGACCCTAAATCTCGAACTCGAAGCCTTGAACCCTAATTCCTTCACCCCAACCACCAAACCATAAATGCTATACCCTAAACCTAAAAACTCGAAAACATAAACCCTATACTCCGAACCTAAACTCAAACCCTAAATCCAAACCCTTAGACCTAAACCCCAAACCCTAAACCCTAAACCCAAAACCCAAAACCCGAAACTGTAAACCCTAAATCTTAAACCCCAAACCCTAAGCATGAAACCCTAACCCTGAAACCTGAAACGAGAATCACAAAATCCAAAACCCTGAACTCCAAACCGTAAACACTAACCATAATCCCTACACTCTAAACCCTACACTCTAAACCCTAAACCCTATACCCTAAATCCTAAACGCTAAACACTAAACCCCAAAACTTAATACCTAAACCAAAAACCCAAAATCCTAACCCTAAACTGTAACTCGAAGCCCTAAACCCCAAAACCCAATCCCTAAATTGTAAACCCAAAATCCTAACCCTTTAACCCCAAACCCTAATCGCAATCCCTAAACCCTTAACACCAAACCACAAACCCAAAACCCAAAACCTAAAACTCGAAACCTTAAACCCTAAACTCCAAACTCAAAACCCTATACCCCAAACCCTAAACCTAAAACACCAAACTCAAAATCTCAAACCCTAAACCGTACACCAAAACCTTATACGCCAAACCCTAGACCCCAAACCCTAAACCTGAAACTAAAAACCATAAACCCTAATCGTCCAATTCCAGAACCCTAAACCCAAAACACAACCCAACAAACGAAACCCTAAACCTCGGACCTTAACCAAACCCAAAACACCAAATCCTAAATCTCAAACCCTAAATCCTACACCCTAAATAGCAAACCCGAAGCCTAAAACCCTAAACCCTAAATCTAAGACCCAAAACCCTAAATTCAAAACCCCAAACCCTAAACTCTAAACCCCACATCCCAAACCTTATACACTAAACCTTAAGCCCTAAACCATAAATCGTAAATCCCAAACCCTAAACTTTAAATCCAAACCCTAAACCCTAAAGCCTAAACTCCAAACCCTAAACCCTATATTCGAAACCCAAAATTGTAAACTGTAAACACTAAACCCTAAACCCTAAATAATAAATCCTAAACCTTAAACCCTAAACACTAAACCCTAAACCGTAAATCCTATATTCTAAACCCCAAACCCTAAACTAGAAACCCAAATCCCTAAACCCTAAACCCTAAACCCTAAATTCAAAACCTTAAACTCTAACTCCATTCCCCAAACCCTAAACCTTCAGTCCTTAATTTTAAACATGAACATGGAAACCCGAAACCCGAAACCCCAATCCCAAAATCCCAAGCCCGAAACACTAAATCGTAAACCATAAATGCTAAACCCTAAACACAAAAGCTTAAACCCTAAATCCCAAACCCTAGACTCTAATCCCTAAATCGTAAATTCCAAACCCAAAATCATAAACCCTAAACCCCAAATTGTAAACCCTAAACCCACAACCCTAAACTCTAAAACTTGAACCCTAAACCCTAAATCGTAAACCCAAAGCCCTAAACCTTAAATCGTAAACACAAAATCATAAACCCCAAACTGAAAACCATAAATCCTAAACCATAAACCCTAAACCCTAAGATGTAAACTCAATACCCTAAACCCTGAATCCCAAACCCTACACCCTAACCCCTAAACCCTCAACCCTAAACTTGAAACTATAAACCTTAAATCCAAAACACTAAACCCTAAACCCAAAACTCCAAAACCCTAAATCCTAAACCCTAAATCCTAAACCCAAAACCCTTTTCCACAAACACTAAACCCTAAACCCTAAACTCTAAATCTGAAACCCAAAACCCTAAACTCGAAACCCTAAACCTAAAACCCTAAACCCCCGAACCATGAACCAAACCCAAAACCCGAGTTGCAATACCCTAAACCGTAAAACCTACACCCTAAACCCTAAACCCCAAACCCTAAACTCGAAACTGTAAACCTTAAATCCAAAACCCTAATTCCAAAAACTATAAATCCCAAACCCTAAACTCGAAACCCTAAGCCCTAAACATAAAACTCGAAACTTCAAACTCTAAACCTTAACCATTACCTCGATCCCTAAACCCTAAACCCCAACCCATAAACCCTAAACCCTAAATCCTAAACCCTAAACCTTAAATCGAAAACCCTAACCTTACATCCTAAACCTAAAACCCAAAACTCTAAACCCTAAACCCCAAACCTCAAAACGCAAACACTAAACCCTCAATCCTAAATCCTAAACCCTAAACCTTAAACTCGAATCCCTAAACCCTAACTTCCATCCCCAAACCCTAAACCCCAAATCCCAAACCCTAAACCCTAAACCCTAAACCTTAAACCCTAAACTCTAAACCTGAAACTAAAACTCAAAACCCTTTACATTGAACCCCAAACCCTAAACCCTAAACTTGAAACCCTAAATCCTAAACCAAAACCTAAACCCAAAACTCCAAATACTAAACCTTGAACCCCAAACCCCAAACCCTATACCCGAAATCCTAACTCTAAACCCTAGACCTCGAACTCTAAACCCAAAACCCAATACTCAAACCCCAAACCCCAAACCCAAAACCATAAACTCTAAACCCTAAAGCCAAAACTCCAAACTCTAAACCCTAAATCCCAAACACTAAACCCCAAACCATAAATCTAAAACACTAAGCTCTAAATCTTAATCCCTAAACCCCAAACCCCAAACTCTAAACCCTAATCCCTAAACTTTAAACTCTAAAGCCTAAACCTAAAACCTGAAACACTAATCCTTAAACCCTAACCCGAAACTCTAAACCTAAACCACAAACCATATACGCCTAACCCAACCCCTAAAAATTATACCCTAAACCTGAAACTAGAAATCCTAAATTCTAAACCCCAAACCTTACACCTAAACCCCAAACACTAAACCTTAAACACTAAACCCCAAACCCTAAATTCTAAACCATAAACCTTAAATCCTGAGCACTGAACCCTAAACTCTTCACCCCAAACCCAAAAATGTAAAGCTTAAATCCTAAACCCCAAACACCAAACCCTAAACCTTAACCCTGATACTTGAAACTCGAAACTCTAACCCTTGAAGTCCAAACCCTAAACCCTAAATCCAAAACCATGAACCATAAATCCTAAACCCTAAACCCTAAACCTTAACCTCTACACCCTTAACTTTAACTGCAATCCCCAAACCCTAAACACGAAACCCCAAACCTTAAACCTTAAACCCTAATCCTAAAACTCAAAACCCTAAACCCCAAACCATAAACCCCAAACACTAAGCCCCAAACCCTAAAATCAAAATCTTAACCCTAAACCCTAAACCCCAAACCCTATATGCCAAACTCTAAACTTTAAACCCTAACCTTGAAACTAAAAACCCTAAACCCCAAAGTCCTAAACCTTAAACCAAAAACCTTAAACCCTAAACCCTAAACCTTAATCCAAAACTCTAAACCCTAAAACCTAAATCATAAACTCTAAACACTAAACCCTAAATCCCAAACTGTAAGTCCTAGACCCTAAACCGTAAATCCCATAACCTTAAACCAAAAACCCAAAACCCTATATTGTAAACCCTAAATCCCAAACCCAAAACACTAAATCTTAAACCCTAAACCCTAAATCCCAAATCCTATACACTAAAGCCTAAACCTAAAGCCCTAAAACCTAAATCCAAAATCTAAACACTAAACCCTAAACTCAAAATCCTAAACTCTAAACCCCAAACCCAAAACATGAAGCCAGAAACCATAAACAGCAAACCCTAAACCCTAAACACTAAACCCTAAACCCAAAACCCTAAACACAAAATCCTAAACTGTAAACCTAAATCGAAGCCCTAAATGATAAATCCAAAACCATAAACTCTATATTCTAAACTCCAAACCCGAAACCATAAACCCTAATCCCTAAATCCTAAATCCTAAAGCATAAACCCTGAACTCTAAACCCTAAACTCGAACCCCAATTCTCAAACCCTAAACCCTATATCTGAACTGCGACACCTGAAACCCAAACCCTAAACCCCGAACCCCAAACCCAAACCATAAACCAAAAACTCTAAACCCCAAACCCAAACCCCAAATTTGAACCTTAAACCCTAAATTCGAAATGCAAAACCCCAAACCCTAAACTCAAAATCGTATCCTAAAGACTAAATTCCAAACCCAAAACCTTAAGCCTAAAAGCATAAATCGGAAACTCAAAAACACTAACCCTATACCCAAAACCTTAAACCCTAAGCCCTAAACCTTGAACCTTAACCCAAACCCAAAATTCAAACCCTATATCCTAAACCCTATACCCTAAATCTTAAACCTAAATCCTTAAACACGAAATTCCAAACCCTAAACCTTAATCCCTAAACCCTAAACCCCAAACCGTAAATCGTAAACCCTAAATCCTAAACACCAAACCCGAAACCCTACACCCTAAACCCAAAACCCTTAACTTTAGTTTGTAAACACTAAACTCTAATCTCTCAACAATAAACCCGAAACCCAAAACCCCTAACTCAAATTGTTGTATATGTTGGGTTCTTTGGGACTAAATATTTGCCCATGAGGGAGTCCGATCGGGTCGTGTGATGACCCGTTGGAAAGCTCGTTGAGAGACGAAGAAAATGACACAAAGATGATACTTATCGAAGGTCACACGAGCCCGCACTCTTAGCTCAAAGTTGGCTAAGTGATCATGATGTAAGCCAATGTTTTGTTCATGTTTTCCAAGTCCCATATTGCTTATATTAAAGATAGGGGATCTCTAATCCTCATATAAATAGGAGGCATTCCCCACCTTCAGATTTGCTCATTCCATATGCTAGAAAGGGGGTCCTGTTTGGGAAACCCCACATAGAATAATATTTCACTCTCTCTATCAGTCATTCTTCGGCGCATTAGTCCTGGACAGGTGGCTGTACCTCTCGTAGGAAAAGTCCTCCGTTTGGTGCGACTCTTTTCGGAGTTCGTTATTTGGAGGCCAGCCTTGCTGGAGCAGAGGCACAGGCAAGATCTAAGGTTTTAGTAATGGTGTCTAGGTAAGTAGATTGCACAATTTTTTTATTTATCCCTGGTTTATTTTTGGTTTTTCTTTTCAGTCCTTCGGTTGGGAGGGATCATGTGGATCTGGGCCATTCCCTAAACAAAACCAAAACACTAACCACAAACACTAAATCCCTAGACCCTAGACCCCAAACCATAAACCATAGACCCTAAACTCTAAACCCTAAACCCTAAACTCGAAAGCATATACCCTAAATCCAAAACCCTAAACCTTAAACCCTAAACCTTAAACTCTAATCCTTAAACCCAAAACTTGAAATTTGAAACCTGGAATGCTAAACCCTAAACTCTAAACTTTAACCCTTATCCCAAACCTTAAACCCTAAACTGTAAACCATAAAACTAGAACTCGAAACCCTAAACCCTAACCCCTATACCCTGAACTCCCAACACTAACACTTACCCTAATCCCTAAAACCTAAACCCTAAACCCTAAAATCCAAACCCTAAACCCTAAACCCCAAATCCTAAGCCCTAAAACAAAAACCCCAAACTCGAAACCCCAAATCGTAAACCCCAAAAGCAAAACTCTCAACCCTAAACCTGAAACATGAAACCCTAAATCTAAACCTTAACCCAAACCTTGAAACCTAAACCCCAAACCCTAAACCTTAAACCCTAAACACTAAACCCCAAGCCCTAAATCCCAAAACCCTAAACTCTAAACCTTAAACCTTAAACTTGAAACCCTAAACCCCAAACCCCAAACCCTAAACCCTAAACTGAAAACTTAAACTACCAACCCTAAACCCCAAAACCTGAATGCCAAACCCCAAACCCTAAACACTAAACTTGAAACTAATATCCCCAAATGCTAACCCCTAAAACCTTAAACCCCAAATCCTAAACCCCAAACCATAAACCCCAATTCCTAATGTTTAAACCCTACACCCTAAACCCTAAATCATAAACCCAAAATCTTGAAGTATAAACCCCAAACCCCAAAACCCAAACCCTAAATCCTATACCCAAAACCCTAAATCCAAACATTCTAAACCCTTAAATCTAATCGCTAAACCCTGATCGTAATCTCTAAACCCTAAACTCTAAAACTTAAACCCTAAACCCCAAACCCTAAAGCCTAAACCCTAAACTTAAAACTCAAAACCCTAAATCGTAAACCCTAAACTTGAAACCTTAAACGCAAAACCCCTAACACTAAACCCTAAACCCTAAACACAAAACACAAAACCCTAAACGCTAAATACTAAACCCTAAACTGTAAATTCAAAACTCTAAACCCAAAACCATAAACCATAAACCCTAATCCCAAAACCACAAATCCTAAACCCTAAATCCTAAAGCCTGAACTCTAAATCCTAAACTCTAACCCCAATCCCCAAAGTCTAAACTCTAAACCTTAAACCCTAAACCCCAAACCATAAACTTTAAACCTTCAACCTGAAACTTGAAATTATAAACCCTAAACTCCAAACCCTAAACCCAAAGCCCTAAACTCAACATCTTAAACCTTAAACCCTAAACCCTAAATACCAAACCCCAAACCCTAAACCCTCAACCGAAAACTAAAAACCATAAACCCCAAAATCTGAAATCTTAAACCCTAAATCTAAAACCGTAAAAATAAAATGTTGAACCTTAACTTAAACCCAAAACCCCAAACCCTAAACCTTAAACCCTAAACCCTAAATTGCAAACACTAAACACTAAACCTTAAACCCTAAACCTTAAATGCCAAACCCCAAACCCAAAACCCTAAACACCAAACCCTAACACAAAACCCAAAACTCTAAACCCTAAATCCGAAAACCTAACCCAAAACCCAAAACCAAAAACCCTAAATCCCAAACCCTAAACACGAAACCCTAGATCCTTAGTCCTAAACACTAAACCTTAAACCCCAAACCATAAACCATATACCCTAAATCCCAAACCCTATACACAAAACCCTAAACCCTAAATCCCAACACCCTAAATCCTAAATCCAAACACCAAACACTAAAACCTAAACCCTAAACTCCAGACCCTAAACCCTAAATCAGAATTCTGAAATTATAAACCCTAAACCCTAAACCTCAAACCCAAAATCTTATACCCAAAACCCTAAACACATAATCCTAAACCCTAAACCCTAAACTCTAAATCCTAAACCCTAAAGCCTAATCCCTAAACCTGAAATCTTAAACCCTAAACACTACTAGAAAAATTGCAATTAGTGACTACTATTTGTGACTGACATAAAATCAGTCACTAAAATCTTCAAATAGTGACTGATTTTCGACTGACCTGAAAATTAGTCACTAAATTCTTAAAACTCTTAAAATTAGTGACTGAAATTTCGGTTACAAATTATCAGTCAATAAATAGTTAATAGTTGGTCAATTTGCAGTCACAAATACATTTAACTAGAAAAATAATAATTTGCTCATAAAAAAATTCTGATTGAACTGAATATATATATATATATATATATATATATTTATTTATTTTTTTTTTGGCTCCAAAAAAGATATTTTCATTTCACTCAACTTGACTTTCTCTCATTCTCACACACACTTGCCCTAAAAAAATTTCATTTCATCGATTCTCTCAGTCTCACACACAAACTCACCAAGAAAGGGAGAGAGCACCGTATTTTCATTTCATCGACGCCACCGAGAAAGGGAGAGGGCACCAACGTATTAAAGAGACGGAGACGCCACCATGAAGATGCTATGCGAGATTGCCAGCGTTGAACCACGTCGGCGACTACTCCTCTCACGGTACAAAATTAAAGCACTCCATACACTCGACCATCGGCACTCGTGAAGCACCACCGCGAGCCACCACGTGCCAGCCATTGCTCTCTTGCTCGGCCATCATCGTCAACGTTGAACTCACACTCTGTCGTTAGTGTTGTTTAATTTTCTTTGAGTTCCATTTTCTTCATTTTCTTTCCATAACCCCTCTCTCACTTTCAGTAATTTTTTTGGGTTTTTAGATTTTTCTTAAGGTATATGATTCTGATTCTAGTTCTGCTTTCAATAGCCCCCTCTCACACTTTCTTTGATTTGATCGTAAGGTAAATCAGAGATTTCACATTGTTACAATTGGTTTTTTATTTTAGAGTTCAACTTTGTATTTGTTTCTAATTTTGCTCTTGTTTGTGTGTGAGTTCGATTTTTCCTTGTTTGGCAGCTTTGAAAGTGAACTGAAGTTTACCAACCCTTTGTTGCACTTTAGTTTTGTTTCCATAGAAAAAAGGTAGATAGAACCGACCTTCCTTTTTGCCTTCTGCATAGGAAGATGCTTTGTATTTATCTCTGTTAGTTAAATTTGTGAAAGGGAATCCTAATGGAGCTTCTATAAGGTAAGGAAACTCAATTTGAATCATAGAAGATGTTAAATCATTCGCATTGGCTAGATTGGGGTCCTTCCATAATTTTCCATTCACAAACACTATTAACACAAATCAAAGAAAATTTGCGAATATTCATTCATAAATATGTGAAAGTCAAAGAGAAATTAAATTAAAGTAGCAATGAATATTGAATTTAATTATACAGACCTGCATTAGTCTTGTAGGTGTCGTTTATAGCACCATAAGATGTCATACCCAAGAGGACAATAAGGGCCAAGTAATATTGAGCAGCTTTCATGTTTATTTTCTTCTATACCTCTTAGTGTTTCTATTGATTTGGTAATTGTCATGGAATGAGAATTTTGCAATGCAAATCATGTGTATTATAAGCACAAGAGATTGATGTGGTCTTTTTTCTTTACTTGAATGCATGAAACAAGTGATGAAGACCTAATAGTATTTTAGGTACCAACAATAATTAATATTTTATGTAGTGAATGAATTATTCTTTAACAACCACTTGGACATACGTTGGTATTTTTCTTATCTATCTTTTAATTTTCTTATAACAATATGTCTACGTAAGGTTTTTTGCTACTTTTGTTACTAGTAATACTTGGATGTTCCCTTTACTATATATTTCTAAGCAAAAGTTAAACAATTTGTTTACTAAAGTAATGCTTATATTAAAAAGTTACACCAAAGAACGCGAAAGTCTAAAAGACAAGTTTTGGTATGTCTTATTCTTGATTGTTGTTCCAGCACAAAAATTACAGTTACAACCAAGAGAAAAAAAATTGTAGTTGTATTATTATTTTGGTACCTTTAGTTAATTAAAAGTGGGTATGCAATTGAAAAATTTTTATCATTGTTGTTTGATAGATATAGTGAAGTAAAAATGGGTATTGGGTATTTAGTTAATTAAGGGATCTTTTACCACGGTTTACAATTAGACATTGATTATTTTGGACTAAAGGAAGGGATACTTGTTTATGGAGTTCCTTAATGGTTTCCTTGTCACATTCTAAATCCATTAATTTTTTTTAAGATGGCAGTCTTTTCTTTTGTTGGGCCTTTTCTAGATTGACCTTTTCAATTGCTAATTGCTCCATCTTTTAACAAAATGCTAATTGTTGAATAATTGAAACCAGCCTTCATATGTATTTTAGTCACATGTAGGGTTTCAGGCTTTACAACTTGTTACTGACTTGAAAATTCTAGTTTTACTATTCAGATTCGTAGTCCTATCATTTTCTCTTAATTTTGTTAGTGGTACTAAGTGGTAACATAATGTATACTTCTTTTTTACTTTTTGGTTTCTAGGATTGGATATTAGAGTCTTACACCAAGAGAAAACTTCTGAATATTGAAACTTACCTCATGCATGTCGGGAAACCATGGCGAAGAGGAAATAAATCACAAGAAGTAATTGAAGGTAATATATGTAATACCCTAGAAAAATTTTGAGGATTAAAGAACGATTTTTTTAAAATTTTGAGGATTTAAGAATGATTTATTTCGGGACTAGGAATTAAAACCTTAAAAAGAATATAAGAAAACTATGAAGGTTAAGGGAAACTGAAAGGAACCACGAAATTCTTCAAAATTTCAAGTAAAATAAAAGATGAAAGAAATGAGTAAAATATTTTTTTTGGAAATTATTTAGGACCTACGAAATTAGAAACCCAAAATAAATAGGAGTGGGAACTAAATCAAAATATTACTAGTTATTATTTGTTCAATTATTAATTAGTTTATTTTGTTATGATTATTTTAAATATTTAAAATGTGGTTTTTTAAGAAAGTAGAAAGTGAAGGAAAAGAAGTAGAAAGTTATTTTTGGATTTAATTCGGGACCAAGAACTTGGAAACCCAAATTAAATAGGGAAGATGGATTAAATTAAAAATATATATTAGTTATTATTTATTTAATTATTAATTAATTAAGTTTTAATTATATATATTTATTATTTATTTAATTATTATAATAATTTAATTATTTATTATTATTATTATTATTATATATATTATTTTAATATATTAAAAAGGGTTTGCTGTGGGTTTATATATATATATTAAAAGAAAGAAAAAGAAAGAGAAACAGGGTGAGAGAGAAGACAAGAGAAGATTGAGAGAGGGGTAGCGAGAAGATGAAGGGAGAAGGGGAAGGAGGAAACTTGACAGAAAACTCGCCGGAGAGAGCCGTCCGACGCCGGCCACGACCACCGGAGCTCGACTCCAACATCTTCCACACCTTCCACCGATCGAATCAAAGGTTGGTAACTCCAATTTCATTTAAAACCCTCAATTTCTCCATTTTTAGGGATTTCTTCGATTGAGTTGTTTCGAGGGTTGATTGAGACCTAGAAAGTGTTCTTGAACACTTAGTTGGGGTAGGAATCGAGATTATATTCTCGGATTTGCCCAAAGTCGAATTTGGAAGGATTTGGGGTTAAAAATTCTAATTATTCATAAATTGGGGAAATTGTTGAAAATTAGGATTGAGCTTGAATTTGAGTAAATAGGCTTGGATTGGTATTATTAAAATTATATGATTGAAATATTAGTTGAACAAGACCCGTGAAGAGCTGGCCGGAGGTTACTAAGGTTGAACCTTGACGTTAACGTACCGGGTCCCTGCTCGGGTAGCCCAAATACATTTTAAGGGTGGTGTTGAGTGCTCTAAACCTCTTCTTTTCAATCTTAAGCACCCTAGAATAATTCTAGATATGCTATCAAGCATCAAGAATTAATTTAGATACCTTCTTGCTTCTCAAGGATGGAAACTTGCGGAACAATGAAGTCCAAATTCTAAAATGGTAATTTTATTCCTTCATAATTATTAGAAAGCATTAAGTAGGATGAATTAGAGGTGTATTGAGGTTTAGAAACTAAATTTCTTAGAACCCAAGTAGAAACACAAGTTGAATTAAAATGCTTAGACCTTCCTAAAATTAGGATTTCATCTAACCAAGCAAGATAAGCTTCCTTAGATGCGAATACAAGTAGATAGAGGTCTAATACTCAAATCCAAGTATGTTAAACACTCAAGTAGAGTGTTATATGCGAGTAAGTCAAGTGTCCGAAGAAGGATACGCATAATTGGGATAGAGAAGTCCAATAAGACCAAGAGCTTGACTCTGTAGCAACCACGAACTACATGTGAGAGTAATGGAGAGATAAATAACAAGTTAAACCAAGTAATAACCTTAATGAAGTAAATGTTGTTCTTATAGGAACAACGACACGTAATAGAGTGCAACAGGAACTCCGAGGAGACTAAAGTTACAAGAGGATTGCATGGAAGGTTGGCCAAGGTGAGGGTTCTTCCATATCTGCTCCTAGGGTTGTATGCTTATGTGGATTACATGAGTATGTATATTATATGCTTGTCTGGTATGTGTTAGCTAGAGATATAGAATGTTAAAAGAATGAAAGAACTAGAAAATAGGTTATCGAAAGTACCTTGGACAGGAAGACATAGGAGTAGAGTATAATTGTTTGCTATGATTGGTGTGTTACAAATCCAACTCATACACTCCGAAGGCATGATGAGTATTTTATTAAATCTTTTCCACGACGGTGGCAAGAGTCCTTGTATGGAAGGACTAAACTTTTATTTTGAAAACTCGTCACGATGGTGACTTAAATTATAATCATGCAAATGGAGTTATTGGTGGGTTTCGGATTTGGTTATGCTAGCGATGTGAGACATCGACTAGAACAACGTCAGATGGCACTTGAGACCTCAGTTTTATAATCACCATGACGATGGTCTTTGCCCTATCCTAGCAATAGGGTCAGAAAGGTTTTATATTGCTATGACGATAGCTTGAGGCTCAGAGAGTGCATCTAGACGGGTATATGAGTTATATCCTGTTGAGGATACTTGTACATATTAATAAGGAGTGGAATTGTTGATCCTTCAGGAAAGATATAAAGAATCCTATTAATATATGTGACCAAGATAAGGAGACACGGGAGAAACCTACGGGTGAACCGTGAGCCTAATCTTGCAGAAGAGAAATCATCCTGTGGAGTTGGTCCAGGGTGTGTTAGTGGCCATGCTTCGAGACATCGTGCCGTGCCCGCCATGTGGCCTGGTTGGGTAATGGACAAGTCGGCTCAAGCTATTGCCCCGCAGCAAGGGGTCAGGACGTGCCACATGGTGGCTATGCGTCAGTTGTTTGATAGATAGAAGTTGATTGTGTTTGGTTAACAGAATTGTCACGAGGTGATTAGTACCAACGTGAATGGGTTAAGTATGTTTTGCCACTTGGTGGCCAACAACCCGAGTGCACGGGTTCAAAGTGGGAAAGCCATGTAGTAGCTAGTAGATACCCCCAGAGTAGGGGAGATTAAGTAGATGTATGTTTAGCGTCTGTGTGTATGTACAAATTATCTGTGTTTGCATATGATTGCTGATTGTGCAGCGTAGTAGTGACGTACAGGATTACGTCACCACAACGTCTTGGTTGACTCAAACATGTTGAACGTGAGAAGACCGGTAAGTAAAAGCCGGCACTATGTGTTATATGTTTACTTGTTGAGTGATGATGTGAATTAAATTGCTGCGTGCTTGTATCTGTAAATGCATCTGAATGGTTGGGTGAGATATCTGTTGTTGTGTGGTTGCCAAGAATGTATGCAAATTAACAGTAACCAGTTGTTTTTGCATGTGGTTGCGTATGACTCCCAATCCCAGCGCCATGGTACCCCGCCTTGCGCCGGGGATGGCAGAGTCCTCACTGAGTCGCGTGGTTAAGACTCACACCTCATTTTTACTACACAGAGACAGGTTAAGTACAGGTGGAAGAAGTCTCGGTGGAGCGAGGAACGAACAAAACTTTCCAAGACCCACAACTTGTTCATGTGGGTGAATAAATTGTAATTTTAAGTTAATTTACTTTATTATGTATTATAAAGTAAAGGGAAGACGTATCCAATTAGATTGTATCACTAAATCTAGAACTGTCAGCTTCACCTTAAAGATCAGGATTTATTTTACTGCGATACAGGGAAAATTTGTTTTCAAAATATATCTGTTGCATGTGAATAGGATAGGCAGCATCTTCGGATGTGTCACCAATACACAGGTTATATATATTATGTGTGTTTTCCTATATATATATATCCTGAAGCGGCACTGGTCGTGGATTTGCTTGCCTAGGATAGGCCATCATTTCGGTGTAGCCATGGTATTATACTGCATGTGAATGTATTTTCAATAATAGATATTCTGTCAATTAGGTGACAAGGTTTATAGGCATAGGGGTCTTTCCTGTGTCTGTGCCGGTCACGGTCCTCTAAACGGGGGTCATGACAATATAATTATGTTTTAATATTATAGAACCTCTTGATAAAGTCTTGGCTGATATCTTATGAATATTATATTCGAGTGATAGAGAAGCCAATTCTCTAGTACTTTCTAGGTAAGGAAAATTGAATATATATATATATATATATATATATATATATATATATATATATATATCTGCTGAATAAACTGTTATTGGCACCACTCTTCTGGCTTTTCTCTGTGCTGGTCTTTGAAATTTACTCAAGTACTTTATTTTGGCTTGCATCATATAAATAATGGTGTTTATGAGGGCTACTTACAGTTGTTGATTGATACATTGGATTGAAGTTCTTAGTTTTCTATCTTCTTGTTCTTGTCCTAGTCTTTGGAATTTGCTCAAGTAATTCATTTTGGCCTACATCCATATGAAATAAAGGAGTTTTTAGGGCAACAATCAATCAAGATGAAAATTCTATTATCTGATCTCTCCCACATTTTTCTAGTAGTAGTCTATAACTTGTGCACCCATGGAATCTTCCTTCCTTTGAACAAACAATTTATTGGTGACTCGTGTTCCTTCTATTAAACTCCGGTTTGCTTTATTATTTTGTCAGATTTGCTCATTTTGTAGAGTCTGTAAAACTCTACAGTTTCTTCACGTGTTTGATTTTTATTATAGGTTAAATTGATCTTACGCTTATATTAAAGTGTTTTCATACTCGAGTAAAATTTAATCTTAAATAGTAAAAATACTCGTTAGAAAAGCTATATCTTTTTTGTCTATCATTCACTTGTATATATCTATTTTCTACTTTTTGCAGAACACTTGTAATGTTAAATGGGGAATTTGTAGCTATCTGTTGTTTCCAAATAAATTGTGTTTTAAATTTTTATTTATATCATATAAAAATCTCGTCTTAATTTTATTTTCCATTTCAGGTAGATCAATATGAGATAACAAAAATTGCTTTATAGGGGATTGTTACATGTCTAGAAGATGTAATTAGTTCTCTCAAGGAAAAGCAAGTAAGGAAAATGTAGAGAGTTAATAGTTACTTTTTTTTGGGTGAAGTTGATAGTTACTTTACCATCCCAAGGTTCAACCCATGTCCCTAATAATAATGAAGATAGTTACGAACAAAGGGAAGTGATGCATTAAGATGCAGAAAAGGCTTGCACAGGACAAGCAGGAGAGGGAAGAGATGCAAAGGGAGATACAAGACCTTAAAGCACTTGTGCATTAACTCTTGGCCAAAACTGGGATGACCACTCCATCTAATGATCCACCTACTAGTAGTTCCAATCTATTTGAGTAGAGATAGTTAATATCTTATATTTATGTTTGCGACTCATGAGATTGTTTTAGACTTGTATTTTGTTCTCATGAGATTGTTTGACTTATATGTTTAAGATACAAGCATTGTTAGCTGTTACTATGAATATATATATTTTAGTGATTTATATCATTTTAAAATATTAATTATTGTTAAATGGTTAATTTGAAAAATTAGTGACTAGAGGCAGATCCTGTCACAACATTTGTGACCGAACTATAACAATAACTTGTGACCAAATTGTGATTGAGGGGTCCCATAACTTTTTAATTGAATTGTAACTGCATGTTAGTCACAAACTTTGTGACTAATTTGTGATTGAGAGGGCCCCCAAAATCTCTAACTGAATTTTGACCACATGTCAGTAACAAATTTTGTGACCAAATTGTGACAACTTTTGTGACAGATTTGTGACCGATTTGTGACTATAGAAGAGTTCAATAGCTATTGAGGTTTAGGACTGATTTCACTCTTTTGTGACTGATTTTGCGTCACAAAATGCTAATTTTTTAGTAGTGAAATCGGAAACCTAAAACCTAAAACTCAAAACCCTAAACGGTAAACCGTAAATCGTAAACTCGAAACCCCAATTTCCGTACCCTAAACCCTAAGCCCCAAACCTTATACGCCAAACCAACGCCACAACATTTTAGGCCTTTAGCAACACTTATCATAGCAACAGTTAAAAAACCGTTCCCTAAAGTTAAGATAGGCAACGACTTTTTTATTGTACAAAATGATATACCTTTTAGGCAAAAATTTCTTAGCAACGATCAATAACCGTTTCCTGTGCCTAAATAAGTAACTTATTTTAGCCGTTGCCTATTTATTCTCTTTTACACAACGGTTTTATGCGTGTGACATATTGAATTTGTCTTATGTTACAAAAAAACTGTTCCCAATTACTTTCGTTACAAACAAAAACCGTTCTCAAAAATATATTTCAGCTATAGGTAAAAGCCGTTCCCAATAATTACTTTTGTTACAAATAAAAATCATTTTGAAAAATATTTTGTCAACTACAGGTAAAAACCATTCCCAATAATTACTTTTGTTACAAAAAAAAACCGTTCTAAAAAATATTTTGTTAGCTACAGGTAAAAACCATTCCTAATAATTACTTTCGTTACAAATAAAAACCATTCTCAAAAATATTTTTTCAGCTACAGCTAAAAATTGTTCCCAATTCTTATGTTTACTTATTTTAATTTTTTTTTCTTTAATTGATTTTAGCTTATCAAATTTATTTGTTATCTTTTTATATTTTGTTACTTTTATCTTATCTTATATTTATATTATTTTATTTTAGCTTGATTTGAAATATTTAAAATGAAGTTTAAATATTTAAATAAAGAGAGAAATTGTGAATTTCTTAAATAAGAAAATAAAAAGAAATTAAAGAATAAAATATAATTTATAATTACATTAACTAGTGTAACTATCATTTTTGGTTCAGACAATTCTTAATTGGAATAAGGACTGCAAGGGTTCGTAACCTTGGGGGACTTGTCCGTAGGTGAAGATCTAGGTGCCTACTTACCCTTGTTAAGGGATCAAAGTCCATGTAGTTCGAAGAGGGAACGCCCATATGAGCCGTTAGGCAGGAGTGTTACTTGTAGTGGCCGTGTGCGGTTAGGGCATGTATGTTGCTCCGGGCGGGTAGACCACCTGTTGGAGGTTTCTTGTAGAGGAAGGAGACAGCAAGGGTCTCAAGGTGATGCTTAGAGTAAGAGAATGAGTGTATTATGTGATAGTGAGTGCGCTCTGATGTCTGTTAGTTAGACTTCATGTGATGATGATTCTGTTCTCTTATATTGTGTTGTGCCTATCATTCGCTAGCTCTTTTAGTCTCCCGAGTGAGCGATATTTATACTCAAGGTAGAGGAGAATGTGGTCGACCCATATTCATGGTCATGGGGCTCGACCCACGATCCTTGGAGTTCCCCCACGTCTCTACTACGGGAGAGTACGTGGGTGGAGAGAGGCAACGTACGGGGGCATCGAGCGGAGCCACATGTCACTGATCCGTGGTTTGGTTAACCTTCTAGAAGACCAGTGTCACGTGTCTATAGGAGGGAATATTTTGGAATTACATAAGTCTCCCAAGTCTATGGGTGTTGGGCGCCCATGGACTTAAGTTAATTTTTTGGCAGAATATTAGGAGCAAGGTCGCCTGCCATGAGTTGCTTGTAGAGCAAGATCAACGGCTAATCATAGGAGTTGGGGCAGTCGAACGTGCATTCAAGAGAATTTGAGTTTCTCTGGAGATTATTTCAAAGGAGTGGTTAGCCTAGGATGTCGTGCGTTAGGATCCTTTCGGCTACCATCGCTTTGGATATCTTGTAATCTACTTGTGAAGCTATTTTTCCCCATTAATGCCCTTATGTTTCCAAGAGATGCCATCATTAGCCGCTGCTTCGGGGTTTCCGTGTTTTACCCTTGGAGCCTTTTGGAGGACTTTTAAGTTTTTGAGGGTATTTAGGTCTTTCTGATGTAATTCGATGACTACAAATTCGGGTCGTTCTTCTTGATGCACGTTTGCTTGGATCGTACGTCTTCAGTCTTGATTTGGTGTAGGTGATAATTACTTCCTTTTCGTTGCGGGTTTCGAGGGTGGCTTTGATTTGAATCGTCGCACCTATAAGTCCCTATAAATACTCCTAAGATTGAAAAGGAAAAGGCTATGTTTATCTTCAAGTTTTCCTATTTTCGACCCTTTATCTCAGAGAGTCCCTTGATCTCCAAGAGTTCCTTCATCTCCGAGAGTTTTCTACTCCTCTCTTTGCTTTTGAAGCTTCTTGCTTGTTCGTTTGCATTTCTTTTAAGCGCCACCGTACTTTCCCTTGTCATTTCGTTATTACTGTTATGCTTGAAATTGCTATGAAAGGCCTTTATCATGGTCGGCCAAGACTTCATTGTTTCACTCCCTTGTCTCATGAACCACTTGTAAGCAGCACCTTTTAAACTATTATAGAAATGAGTAAGCAAAAAAGCAAGCTCTGTGCTATAAGTGGTCATTGTGGCGCAATATCCCTTAACATGGTGGTCTGGATTGGAAGACCCATCATATTTTTCGAAGTGCGGGATTTTGGATTTGGGCGGGGCCTAAAGTTTAGAAAAATGAAAGAGGGGAAGATCGTCTTCATCCTCTATTTGGATAGCCAACTTGAGGGCCCTGCTTACCTCTTTGGAAATTTGTTCCCTTATTCCTTCAGCAGTTTCCTCCTCTTGAAGTTGTTTTCCCCTTTATGCTTTCGGAGCTGCTAGAATAGCGGTAGCATTAAAGGAGATGCCTCCATCTTTCTTTGGTGGCTCTTCTAATGGTATTTCCTCGTCAACCTCCTCTTAACTGTCCACGGGGACAGTTGGTATGACATGGGACGCCTTCTTTTTCTTTGCCGTTGTAACGTCCTAGTTTCTTAATTGATTTTTAGCACGGAATTAGGTTAATTAACTTAACTCTTAAAACCTGGTCCAATTTTCTTTTCTTTTCTTTTAGAAGTGTTAAAAGTTAAGTTCTATCCCAAGGATCTCTTACTCTTATTTGGTTATTTAAACCTAAGAAACTAGAAGTTACATTTTGACGCTCGCGCACCCTCTAAAATCATTTCTAGCATACTTATATTTCACATACATTCTAAGCAGATAAGGTGAGGTCCTAGCCTCCATGCATTGCCTAAAACATATATACTAAGTCTATAACAAATATATATACATAACCAGTCAGTAATAGCACACAGGCCCAAATAGTCAGTTAGGCTCATAAGACATAATCAAAAAGTGTGACTCATAAGCCACAGCCAAAAAGAGTCAGCTCACTAACTATCAGTCACATATCAATCATCCCCTCTAAGTCCCAGGGATAATCATGTCCTCCGTGGGAAAGAAGAAGATGATGGTTACTGCCTTCAACACTTGGAAGCTGCCCAGAAGTGGCACTTCCACCCACTCAACTTCAATCTCTAGCAGCAAGTGATACTTGGGCATCTGAACACACTAACGTAGTGAGATATATTATCTTAGTAACATAGATCACTAGTTTTCAAAACTCGTTAGTGGTCCAGCTGCATTACATAGAATACAGAAAACTTCCTCCACAGTAATTAATCACATACATTCATAAGTACAGTTCTTAACTTACAGATATCAATTACAAGACATTTCCATGCATGAGATCATAATTAAACCACAGATATGAATACCTTAAATTACAAGTTCATACCATTTTCCTTCACTTTGGTCAATCATGCCAAATGATCTGTTTCATTAAAGGAATGCTCAAAATATCATTTTTCCATTTGGTCAGTCATGCCAAATGAACAGTTTCGCAAATATGAATGTTCAAAATATTATTTTTCCATTTGGTCAGTCATGCCAAATGAACAGTTTCGCAAATATGAATGTTGAAAATATTATTTTTCCATTTGGTCAGTCATGCCAAATCAACAGGTTCACAAATATGAATGCTTAAAATATTAATTTTTTCCATTTGGTCAGTCATGCCAATTGAACAGTTTCATAAATATGAATGCTCAAAATATCATTTTTCCTCTTTGGTCAGTCATGCCAAAGACCAGATCCCTCCAGGACCTGTACAGCTAATCAAAACCATTACCTCACTTTCACAAATCACAAATCCAATAAGGCATACGCAATTACCTAACATCCAAGACGTCCCCTAATGTGTGCACAAGTTAGAACCTTAGAATCACTAGTCCGGAACTGGACTATTTCCTCACTAGTTGCTAAACAGCTACGTCACGGGCGCATTCCTAGCCAGCCTTGTGTGTCCTCTTCATATAATTCTTATTAAATTGTAGAACCATCAATTTCAACTGAATGCATGCCAAAACCATTTGCCCCTCTCAACCATTTCAGTTTCCACAGGATGCATGCTAAATCTCATTTTCAGAATTGGATGCCACACACTTAAATAAAATGCATCATTTAAGTCAACTTTGGCACTTAGTCAACATAAAGTCAAAAAAAGTCAACCACAAGTCAAACATTACTTGTAAAGCAAGAAACTTTCACAATTTCTCATGCAGACATCCAAAACACAACAAAACTTCATAAAGGGTGCATATATTGTGCAAATAACAATTCCAGCTTATGTCACGAGCAAATAATTTGCATTTTAACCCCTAATAAATCTATTCATATCAATTTAGTCCCCTTTTACATGTCATTGCAATTTCAGGACATTTTCATCAATTCTACTCATTCCAAATGCACACATTAGGTATTCATCATCCACGTAACACATACATAGGGTTTACAGAAGAAACTTGCCAGAATTGAAGTCAAAACAAGGACTTTGGAAAAATTTTAGTTTTCTTTCAAATATGGCCCTTTTGAGGCTCTAATATTCCTCTGCACTTTCTTTGAATCAAAGAAAGTCATGACAATTCTTATATAGTCAAATATGACCTATTTAACAACTTCTCATAGTAATGATAGTTCAGAATCAAGTCTTTTTGCTCACAAAGCCATAAGTCTTGAAATTTATTTCATAAGAGTCCCTAATTACACCAAATCTTAACCAATGCCATTTTTGGACCTCTAAAACCTCTTGAAAAGATCTTAAATAGTATTTGGGGTCTGGAAAGTAAGTAATCACCCTGCCTTGGTCCAGAGTACCCAACATTTATTAGAAAATCAAGACAACAAATTTTGTGGAATTTGGTCCCTCTTTGTACCCATTTTCTTTTCTGACTTCCTTTAGTTTCTAAACCATTAGAGCTCTATTATTACCCTAAAATAGCAATTGTAACTTGCTTAAATAAAGTAAGTTATCCTCATCAACTCAACATTTCAGAATTGCACCTTAAGAGCCACCAATTTAGATGTTATCCTTAGAATAGCAAGCCTACCATTTATTAAGCTTAACAAAATTCAAACACTCAATTCTGCTTAGAATGTCAATGATACTGATAACTAAGTTTTGCCTAACATCTGCTACTGGTCCAGGGTTTACAGAATCAGAAAATCACAATCTTCTATACTATTTGATATTCTCCAATACCATTTTTACTTATTTATTGAATTCACCATTTTTCTTTGGTTCAGTTTTACAGATTTCGTGTATACTAGCTATTAAATTAACTAGCAGTGGATATGACAACATAATAGAACTCAATAAACCAATCCATAATAGATTACACCAAAGTATTTCAACCAAATTGCATGAATTCGTTTTATTAACTCAAATTTTTTACTTCAGGTTTCCATAGCTATTTTCAGTCATTAGTACCTACAATCTTCCTCATTTACTTGTCCATTTATGTTCACATAACAGCCAAATAATTGCCGTAAAAATGTCCAAGACACAAATCATGTAAAACCAAAATTACAGAATATACAACATGAACACTCAAAACTAGAGTTCTCAGCAACTATAGTAAATTTAAGGGCCATGAACTGTTGTACGGTAGCCATGGATGACACATGCAGTTGGGGACTCTTAAATTAGATTAAAATAGCTTTCATATGACACCTTATTTGCAAGATGTGGTTTAGAATCGAAAGAGTTAAACTCATTAGAAGACTTACTGCCAAAACAGAGTTTCAGAAATGAAGAATGAATGAAATTGGACACAGAGCCTTATACAATAACTTATTTGATGGATGCTTTTGACTCTAATGGGTAGGAGGAAGGGTAATCCTACGTTACCTTTGGTTTTCCAGTGAAGAAGCAAGCTGAATACCCCTTGTGAGTCTCGGTTTCCAACTAGAGAAGTGAAGGTAGACTCCTTTTGAGTTTCTTAGCTGCCACTCTTGCTTCCAGCTTCGTAATTCGAGTTTTCCAGCTACTCTCTCTCTCTCATCTTTTAATCTCACTCTCTATCACTACTTAGTCCTTTGGCTCGATGATGGTAGCTGAATTTGTGTCTGAGCCTCAGTTACACCATATATAGTGGTGGTGAGTCATGTGAGCATTCATGATTTTTTTTGCATGTGTAACTACGTTTTAATCTCACTCTCTATCACTACTAGCATTTGTTGCTTCTAAGACTTCAGTTTTCTGTGCCACCCGCTTATCTATCTCCTCTTGGAATAGAGGATGAAGCTCACTAGCTTGTGAAGTAGAAGCCCCAGTTGATGAGCAACCAATTTCAGTTGCCGTTGATCCAAGACCAAAAACACGACCCTTCTTATATTTACCTCCCAACACCTCTAACCAAATTGCTGTCTCTTCATTCAGAGAAATTGTATCTTTGGATGCACCATCAACGGGTGGTTGAGAAGATCTAGCTGACTTGATTCTTGTATATTCAGCCTGCAAATTAAAAATAATTGACAAATTATAATATATCATGTTCAATACCATTTAATCATGATCATAATAAGGATCCACCACTTAAGAGAGACTCAACTAAGTACTAAACCAAATGACATACAAAAGGCAAGATTTCAATTTAATTTGACATCTCGCCCAATATAATTTTTTGTCTAAAATCAATGCCCAATCAAAGTATAATATCTCAAAGCCTATCAGGCCCAACCACCAAGAGGATAGAATTTAGAAGAGCTAAGGCCTAGGTTCATTTAAAGAAAGCCCACACCACAAAGAAAACCTAATAGCATATTACATGAAACAAAAAACAAAAAAAAAAAACTTCATTTGAATCAGCCCAAAAAATTCACTTACATAAGCTAAAATAGAAGAAGCCAAAATACTAAGCAAGATAGCCATAAATCAAAACAGCCCCATGTTTTTAATTATCCCCTAGAACAATGAAACAAGATAGCCAAAAATCTAACCAATCGTGACAAACTTTAATGATACCAACATCATTTGAATCAGCCCCAAAATAGTGAAAAAATGTGGCTAAAATACAATGAAATCATCACAAAACTCAATGCTATCAACCCCATTTTAGTCAGCCCAAAAAGTGGCAAAAACATGATGAAATGCATTCAATTAAATAGTTAAATCTAACAGAGATTATACACAAAGTTGATATCAACCCAACAACCTATTCTAGGATTTCTCTATTAAGCTCAGTCTAGTGACCTAGTTTAGGTGACCTAGTTAAGTTTATGTATTCAATGAATCTGACCAATAAAACAAATTCAGAAATAGTCAAGCGAGGAACCGAATCAGTCCAGAAACAGTAACAAAATAAATTTGTCATATAATATGAACTTATATACTTACATATGCATCTGCAGATCTTTGGTCAAGAAATTCACCGTTTTCTTTCCTTGTATGAGTGCCCTTAAATAAGTCAAAACATGTAGGTTCTCTCCCCAATTCTTGCCTCTACCATTATCACAAAATAATGATTTGTTGATCAAATAATTAAAATCCAAAAAATCATTAAATAAACTAATAAATTTCAATGAATTTAATATTTTACCATCCTCCTTTTATGCTCTGTTACAGGAACAGAGCCACAGCTGTGTATACTGCCACCCTTAGCAGAGGCTCGATTCTTTTTGGCTTGTTCTCCTTTTATCTTAAATTCATCACTATTCCATATCTCTTTCAATTGATTCAAAACCTCTTCTGGAATCCACAACGGTGGGTCAAGACCTTTCTCCACTCCATGGTGCACACCCCACATCAATCCTCGAAGTCGGTGACCAGCCTTTTTATTCCAATTTTTCTTAATATGTCTCTCATATTGGTCTAGCCATTTGTAGGATTCCTAGATACCAGGGACAAAGTAAAGTAAAAGTATAAGTGATGAGACAAAATAAACAGTTCAAAGAAGAGTAAATGTATAAGTGATGAAACAAACCGCCCATTCCTTATTTACATACCGCCCATTCCTTGAACCACATCTCCTTAACTTGCTGAGGAGTTTTTTTCCAATTGATATATGGCCCAGTATATTTTTCATGAATGATCGTTGTTATCTCCTTGACAACGTCCACTACAGGGTAAGATCTGCACATTCCAACAAGTATTTAAACTCCAAAGCATTGATGACAAAAATTCTTGGAAAAAAAAATTTAAATAGCATAACTAAATGGAAATTAATACTTACGAATCATCATTGACCGGATAAATCCATCTTTTACCATATATAGGATCCTTGCCCCAAGGTTGACCACAATATAAATCATGGGGGACATCTTCAAGTTGGATGGTAGCACCTTGTTCCTCCTCCAGTAGCACATGAGCATTGGATTGAGACGAAGAAGGTGGGGAAATATGAGGTGTTAGAGTCATTGTTACACCATGCATGGTAGGTGAAGGAGTTATTAGGTCATTAGATTGGCCACCACCCCTGGATCGGCCCCCACCTCGATTCGTGCGTCCTCCTCTACCACGGTTAGACCGACCACTAGACATCTATACATATCATAAAAAGAACAAATGTCATTAGTGAAATATAATATCTAACATCATAAAACAATTCGAATAGAAATTTCAAAGAATTAAAAATCAACTGAAACAGTAAAGTAACCTTCTCATTAAAAGGTAAGAAAATTACCTAACTTCAAGGAAGACAGAGAGGACAAGATCAAAAAAGATCACCTTAGCAAAATAAGTCAAATTTAGAGTAAAATGCAAATTGGTTTGATGTGCGTAAAATAAGTCAAATATAGAGTAACTTAACAAAATGGTATAATATTCAAATACTTAAACAAAATAAATTTGTGAGTTCAACTACATATTTCCATATATAATAAGTGAAATAACTACTCGTCTTCTAAGTCATCATCTTTAGAATCATCTTCAGTATCATCTTCAATAAATGCATATTCGTCTTCTTCTTCTTCATTTGAGTCTGAAGCTAGATCAAGTTCATCATTAAGTGCACCTTCACGATCAAGTTCATTTTGATTAAGTTCATGATTGATAAATGGCAAATCAACTTCTTCATGTGCACCCTCACGATCCCACAAAGTTGGAAGTTCGTCAATGATGGTCTCTGCCGGTACAATTTGTTCTATTTCATCGCTCTGATATGTATCATGGTTAACTTCAATGCTATGAGCGTTAATTATGCTCCTCGCTTTTGTTTTAATTACAGCCATCCAATCAACTTTATCACGTCTTGTAGGATAAGGAGCATAATACACTTGAATTGCCTATTGTGCAAATATAAATGGATCGTATCTGTTGTACCTTCGTGCTCTTTCAATTTCAACAATTCCATTATGGATGTCCATGCCACGACCGAAGGTTGGATCAAACCATTCACAACTAAACAACACTAAACGTTGAGTTGATTTCCCTACAAACTCCAATTGGATGACTTCCTTAAGTATGCCATACTAGTCGCACTCTGATTGTTCATAATCAGATCCCTTGATGCACACACCACTATTTATAGTGGATTTATGATGGCCCCATGCTTCTGTGTGGAACTTGTACCCATTGACAAAATAAATTGGCCATGTCTCTACAATACTCTTGGGGCCCCATGCAATGGTTGTTAAAAATTCATCACTCACACCATTGTTCGGGTTTAGAACTAATTCAAAAGAAATCTTTCAAATATGATATTAAGGAGTAAACTTGAAAAATTTAAGTAGATTTGTCAATGACAACTTACATATTGTTGAAACCAATTAGGAAATTCATCATACATCTTTTGATTCACCTAAAGATCCGTAATTTGAGGTGTAGACACCTTCAAATCCTCAACATATAGACTGCACCCACACATTTCATTAATTAATCACAGAAATAACTAAAGTCATACTGAATGTTTTCAATAGAGTAAAACTTACACTCGGAAAGGTTCCACTTCATCACAATTATCAAGAATATAATGTGTTGCA
Source organism: Senna tora (assembly GCA_014851425.1). Taxonomy (NCBI): domain Eukaryota; kingdom Viridiplantae; phylum Streptophyta; class Magnoliopsida; order Fabales; family Fabaceae; genus Senna; species Senna tora. The sequence continues at coordinate 13,143,670 of CM026261.1, read as the reverse complement.
GCTTTCATTTCATTGTCTTTTAAATAGCGGGTCTTACATTCTCCAGCTGCGCGTCCTGGATAGTTAAAAATGGAGAATGCTTGTAGGGTTGAATCACCGCCATCATCATTCCTTGGAACCCTTGTTCTTCTTGAGGAGACATGTGACTCAAAATATTGTGAGCAAAAATTTGCAGTCTCCTCAATGATGTAAGCCTCACATATAGAACCTTCGACACGGGATTTGTTCTTGACTTTCTTCGTCAAATTGTGTAGGAACCTAAAAAGAATAATTGTTATTATTCATATGTACAAATTAACAAACAAGAAAAAGTTTCAGTCATCACCTCTCAAATGGGTACATCCACCGATATTGAACTGGACCACCAACTCTTGCTTCATATGGTAAATGAATTGGTAAGTGTTCCATCGAGTTAAAGAAACCTGGAGGGAAGATCTTTTCCAAGTTGCAAATTGTTACAACAATGTTTTTTTCCAACAATTCTAATCGATCTACTCTCAATGTAGTTGAAACAATTTCTTTGAAAAATTGACTAAGCTCAGTGAGAGTATTCCAAACAACTTCTGATAGAGATTAAAGAGCAATTGGAAGTAAATATTCCATAAAAATGTGACAATTGTGACTCTTCAACCCATACAACTTAGCCTCCTTAAGGTCAACACATCGGGCTAAATTAGAAGCATAGCCATCCGGGAGTTAAAGTCTCTTAACCCATTCACATACAACACGTTTTTTATCATTATTTAATGTATATTTTGCCTTGAGTTTCAAATGTTTACCATTGTGTTCCACTAGCTCCAATTCTCTACGCCGACAATATTCTCTTATGTCCAACCTAGCTTTTGCATTGTCTTTTGTTTTGCCCTTTGTGTCCATCACAGTGTAAAACACATTATCAAGTACATTCTTCTCAATGTGCATGACATTTAAGTTGTGTCGAATGAGATTCGTTTTCCAATAAGGTAATTACCAAAATATACTTTGTTTTGTCCAATTGTGTGTTACTCCATACCCACCTAAATTGTCTTCACACACATGCTCAGTAACTTTTGAAACATTGCGGACTCTTTCCCAAACTTGGTCCCCATCCAACCGCAGAGGATGTGTGGATTCTTCACATCTATTCTTTAAAAATGAAGTTTTATTCCTCCTGTACTGGTGAGTTTCTGGCAGAAATTGTCGATGGCAATCAAAGAAAGTGATTTTCATAGCATTCTTTAGAGTAAATACTTTTGATTTCTCCATGCATATAGGGCAAGATAACTTACCAGCAGTCATCCAACTAGACAACATTCCATATGCTAGAAAATAATTAATAGTCCACATAAGCGCCGTCCGCATTTGAAAGTTCTGTTTTAATGAACTATCATAAGTCGGAACTCCCTCATTCCACAAGACTTTTAATTCATCTATCAATGGTTGCAAAAACACATCTATCTTGCTCTTTGGATTTTTAGGGCCAGGGATGATCAAAGATAAAAACATGAACTCTTGTTTCATGCACATCCAAGGTGGAAGGTTATACGGAGTGACAATGACAAGCCAACAAGAATAATTTTTTCCAGATTGTCCATATGGAGTGAAGCCGTCAGCAGATAGACTCAACCTTACATTCCGTGGATCTTGTGCGAAATCAGGGTAAGTTTGATCAAATACTTTCCACGCCTCTCCATCTGATGGGTGGGATAACACACCTGTTTCCCGACGGTTATCATAATGCCACCTCATTTCTTTAGCTGTGGATGGTGCAATAAATAGCCTTTTGAGTCTCGGAGTTAATGGTAAGTACCACAAGTTCTTCTTTGCCACCATTCTACATCTACCATGACTCTTCCTTGTTATTGTATACCTCTCCGTCCCACAGAATTTGCATTGATTTTCATTCAAATCATTCTTGTAATAGAGCATGCACCCATTAGGACAACAATCAATTTTTTCATAACCGAGCCCTAATTTTGACACCATTTTCTTTGTTCTATAGAAATTATCGGGCATTTGATTGTCATCGGGTGTTATCTCTTTTGACCACTTCACAATCCTCTTATAGCACTCTTCTGAGAGGTTGTAGTCTGCTTTGATGCTAAGCAGTCTTGTTGCTACTGAAAGTTCGGAGTGACGAGTACATCCCTCCCATAAAGGAGCTTGCGCAGCAGACAACATGTCATAAAAAGCTTGAGCATCAGCGTTTGGAGGCTCTTCTACGTTTTGGTCAAAGGATGGCCCAGCTGCATCGATCACCATTGTCTCATATCGATTCAAATGTTCCCCACCATTCCCTTCAAAAGAATCTTGATCATTTACTTGTGAATGAGTCACTTGAGGGACTTTTGGCAATGATTCCCCGTGGGAGGTCTAATGGAAATAATCGGGTTTAAATCCATGCTGGTACAAGTGCGTCTTCACAACATCATGAGAATCAAGTCTCCTATTTTTACACTTTCTACATGGACATCTTATCTTTCCATTATATAGATAAGTTGACAATTGACAAGTCTGATCTAAAAACTTGTCAACGCCTTTCATAAAGGCATAAGTGAATCCAACTTGACCAGGAAGCACTCTATCATACATCCATTGTCGATTTTCAGGGAAATCCATGTTCTGTTCCTAAAAACCTATCATATTTAATTACAAAACTATATATCAATAGTTGGAAAAGAAAGAATAAGGTTAAAGAATAAACCTATCATATTTAATCTAGAGTCTATGCTGGATTTCATATACTCATAATGTAAGACAGCATTCAAAATGACCCTAATCAAATTTGGAAGACACTAATACTCCTCCAAGTTTTTTTTATTAGTGAATAAGATATTTAATGACTTGAAATTTATAAAATAAGAACATAACAACAATAATTAATAATAATAAATTATCAACTAATTAAATAAAAGCATTAATCGATGTTTTAGGGTACTTTTTAATAAAATCTTTTAAATTATATAATTGAATATTCATAGAAATCATTAATGATGGATATTCTGCTACGATTCTAAAAAAAAGATATTTTGCTACTAAGCCAACGGTTATTAGTATTACAATTATGGCATTAATTATTAGGATTGAAGTCAACACTTATAAGGCTTTTTTTTAGCAGTACTAATTTAAAATATGTAAAAAAAATCATCAAACAATTAATTTTAATATTTAAAAATTCATTAACAAATCAAGTCGGCTATCACATGTTAGATAAATAATAAAAAAATTATGTTGATCTTTAAGCGTTTAGCACTTGTATTTTGGACCAAAAGTCCAAAATGAAACTCACAATTGAATTAAATTAAATATTTTGTTAGTACAAACCTCGGAGTCGGCGAAACCAGTGTGAGTTCTCAAGACCCAGAAGAAGGGAGGCTCCGATTTCTCCAAACCCAAATCAAACACAACAACCACTACTAGCCCATTGTTCAGGCTAAATGGCAAGAATTGATTGACCCAATACTTAGTCCAAAAACAATACATGCCCAATACAAGAAAATGGATATTTAAGAGAACTCTCAACAGCTAACAACACAGTTTGAAAACAAAGGAGAATTTTCAAATAATTTTTTGAAATAACATATATAAATACATGAAAAGTAAAACAATACTAAATAACATGAATTCTCATAACTAATTTTTAAAAATAGTTGTAAAGAAGGAATGAAAAAAACTGAACCTTCAAATAAACCAATTTCTATGGATTCCTTCCCTTTAGTCCTCAGAACACCCAAACTTAACCTAAGAAAATTGGAAAAGAAAAGATTAAGAAGCTTAGTCCCTCATGAAGAAAATTATAAAGCACAATGCAAGTCAAGTCAATGTTAATGGTGATAATATTATGCAAACAAGGAATTGATCAAAGGTCCCATCACTATTCATTCCCATATCATTAATCACAATCTATAATAATATATATATATATATATATATATACCAATAATTCAAGGACTAAATAGTAATGTAATCTATTGAATCAAGGTCAAAAATGGCTGCAAAGAAAGCATGCACCTAGATTTACCAACTCCAGCAACATTTATATATATTGCTGAGATCGATTCTACAGTCTTCAGCTACTGCTTCTTTCACTATTTTTCAAACAACTTTTATACTACACTCAAACTTGCTTGATCTTCATTATATTCCTTTGTTAATATGATTCTATTATATTGCAGGTGGAAATCCATTAAATAATAGAGACAGACAGAATTTATATAATAGTGGATCCTGTACATACATATATATACTGCTTCGTGTTTTTTTGATTAAGTTGATCGAAGACACTAACAAATTAAACCTACTTTTTTGCAGGACCTACTTTTTTCTATATTATAAAATATGTAAATTAACAATATCTATAAATTAAGTACAAACCATAGGCAAATAAAAGCTAATTGTAAGGCATATCTGGCTCTGGGCCTCAGAAAAGGAATATATGTCATTTTACCCTCTTGTTAGAATAGTGAATGTGAGTTTGTGATAGTTGTGTATTAAGTATTAGAGGAATTGGGCATAACCTAAGTTTTAAGTACAAAAAGACACATAAGACACTAGACTATAAATCGTTAACTCCCATTTACCAATTTTTGTTCCTCTACAAACACCATTGGTACATCAAACATATTGCATTTAGTTAAACTAAAGTTGGATTTAAAAAATATTGTTAAATGGCTAAAATTGGAACTTCCCTTTGACTAGAGCTCCTCAAATAACAGCACACCATATCTTAGTTCAGGAAACATAGAAATTTAAGCAAAAATAATAGTGGTCCAACGATTATATGAGTAGTTAAAGTTGAATCTAATCAGCAACACGTCAAAACCAATAAGATAGTAAACAAAATAACAAGAAAAATCAACTCACACCACAGTTACATACAGTAACATGAAAATAAACAAGCACAGTTCAAAACCAGACACAACTACAAGACTCCAATCAAACACAACAACCACTTTCAATTATTTGAAACACTCGAGACCTATCTCGCATTCTTGAAGCCTTAGTACCAGTGATGTCATAGAGTCTATGAAATGATTTATCTTCAAAATTGTATCGCACAAAATTTCCAGAGATATTTAGCACCAAAAAGGAATTCTCATTCGGTTCAACTGTGATAACAGAAACTATGCCAAACGAATAATAATCCCAGTCACTTGGCGGAAGACACTTCAAAATGATGTCTGGAAATGCAATAGAAACCGCATTAAGATCAACATGGTACTTCACAAACCAACCAGAATAGTCCCTCTTCATCTCATACACTTTTACCCTCTTTACCCTATTTTTTGTGAGGAAATCACAAAAGTTTTGTCAAAGCAGGGGATAAGAAGGTGGAGCATATGAATACACATGAATCGCACAACACAACAAACAGATACACATTAATCGCACAACGAAACAAACGCAACAAAAACGCAGCTCACCTTCACTCGATGCTCTAGCAACCATCAAGCCAGAAACAACACGCAGCATAGCGACCTTCACACCGGAAACCAGAGCTACACGAGCTTCCCGACGGCAGAAATAACCCACAGCACAACGACCTTCACACCGGAAACCAAACGCACCGATGAAGCAAGCAAAGCCTAGCCACACTAAGCAAGCCCATAACAGCGTAGAGACGAAAGAAGAAGAGAATATATTTTTTAGGGTTTGAAAAAATGAAAAGGGGCTAGTAAAAAATGAGTTTATGTGTTACGGACTAGAGACGGAATAATTCCGTCTCTATAAAGGTCAAAACGACGCCGTTGGGCTTCTGCGTTTCCTTATTCTTTTTTAGACTAATCTGAGACGGAATTGTACGTCTCTATTCCGTCTCTAAAAGCCGCGCTAAAATTTTTTGTTTCCCGCCTCAATTTTTTTTTCCGCGCGAAAAAAATATTGTATAGAGACAGGTTTGGGGTAGATTTGAGACGGAAAACATTAGAGACAGATTATTCCCTCTATATATTTCGCCTCTAATTATGAAATATTGGAAAATGAAAATGGTAGCGTTAGGGACGGAATTAAGATGGGCTTGACATGGAATAGAGAGGGATTATTTTCCGTCTCTAAGTTCCGTCTCTAAATACTGGTTTTCTGGTAGTGATACTCACACATACACTTCTAGTGGCTATTAATAAGTGAGAACCTATAGCAATTAAGCTATTTCGATTCTGTGTACTATCTGGAGCATCCCTCAGTGCATCCGAGTACTATGAGATCACCCCCTTTTCTCGGTAGGTCGTATCCATTTCTGGTTGGTTCTACTTAGCCAAGGGAGTCACTTCTACCTAAAATTTGGAGGTCCCCGTCTCTCACTAACGGTTCTTCTCCTTTTAAACTTAGAGGTCCCTATCTCTTTTTAACGGTTCTTCTCCTTTTCAACTTAGAGGTCCCCGTCTCTTTTTAACGGTTTTTCTCCTTTTAAACTTAGAGGTCCCCACCTCTTTTTAACGGTTCTTCTCATATTTTTTATGTAGATCTTCCCTTTTTGTATACTATCTATACAAATAGATGAAAAGTCTCGGTCCCAATCATGGTTAATCTAATTTTAAGCATGTCACTCTTGATTTGGCCATACAGAGTCTACTAGCTTAAAATTAAACAACCAACACGGTGTTTTTGTAAACTTTCATCATCAATCAATTGGATGTTTTACCATCCAAATTATGGCTCAACCGTGGAAATCTCAACGGCCGTCCCATGCCGACAATTGGTCAATCGATTATGGACCTATCTATTTGCAACAAATATATGTAAGACACTTACTCTTCTCTTTTCTATGTTATTTCTCTCTACCCTTAGCTCATATTACTTTATAAACTTAGAACATAACGTTTAAGCATGTCATGGGGCATTTGAAATCCTTTTTGAAGTGTTAAAGAGGGAACTTTGCAAAACAAAGTGTTTCAAGTTCATTTCGTAAATTTTTCAACTTTGTAAACTCATAACTTGTTCTATAAAACTCCAAAAATTCTTAAATACATTTGATATATATATGAATATAAACTATAATTGGCTGCCAAATCTTAGCTGAAAACTCACATGTTTTCCCCCTCAAAGCCTAGTTTCACAGTAGCGGTCTGATGTGGTAGGGCAGTAGGCTAGACTTTTGTAAATGCTTGCCAAGACCATACCAAATGAGTTCCAAATGATATGAGAATTTCCAGATCACATATTTAGGATCTAAGGAATCTAGATATAAAAGTTTAGCCTTTAAATCCTTCATTTGTTACCTCCACAACTAAATAAAAGTGTGAAAACCAGTAAATATTTTCTGCATAAGTTCTTGAACTTCAGGTCTGCAAAAAGTTTAATAAACAGGATCCAAAATTTATGAAATTTAGCAATCATAAACGTTAATGCGTCTAGTATTATCCTGCCAAATATTAAGATTTTTGGAGCTCATTAAGTATGTTTTTCACATTTTTCTTCATGCACGTCGACTGTTGTAATATACCAGTCGACTGGTTCGTCTTTGTTTCGTTTCTGGACACGAAAGTCGGCTGGTATGCTCTTGGGATAAATTCTGGGTAGAAAAGAACATGGAAGTTGACTGGTTTGGCCTAGAAGTCGACTGCTACGTTAATTTCTGGGTTTTTAAAGTATCTTTTCTCAAGAATTCAATCAAGAATCCAACCATTCAAGTCATGGAAGTTTTATAAACTTGTTTTCTATCATTAACACGTTAAAACCCATGAAATACAAGCCCCGGAACATGGTTAAACAAGCTTAAATATGAATTTCAAGCTAAAACCCATACCCATTTCCAAACCCTTCTAAATTATCTAATTTCTAGCTAAAATCCAAGCATGCATTCATCATTTACATCCATTCTAAGTTCGAAAATCATAAGGAACCAGTTCTAAACCTCTTAAATGGCTCAAAAATCCCAAACTCAGTTTTGGGCCATTTCTTGAAAACCTAACTTAAAAATTAGAGAGGTAGGTAGCTTGATTACCTTAATCTTTGTTTAGTTGGTGGTTACTTGACTTCCTACGGTTTAATCCTTGCTGAAAATCTGATTCCCAAGCCTGAACTCAGCCTTGGTGCTCCTCCTTCTCTCTAGCTCTCTCTCACTCTAAGCTTAGTGGGAAATTGTGGTGTGCTTTGGTGTTACCACCATTGTGGGTACGTGTAAGAGGTTGGTGCCACCTTAAGGAAGAGAAAATTCACTTCTCACTCTCACACATCACTTTCTCCTTTCACTTAAGTCTCTTTCTTTTTAGTCATTCTCACCCTTTTTTCTTAAAACAATGCATTTCTATATGCTTTCTAAATGCAACAATCAATGTCAAGCACAAGCATTGAGTTAGATTTTGTGAACAAACAATTATTCCATTAACTGAAAAACGCGGATGTTACACTTATCTTTTCCCTAATTATACGAATGTGTTCCATAGTTTGACGAACTATGTCTGGCCCTAACACTCTTTCTTCCCCAATCTCCATCCAACATAGGGGTGACCTACACTCTCTTTCATACAGGGCTGCATAAGGTGCCATGCCTATACTGGAATGATGACTATTGCTATAGGCGAATTCTAGTATTGGAAAGTAAACATCCCATGTGTCTTCTTGCTCCAATGCACAAGATCAGAGCATATCCTCAAGAGTTTGAATGGTTCTCTCTGACTGGCCATCAGTTTGAGGATGATATGCCGTGCTAAACCTTAATTGTGTTCCTAAGGCATCCTGTAAGGCTTGCTAGAATCGCGAGGTGAATATGGGATCCCTATCGGATACTATGCTAGCCGGCACTCCATGAAGTTTCACTATTTCCCAGATGTAGAGTTGAGCTAACTTTTCTAAGGAAAATGTGATTCTGATGGGTAAGAAGTGAGCAGACTATGTGAGTCCATCGACAATTACCCAGAGAGAGTCATGGTTTGAGAGATTTCGGGGCAATTCTACGACAAATTCCATAGTGACTTGATCCCACTTCCACTCAGATATAGCTAGGGGTTACAACATTCATGAGGGTTTTTTATGCTCTATTTTGACTTGTTGGCAGGTCAGACACTTACCCACATGTTCAACTGTCTTTCTTCATCACCGGCCACCAGAATTTCTTCTTTAGGCCTTGGTACATCTTGGTTATACTGGGATGAACAGTGTACATACTCCAATGGGCTTCATCTAGTATCTTTTTCCTCAAGTCAAGGTGAATAGGGATTACTATCCTTTCCCTAAAAAGTAACACTCCATCCTTGGCTTCATGGAATTCTTGTTGTTTTCTCAAGGCAACTAAATTCTCATCCTTGGCTTGGGCCTCTTTGATTTGAGCCTTAAGGTCACACGCTATTCGAAATTCACTCATTTATATCTTTTCATTAGCCAAAATAGTGTTCAAGCTCAAAGTCGTAGTCCTTCAATAGGTCTACCCATCTCCTCTGTCTCAAGTTTAATTCTTTTTTATCAAATAGGTACTTAAGACTTTTGTGATCACAGAAGATTGTAAACCTGGCTCCGTTTAACAATTGCATCCAAATTTTCACTGCAAAGATCACGGCTGCTAGTTTTAGGTCATGGGTAGGGTAATTCTCTTCATTGGGCTTTAGTTGTGGTGACGCATATGCGATCACAACCAAGTCCTTTCTTTGATGCATTAATATATACCTCGAAAGGCTTCGAGGGGTCAGGTATGGTAAGTATAGGTGGTGTGGTCAATTTATCTTTCAAAGTTGAAAACTTGCTTCCCACTCTGATGACCATTTGAAAGAAGTGTTCTTACGAGTCAACCTAGTCATAGGAAGGGCAATTTGGGAAAATCCCATGATAAATCTCCTATAATACCCAGCCAGTCCTAAGAAACTCCTAAGTTCTGTTACCTTCTTAGGTCTCTCCCGGTTCCTAACAGTTTCAGTCTTGCTAGGGTCTACAGCCACACCTTGTTTATTGATCACATATCCTAAAAATTTTACTTCTTCTAACTAAAATTCACTTTTTTTCCATCTTGGTGTACAACTGTTTCTCTCGTAGTACTTGTAACACCAGTGCAAGATGTTCTTGATGTTCTTCTTCAATCCGCGAGTAAATCAGAATATCATCAATGATCACTATGACAAATTGATCTAGATAGGGTCGGAAGATGCGGTTCATATAATCCATGAATACCGCAGGGGCATTAGTCAGCCGGAATGGCATCACTAAGAACTCATAGTGGCCATAACGCGTTCTAAACGCAGTCTTAGGAATATCCTCTCTCTTAACCCTAACTTGATGGTACTTTGATCTGAGGTAAATTTTAGAAACATAGTCGCACCTCGCAACTGATCCAATAGGTCATCCATACGGGGTAAGGCATACTTGTTCTTGATGGTTACTTTGTTTAACTGCCTATAATCTATGCAAAGTCTTAGGCTTCCGTCGTTCTTTTTCATAAAGAGGACTGGGGCTACCCAAGGTGAAAAGCTAAGTCTGATAAACTCCTTCCTCAGCAAGTCGTCTATTTGGGTTTTCAGTTCATGCACTTCAGGTGCAGCCATACGATAAGGTGTAAAGGATATGGGTCCAGTTCTAGGCAAATGATCTATAGAAAACTCTATTTCTCTTTCAGGGGAGTAACTTAAATACTTCATCGGGGAAATCATCACTGTAATCCCTGTCTACCGGGATCAGACTAATTCTTTCTTCCAGACTTATAGTTCTAGGTTCACTAGCAACACAGGCATTTAAGTAGATCACAAATTTAGCAGAGCAATCTAATACAGCATGATTCTTAGATAAGCAATCAATTCCTAAGATAATGTCTATAGTGGTTATATTCAAACAGAGAAAATTTGTAACATCCGCCTCTCCGAGATGATGAAGTGATTGTTTGTTAGAATAATTAAGTTATTGTATGTGTTTGATGCATTTAGAAGCATGTAGAATTACATTAGTGCTAGAATGATCAAGGTTAGAGAGACTTAAATGAAAGGAAAGACGAGTTTAATTGAAACGGGACTCGAATGTAAAAAAAATTGATATGGGGATAATAAATTATAATTTTAGCCAAGGCTCACAGTAACTAACAGAATTTTGAACATTCCCCGCCCGGGTGTCAAGGTGGAATATATAGTTTCATCTGGATTAGGGAAAATAGCATGGTGACTCTATGGACTTAATTGCAAACTTTTCTAAGAAAGCCTGGAGTCACCACACCCACAAAGATAGGGAAAGGGGTCAGCACACACACGCAATTCATTCACACAAAACAAGAAAGAGAGAGAGCTAGAGAGAAGGTGGAGAAAACTTGGAGGATTGGGATTCAAGAACTCGATTCCAGTTAGGATAATTCGTAGCAAAGCATCTACACATCACAAGAAACGTAATCAAGCTCGGAAACAAGGTAATTGTAGCTTCCTACCTCTCATTTTCAAAATTTATGTTTTTAGCTCAAAGAGAGAAATTTTCAAATATGATGTTTCAAGCTGAAAGAGAGGATTAAAACTTGCATTTAAGAGTTTTTAGAACTTGAATGGATGCTTAGATGATGATGCGTGTATGGTTGGATGGTATCTTGATATTAAATGTGAGCATGAACAAGCATGTTTTGAGCTGAAATTTTCATGGGTTTTGCTGTTAGAATGATAGGGATTAAGTTCCATGAATTAAACTCTTTTGATTTTCAAGTTTGGGGCTTTAATCTGGTCAAAATGAACTTTTTAAAAACATTTTCGCCCCGCATCAGCCGGCTGATAGCTAGAACAACCGGCTGATGTGTTCATAAATTAGCTAGAAAATTTTCTAGATTAAGGACAGTCGGCTAATGGGTTTAAATCTTCCGGAAATGTTCATATTTTTGCCAAGAAATGTTCATATTTTACCCAGAAATTTCAGGAATTAGAACAACCGACTGATGGCTTAAGAACAGTCGGCTGTTGTGCTTTTATGGTGGCTGAAATAGCTTTACAGAGAGCTATCAGCCGGCTGATAGCTCGGCTGATAGGTTTCTGGAAAATTTGTTTTCTCAAAAATTAAGGGCCAATCAGCCAGCTGATTGACCCCTGTTTTGCATAGTGAACTTAATCACTTTAAATGATGTTTTAAACACCTAATTTCATTCTCAAACATGATGCTCATTATAAAGTAATTTGAAATATGAATTAAGGGGAAATAGCATAGAAAGAAAGAAAAGAGAGTTAAGTATTCAATGTACATGTATCGGTAAAGAATGAGTCCATGATCGATTGACCAATTGTTGGTATGGGATGGCCGTTGGGATTTCCACGGTTGTGTCATTATTTGGGATCGTGAAACATCCATTCGATTAAGAATGAAATTTTACAAATACAACGTGTTGGTTACCAAATTTTAAGCTAGTATGCCCTATGTGGCCATTCAAGAGCGACATGCTTAAAATTACGCGAACCATGATTAGGACTAATTCTTTCCAATATATGTATATCTGAATAGCATATCACGGAGATGAATTGTTGACTCTTATGGAAAGATACCATGCATGTAATTTGTTGATCCACAGGGAAAGACACAATGCATGCAATAGGTTGATTCTTAGGGGAAGACGCAATGAATCCTATGAATGTATGTGTTGAAGAAATTGAACAGTTGATCCTTTGGGACAACAAGATGAATTCTAGGTATATGTAAATGTTTATAGGAGGCAAATTGTTGATCCTTTGGGATAGACGTAAATGAACCTCTAATGATGACGTATATGTTATGAGGGACGAATTGTTGATCCTTCGGGAAAGACACAAAGGGTCCTACAATGATGATGTATGTATGGATGTGTGCGAGTGTTCGCATTGCGGCACTCCCGATGCTCATATGTTTTATGGAAATTAGGGCCAGATGCCCACGTGTTTATTAAATTTGTTATTTCAATACCCTTGGAGTTATGAATGATGATGAGATGATGAAATGTTTTATGTGTATTCATATTACTCTAGTTTATGACGTTTTGCAAAGATGAAGAGGATACTATTCCATACCATACCAATGAATGATTTGAATGAGTGTTTTTGAAGGGATGTATCAAAGGTTATATTCAAAAGAATACATGCTATGCTTTATTATGTTTTAAGAAATGAATGATATTGCATCCATGTTTTAAATGTTATGAAATGTTTGAGGAAATGCAGGGATTTTCTGTACAATGATACAGTGGTACACATTAGCGGTTTTCAAAACAGGTTGCTATGATTACTGAGATTATAAGTCTCACGATTACGTTGGTGTGTATCGGATGCCTAGGTACTTAGTCACATTGGAGGCCAAGTTGGAATGGAGGCATGATCCAGTACTGGGCTGGGTCGTAATGATTAGCGATGTGATTGTACATGTAGTGACTTATCTGACGCCTTGTCAAGGAACATGGTCATATAGTACAAGCTTTCTTTTGTTTTTGGAATCCCCATTCCCTTGACTTTGTCCTTTAGTATCTTTTTGGAAAGGTTACGAAGTACTAGTAATCAATATGTATAGGAAGGGATGTAAGTACAGACTAGAGTCTTTATCCACTAGTAGGTTAAGGGCTAAGATCTTAAGATGCTTGCTATCCTTAGACCTTCTCCCTTTATTGGACTCTAGCTTTGATGATGGATAATATGTGTACACATATATGTTTATAGTAAATAGAAGGTTATGTAATGACGATGCTTGTGTTTGTTTTTAATTTAATGCTTTCGCTGAGAGAGACGAGTGAGATACCCGAGAGTAGCAACCCAAACCAACTCAACTTAACTAATCAACTTGGTTAAATTTTAAATGAACTCGGGTAAGAAAGGCTAGTAACACACTAATTCATATCATTTCTATACTAAAATGGACGTAAGGAATTGGGGAGTTTCAAGATTAGCATGGAATAATTTGGAATTTATTTCAATAGGACAAATAAAACAGCCATGGGTAGCAATCTATCTTTTCCCCAAAGGGGGTGGAAACACACAATTCACACAATAGGGGTTGGGTAGGAAGTTTTAGGGATTTAACACATATTTCGGAAATAAAAGAATGAGTGGCTCCTAAGTGAAATATAAATTTAAATTTAATGATTTGAATCTTACTCGTTGCCTTTATATGATCCTCAGTTTGTTCATTGACATCCCCGTCAAGAGCAAAGACTCTCCCAACAGCCGGTGCCCAGCATCTGTTTCCTGTAGGTTCCTTCGCTTTGCACACCCTCGTAAAATGCCCTGGTTTCGCACAACGGTACTAATTGTTGCAAGGTTGTTTAGGGTAGTGATCCCTATTGCATTGGGCACAATGAGGACGATTCACTGCAGCAAGGGTAGCTTTGCTGGTACTTCCTTGAGCAGGCTTGAAGTTTTGTTTTCTCACATTCAGATTACTTTGGGGTTTCCGGTTAAACCTCTGGTTCATTACGGCTCTATCACTCAGGTTCTTATTAATGATACGACATTTGTTGACTAACTCCGCATAGTTTTTTTATCTCTAGTGGTGCAACTTGGGTTTTTATACTCGAATCTAGCCCAACCCCAAACTAAGCTGCCTTCCATGCATTATCTTGCCTAAGCTTCAGGTAGGTGGAGAATTTGGCAAGTTCCTCAAACTTAGCCAAATACTCATCAAAGGGTTTTCCCCTCTCTTTCAGTTGAAGGAAATCAATCTCTTTCTCCTTCTTCACACTCTCAGGGTAATACTTTGCTAAAAAGGTTTCCTTAAAGGCCACCCTTGTCAAGGGATGGTTCCTACCCTTAAGTAATTGTTTGGCTCCTCGCCACCAGTACTCTGCTTCACCCTGTTGCTGATAGACTGCAAAGGCTACTTTTTGCTGGTCAGGGGTATGGAGTACATTGAAAAGTCTCTCTAATTCCCTTATCCACTCCTTTGCTACAGTTGGGTCATAGGTACCCTTGAATACATGAGGCCTTGCCTTCTGGAATTCAGTCCATCCCAAGTGATTCCCCTCATGGTGTCCATTATCTTGATGATCATGGTTCGGGGCATTGTGATTTCCCTGGGTCCGACGGAGTACCTCTGTAGTGGCTGATGCTTGGTGCCTCATTGTCTGTGCCATGTTCTCAGATTCATGCATCGTTTGACGAATCATGTCACTTTCAAGTTGCCTATTATCAGCATTTCTCCTGGTATTTGCCATAGCTTTCTGCTAAACAAGAACATCACTGAGGTTATCAGTCCCAATAAAATTATTAAATAGAGAAAAGTACAACAAATAAAGGAAATATGTAACAATCTAAAGTTACTAACATAAACAAAGACTTAGCCACTCAAAATGTCTTGATCAGTTGAGTTTACCTTATCAGTGTTCATATTAGGCTATTCTACCTATGAAACAACAGAGTTCTAATAACTGTGCTCTGATACCATAATGTAACGTCCTAGTTTCTTAATTGATTCTTAGCGCGAAATTAGGTTAATAAACGTAACTCTTAAAACCTTGTCCAATTTTTGGTTTGTTTTCTTTTCTTTTAGAACTGTTCAAAGTAAGTTCTATCCCAAGGAACGCTTACTCTCATTTGCTTATTTAAACCTAAGAAACTAGAAGTTACGTTTTGACACTCACGCACTCTCCAAAATCATTTCTAGCATACATATATTTCACATACATTCTAAGAAGATAAGGCGAGGTCCTAGCCTCCATGCATTGCTTAAAATATATATACTAAGTCTATAACAGATATATATATATATACATAACAAGTCAGTAGTGGCACGCAGGCCCAAATAGTTAGTTAGGCTCATAGACCATTATCAGAAAGTGTGACTCATAATCCACAACCAAAAAGAGCAGCTCACTGACTGTCACTCACACATTAGTCATCGCCTCTAAGTCCCACGGATAATCAGGTCCTCCGTTGGAAAGAAGAAGATGATGGTTACAGCCTTCAACACTTGGAAGCTGCCCAGAAGTGGCACTTCCACCCACTCAACTTCAATTTCTGGCAGCAAGTGATACCTAGGCATCTGAACACACTAACGCAGTGAGATATATTATCCCAGTAACATAGATTACTAGTTTTCAAAACTCGTTAGTGGTCCAACTGCATTACATAGAATATAGAAAACTTCTTCCACAATAATTAATCTCACACATTCATAAGTGCAGTCCTTAACATACAAATATCTATTACAAGATATTTCTGTGCATGAGATCATAATTAAACCACAGATATGAATACTTTAAATTACAAGGTTCATACCATTTTCCTTCACCTTGTTCAGTAATGCCAAATGAACAGTTTCATAAAAGGAATGCTCAAGATATCATTTTTCCATTTGGTCAGTCATGCCAAATGAACAGTTTCACAAATATGAATGCTCAACATATAATTTTTCCATTTGGTCAGTCATGCCAACTGAACAGTTTCACAAATATGAATGCTCAAAATATTATGTTTTCCATTTGGTCAGTCATGTCAAATGAACAGTTTCACAAATATGAATGCTCAAAATATCATTTTCTCGCTTTGGTCAGTCATGCCAAAGACCAGATCCCTCCAGGACCTGTACAACTGATCTAAACCATTACCTCATTTTAAAAAATCCAATCTAATGAAACAGGACAAATATGACTTATCAATATAATGAAAGTCCACCAAAAAGGCATAGGGAATTACCTAACTTCCAAGGTGTCCCCCGATGTGCGCACAAGTTAGAACCTTAGGATCACCAGTCCCGGACTAGATTATTTCCTCACTAGTTGCTAGACAACTACATCCCGGACGTATTCCTAGCCAGCCTAGTGTGTCCTCTTCATACAGATCATGTATACAAAAATTTATATATATACTTTTCGGGGTAATGTTTATTCAATTGTAGAACCATCAATTTCAACTCAATGCATGCCAAAACCATTTGCCCGTCTGAACCATTTCAATTTCCATAGGATGCATGCTAAAACTCATTTTTAGAATTGGATGCCACACACTTAAATAAATTGCATCATTTAAGTCAACTTTGGCACTTAGGTAACATAAGGTCAAACAAAGTCGACCACAAGTCAAACTTTACTTGTAAAGCAAGAAACTTCCACAATTTCTCATGCAGGCATCCAAAACACAACAAAACTTCATAAACGGTACATATATAGTTGAAATAACAATTCCAGCTTATGTCACAAGCAAATAATTCACATTTTGACCCCTAATAAATCCATTCATATCAATTTCAGTCCATTTTCATCAATTCTACTCATTCCAAATGCACACATTAGGTATTCATCATCTACTTAACACATACACAGGGTTTACAGATGAAACATGTCAAAATTTAAGTCAAAACAAGGACTTGGGAAAATTTTCAGTTTTCTTTGGGGCCCTTTTAAGACTTAAATATTCCTCTGGCCTTTCTTTGCCTCAAAGAAAGTCATGACAAGTCTTATATAGTCAAATATGACCTATTTAACAACTTCTCACGGTCATGACAGTTCATAATCAAGTATGTTTGCACACAATGCCATAAGAATTGAAATTTATCGCATAAGAGTCCCTAATTACACCAAATCTTGGCCAGAGCCATTTCTGGACCTCTAAAACCTCATAAAAGGATCTTAAATAGTATTTGGGGTTTAGAAAGTAGGTAATCACCCTGCCTTGGTCTAGAGTACCCAACTTTTATTAGAAAGTCAAAACAACAAATTTAGAGCAATTTGGTCCCTCTTTGTACCGATTTTTTTTCCTGACTTCTTTTAAACTCAAGAGGACCCATCTTAGCCTTTATCGGGTAATTTATGACATGTACAAAAAGGTTTTGTAGCCAAAACAGTTCAGAATTGAGTTTTATGGACCAAAATATCAATTACTTGAAAATTTTAGGAAATAGGACTTCTAAATGCACTAAAACCAACTAGAGTCACTTCTAGACCCTCTTCAACTTGGCAAACAGTTTAAATCAATAATTGGGGTCTGGAAGGTAGGGTAGTTGCCTAGCCTCAGCCTTAACTAGAGTACCCAACTTTTAGAAAGTCAAAATTGCAAGTTTAGTGCATTTAGGCTCCCATTCTTACCCTTTTCAATAAAATTAGTTTCTGAACCATTGGAGCTCTATTATTACCCTAAAATAGCAATTATAACTTGCTTAAATTATGTAAGGCATCCTCATCACCTCAACATTTCAGAATTGCACCTTAAGAGCCACCAATTTAGAAGTTTTCCTTAGAATAGCAAGCCTACCATGTCTTGAGCTTAACATAATTCAAACACTCAATTCTCCTTAGAAATTCAATGATATTGATATCTAAGTTTAGCCTAACATCTGCTATTGGTCCAGGGTTTACAGAATCTGAAAAATCACAAGCTTCTATACTAGTTGATATTCTCCAATCCCATTTTTACATTTTTTCATGAATTCACCCTTTTTCTTTGGTTGATTTTTATAGATTTCGTGTATACTAGCTATTAAATTAACTAGCAGTGGATATAACAACAAAATACCACTCAATAAACCAATCCATAACAGATTACAACAAAGTATTTCAACCAAAATGCAGAAATTAGTTTTACTAACTCAAATTCAAAACTTCGGGTTTCCAAAGCTGTTTTCAGTCATTAGTACCTACAATTTTCCTCATTTACTTGTCCATTTATGTTCATATAACAGCCAACTAATTGTCATAACAATGTCCAAGACATAGATCATGTAAGACCAAAATTACAGAACATACAACAGCAACACTCAAAAACAGAGTTCTCAGTAACTATAGTAACTTTAAGGACCACGAACTGTTGTACGGAAGCCATGGATGACACATGCAGTTGGGGATTCTTAAATTAGATTAAAATAGATTTCATAAGACACCTTATTTGCAAGATATGGTTCAAAATCGAAAGAGTTACACTCATTAGAAGACTTGCTGCCAAAACAGAGTTTAGAAATGAAGAATGAATGAAACTGGCCACAAAGCCTTATACCATCACTTATTTGATGGATGCATGTGATTCTAATGGGTAGGAGGAAGGGTAATCCTACGTTACCTTTGGTTTTCCAGAGAAGGAGCAAGCTAAATACCCCTTGTGAGTCTCGGTTTCCAAGTAGAGAATTCAAGGTAGGCTTCCTTTAAGTTTCTCAGCAGTCACTCTTGCTTCCAACTTCTGAATTCGAGATTACCAGCTTCTCTCTCTCTTAGCTTCTAATCTCACTCTCCCTCATTACTTAGTCCTTTGGCTCGAAGATGGTACTTGAATTTGTGTCTAAGCCTCGGTTACACCTTATATAGTGGTGGTGAGTCATGTGAGCATTCATGATTGTTTTCTTGCATGTGTAGCTAGGTGTCTCCGTTTCAATTATGCTTATTTATCAATTAGACAGCTAAGTACATGTGCTGGAAGTGATTAAGGCTTTTTTTGGGGTAACTAATTTGGGTTTTAAAGTGGGTATTTTGGTTATAGGGTAAAAGTGTGGTGATAGAGTGATTTTGATAGGTTATTAATACTAATTATTATTTTTTGTATGTTTTTATGATGTGTAACCCCTTGTTGCTTCCTAATTTTACTTAATTAAGACATGTGGCTGGTGCTTAATGGGAAGGGTTTAGACGTTTTTGGAAGGATTAATTTTGTTCCCATGGGCAACAAGTAAGGCAAGGTGTCTTAATTAAAAATTTTTACTTCTTTCAATTTAGTCCCTGAATTTCTATTGGAGAAATATGAAATTTTAGGACTTGTCTTGGTATTGGGTTTCCTTGTTTAGGTCCTAGGGTCTCCATAGAGTGCCTTAGAAGATCAAAACTAGGTCAAATAGGTCTTCCTCACTTAGTTTGGCTAACCTAAGACAAAGGGGTTTAAAACTAAGTTCATTATTCAGTTTAGTCCCTAGGGTTTGCATTAGGGTTTCTCAGGCACTTTCCCCTTATTTCTAACCTTCTCCCCTCCTAATTAGGGTTACTTATCCTATTTGCAAGCAAAGTTAGTCATACAAACATTCAAAATAGGAAAGTGAAAGCAAGAAAAAGTCAGTCAAACTTCATATTTTAGTTTTAAATAAGGCAGGATGTTACAATCGTCCTGTCTGAAGGTTTAACTTGATCTTGGCTATTCTTAGTCAAGAATGCCATAACTTGGTCAATCATGTCGTTCATCATAGCCACTTGAACATTGGTAGCACTGAGCCCTTTCTCCATCCCAGCTATTTTGGCAGCGGATTCTGCAACTTGGGAATCCATGCGAGCTTATCGGGTGTGAGTGCAGTACTGAAGAATAGGTTGCACAATTTTGGTTATACACTTTCCTAAAGAAAATTTTATTATTTGTTTCTTTTTATTGATTATTTTATTAATGCCAGTAACTTTGCGCCTCGTGACCTCCCCTTGACTTCTCCATAGGTTAGAGTACCCAATGGGAAGTGACGGTTGATAAACTTGCTATGGAAACAAAGTTTCTCATGCAATTATCTTGACCAATTAGCCTTTGACTTGAGAGGTGTACACTGAGAGAGGCAAATAAAAAGATACTTTTATTTATGTGAAAGTCATTCTTAAAAGAGAGATGCTTCCACCAACATTTATTCCTAAGGAAGTCACATATTTCTTTCTTTATAATCTGAATTACATAAATAATCCTATTACTACTTCTTGATAGCTTCCATCATTGCTTTGTCCTCAGAATATAGCTTTTCCAAGTCTACCCAACAACACATCTCACAATAATCAAGGAGAGAGTTGTGGGCGTGGCACATATCCTCTGAACTTTTCTTGTAGTTTTCCACCTTTGCTTTGTTTGTAGCCTTACGCTTCCATTCAGCTATTTCCATTTTGAAGATTTGATTCTCCTCTCTCAACAGCTTCAATTCTTATTTTTCCAAAGCACTTCTCCTTACCTCTAGTTAGGCACGTGAATTCTCTAGCTCATTGGTCACATTGGTCTTGGGCGCCATATTACTGATACTAATAATATAATCTTTTGCATAAGTTAAAACGAAATAGCAATAAAAAACAAAATTGGTCATTTTATTGATTTATTTGAAATGGCACTCGAAACTTCCTAATTTTCGTCCACAAATACAAGATTCAATGGTGGAAACTAGTTGACAGAAATTTGTTGCGAAAGGCATAGGCTCATCGAACACCTATGCTAGCCTTTATTCACACTTGACTACATCCTCAGCATCGCGTTCCAACGGTTGATCAAGATTCGCCTCTCTGCGACCTCGTGGGTGAACAAAAGGCCATGTTAAGTTCCGATGCCATTTCAATTTTTCTTTTTAAGAATATGACTATGATAAAAAGAAAGAGAAACTGTTAATTTAAAAAAAAAAAGTAAGTAAAAGATTTATATACAATGCTAAAAGCGATAAAATGCATGCCATTAAATGCGTGCAATGAGGGAATTTGTTCCTTGTGTCCTAAAGGTAAGTCTCCTGAGGTCTCAAAAGCTGCCTGACCTAATAAGGGTAGGCCCTATGGTTAATTTATACACGGTTTAGCTTGGGATCTAGAAACCCTAAAAAGGTTGATGCGGAACCCCAAGGCTATAAAGAACCGAAAAGTTCGGACACACAATAAGGTCAGAACAATTAGACGAAATTAAATCCCCAAC
Source organism: Senna tora (assembly GCA_014851425.1). NCBI lineage: Eukaryota > Viridiplantae > Streptophyta > Magnoliopsida > Fabales > Fabaceae > Senna > Senna tora. The sequence goes on along the minus strand of CM026261.1, from coordinate 13,122,248 downwards.
CTATTGAACCCCTAAAAGACAAGTGCAATTGGAGACGCAAATAATCGATTGATTTAAAATCAAGAATGAATTCGCCACAAAGTGATTACCTTGATGATAATTAATTCTTGTTGCAATAGAAGCAGATAAGCACCTCTCTTATGGATTATTCTTTCTGCCAAGAAGAAGAAGAAAAGGTCAAAGATCTATTATCAAATCCAAAAATCCAATCCCATTACAAGAATGTAAATGGCGTATTTATACTCAAAGAGAAATAAACCCTAAAATAAATAATGGGCTAACCTAACATAAAATCAACTAAAGCCCAAGCAAAAGACAATGTTTTAAAATAAAACTAATGGGCCTTTCTAACAACCATACTTAAACTCAATCTAATTAAAACATTAAATATAAATTAAGTGTCCTACATCACTAATGGACTTTAAATAATAAAGCCTAAATATAGTGATTTTCGCACAAATATGTAACCCAAATTTCAATTATCATTTTAAGCCCAAAATAAGAAGATTTAGCCTTAATTAATGTTTCCAACCCCAATACATGTTGTGAAGCTTTATTTTCTGCTCACTTGGTGAAAATAACGTTTTCAGTAATTATTGAAGGGTGGATTTCTATTTGATTTGTCCAAGTCTCTTCCATAAGCTCCTTCAATGATTCCAGGATTATGCTAGCTCTAGTTGCACCTCCTCTACTCATATCATTCCCTCCTTCCTCAAAAAGATTCATCCTCGAATCTGAAACCATGTAAAAAGTAGAATTAGAAACTTTAAAAATATAAAACTTATGATAATCACCTTGAAGGGTAATCTTTTAGGCATCATTCCTAATTCTTTTTTGGCACTTGAATAGGACCATCTTCCTGTGAATCAAGTTTGTGGTTCCAGTCGTTGAACATTTCTGTAGGGAAAGGCCTGGATCCATATGTTCCGACCTGACCTAGGGACCGAAAAGAAAAACCAAAAATAAATGCAGAAAAATATAAAACAATGCAGAAGCTACTAACTTGGACGCCATTGCTAAACCTCATATCTTGCTAGTGCCTCTGCTCCACCGTGGCTGACCTCCAAACGGTGAACTCCGGAAAGGGTCGAACAAAACTGAGGACTTTACCTACGTGAGGTAGAGCCACGTGTCCACGACTGATGCGCCGAAGATGACTCAAGAGAGAGAGAGAAATTACACTATGTAGGGTTTCCCAAACGGGACCCCCTTTCCAACACATGGAATGAGCAAGTGTGAAGGTGGGGAATGCCTCCTATTTATAGGAGGATGAGAGAGCTCCCATCATTGATTTAAGCAATGTGGGACTTGGCGAATGTGAACAAAACATCATGTTTACATCATGCTCACCTAGCCCACTTTAGACACGAGTGCGGGCTCGTGTGACATCCGATGAGTGCCATCTTGGTGTCGTTTTGTTCATCTCTCCGTGAACATTCCAACGAGTCATCACTCGACCTGATCGGACTCCCTTGTGGGCGGATATTTAGTCCCAAAGAACCCAACATATCCAACAATTTCTCCGTTTTTAATTGCTCCCAAACCCAATCTTTAGGTTCAAACACTAGACATTTCCATCTCTCAATTTGTTGCCAATGAGGAAACTCAATAATTTGTTCCTGCTTCAAAATAACATCAAAAGCCACTACAAAAGCATCAAATCCAATATAAATTAATTTAAAAAATTTAACTAAACAAGGTACAGGTGCAAAACATAGGTTTTCCTTTGAAGCATTAAATGTGATTGCTGGACTATATTCCCCATTAATAACAATCTCTCCTTTTATTTGGAATGGATGTCTTAGCTCCTTTGTCTCCTTGAGATTAAGTGTTTCTCCAAACAAAAAATCAACATGATCATCATTTTTTTCCACTAGGAACTATAGTTATTAATTCTTTAGTTGTTTCATCTTCAAAGTCATCTTCTTGTACCTGCAATAAAGAAACATCACTACACAAATATGGATCAGTGTAACCAGAAATCAATTAGTTTTCTTGAAGTTGGATCATTGTAGGTGATTCTATTTCTAAGCATGCTCCCTTGGCATCTTCTTTTTCATCAAAGAATCCCCTCTCTTCACTCAGTTTTACACTCTCCATTTGGCCATTAATTTGTTTCTTTTTTTGTTGGCCTCTTTTATCTGATTTATTTCAACTTCCTCACTTTTTACTATATTTTCTCTCTTTTCAAATACTAACTTTTTCTCTCTTGCACATCTCTCTTTCTTTTCCTCACTTGTGCAATCACTCATGATTTGGCCTTTTTCGTTTTTCTTTTCACTGTTGGCCTCTTTTCTCTCCTTCTTAGGATAGTCCTCTAAAATACAATACTCTTGTCAAAAACCATGAGAACTTTTGGTTAACTTTCTATAGTAAGATTCTCAGCATATCTCTTCCTCATTACCATTTTCATCTCATCCCAAGTAGCTAAAGGATCCTCATCATATATCCTCTGTGACCTCCTCAATTCATTACACCAAATCAATGCATAGTCAGAAAATGCCAAAGACACTAATCTTACCTTCCTCTCCTCAGGGTAGTTATGATGTGCAAAACAAATTTCAACCTTATCCTCCCATTCTACGTAACTTTCAACATCTTTTCTTCCCTTGAATGATGGTATTGTGATCTTCGTAGCATTCAAATTGTTATCTCTTCTTTGTCCTCTTGACACTCTTTTTCTGCCCACACTTTCTCCACCATCAACATTATCTTGTTCATTGAATCTTTCATAGGTATATCTTTTTCTCCCTTCCTTACTTCTTGTAACATCTCTAGAATAACTCCTAGATTGCTCAGCAAATTTTTCTCTCATATCAATCATGTACATCCTCAACCTTCATACTCCATTCAAGATTTCCTTATAGAACCACTTAGGATCTGTAGGTACATCATTCCATACTTGAATTTCATCTTTCATGACATTTTAATAAGCCATGTTACAATAACAGCTGGAAGAAAACAATCAGTAGAAAAAACACCTCACAATGAATTATTCCTCACGTGTTTCACTCAAAGATGGCTCTGCACTCGTGTTTCGCACAAGTAATGGCTTATTTTTTTTCCCTCTTTTAAGCTCGCAACACTCTAGCCTTTTACCACTCAAGCCTTCTAACCTCAATTGCACTTCAGAATCAATTTTATCAATTAAGATAAAAACACTTGAGCAAAATAGAAAACCATTGAAAACCTAAACAAGAAAAGCACACTTCAAATCTAGAAGGAAATAGACCGAAATAAAATAAATAGAAATTGAGCACACACGAAGAGGAAAAGTTTGTCATTCAGATTAAAAACAACTAACAAGAGGTAAATTGTTAATTATAATCTAATAGAGGCAAAAGCACAACATGCAAAAAATAGAGACTTAGAGTAGAATGAAAGACAAAACCAATGCAAAATGCAGAATTGGAAATCTCTCAAAGAGAAACCCCAATTTGATGCTAGACACTAAACACAAATCAAGCAAACCCTAAGAAAAACAATTTCCCTTCCCAAATCAATGTAACTCAGTAATTTGAATCAATTCCTTTCAAGCAATATGGATATTCCAAGTTCTTTGCAATTTGAAATTTGAAAATTTTTCTCTTTTTTTTTTCAGAATTTTTTTTCCTCTCCTTTTTCTTTTCAATTTCCAGAACTTCCAGAATCAAATTAAAAACAAAATAGGAAATCCAAAAAACATTCTTTCAAAAAATTCGTATAACTTCACGTAGAGAATTCAGATTCGTGCTATACCAAACCGAGATGAAAGATGAGCTTCTGAACCCTAAAAAGGACTTACTAAACGTCGAAAAACTCAATTGGAAAGTGGTCGAACAATACTGATTAAAAACAGCGTTCTGAATTTTCAGCACACAAACCGGAAGCGAAAGCTAAACTAATACGGATTCAGATCATATTTTTTGTTTTCTTTTAAATAATAACACAAGAACATAATAAAATAAACGAGATAAATAAGAATTTATCCGAATCCCTGGCTCTGGTACCAAATGATGCAAAACGCCAAGGTTATAAAGAACTCGAAACCCCAACACAAGATAAGGTCTGATCAAGTAGACGGAGTGAAATCCCCAACTTATTGAACCCCCAAAAGACAAGTGCAATTGGAAACACAAATAATCGGTTCATTTAAAAATCAAGAATGAATTCGCCACAAGTGATTACCTTGATAAGAATAAGTTCTTAATGCAATATAAGAAGATAAGCACCTCTCCTATGGAGTCTCCTTTCAGCCAAGAAGAAGAACAAAAGCTCAATGCTCTATAATCAAATCCAAATATCTAATCTCACTACAAGAGTGTTAAAAGGAATACTTATACTCCAAGAGGTAGAAAACCTTAATATAACTAATGGGCTAACCTAACTTAACATAAACTAAAGCCTAAACAAAAGACAATGTTTTAAAATAAAACTATTGGGTCTTTCTAACAACCATACTTAAGCCCAATCTAATTAAAACATTAAATCTGAAATAAGTGTTTTGAATCACTAATCGGCTTTAAATGATAAAGCCTTAATATAGTGATTTTCGCACAAATAAGTAACCCAAATTACAATTAACATTTTAAGCCCAAAGTAAGATGATATAGGCTTAATTAAGTCTCGACATGTATAGTACTTGGTCCAAGCTCTCCAAATTGATGTTCCCAAAGCCCAATGCATGTTGTGAAGCTTTAATTTTAGCCCACTTGGTGCAAATGAAGTTTTCAGTATTTATTGAAGCTAGAATGACTGTTTGATTTGTCCAAGTCTCTTCGATAAGCTCCTTCAATGATTTCATGATTATGCAAGTTCCAGTTGCACCTCCACTACTCATATCAAAGGTCCTTAGATTTCCCCCACCAATGGTGGAGACCTCGACTTAAGAGAAGATTGATAAGACCCTATTTATATAATATTTTTATCTTATTTTAGGGTTTTTATTATACTTTGTTGGGCTTAAATGCATTTATTAGGGTAAATTTGGTTGAAGAGTAATTACATTAAAATAATATTAAAAAGGGTTAAATTGTTTTTTTTTTGTGATTACTCTTTAATTATAAATGTTGAGATGAATTATTTTATATTGGGTTTATTCTTATATTGTAGATTGGCAAATATAATTGAAGGGAAGCTACAAAAATTGAAGCCAAACATTTAAGTCCAATATTACCAAGCCCATGATCCAAACCCAATACCCATGACCCATTTTGCTTCACTTAATCTAAACCCTTATCTCCATATTCAACGGGGAGAGAGCCAACGACCAAAACAGAGAGGGAGGGAGGCAATATTCACGCCTCACCTCCTCCTATTCCATCCACACTCCACCATCATCTCACCCCTTCACCCACCATCATTTCACTTCCATTCCTCTTCTCCATTCCACTTTCTCTTTTTTTTCTTCCACGCACGCCACAAACTACCACATCACCATCATTATTACACTTTCATTCATCCTTTCCATTCAACCATTTTTCTTTCCCCTGTTTCACGCCTCATTCATCATTTCATTATCATCTTCTCATCTCACATTTTCACTCTAACTCCATGGTTGAAGTGATAGAGTTCTTCATTTTGTTCTCTATGTGTGGCTAGTACTCTTGCTTCTTGGAGGTGGAGTCTATGGCTTGAGTTCCTAATCTACAAACGGGAGTAATTTTTTCTTAATACTCATTTTTAGATTTTTGTTCAATTATCTATGTGTACTGAGCCATTATGGTTTAGATTGGATATTGCAACTTTATTACCCATTTGTGCATATGATGATGATTAATTTTATTATGATAGCCTCTGATAGTAAAATTCATGATTAATTAATGCATCTATGTTTGTGATTATAACGGTGACTAATGCTATTATGGTAGCCTCTGATAGTAGGAATCATAACATGTTAATTCATCTAAGTTTGTGACGGTGCTCCAAATAACATTAAAAAATGGAACATGTTGCTTTTGCCCAATTTTAATCATACATTAAGTGGTTCTTAATTGTGTCTTTTGGATTGGTTGCTAGATATGGTTGTAGGAGTAATCACTAAGAAAGAACACAAGACTTAAGTGGTGACTTGGGGTTTTTACTTAAGACTTAATGAAGAATTAACTCACATATCAATTTGAACAAGGATAGCTATATAATTTCATTCTCCAAGAGTATTTTTAATATTTAATTCCAACTTCTTTTAATTAGCCCATTCAAGAAAAATACCAAAAGATAGTAATTTACGTTCTCTTTAGTTGACTTTCATTGCACTTCTTATTTAATAGATAATTATAAAAAAATCTCACACATCAGTTTAATTTCTTAATTGCATGTTTTTTATACTTAGTTTAGCCTAGGATCTTAGATAAAGGCTCCTTGAGTGAAAACGATCTGGATTGCGCTATTATATTGCATTTTTAATTCGTGTAATTTGTCAACCGTGCGACAAGTGCAATCAAACCAGTGCAAGAATTGAAGCTTAGAGGCAATTTTGAACCCATAATTCTGTTATACTTGCTGCCAGCGGGTGCCTTGCAAGTCGCTAGCGGGTAGACTTCATTTCATAGGGAAAATGCCCCGTTTAAAGTAATCCACCCGCTGCCAGTGGGTACATTAGATCTTCACAATTTTCTCAATTTCCTCATCTTCTTCCTTGTCCTCAAATCCGACCCTTCTGCCATTTTTAAGGCTTATGGCATTCAGTGACTTAGGGTTGATCACTGTGTTTGAAGGCATCGCCCCACTTGATCTAGCTTTTTCATCACTATTCTTGTTAGACAGCTGAGTGAGATATGAGTTCAAGTTGTCATGCTTTACTTCCATTTGTTCAAACTTAGTCATGATGTTGGAGAAGCATTGGTCAACAGGTGAGGCGACAGCCTTGATTTTATCATCAGTGATACTCCGCTCTTGGTCAAACATTGTAGCAATATCTAAAAAACCATAGACTAACAACTGGTTGATCTCATCATTTCCACGAGATGTATTTTGATTAACAGGAATCATAGCATTGGTGGTATTGTATTTTGGTTCTTGGTTATATGAAGCCACTTGAAAATTTGAGTATTGACCACCATAAGAATTTCCTCCTCTAGAAAGATAGTTCCCTTGACTTTTCCCACTTCCAAATCCTTGAGTATTCTGATTACCGCTATTCCCATATATGAACTTAGGGTCATCTCTCCAACCAAGATTGCATGTATTGGAGAAAGGGTCCCTTTGTTGGTACTGGCCAGGCCGTGCTTGGTACATTGCATTCAGGTCTTCATATTGACCAGGGCAGTCTGCTGATATGCACATGGGGAAATTACAAAATGTACAACTAGTGCATACTATAGCTAGCTACTGAGTTGGTGACTATGGAGATTGGATGCTCAGTCCATCCACCCTCTTTGTTAGTTCAAACAATTCATATAGCAGTTTCACCAATAGTGGATCTCGATCCGCTGGAGATATCTCTTTTACTGCTCGAGCATCCCTCGTGGTAGTGTTCTGCCTACTCAAGGCAAGCATCTTAATTAACTCCATTACTTCATCAAGAGGCATGTCTTCTAAGGACCCATTAGCAACTGCAGTGAGCATTTTTGCATCTTCATCAGTTAACCCAAAACAAAAAGATTGGACTAGGCGCTTTGGTGGCATTTGATGGTTTGGACATTTTGCTATCATATCTTGAACACGTGCCCAATATCCATAGAATGTTTCACCATCTTCCTACCTTGAAGATGAGATTTCTTTCCTTGCTACGGTAGCTTTGTTTAAAGGATAATATTTTTCAATAAAATGCTTTTTCAAATTATCCCATATCTGGTAAGCATCTGGGGTGTACCTCGGCAGACTCATATACCAACTCTTTGCCTTCCCTTCCAGAGTGAGATGGAAAACCTTCCACATGACTTCTTCAAGTTTAGCCCCCAAGGGCTTCATCGTCATGCAATGCATATGGAGAGAGCTGAGATGTGTATACGAGTTCTCACTTGGAAGACCATGAAATATTGGAAGTGTGTGCACAAGAGAACCTTTAATTTCAAAATCAGTAGTAAAAGTGGGAGTAGCACCAACCAAAGGTTCAAAATTATCATCAAATTGTGTCAATTGTTTAATAGACTTTTTAGGTTGATCTACCCCATTATTACCTTCTTCATTCCTATCCCTATTGTCCACGTTACCTTCGTCGACAATTTCTTCTATTTCTAGTTCTCTTTCTTGGTTAGCCTTAATTACTTTCTTTTTGAGTTTTCTTATTTTCCTAAGAGTCCTTTCAATTTCTAAATCCAATGGAATTAGGTCTCCTCTAGAACTTCTACACATGCGTTTAACATACAAACAAGAAGAACACATAGAAAAATAGTAAAACAATGAAAATAGACGAGATATCGGGCAACAAACTAACACAGAATGGAAAAAAGTGCTCAGTTCAACGTTTCACCTACTACAGCGGGTGGTTCACGCGCTGCCAGCAGGTAAGTTAGTAGCAGATGCTACTCTATACTGATGTTGTAGAAAAACAGGGCAAATTCGAAAAACCAGCAAAAGTTCAACTGAAAATGCTTCAAAATGACTACTCAAGCCTAAAATTAAATGCTAAAACAATTATAAACTATCTAGAAACAATGAACTAAAAAAAAACACAATTAAATGCAATTAAACTATGTAATTCCTTGCTAAAAGAAAATAGGACAGCTATGAAAAAGCAACAAAGAACTAGCAAAAACACTTACTAAAATTCACAATAAGCCTAGAAACAAATACTAAAATGAAAATACACAACTTAGAACACAAAACACAATAACAAAACACAACCTAACTATGTGATGCCCAAAGAAATCATGTGAAAAGAACCCGATTCGTGGGAATCTAGGACAATTGCACAAAGAACCAAAATGGCTCTCTGGTAAACACTCTCACTTTCTCTCTTCGATGGTTTCTCTTAGGTTCAGCCACCATCACCATTTATCTTCAACTTCTCCACTCTCCACCATTACCTCACTCCACAAACCAGCAACATTCATCATCACCTATGGCTAAGCAAGGGTTTCAGGAGCTTGGTAGAGCATTCTTCATCTCCATCCGTAGCTAAACCATCCATACCTTGGAGGAGGATTTCTTGAGCATGAGCTATGGCTTCAATTAGGGAGTTTTACTTGTTTCCCTTCTACTTCCCTCTATGGATTCATTATTTTCTTGTTGATTTTAATGAATTTATAATAGTTTGGTTTATAATTGTAAACCTAACCTTGGGTGTAGTTAGATACTAAAGAGTTTTGTATAGACTTGGTTTGCATTTTATATTTCCATTGTTGATTGTGGCTAATTGGATTCGGTAGAATTTAGTTATGACTATAATTTGTAATGGGTATTCTCTAATGGTAAAGGTTTTTGTTAAGTTGAGCTCTTATCTATGCTAATCTCCATATTTGCTTCATTGAGGTGTTTAATTAGGTTGTGGTAATTGTCTGTTTGGTTAATTGCATTATCTAATTTATTGAACTAAGTTTAGTAGTGACTAGACTAAATTAGAAAATGATTTCTCACTAAAACTCAATATCTTTTGATAGCTAGGATAGTTTCAAGAAATTCTCCAACAAGGCATATTCACTCCATTTGCATCACATCAATTTACTTTATCTATTTCTTATTGAAAATTACAAAAAGATTTAATTCTCGTTGCGTTTAGTTTCTTTGCACACAAAGTGTTTCTTAAATTGCCTCAATGACATCCCTTTTATGTTAATTATGCATATTTGTCCATAGAGTCCATAGGCTCCGCGAGAGAGAATCGGCCTAGGTTGTGCCATGTCCAGCGATGAGATGACCTTCGAGGAAATCCAAGATAAGTTTGAAAATAGATCCCTCCATCAAGAGTTCCATTTTCTAGAAACTGCAGGCAGTGCTTTCTATAATCAATTAGTAGCCATAAACCTACAATGTCTCAATACAGTACAAGTAGCAGGTAATGAACAGTTTGTGCAACACTTTTATATCAATGTCAAGCTTAAACGTAGCATCAACAACCCTACCTACTGCGGTACAAAGGTTACTAACTTCACATTGGCCGACAGAGTAATAAGTATAATGGTAAGGAGGAGACTGAAGAGTTTCCATTATAAACAGAAATGACTACAAGTAGTAGTCAGAGAAGAGTCTAAGTCAGTCAGACATGGGATGTCGACTGGGAGTAACCTGAAGTGGTTATGGAAACCACTAAGGGTAAGTGTAGAAATCCGGAAAAGAAAGGGAAACACGAGTCATAAATGTAAGATTCTTTACCGTTTGGTGGAGAAACGGTAAGTGTAATACATAGTTCTGCTAGTGTCATGCCGTTTAGCTTCGTCAGGACACGAGTACGGTAAACCGAGTTGGTAGTGAGTGTAACAACCTCGGAAGGGTTGGGTACACTGATGGCACAAAGTATAAACACCTACGTAGGGTGCATGCCGTGTATGCGGTAAGTCTAGATGTAGAGTAGAGGGTGTAGTGCGATGTAAACGGACTTTTCTGGAGGAGTCGTTTACAAAGAGTATATCATTGGAATACCAGTAGAAGGGTAGCTGCTTGGTAGTAGAGGATACTTAGGTACAGGGACTCGGATGTAGGGGAGTACTTCGTCAGTTAGAATTTATAGAAATAGAACCTAGTGTGCTATACAAATAGCTAGTGTCTTGGTGGGTTCTAAGACAGACATAAGAAGTCACTACGAAGGTAGCTAGTCGGAGAAGCAGATTGAGTCAAGGTAAGCCTCACTAGAGAAGGCAATAGTTAACTCCTCGGAGAACTAATTTCATCATATCCACCGTTGTGGTCAGGAACAGTCTGGGACTCAGTTTGAAATTGGGAATTCTAACTGATAACTCTATGAAATACAGTTATTTAGGCTAGTGTTTCATGGATTTTAGGAGGTTTTATTGTCTTTGAGCCACAATTAATTGCATTTTAGAGTGTTTTTATTTTCTTAGACTTGTAAATGTTAATTTATGTGATTTTAGCTTGTCTTGTTTTTATTTGTGAATGTTTTGTTGAAATTAATGGAGTTTGGGCACTTATTTGTATTTTACTTTTGTGCTTAGGGCCTATTTGGAGAAGAATAATTCAATTTGGGGCACATTTGGAAGTAAAATATCAAGGGAAGCAAGCAAAGGAAGTGTGCTGCAGCACATCGATTATGTGCTCCAGCACAGTGGCTGCACAAAGAGTCAGAAGCAGTGTGCTACAGCACAGGCCCGTGTGCTGTAGCACAAGCAGATCAGAGGGCATGCGTTGCAGCACATAATCGATGTGCTGCAGCACACCATCGCTGAGGCAATTTTGCAACCCGATTTTTTAGCTGATTTAAAAGCATTTTGAACTAGGGTTTGAGACATTCAGACATTTTGGAAGCTTTGGAGCTGAGAGGGACAAAAAACTCAAAGGGAACTTCATCTCCAAGGTGGTTTCAAGCGGAAGAAGAGCGGTTTGGAGTGTTGGGAACAATATTCTTCTCCTCTTTCTTTCTTTTGCTTTGATATTTGTGATGTTTACTGATTTTAGGATGCTGTATCTCTTAAATATGCTAGGCTAAACTCTCTTTTCCTTAGGATTGTAGTGCTTAGAATGTAAATTGTGATTATTGACACTCTTTCATCTCTATTTCAATGTTTATGGAGTTTATTCAGTTTAATGCTTGTTTTTCCCTCTTTGTTTGATCACCAATTAGGGATTTCATGAGGATTTGAGTAGTTCTTGGAAAAGACAACTTGAATTTAGTGCAAGGGCTGAATACTACTTGATTTAGTTCAACCAATGGCGTGGTTAACTAGATTTACCCAAAGGATAGGCATATACCGATAGGTCTTGTAGAGTCAAATTAGTCAAGCTTAACGCATTTCTTTGATTTAGGTTCCCATAGGAATATAGGGAATTTAATTAGAGAAATAGAATTCATAAGAAATCGGAAGGTTTTTATTATGACAAAATAGGCTAAGACTAACTCATAACATTGAATTAGGGTGAACTGAAGTTGATGTCACAATCGAATTGCTAAGCTAGACTACAATCCTAGGGATATCTCTTGCACTTAAGTTCTTTCGATTAGTTTCATTGTGAAGTTATTAACTCCGTTTATTTCTTTGCAATTAGTTGAATTTTAGTTTGCTTACTTTAAATTAAACACTAGATTATAATAGCTTGAATTTGGTAAATACGAATAAACTAGTACTCAGTCTATTTTAACTCAGTTCCCTGTGGACGATACTCTTTTCTCATCACTTTACTACTTGTTGGCGGTGTACACTTGCACCGTGTCGTGTCGTTGGAGCGAGCAACAAGTTTTTGGCGCCGTTGCCGAGGAACTTAGTTGAAAATTTTCTGATATTAGTGTTGAGTATGCACCTTAGATCAAGCATTTTTCTTATTTTTATTTCCTATTTACTGTATTTAGATTTTTTTTTAGGATTGGTTATTTGGCTATTTTCTTCTTATTTAGATATAATATTTTTTTGTTGTTTTCTTTCTATTATTTCTTTATTGGATTTTTACAAGTACTATTTGTTCTAAACTACGGAGGCTATGATGGAAAATGAGAACAATCGTAAGCTTTATGAATATGCAACCCCAACGATACATTTGTTGAGCCCAAGCATAAGAAGGCCTGCAATTGAAGCAAATCATTTCGAGATCAATCCGAACATCATTCAATTATTGCAATCTCATGCTCAGTTTGGGGGTTTGCCTACTGAAGACCCGATTGCTCACATTTTAAATTTTCTTGAGTATGTGATACCTTCAAGCAAAATAGGGTGAGTGAGGAGGCTATCAAGTTGAGGTTGTTTCCATTTTCTCTTAAGGATAGAGCCAAATGGTGGTTGAATTCTCTTCCAATAGATTCCATTACAACTTGGGAAGATCTAGCCAATAAATTTTTAGCTAAGTATTTCCCACCAGGTAAGACTGCCAAATTGCGAAATGATATCATGTCATTTTGTCAATATGACTATGAAAATTTATATGAAGCATGGGAAAGATTTAAGGACTTATTGCAAAGGTGTCCTCATCATGGGTTTCCCAAGTGGATGCAGGTTCAAACTTTTTACAATGGATTATATTCAACCTTCCAAACAACTATTGATGCTTCTGCTGGTGGTTCTTTAATGGCAAAGCCTGTGGAAGTGGCTTACAACTTGTTGGAGACCATTGCATTAAACAATTATCATTGGCAGTCAGAGAGACATATGCCAAGAAGCGCTACAAAGATTAATAAAGTTGAAGTTTTTAATGCCTTGTGTGCTCAAATAGCAACTTTAACTAAGCAGGTGCATAGCTTAAGGGTTCAAGCAAGTGTTGATGCCATAAGCTCATTCATAAGTTGTGAATTGTGCGGAGCAAAGCATCTATATGACCAATGCCCTGAAAATTCTAAGTTTGAGCATTATAGTAGTAACCCTTCTTGGTTCAATGCTTTGAGTTCTAGCCAAGAATCCAACCCACATCCACCATCAGTTGAAAGTATGCCTTCAATGGAAGATATGCCTTTGACCTATTTGGCAAAAACAGAGGGAAGTGAAAAAGTGATGGAAGGGAATCCGGGGACTGAAGAGGTTGACAAAGAGCCAGTTGAGGAAGCAACCACAACTGAGCGATGTTTTGAAGTTTGTTTAGTGAATGATGTAGTTGACAATTTAGCTAACGATGATGAGTTAAAATATCATCCAATTGAACCAAGTAAATCCTCATTATCATTTAATGCTAAGTGGGATGCTGATGACTTTGTGATGAATTCACCTTCATTGGTGCAGTGCCAAAATTTTGTAGTGGCTAAACTTTTGCATCTACTATCTGACAAATTCATGACATACCCAGTTGGTGGTGCAGACACATATTTTTACAATAAGCCACTGCCACCCTTTATCCCAATTGATCCTGGCTGAGAAAAGTGAACATGGTAGTCAGGCTGAGGACTTTAAACCAAGCGCTTTTTGGGAGGCAACCCAAGCTATTTTAGTTCAATTTTTTCTTTACTTATTTGTCTGAATTTCATGTTTTTTTATATAGTTGTGTTAATTTATGTGTGTTTGCAGGGTGAAACTACCAGGATTCAAGGAAATACAATGGAGCATGAAAAGAAGAATTAGGATGGCAATCAACTCAGGGAGATTTTCCATATTCCTTGTCTTTTCTAGTTATTCTTTTGTTGTTTCCTATTTGGACCCCATAAATATTGGCTTATTTAATTTTTTTTTGTTTTGTTTTTGTGGCTGAATGACATTTTAGACATATTGTTGTTAGCCCTTCCCCTTTTCCCCATTCCCTTTTGGCTGAATATGTTTGGAACATTGAGGACAATGATCAATTTAAGTTTGGGGGTAGGGATGCAAAATTTTGCAAGATTTAAAAATTTTTGCTTTTGCTTGAGCCTTGGATGATATGAATTTTTGTGATAATTGTGGCCAATGTTTGTGCTTGTTTGTGGTGTTTATGTTGGTCAAACCGCAATAAGGATTTTGTTAGCACTTAAAATCAGAGTTAATTAGAAAATGGATGCTCAAGTCTTTCAATGATCAGATCTTTGAATATGGTTTAATTCTTTTATGCTTTTGGAAAACTTTTAAGCACATGGTAGCTTTGCATGATTTAAGTGTATGTTTTAGAGGAGAAATGCTAGCATGACTCAATATGTGTGTCTATTGCAACACTAGGGCTCTAGAACTTACTCTATACCCCCTTGAGGCGAAATCCTAGGTTTTGCATAGATTAGAGACATGATTTAGGCATATTTTTTTGTGTTTGAGCCTTTCAAGCCTTCTCCCATAATTGATTATATCCCTAGCAAACATTTTGAGACTTACTAGAAAAACCAAGAATGAAATTTTTAAAAATTCACCCACATGAGCTTACCTCACCTAGCCTGAAAAACCAATGAATTACCCTTTCAAGTGGTTAGCTAAGCACATGTTGGAAATTTTGGTTGATAAAGGAATATGGAATTCAAACACAATCAAAGATTGTGTCAACAAAAAAAGGGAAAGAAGAAAAGAAAGTAAAAAATAAATAAAGAGAAAAAGAAAAAAAATAAAGGCTTGATGTGAAATTTTTTTTTAAAAAAATTTAACTAAGTCTCTATCATTGTGTTTTGTGCTATCTTAAGCTAACACTTGATATTTGATTTTATCCTATCCTTTTGTTGGTAGCCCAAAAGCCTAGGCCACGCTATAAGCTTAAAAGACCTGATGGTCTCTAGTTTATGTGAGACCTACATTAGTGGAGAGAGGGTAGACAAGTAAGCATATGAAGTACCTAGTTGTTGAAATTTTCTATACATGTTGGGATATGTGAACATGAACCAATAAAATATGCATGAAATGATTGTCTGGTTACCTGCACACACGCACTCCAAAAGCAAGTTAAGAATTTAGCTTATATTCCAAGAGCTTTGAATTGTTTGGCTTGGATATCTCTTTTATGGTTAAGTCTGGTAAAAAAGTGTAATCGCTGAGGGTTAGGTTTGGCCATTCATGTTTGCCAAAATGAGTCCATTCACTTACCTATTTTCTCTTTACTTTAATCTATTCTGCCCGAGGACGAGCAAAAGCTTAAGTTTAGGGGTGTGATAACTCTATGAAATAGAGTTATTTAGGCTAGTGTTTCATGGATTTTAGGATGTTTTCATTGTCTTTGAGCCACAATTAATTGCACTTTAGAGTGTTTTTATTTTCTTAGGCTTGTAAATGTTAAATTATGTGATTTTAGCTTGTCTTGTTTTTATTTGTGAGTGTTTTGTTGAAATTAATGGAGTTTGGGGACTTATTTGTGTTTTACTTTTGTGCTTATGGCCTATTTGGAGAAGAATAATTCAATTTGGGGCACATTTTGAAGTATAACATCAAGGGAAGCAAGCAAAGGAAGTGTGCTGCAGCACATCGATTATGTGCTCCAGCACAGTGGCTGCACAAAGGGTCAGAAGCGGTGTGCTGCAGCGCAGGCCCGTGTGCTGTAGCACAAGCAGATCAGAGGGCATGCGCTGCAGCACATAATCGATGTGCTGCAGCACACCGTCGCTGGGGCAATTCTGGAACCCGATTTTTTAGCTGATTTAAAAGCATTTTGACCTAGGGTTCGAGACATTCAGACATTTTGGAAGCTTGGGAGCTGAGAGGGACGAAAAACTCAAAGGGAACTTCATCTCCAAGGTGGTTTCAAGCAGAAGAAGAGTGGTTTGGAGTGTTGGGAACAATATTCTTCTCCTCTTTCTTTCTTTTGCGTTGATATTTGTGATGTTTACTGATTTTGGGTTGTTGTATCTCTTAAATATGCTAGGCTAAACTCTTTTTTCCTTAGGATTGTAGTGCTTAGCATGTAAATTGTGATTATTGACACTCTTTCATCTCTATTTCAATGTTTATGGAGTTTATTCAGCTTAATGCTTGTTTTTCCCTCTTTGTTTGATCACCAATTAGGGATTTCATAAGGATTTGAGTAGTTCTTGGAAAAGACAACTTGAATTTAGTCCAAGGGCCGAATACTCCTTGATTTAGTTCAACCAATGGAGTGGTTAACTAGATTTACCCAAAGGATAGGCATATACCGATGGGTCTTGTAGAGTCAAATTAGTCAAGCTCAATGCATTTCTTTGATTTAGGTTCCCAATAGGAATATAGGGAATTTAATTAGAGAAATATAATTTATAAGAAATCGGAAGGTTTTTATAATGACAAAATAGGCTAAGACTAACTCATAACATTGAATTAGGGTGAATTGAAGTTGATGTCACAATCGAATTGCTAAGCTAGACTACAATCCTAGGGATATCTCTTGCACTTAAGTTCTTTCGATTAGTTTCATTGTGAAGTTATTAACTCCGTTTATTTCTTTGTAATTAGTTGAATTTTAGTTTGCTTACTTTAAATTAAACACTAGATTATGATAGCTTGAATTTGGTAAATACGAATACACTAGTACTCAGTCTATTTTAACTCAGTTCCCTGTGGACGATACTCTTTTCTCATCACGTTACTACTTGTTGGCGGTGTATACTTGCACCGTGTCGTGTCGTTTGAGCGAGCAGCACTAACTTGTTTCTAGCCCATATCCAAGCAAAGTCAGCTCTAATTGAAGATGTTAAATCCAAACAAGACCAAGACACCGACCCCAAACAGATCAGAGATGCTGTGGTTACGGTGAGAAGGACGACGTCCGATTCTCCATAGATGATTGTGGCATACTCCGGTTGGAGGGATGACTGTGTGTACCTATGGTGGATGGTTTGAAGGAAAGAACCTTTGAGGAGGCACACAAGACAGCGTACACAATCCATCCGGGTAGTAATAAGATGTATCAGGATCTAAGGGAATTGTACTAGTGGAATGGTATGAAGAAAGATTTGGCGGACTATGTATCTAGATGTCTAGTGTGTTATGAGGTTAAGGCTGAACACCAAAAGCCCGCCGGAACACTTCAACAGATAGAACTTCCTGAATGGAAATGGGAGAGAATTACTATGAATTTTGTGTCAGAATTGCCACGATAACATAGGGGTTTTGATTCAGTTTGGGTAATCGTTAATCGGATGACCAAGTCCGCCCATTTCCTGCCAGTTAAGACCACTTACGGAATGGGTGAGTACGCCCAGTTGTACCTATCAGAGATAGTGAGGTTGCACGGAGTACCGGTGTTGATTATCTCTGAAAGGGGGCCACAGTTTAACTCTCGATTCTGGAGAGCATTGCAGGAGGCGTTGGGGACGAGGGTTGATATGAGTACAACATTTCATCCCCAGACAGACGGGCAGTCTGAGAGGAGCATTCAGATTTTAGAGGACATGCTTAGGGCATGCATTATGGATTTCGGCGGAGGGTGGGAGAAATACATGCTGTTAGTAGAGTTTGCTTACAACAACAGTTACCAATTCAGTTTTCAGATAGCACTATTTGAGGCTTTGTACGGTCGAAAGTGTAGGTCCTCGATTGGGTGGTTCGAGGACGGAGAGGCCAAGTTAGTTGGTCCAGAACTTGTTTAGGATACTTTGGACAATATAAAGTCCATTAGGTAAAAGCTTGTGACGGCTCAGAGTAGGCAGAAGACGTATGCTAACAACCGAAGAAGAGACTTAAAATTTGCTGTGGGTGAGCAGGTTTTCTTGAAAGTTTCACCAATGAAGGGGTGATGAGATTTGGCAAGAAAGGCAAGTTAAGTCCAAGGTACATCGGATCGTTTGAGATTCTAGAACGCGTGGGGAATGTAGCCTACCATCTAGGATTGCCAAAGGAGTTGGAAGGAGTTCAATCGGTGTTTCACGTGTCTATGCTTCGCAAGTACCTGCCAGATCCCTCTCATGTAATCCAACCCCAGGAAGTACAACTAGCTGAAGGTCTGACTTATGAGGAGATGCCAGTGGAAATCTTAGATCGCCAATTGAAGAAGCTGAGATCGGAGGAAATACCATTGGTAAAATTTCTGTGGCGAAACCATTCAGTCGAGGAAGCAACATGGGAAGTTGAGGCTGAGATGCGCAGAACATATCCTCACCTATTTCAAGACTAAGGTTAGTATGTTAATTGAAATTCGGGGACCGAATTTCTTAAGGGGGGAAGAATGTAATGCCCGAGAAATTTTTTTTGAAAATTAAAATAAAATAAAAAGGAAAGAAAAGAAGTAGAAAAATAATTTTTAGGATTTAATTTAGGACCTAAGAAATTGAAAACCTGAATTACATAGGGAAAAGGGATTAAATTAAAAAAAAAATACATATTAGTTATTATTTATTTAATTATTAGTTATTTTATTAATTAATTATTTTATTTTAATTATTATTTATTATTTATTTATTTATTTATTATTTTGATTATAAAAAGAAAAAAGAGGGGGTGCCGTGGGTTTTTCAAAAGAAAAAGTAAGGAAAAGAATTAAAAGAAAGAGAGAAATAGACGAGAGAGAGGGAGCACGAGAGAAAGAAAGAGAGAAAACGGAGGGAGAGAGAAAGCGGGTGGAGAAGAAGAAGAAAGGAGGAGGGGAAGGAACATGGTTCGCCGGAAATCCGCCGGAGGAGAGTTAGTTGACGCCGGAAAAGCTCATCAGAGCTCGACTACAACATTTTCCACACCTCCCACCGATCGAATCTAAGGTTGGTAACCCTAATTTCATTCGAAACCCTCAATTTCTCCATTTTTTGGGATTTCTTTGGTTCACCTTCGATTGAGTTGTTAAAAAGTGTTCTTTAACACTTAGTTGGGGTAAGAATCGAGACTATACCCTCCGGTTTAGCCGAATTCGAATTTTGAAGGGTTTGGGGTTGAAATTCTAAATATTCATAAATTGAGTAAATAAGCTTGGATTGGAATAATTGAAATTTTAGCTGAACAAGACCCGTGAAGAGCTGGCCCGAGGTTACTAAGGGCGAACCTTGACGCTAACATGCCGGGTCCCTGCTCAGTTTGCCCAAATACACTTTAAGGGTGACGTTGAGAGTTTTAAACCTCTTCTTTTCAATCTTAAACACCCTAGAATAATTCTAAATATGCTATCAAGCATCCAGAATTATTTTAGATACCTTCTTGTTTCTCAAGAATGGAAACTTGCGGAACAATAAATTCCAAATTCTAAAGTGGGAACTTTATTTCTTCGTAATTATTAGCAAACCTTAAGTACGATAATTTAAAAGTATATTGATGTTTAGTAACTCGAATCCAAGGCTCCAAAATCAATTCAAGGTGAGCGATAATTGTACGAAAGCAAGTGTGAAGCACTTGAGACTCTCATGGAAGAGAGGGAAGACGGATAAGACCAAGAACTCAATTCTTGGCGACGTCTAAGTGCATTTTTATGCACGAGCATACCATACGCATATGAGTTACATATAGTTAAGATTGTTAACCACGTAAATGCAATTGTTAGGAAACCACGATTCGTCCGGAGCGAGAGTTACTCCATGACAAGCTCAAGCAAGCCGCCCAAGTGAGATGTTTCCCAGCCTTTCCCTGTAGGGTTGATTGAGGATGTCGATATGTCGTTTGCCTACTTTCCTATTTGTAAGAATTATTTAGTGGATAACATGCTATTGTTGTTCCTTAATTGTAATATATGAAAGCACTTGTATATCTGTGTTTCATTACATGCAAAGAGGTACTGGAGGGTATCCATGTGATGACATTAGATACACCAAACAGTACAAGCAAGGGGGTAGGTTATTGATTGAGTACAAGGTTTGGTTTACCCTATTAATTAGAAACTCATTAAAGAAATCGTAAAGAATTTGTTTGTAAACGTTGATGTTTTATGGTAATCGAATATAGGAAAGACCTTAGAGCTAGGTTATGATCTAATCAAGGGTTTGGGCACTAAATAAGGATTAAGAAGATCTCATAATTGATTAGTGAGTCACAAGGATGTTCACACTACCTAGTTAAAGTCAATTTAGGATAGTAATGGGTAGATAGAGTCAGAATCCAGCTGAATGCTCGGGAGGAGAAACAAGTCAGATAAAGTCGCCCGTGGAGGCCATTGCTCTAGCTTGTTCTAGGGCCAGTTGATTTAATTGCCCATGGAGGCCATTGCCCTAGCCTGGCACTAGGTTCAGTTAAAGATAAAAAGAAATTGCCCGTTGAGGCCATTGCCCTAGCCTGGCACTAGGGTCAGTTAAGGATTATAAGAAATTGCCCGTTGAGGCCATTGCCCTTACCTGGCACTAGGGTCAGTTAAAGACTAAAAGATTTGCCTATTGAGGCCATTGTCCATTGTGAGATACATGGACCAGTTGAGTGATTTATAGCTTTCAGATGACATGTTAAAAGTGATTGCTTATTTATGAGAAGTATGATAGAAGAGCATGATCCGTAGGTTTATCTTTGACTTTATATTATATTAATATTGCCTGATCATAATATAACATTTGATAAACTGGATTTTCATGCGCATGTAATTGTGGGTGTTTCCCTTTCCCCAGTTGTAGTGGTACCCGCCGCTATGCCGAGGATGGGAAGCTTCTCACTGAGTCTGTTTGACTTACTCCCTCTGCTTCAATGTTTCAGATACAGGTATCGGGCAGGCATCGACGTCCGAACAGTGATACAGACATCAGACCAACCCTAACGCACTTGTTCGCGTGGGTGGAAATTTTGTTCTATTTTGATTTTGATTATGTTGTACATATTCTAAGTTATAGATATTGTGTATTTATTTACAACTTTTGATGTACGTCCACTCTAGAATTGTCGGCTTCACATGTACTTGAAGATAGGGTCCAGTTTGGGGAAAAACTAGGATATATGTATGAGTATATAAACTGCTGCATGTGATTAAGATAGATCGTACGTATTGAGACGTACGGTCAATATGATATGAATATTTATATTATCAGTGTTTATATATATCTATACACTGGGTTGAGCTGAAGTGGTATTGAGTGAACCGTGGATTGCATGTTAATTAGGCCACCAGTGAGGTGTGGCCACTATTATGTTGTATATATTGATTGTATAGCATGGTAGTTATGGTTACATTTACAGAGTAAGGCTTACGGGTTTAGAGGTAAGAATCTATTCCCGTTACGGTCACGTACTTCCGGTTTGGGGTCGTGACAGTTTCCAAGTTGTGTGTCAGAACCCAGCATAATGCACAATCATTTCAAGAATAAGAAACAAATTTTCAAGAGATTAGGATTCTCTAATTCACAACTTAAGCAGGTCACTTATGTGAGTAACTAATTAGGCATGCATTGATCGATGTGAGAGTAACCTAGCATTGTTGGAAGATTTTGAGCCAAACACTATACTTTTCTTCTTGCATATATTTGTGTGTTGTCTTCTTACTTAGTCACTTTCTAGAACTTGATTGAAATCTTGTTGAAGCTTGTCATGCATTAGTTAAGTGAAAATGATTGAGGCATTTGTTTCACTCACCCATATCTCGTACACAAACCACTTCTTTTGTTATCCATAGTCACCCCTTTGAGCTCCAATTTTCGAATTTCTAAGCATTTTGCACTATGACTTTTAATTAAATGCATGATTTTGGATTTCTTAGTTTCTAGCCACTCATCCTCCTGGGCTGAAATTGTCTAATTGATCTGATTAAGCAAAAAGCTTGAAAAGAAAATAATAATAAGAATAATAAAAATATATATATATATATATATATATATATATAAGGGGAATAGAAAAGAAAGGAAAGCAATAAAAAATGATGTATAAAAGAGTTGCAAACGAAAGGATTAAGGATCTTAGGCAAGTTTCTTGGTGGTTGGAAGATGATTTTTTGGTTAGACTCTTTTGGAACCCAAGTAATCATTTAATTGGAAGTCAATTCAAAATGTTTAGTTTTGCATATATTTTTCTTCATAAACACCATTTTTACCATGACCATGCATCCATCATTACAAGCCATTCAGACCTCATGATTTGTTGAGCTAACGCATTCTCAGCGGAGATTTAGATCTCTCTAAAGCCTATGGTAAACTGCTAAGTAAGTAAGATTAGAGGGATCCAACATTAGTGAGTAGAGTGAAACACTTGAGTCATCGGTCATTTGCATGTTCTAGTTAATTGCTATGCATGGTTGTTTTGCTTTTGTTGCATGAACCAAGAACATGGTTTCTTGCTTAGTCATTTTTCATTTTGATTTGGTTGGTCATTCTGTTACTTCTTGCATATCCCTTGATTGCATTTTTGACTGATTGCTTTCCCCAAGAGTGCAAAGGTCTAAGTGTGGAGGAGTTGATAATACCAATATTTATCCTTGTATCTTTTGGCATTTGACAAGCTTTTGTTGAGTTTAAAGAGTCATTATGTATGGTTTAATGTTATTCAAGGGCACTTAAGGACTTAAATCACAATCTTGCTAATTCCATGGTTTTATTGAATAAATTGCGATAATTCTCGAGTTCTATTAATTGGAGAACCTCACAATTGTTTTTGATTGATTTGTAGGTCAACTAGGTTGATGAATAGCAAGAATTCAAGTGCTAGAGGTCGAGAAAGAAGCTAGAAAGTGAAGCCGGTGTAAGAATTGAAGCTTAGAGGCAATTTTGGACCCATAATTCGGTTTTACCCGCTGCCAGCGGGTGCCTTGCAAGTTGACAGTGGGTAGACTTCATTTTAAAGGGAAAATGCCCCGTTTAAAGTAATCCACCCGCTGCCAGCGGGTAAATTACTCGCTGCTACCAGGTACATCAAATATGCACAATTTTCTCACAATTTTATGAGCTGAAATGAATTGTGGACCCACTTTTTTAGTATTTTGCCACAAGGGGAGCATCTTAGGTCGTAGAGGAAGGAATATTCTGGATGTTTGGAGGCACTTAACCTAATTTTGAGATTAACCCAAAGAATTGTAACACAATCATCACTTACACACATTGCTCTCTAAGTATCTCTTCAACAGCTCAACGACCATCCACCGTGTCTATTCATCTTCTCCACTCTCTACACCTATCCCCACCAATATCCAGCAACATCCTTCATCATCCATGGCTATGCAGGGGTTGGAGGAGCTTGGTGAAGCACTTCTCCCATCCATGAGTGGCTAGACATCTTGTTCTTTGGAGGAGGATGATTAGGGCTTGAGCTATGACATCCAATGGAGTTTTTCTTGTTTTCCTTCTATTTACCTTCATGGATTCATTTTTATCTAGTTGATTTTGATGAGTTTGTGATGATTTTTGGTTTTATGGTTATGGACCTCAATCTTTAGTGTAGATGGATGTTAGGAAATTAGTTGGATTAGTGTTTGTAATTTATGATTCCATTGATGATTATGGTTACATTAAGTTTGGTTAAATTTGATTTCTATTATGATTTTCTATGGAAATACTCTAACGGCAAAGGACTTTGTAGAGTTGAATTCTTATCCAATTTAATTTCTATATTTGCATTCATGTTGGTATTAAATTAGATTGTGTTAATTATCCGGTTGGCTAGTTGCATCATCTAGTTAATTTACCTAAGGTTAGAAGTTTCTAAACTACATTAGAAAATGGTTTTTGATTGATTAACTCCACACTTTTTGGTAGCAAGGATAGTCCAAAGCATTCTCCAACAAAGCATATTCATCTCATTTAATTCACCTCACTTTTACTTGCTTTTAAAATATTGCGAATTTCAAAAAGTGTTAGTTCTAGTTTTAGTTGCATTTATGTCCATTTAGTTTCTTTGCACACCAAGTGTTTGATAAAATTCCTCAAAGACATTTTTGTCTTAATTTGTGAATAATTGTCTAAAGAATTCATAAGCTCCACCAGAGAGAATCGACCTAGGTTATGCCACTAGCTGCACTTTCTAGTAATTATTTTAATTGGTGTCGGCCTCGCGAGAAGGCCGCGTCGCATCAAGGATCCTATTCACAGAAAAGTCTGCGCGTATAAACCCTTAAGGAAGGTAACAATCTAAGCGGAGTGGATAAGTGAACCTCTGTAGGCTGAAGCCCAACAGGGAAAGATTCACACACCCCCACTAACTATTACGGTCTGCTTCGGGTATAGAAGCGAATTAAGTATAGTTAAATAATAATAAAAAACTTATGCAATTTGTGATTAGGAGCATCCTAACTCCCCTTCCCTTCCACCTTTAGGTGGAAACACTGCAAAACAAAAGAGAAACAGATATAACAAGATATATACAAACAAATGCCCAACGTTGAAAGCCAAAATGATTTCAATAATAGTTTTAAAGAAAGGGCTTGACTCTCTAAATATTCCCCAGTGGAGTCACCAACTGTGAAGACTGCACCTGACAGCGGGCTTTGCGGAGTAGCCAAGAAGTTTTCCATAAAACTTGGAAAAGGAAAGTTTACTTAAAAGTGTGATAAAAGTGGGTTTTTAAAAGGATTTGGTGTGGGAGTCTGCTTGAGATAGGGGAAGGTGTCAAGGACCCCTATTCCCCCGTCCGAAGACGGTTACCCCAAAAACTAATACTTAAATCGTTTGGCCTTAAAGAGAGTTTGAAAAGAATAAAACACACGAAACATAGAAAAAAGTAAGAATGGACTTGACCTAGGATAAAAACCTAGGGCCTACGTACCCTCAAAGAGGGATCAAAGTCCACTTAGTTCGTGAGGCATGCAAGTGTGTGAGACAAATTCCCAGACAGCGCGCCTAAAGAGACAAATGCCCCTCGACACCTATCTACCATGCATAAACACTCAATCAAGACAAGAAAAGTACGTGTGTGTGGTCCTCATCAGGCAGCGCGCCTAGATGGCTTGAGTACTAGTGCTCCTATAGAAGCAAAGGCTCCTTGGTGGCATTAGTGTTACACTTGTTACTATACAATAATTTTTATTTCTTATTTTTAATTAAATGTAAAGAAAAAGGAAGAAGTACTTTTGCCTATAAAAGTCATGGGGGCTGCGACCTATAATATGATAGGTCGCAACCCACGACCTCAGGTTAGAATCCCGAGGCCGTGAAAAGTCTTGGGCCGCGACGTATAACAGTGTACGTCACGAACTATAGCCTCTGGAAATAGGGGTCGTGATATACAGAGTGACACATTGCGACCCGTGTAGAAATTTTCAGAAAAAATAAAAGAGAAGGCCAACGATGCTCAAAAAAGAAAGGGGTCGCGACCCATTTTTAAAAATCAGAAAGAAGAAGAATTTTGGGGTTCTAAACCCCGGATCTAAGACATAGAGGAGTTCTAAGATAGCCCTTTGTCCAAAAACCAAACCCTAAACACTAAACCTTAAACCCAAAACCAGAATTCAAAACCATAAACTCTAAACCCCGAAGTTTAACCCAGACCCAAAACCCTAAATGTGATACCATAAACCCGAAAACCTAAATTGCAAATGCAAAACACTAGACACTAAACCCTGAACCCTAAATCCCAAACTCTTAATCCTAAACCCTAAACACCAAACCCTAAACCCCAAACTCTAAACCCTAAACACAAAACCCTAAATACTAAACCCTAAACCTGAAACCCCAATCCCCAAACCCCAAATCCAAAAGCCTTAACTCAAAATCTTAACTCCTAAACTTTATACCCCAAATCCTATACGCCTAACCAAAAACCCAAAACTTTAAATTGTAAACCCCAAACTCGAATCCCAAAACCCCAAACCTTAATCCCTAAATCCTAAACCCTAAACCCTAAACCTTAAACTCTAAACTCTAAACCATAAACTCGAAACCCTTGAGCCTCTAAAATATTAATCCCCAAATCCGAAATGCGAAATCCCAAACCCTAAACTCAAAATCGTAAACCCTAAACCCTAAATCCCAAACCTCATATGCCAAACGCCAAACTCAAAACCCTAAACCCTAAACTCTAAACTCGAAAACTCTAACCTTAAACCCTAAGACTTAAACCTTGAACCTTAACCCAAACCCAAAACTTAAACCCTCAATCTTAAACCCTAAACCCTAAACCTTAAACCGAAAATCCCAATCCCTAAACCTAAACACCAAACCCTAAACCCTAAACTGTAAACACTAAACCCGAAACCATAAATCGCAAACACTAAACCTTAAACCCTAAACTCTAAATTCAAAACCTAAATCCCAAACTCTAACCCCAAACCCTAATCCTAAACCTTAAACTCAAACCCTAAACCCCAAACCTCAAACCCCAAACCCAAAACCCTAAGCTCAAAATGTCAAACTCCAAACCCTAAACCGCAAACTCAAAATCCTAAACCCTAAACCTTTAACCTTAAACCCAAAACCTGAAACTCAAAGGCCAACACTGAAAACTCAAAACTCAAAACTCAAAACTCAAAACCCTAAATAATAAACCCTAAACCCTAACTCCAAAACCATTAACCCTAAACCCTAAACCCTAAATCGCAAATCCCAAACCCCAAACCCTAAACCCTAAATCCTAAACACTAAACACTAAACCTAAACACAAAACCCGAAACCGTAAACCGTAAACCGTAAACCCTAAATGCTAAAGCCTAAACCCTAAACCCTAAACCCCAAACTCTAAACCCCAAATCCTAAACCCTAAATCAAAAACCTTAAACCCTAAACCCTAACCCTAAACCTTAAACCTAATCGCCAAACCCTAAACTCCAAACCCCTAACTTGCAATCCTACACCCCAAACCCCAAACCGAAAACCTTAAACCTTAAACCCCAAACCCCAATCCATAAACCCCAAACCCCAAAGTCTAAAATCTAAACCCTAAACCCTAAACCAAAAATAGTAATCCAAAACCCTTAACCCTAAATCCTTAACCCAAAACCCTAAACACGAAACCTTATACCCTAAACCCCAAACTTGAAACACGAATTCCTAAACCCTAAACCCTAAATCCTAAATTATAAACCTTAAACCCAAAACTTTAAACCCTAAATCTTAAACCATAAACCCTAAACCTTGAACTTCAATCCCTAAACCCTAATCGCAATCCCTAAACCCTAAACCGAAAACCCTAAAACCTAAACCCTAAACCCATACCCCAAACCCTAAACGTTAAACCCCATACCGTAAACCCTCAACCCAAGCCCTAAACTTCGAACCCCAAACCCTAGACCCATAATCCTAAACCCTAAACCCTAAACCCTAAACGCTACATCCTAAACCTTGAACTCCAATCTTGAAACCTTTTGTTCAATCTGCAAACCCTAAACAGTAAACCCTAAACCCCAAACTGTAAACCCTAAACACCAATTCTTAAACCCTAAACCCCATAATGTAAATCCTAAACCCTAAAGTCTAAAGCTTAAATCCTAAACCCTAAACCTCGAAATCCAATCGTTAAACCCTAACCGCAATAACTAAACTCTAAACCTTAAACCCCAAACCCCAAACAATAAATGCCAAACCCCAAAACCTAAACCCTAAACCCCAAACCCCAAACTCTAAACTCTAAACCCTAAATGCTAAATCCCAAAGCCTGAACTCCAATCTGTAAACCTTTACTGGAATTGCAAACCCTAAACTCTAAGCGCTAAAACCTAAATCCCAAACCCTAAACTCCAAACCACAAAATAAACCTTAAATCGAAAACAATAAACCCTAACCCCAAAACCTTAAACCCTAACCCTAAACCATAAACCTAATCCCCAAACCCTAAACTCTAAACCCCACACCCATAATCTACACCCCAAACCCCAAACCCTAAACCCTAAACCCGAAATCCTGAACCCCAAACCCCATACTCTAAAATCTAAACCCTAAACTAGAAAACTCTAAACCCTAAATCAAAACTCAAAACCCGAAACCTTAAACCTTAAACCCTAAACCTGAAACTCGAAACCCTAAACCATAAACCCCAAAATCCAAACACTAACCATTACCCCTAATTCCTAAACCCTAAACCCTAAACCCAAAACTCTAAATCCTAAATCCTAAACCTTAAACCGTAAACTCTAAACCTTAAACTTTAAACCCTAAATCCTAAACCCTAAGCCCTAAACCTAGAACACCAATCCGTACACCCTAATTGCAATCCCCAAATCATAAACCCAAAACCCTAAAACCTAAATCCCAAACACTAAACCCTAAACCCCATACCGTAAACCCGAAACTTCAACCACCAAACACTAGACCCATAACCCTAAACCCAAAACCCAAAACCCAAAACCCGGAACTCCAATCCGGAAACCTTCTTTGCAATCCGTAAACCCTAAACCCCAAACCCTAAATCGTAAACCTTAAATCCCAATTCCTAAACCCTAAACCCCAAAACGTAAATCCTAAACCCAAAACCCTAAAGCTTAAATCCTAAACCCTAAACCATGAAATCCAATCCTTAAACCCTAATCGCAATCCCCAAACCCTAAACCCTAAACCAAAACACTAAACGTCCAACCCAAACCCTAAATCCTAAACCCCAAACTCTAAACTCTAAAACCCAAACCCTAAACTCTAAACCCTAAAGGCTAAATTTGAAACCTGAACTCCAATCCTGAAACATTTACTGCAATCCTAAACCCTAAACCCTAAATCCTAAACCCTAAACCTTAAACCCTAAACCCTAAATTGTAAATCCTAAACCCTGGACCCTAAACCTAAAAATCAAAACACTAAACCCTAAACCAAAAACCCAAAACCCAAAACCCTAAATGCTAAATCCCTAACCCTAAATAGTGAATTCAAGACTCTAAACCCCAAACCCTAAACCTTAAACCATGAACACTAATCCCTAAACCAAAAACCCTGAACCCTAAATCCGAAACCCTAAACCCTAAACCCGAAACCTTAAACCCTAAACCATAAACCTGAAATTCAAAACCCTAAACGCTAAACCTGAACATAAAACCCTTGAACCCTAAGCCAGAAAGTCCCAAAACCTATACCCTAAACTCCAAACTTTAACCTAAACCCAAAACTCTGAACCCTAAATCTCAAACCCTAGAACCTAAACCCTAAACCCCACACCCAAAATTTGAAACCCTAAATCCTAAACCTAAAATCCCAAACCTTAAACACAAAACCCTGTATCATAAACCCTAACCCTATTCCCCAAACCCTGAAACCCTAAATTCTAAGCTCTAAACCTTAAACCTCAAACTGGAAACCCTAAACACTAAACACTAATCTGTAAATTGTAAACCCAAAATCTGAAACCCAATCCCCGAACTCCAAAACCTAAATTGTAAACCGCATACCCTAAACCCTAAATCCTAAACCATAAACACAAAACCCTACACCCAAAATGTAATATCCAAACTAAAATTTGGATTAATTAATTAGAAATTAATTTGTGTATTTTACTTAAAGCCGTTATTAAGAGGGGAGAGAACCTAGAAAATTAGTGAAAACCAGCTAGAAAACCCTATTTTAAGTCCTAGGGTCGAAATTGATAGAAAAGAAAGTTTAAAGCCCTCAAAACTAAAACTTAGCAAATTGAATAGGAAAAATAGTAAGACCTCAAAATAGTAATCTAGGACACTCTAAAGATGATTTTAGACTTAGAGGAGTAGACCCAAAAATAAGAAAGAATCAAAATCCTTAAATTTTCTCTAGTGGAAATTTAAGGACTAAAATGAAAGAAATTGAAAATTTACAAAATCACTCTAAAGTGGGTAATTTTCGAGTGACTAGCCAAACACTTCTTAAGAAACATGATTAGTCATCACATTAGGTGTCAATGAGGGAGCAAAGCGGAATTTTAGTGAAGACACCTCACTTATTCATGCAATTCTCATAATTTGAACCAAACTTACCCTTTTA
Source organism: Senna tora (assembly GCA_014851425.1). Classification (NCBI taxonomy): domain Eukaryota; kingdom Viridiplantae; phylum Streptophyta; class Magnoliopsida; order Fabales; family Fabaceae; genus Senna; species Senna tora. The sequence continues at coordinate 13,092,202 of CM026261.1, read as the reverse complement.
GAAAATTTCCCTTACAAAATCGAGAACAAGACACTCCAAACACATCCTAATTATTTGCTTAGTCACACCATTAAGTGGCACCGTGTGGAGTAATGAGAATTTAGGTCTTGACACTTCATTATCATGCAAACAATCATCATTTCTCCTTACTTACTCACAAAATCACATCCCTCTACACTCTCTCCCGAAATCGAAACCTACACACACCAAAACATCAAACCATCGTTTGAACCAGCTAGATAGAGAAGTTGAGAGAGAGAACCAGAATTGGAGAGAAAATTAGAGATTAGAGCTCGAAGCTCAGAAGCTAGATGAAAAACCAAGAGAAACCGAGGCTTAGCAAAGAGCAGAGCTTGTATTCCTCCACTTCTCTTCAAATTTCTGGGCTGTGAAAGAGAAGGTAAAACACTCATACCTTTACCCTGGATTTTTGAAACTTCATACAAGTTTAAATTCATGATTTTTCGTGATTGAGTTGATTAAAAATCGTTGTGTTAGTGCTGTGTTTTCTGAATTCGCAAATCTGACCTTTGTTGACTCTTTTACGATATCTGAACTTATTTGTGAATGGATTTTGATGAATTTACATTTGTTGGAAAGCTAACATGATAAGCTTTCTAGATTGTGGCTTGCATGTTAAATCCAATCAGTGAATTAGGAGAAAAAGGCTTCCAAAGTTACTAGTTCAACATGCAACTCTGTTTTTGTGTTTTTGAGTCCTTTAATTTACTTCTTTTTCTAAAAATCTGAGACCATGAGCTTTTGATGGCTGTGATTGGACATGTTAAAGAGTTCACAATAAAATGCATGTTTCTCTTTCATTACTGATCGGATTTGACTGATTAAGCCTGAAGAAAGCTAACATCTGTAGCTTTCCAAAGAATACTTTTAATACAAGATTCAATTTTTGGTTAGGGAGAATAGCCCTTTGAAATCTGACTAATGAACACAGAACTTTGTTATGAGTTCTTGACGTTTTTGCTACTGTTTTTATATCTGCATTTATATGGCACAAATACTTGCTACCACAGTTTAATGATTTGAAAATACTGCATCTAAGATTTTTTTTTTTTAAAAAAGAATCACCTCGTTTCGTTCAGAATTGAGAGAGATATGAATTTTTAAAGAAAGCTTGCCAAATCTGTTGTTCTGTCATGAAGCCGATTTGACCTTCCTTGGTTGAAATGCATTTTCTAACCTCAATTCTTAATGGATCTGAGTGATTCCAATCCCATATGAAAGCTACCATAATAAGATTTCCATATTGTGCTTTTAATTGAAAATCCAACTTTTTTATTGTGAGATAATCACCTCGAAAGTGGGCTGTTATGCAAAATGTTTGTATTTGGTTTATGTGTCAGCTCTCTGACTTTAAGCTGAAATTCTAAACGCGATTGTGAATGGAATTTAGAGTGTGGATAGTCGCTGAAAAGCTCTTGAAGTCCTCTATCTATATTATGGGTTACATGTTTGATCTATGCTAGTTTAATCTGTGATAATGAACTTAAAAGTTACTATGCACACATGAATACCTTGTTTTATCACTTCTCTGACATTCATGCTGTAAGTGATGTTTTCTTAAATTTTGTGAATATGAGTTTTGTTGGATTTTCTAGAGAATATAATATATGTGTAATTAAGTTGTTAATCGATGAATTGATGGCTTCTAAATGGTTTGTAAGTTGCTGTTAGTGCGAGGTAAGAACATGAACCTTTACTGTGTTAGCTCAGCAAAATAAGTTTGTACCTTCTACCATTGAATTCTTCTGTGATATAGATATGGTAATTAGACTCGGTATTGTGGTGTGATCTGCTCTGAGGGAAGAGAAGGGTTGAAACACTCATGTAAAATGAAAAGAAAATGGTTGTTAAACTAGACCTAGAAGTCGGATTAGAATATGAAATTGTGAACTGTCATAAGAGGATTTTGGTGGAATTCTGCAACTGCGCAATTGTTGAAATATGTACTCATTGAGGTTGTCATTCTTGTATGAGTACATTGCTGTTGCTTTGAGATCTAATTCAATAGTACGATTTAACTTGGCAAGGGAAGTGTAGCATGTGTTAGATTGTGCTTTAACTCAAAATTCCTATTAATATGCCTCAGGGTAATGTTTAGAGTTATGGTAATGCCTTGCCGTGGACATGTAATATTATATGAAAGTTATTAAACATTAAACAAAGACTAAAACATATTTTAGACTTAGTGTTACTTCTGGGAGTGACCAAAATGCTTTAGTGTCTTGATTTGGAGACTTTGGATGAACTCTTGTGATGATGTTTGAATTTACTGTGCAAGTCTAGAATCTATGCGAAGTTAATTTTCAAAAAAGTCACAAATGAGTTGAAAACTGCATTGGTCAACTTGGATTTGAGTTTTATACTCAAACTAGGAAAACGGTATGTCACAAGGGTCAAATTGATGCAATTTTGTAATTTTGTTGTTGTTTGTTGGAATCTGATATCTCTGTGATGTTTTGTATGTTGAAACATGTGTGTACAAGGCATAAATTCCGTCTTAACCCATACCATGAGATTTTAGAACTTGGAATTGGTGTCTAGCTTGAAATTGGTATGAGAAAGGACTAAAGTGAAATGAAATTACACTTTTGCTTGATCTGTGCAAAATATTGATTCTGAACTATTTTAGAACCTGGAAACTTGCTGTGTAAAGTCCAAATACTGTCTAAAAGAATGTTGTGCGGTTGTATGACTCTAGAAATGGCCTGGATAGATAGTGATATCTAATAGGGACTAAATTGAAAAGAAACTTGTTTTTCACTATGCTTTCGTGCTAGCTGAACTTTTGAGATATTCATGCTGTGAATGTTGTTTCTAGTATGATATCCATGCTAAATGTCCTGTATTTGAATCTTGAGCCGAGTTGTATTGAAAATATGCCTAAGACTAGAAAAAATGAAGAAAAAAGGGCTAAATTGATAGTTTTTGGATTCTTTGGGCATGGAATGAGAATAATTAGTTCTGACTTGTGATGATGAAGTTGTATGGTAAAGTTGTGACTTGGGATGCTTATATGTGAATTTGTGATAGTTGCTTGCATGACAAGTTAAGTGTTGACTTATTTGACTTAGCAACTAAATGGGCTTGAATGTTGGATTGTATATGGCTTGTGATGTCATGATTTGCTTTGTATGTATACACTGTGATTATTGGTTGAACACAGTGATTGAAATTGTTATTGTAAGAAACTTAAGGTTGAATGCTTGATAAGAGATTAACGTAAGTGGATCTGAGGTGAGGATTAACACTCAGTTTTCAAAAGGTTAAGGGTAGCTTGGAAACGAGGTAGGACACTTGATACTCTCCACACTTTTAAAATCGTGCATTTACACATCTTGAACACATAAATATATGAATCTTGCATGAACATTTGTTTGATAAATGTGGCATCATGCATGGATAAGTGTATGTGAGCACTTGAGGAAATGAATTTAGCATGCATTTTAAATGTACATTGAGAGGATGTGACTTTTTGCATGAAAAGTGTGTATGGCACTATTTTATACAAAATATACGGCATCTGGGATGTTATGATTTGAAAAGTGTGTATGACACTATTTTATACAAAATATACGGCATCTGGGATGTCGTGATTTGAAAAGTGGGTATGGCACTATTTTATACAAAACATATGGCATCTAGGATGTCGTGATTTGAAAAGTGTGTATGGCACTATTTTATATAAAAATATATGGCATCTGGGATGTCGTGATTTGAAAAGTGTGTATCGCACTATTTTTTTATAAAAATATATGGCATCTGCAATGTCGTGATTTAAAAGTGTGTATGGTACTATTTTATACAAAAATATATGGCATCTGGGATGTCGTGATTTGAAAAGTGTGTATGGCACTATTTTATATAAAAATATATGGCATCTAGGATGTCGTGATTTGCTAAATGCAATTGAGTGGCCGAGGGTCATTCAGAGAAATGATGTTTACAAATGAATAAACATTACCATGGATATATATATATATATATATATAATCTGGATGAAAATGACACACTAGGCTGGCTAGGAATGCGTTCGGGACGTAGCTGTCTAGCAACTAGTGAGGAAAGACCCAGTCCAAGACTAGTGATCCTAAGGTTCTAACTTGTGCGCACACCGGGGGATGCCCTGGAATGTTAGGTAATTATTCCTATACCTTATTGGCGAACTTTACTTTATTGGTAAGTCGGATTGTCCTGTTTCATGATATTGCTTTGTCTGTGTGACATGGATTTTGGTAATGGCTTATATCAATTGATCAGGTCTGAGTTGGATCAGGGATTTGTGTCACTATTGATATTAATGGGTCTGAGATGGTTACGAGATTTGTGGCACTACTGGTTTTAATGGGTCTGAGATGGATCCGAGATTTGTGGCACTACTGATTTTTAAATGGAAATGACATGCAGACTGAAAGTTTGATTTACTTATATTCATATGCATGACTGGTTTATTTGTTGAATATTATGCACTTAACTAACTGCATTTATGACCTAAGTGTGTTGCCTATTTGTGCATAACTGGTTGGCGGTACTATGAGGTGAGCTATACAATGCTACTTTGCATACGTGTGAATGTATTTGCATGTGATTTGTAATGCATTCTCACATGGCATATGTTGGAAAACCTTGTTGATGTGTTTTGCCTTAGCCCTGTGCATAGGAGCGAGAAAGGATTGATTGTGTCCTACTGGGACTGAAATCTCACGACGCTACTATGTTCAGACTTGTTTCAAGGGTTGATCGTGACATGAGGCTTAAGCTGCAGCTGGCATTCATGTATGATGCTTCAAGTAGCAGTTATCATTACTTTGTAAAGCCGATGTAAGGCTTATATTTATTGATATGTGGTATTAGATGGAACCTTAGATGTAAAATTCTAATTGATGCGTTTTAATTGGTTTCATTTTCATGATTAAATTAATAATCAGAAGTAAGTGAACTTACTTAGTGTTAACTCCAGCAAGAGAAAAAATTAAATTCTTCCGCAAATTTGAGTTACCAGAACATAAATGAACCTTAAGTAATCAATATTAATAGGTAATTCGGGGTGGATCTTACACTAAACGCTAAATCCTAAACCGTAAATCCTAAATTCTAAACACTAAACCACAAACCCTAAACCCCAAACCTGCCACGACCCCCTATCGGACGTTCGTGACCGGCACGGGAAGTAGGACTTCTCCTATCCCGTAAGCCTCTAATCCCTGATTGACCTATTCACATGTTCATAACTACCCATTGCTAATACAAACAATATATAAAACATATGGTCATCCATTTTCGGTGACCTAATTAGTGTGCAATCCACGGCTCGCTCAACGCCGCTTCAGTCTATACATATACACATAATCATTCACACGTACATATAGTATACTTATTGATCATGCGCTCCAGGGCGGGTGATCTATCCTGTGTACAATCATACATATATTCGATCACACGCTTGCATATAGTTTACATATTGATCACATGCCTCAATGCGTGTGATCTATCCTATTCACATGCGGAAGCCATATTTTCATACAATCAGGTATTCAGCCACACATACAAATAATTTACATATTGATCACACACCTCAAAGCGTGTGATCTATCCTAGTCGCATGTGGAAGTCATATATACATATACATGATATACGCTATATCATAGCCTAAAGTCTCAATACCAAGACCTAACTTTAATATGTATGAAGCCGACAATGCTAGAATTCAAGTATGATATATATATATATACACAGCAGACGTATGCGTACAAAAGCTACGCCCAAAAAGGATTTATATATTTACATACATCACAACATATATACATAACCAAAATAACTACCAACGCAGACAAAGCGTGCGGTCTTCAGAGTTGTCCGCCTCCTTGAGAAGAAGTGGACGCGTTCTCGACTATTGAACCACCTGTATCTGAAACATGTAAACTGGGGGGGGGGTGAGTCGAAAAGAGTAAGTGAGGAGCTCCCCCATACCTGGCGTAGCAACGGGTACCACTACAGGTGGGGGAAGGGAGCAACCCCAACCATATACGCATGAAACAGATTTATATTGTGACCTTTAACCTAATCAGGCAATCAAAGTATCATATTCACAAGTAAAATCCTAATTTCTGCTCCTAACATATTTATTAATCGGCATGTAAATCAAAGTCAACATACATCATTTGGTTTCATAGTTAACACATACTTGTGCACGTAAGGACTCACTTTCTGTCTCCCGCATTAGGCTAAGAGAAATACTGGCTCGGAGGCAATCTTATATTCGAACCTAGTTCATCACACTAGGAACTTTCTGACTCCAAGGCACGCTTAGAGTAATAGCCGGAAACTTGTCTGACCTCGGTTAGACCAAGGTAATGGCCACTAGACGGACTTTTGTTGAATTTAGAGGCAAATGCATGTGACACATAGGAATGAGTGGAGTCGGAATCAAATAAGATTCGTGCTTCAAGAGAGCAAACAATAAGGATACCTGTCACAACTGCATTTGATGCATGAGCGTCCTGCTGAGAAAGTGCAAATACCCGTGCATGTCCTCCACCTACTGCGCCTGGCGCTATGCCACTAGATCCTGCACCACGACCTCTACCTGCACCTGTACTTGCTGTTTGTGGTGGTACAGTTCTTACTAGTGGAGCTAAAATAGGTGTACCCCTCGGTGTCGGATTACTTCTCACACTTGTACCCTCTTTTCTCTTTGGACATTCTCTAGCCATATGGCCCACCTGGCCACAGTTGTAACATCCACCTGTTAGTCTTCGACACACACCAAAATTATACCTGCCGCACGTCGCACACTGGGGTCTTGTTTTACCGGCATTTCTATCCCCTTGCACTCTCTGTCCCCCTTGAATATTACCTCTGGTACCTATTTCATGGTTGGTAGTGAAGGATTGTCCTCCTGCGGACCCTGAGTATCCTGCACCTCCACCTGTTGTCTTCCTCTTCTTACTTCCACCTCCTTGGTTATCACTGCCTGTAATTAACTTAACTTTGGGATCAACAGAAGTCCAAGACCTCTTCCTGGTTTCAATCATTCTGGCACAGTCTACGGCTTGGGCTAAAGTCTCAAATTGTCTTCTCTGGGGTAACAAAGCAGTAAATAACGGCTCCGTGAGATGGTGTATGAACCTCTTGATCCTTGCCTCTTCATCAGGAACCAACTCAGGTGAGAATTGAGCCAGTTCTGTAAAACGTAATTCATACTCCGTCACGATCATGTTAGGCGTCATCCACAACTCCTCGAATTGCTGATGCTTTGTATCTTTAGTGCCTTCAGATAGAAATCGACCCTGTAATTCCCTCTGAAAATCTTCCCAGGTCATCGACGCCACTCTTCTTGAATACCATGTCTGTAGGGACTCTATTCCATACTATTGCAGCTCCCCTCAGTTGAAATGAAGCCAACTCCACTAACTCATGCCCTGAGCACCTCAACATGTACCCAATTCTGACTATGTCTCTCACAAAGTACTACGGATCCTCTTTCTCACTAGTTCCACAGAAAGTAGGTGGATGGAGCTTCAGAAATTTTGAAATTGGCAGCTCTCCGTGTGCTACCCTCGGCTCACGAGGCATATCCTATGGCTGTTGCCATTCTCTGTCCTCTTCCTCAACAACCTCCATCTCTTGATTGCTAGGAACTCTCTCTTCTTCTTCCTCGCCGACTACTAACTGGCGTACTTCCCTCTGTATTTGCCTCGTCATCTCTTCTCTTAGTTCCTGGAATTCTGCCATGAGCATTTCCGCAACAGAGGGTGCACCCGTCTCTACCTCGGCCTCAGGTGGGCATTCCCTCCTCCCGAACTGACTCTTTAACAAATTCAACAACAGTTCTCCCTCCACACCTAGCCTGTCTCGTGATCGGTGGCATCCCTATATTGCAGAAGGACCACACCAAATAAGTACACACATATCAATGATATTTCATATCAAAGAGAGTAGAAAGAAAGGCCTGACTCAATTTCTAGGGTACTTCCACAAGTGCCTTTTTACTCCGACGTTGTGCCCGGGTTTGCAAGGAAGCGTAAACCGACAACCGGTCATACCTATGGCTTCTTACAGTTTAAAGATAACCTGCCTCTGATACCAAGTTTGTCACGACCCTCTATCGGACGTCCGTGACCGGCACGGGAAGTAGGATTTCTCCTATCCCGTAAGCCTCTAATCCCTGATTCACCTTTTCACATGTTCATAACTACCCATTGCTAATACTAACAATATAAAACGCATATGGTCATCCATTTCCGGTAACCTAATTAGAGTGCAATCAACGGCTCGCTCAACGCCGCTTCAGTCTATACATATACACATAATCATTCACATGTACATATGGTATACTTATTGATCACGCGCTCCAGGGCGGGTGATACATCCTATTCACATGCAGAAATCCTGTGTACAGTCATACATATATTCAATCACACGCTTGCATATAGTTTACATATTGATCACACGCCTCAATACGTGTGATCTATCCTATTCACATGCAGAAGCCATATTTTCATACAATCAGGTATTCAGCCACACATACATATAATTTACATATTGATCACACCCCTAAAGGCGTGTCGTATATCCTAGTCGCATGCAGAATTCATATATACATATACATGATATACGCTATATCATAGCCTAAAGTCCCAATACCAAGACCTAACTTTAATATGTTTGAAGCCGACAATGCTAGAATTCAAGTATGATATACATATACACAACAGATGTATACGTACAAAAGCTACACCCATAAAGGATTTATATATATACATACATCACAACATATATACGTAACCAAAATAACTACCGACGCGGACAAAGCGTGCGGTCTTTAGAGTTGTCCGCCTCCTTGAGAAGAAGTGGACGCGTTCCCGACTCCTGAACCAGCTATATTTGAAACATGTAAACAGAGGGGGGTGAGTCGAAAAGACTCAGTGAGGAGCTCCCGCATCCCTGGCGTAGTAGTGGGTACCACTACAGCTGGGGGAAGGGAGCAACCACAACCACATACGCATGAAACGAATTTATATTGTGACCTTTAACCTGATCAGGCAATCAATGTATCATATTCACAAGTAAAATCCTAATTCATGCTCCTAACATACTTATTAATATGCATGTAAATCAATCTCAACATACATCATTTGGTTTCATAGTTAACACATACTTGTGCACGTAGGCACTCACTTTCTGTCTCCCGCATTACGCTAAGAGAAATACTGGGCCGAAGGCAATCTAATATTCGAACCTAGTTGATCACACTAGGAACTTTCTGACTCAAAGGCACGCTTAGAGTAATAGCCAGCAACTTGTCTGACCTCGGTTAAACCAAGGTAATGGCCACTACGTGGCATACTTACTGTTAACAAAATCCTCTTTGTCCGACCAGGATAATCGACTCGATCTACCCAAACTAACCTAACAAGTTGAACTAACAATTTAACCTTGGAAGACGCCCTATTAGTAACTAACTGAATATTTCATGTGTTCATTAGTTAGGCTTAGTTTTCCCCCTTTTCAATTATGCAACACTCTCGCTCACAATTAACAACCTAGGTTCATTTTCCTCAATGTACCATACGAACAAGATCTTTAAATGACGATCAATATGATTGGTTTCTAATGTTACTGAACTCTCACATATGAAATCGCGACTCAATCCAACCCACGGTAACATATAAGGCTCAGTGAGCCACAATAGCACATAATACACTTGAGAGTAATCGTATAAGCACATACACTATTGCACGTTGACTGCTTACTTGCAAATCATACACGTGTAACACAAATTTATTCATATAAATAAATTTCATATAACAATTACACAAAATAGAGCAAACCACATTTCCACGTAGTCATCCAACCCTGTGGGGCAGGGATGGGAGAGCCCCTTACATCGTTGGCCCTCCTGATCAGTCCTCGGAGTGCCTGGAGCTCCTATTACCCTGTGGTGCCCTATTCACATATATATTTAAGAAATTTAGAATGTATAACTAAACATCTACCATGCACGTGTCATGTTAATGCTTATGCACCCTCCAGATATTTCCAAGAACTAACTACTTAGTTCGTTACGTCGTCCTATTTGCTCTTTCTGAAAGTCCAGAATGTCTCATATTCGACTTTCACACTTTCAAGCCATTTAGAACCTCTAATTGCTTAGGTTAGAGATTCCCACTTGTCTAAATTTCCCTTCATGTGTTCATATGGGTATTTAACTAATAAAAGAATTAAATGCACAGCTCAAAAGAGGCTTTAGCTTACTCATTCCACCGTCTCCCTTATTCGCTGAGTAAAAGCTTACTTACTACCACTTTAATTATATATAAAAATATAATTGGGTATAATTAGAGCCTTGTAATCAATTTAGCGGGTCTTAGGTGTCCACCACGGACTAGACCGAGGTGTTCAACCCACCGCACAGCTCCTTACTGTACGGTGGCTTAGTATTTCGCCTCTTTTTTACCGGATTGGGTTCCGGTTGATACGGTAAATACTCGGGCTTTATTCCCTTGTCTATTTCCAGCAATTAGAACACTTATTCTACTCCAATCCAAGCCTAAACATGCATCAAACTATCAATTTCGAATTTTAGAGCAATTTCCTAAACCAATTTTCCTAATTTCCATACCCGGTCAATTCCTACGGTTTATCTTCGATTCTAAACCTCACTAGGCTTTCAATAACACCCACTAAGCTCAAATTTAGCCCTGGAATGCCCCGATTGGAAGAAATTGAAGAATTCAAAAATACCCAAAATTGGAGAAATTGGGGTTTTGAAGGATTGGGGCTTCCATACCTTGATTCAATCGGATGGGAAGCTTAGTGGTGATGAAAGATGAACTCCGGTGGCCCTCACCGGCGGCGGGACGCGTTCTCTGGCGTGATTCCGGTCGTTTCCCACCGTGCGTGCTTCTCCTTTTCTCTCTCGGCTGTCTCGTGTGCGTGCGTGTTCCGTTCGCTTCTGCCTCTGCTCGTGCGTTTTTCTCTCTCTTTTTTTTAATGTGCGTGTGTGTGTTTTACTGAATGGGGCACGGTTTTATTCTTGCATCTCTTTTTTTTCTCGGTTTGCTTCTGCTCTGTTTCGTTGCTTCTGCTTGTTTCTCTATCCTTTTTTTTATTGTGTTTGTTGCTTGCTGGAAGGGGGGGTCACGGTTGGCCCCTCATATATTTTATTTAACTAAAATAAAAAGCAAAATAATTAATAATTATTTAAATCTTAGTTCTTTCCCCTCTTTTTAATCCCTTTCTCTTTTAGGTAGTAAATAAATTTCCATTCTTTAGAAAATAGGTAAAATTTTTGTTTTCTATTTCTTATCTCTTCTTCATTTTATTTCAACTTTCTAATTTAATTTACTTTTTCTTTCCCACAGAAAAATAAATTAATAATAATGATAATAATAAAATTAATATCTCGGATATTATAAAACCCCAAACCCTAAACCATAGACCCTAATCCCGAAACCCTATAGCCTGAACTCCAAACCCTAAACCTAATCCCGAAACCCTAAATCGCAAACCGCAAACCTTAAACCTGATACTCGAAACCCTAAACCCTAAACTGTAATCCGTATACTCAAAACCCAAAAAGCCAAAAGCCAAAACCCTAAACTCAAAATCTTAAAGTCGAAACCCCAAACTGATTACGCCAAACCAAAGATCCTAAATTGTAAATTGTAGAAACCAAACTCGAAACCCTAGACCAAAACCATAAACCCTAAATCCTAAACCCTAAACCCTAAACTTTAAACCTGAAACTCGAAGCCCATAACCCTAAATCTGAAATGCGAAACCCCAAAACCTACACACAAAATTGTAAATCCTAAACCATATATGCCAAACCCCAAAGCCTAAAGCCTAAACCATAAACTTGAAAATCTAAACCCTAAACCCAAAAACTCTAACTCTAAACCCTAAATTCGAAACCCTAAATCCTAAACCTCAAACCCTAAATCCTAAACCTGAAACCATAAAGCGCAAGCCGTAAACCCTACACCTTCAACCCAAAACCTAAACCCAAACCCTAAACTCTAAACCCAGAACCCTAAATCCAAAACTCTAAACCCTTAACCCTAAACCCCAAACTCTACATCGATAGCTGTAAACCCTAAATCTTAAAGCCTAAACCTGGAACTTGAACCCTAAACACTAATCCTAATCCAGAAACCATAAACCCTAAACCCCAAACCCCAAACCTTAAACCCTAATCTTTAAATCGCAAACCCTAAACCCCAAATCGCAAACCCCAAACCCAAAACCCTAAGATCAAAATGTTAAAGCCTAAACACAAAACCCCAAACCCAAACTCTAAACCCAAAACGCTAAAGATTCAACCCTAAACCCTAAACTTGAAACTCGAAATGCTAAACCTGAAACTCTAAAGCCTAAACCCCAAACCCAAACCCAAAACCTTAACCCTATACCCTAAATTTGAAATTCAAAAACCATAATTGTAAACCCTCAACTGTGAACCTAAACCCAAACGTAAACCCTAAATCCTAAACCCCAAGCCCTAAACCTTAAACCCTAAACCCTAAACTCGAAACTGTGAACCCTAAATCTAAGACTCTAAACCCCAAATTCAAAACCCTAAACCCTAAATCGTAAAGCCCAAACCCTAAACCCTAAATCCTAAACCCAAAGCCTAAACTCCTAACCCTAAACCCTAAACACCAAACCCTAAAATCCAAACCCTAATCCAAAACTCTAATTTCTAAATCCTAAACCCTAAAGCCTGAACTCCAATCCCTAAACTCTAACCGCAATCCCCAAACCTTAAACCTTGAACCCCAAACTCGAAACCCTAAACCCTAAACCCCAAACTCCAAACACTAAATCTAGAAATCGAAACCATAAACTCGAAACCCTAATTCCTAAACCCCAAACCATAAAGTCTAAACGCTAAATCCTAAACCCTAAATAGTAAATTCAAAACTCTAAACCCCAAACCCTATACATTGAACCCAAATCCCTAAACCCAAAACGCTGAACCCTAAACACCAAACCCTAAAGCCTGAATAGTAAACCCTCAACCTTAACGCCAAACCCTAAACCCTAAACCTTACACTCTAAACCCTAAACCCATAACCCTTTACGCTAAATCCTAAACCCTTAACTGTAAATTCAAAACTCTAAACCCCAAACCCTAAGCCATGACCTTAATCCCTAAACCCAAAACACTGAACCCTAAATAAAAACCCTTAAGCCTGAACTCGAAACCCTAAACCTAACTCTAATCCCAAAACCCTAAACAATAAACCTTAAACCCCAAGTCTGAAACCCAAACCCTAAACCCCAAATCCCTACTTTAAACCCTAAACCCTAAACCAAAAGCCCTTAATACTAAACCCTCAACCTAAAACCATAAACCGCAAACCCTAAACCCTAAAACCCAAACCCTAAACACTAAACCCCAAACCCCTAACCCTAAATCCAAGACCCTAACCCCTAAATCCAAAAACCTAAACCCTAAACTCTAAACCCTAAATACCAAACCCTAAACCCTAAACTTGAAACCCTAAATCCAAACCCTAAAGACTAAACCCTAAACTCGAAACACGAAACTGTAAATCGTAAATCATAAACCTTAATCCCTAAACATTAAACTATAGATCGAAACCCAAAACCCTAAACACTAAACCTTAAACCCTAAACCAAAAGCTCTAAACGCTAAATCCTAAACCCTGAACCTCAAACCCCAAACCCCAAACCCTAAACCTTGAACTCTAAACCCTAAACCCTAACCCTAATAACAAAATTTCAAACCGTAAAGCCCATACCCTAAACCCAGACCCAAAACCCTAAACCTAAATCCCTAAACCTTAAACCTGAATCTCATAACCGTAAAACGTAAACCTGAAACTTGAAACCTTAATCCCCAAACCCCAAACCCTAACCCAAACCCAAAACCCTAAACCCCTAAACCCCAAACCCCAAATTCTAAACTTAGAACTCGAAACCCTAAACCCTAATCTTCCAAACCCTAAATCAAAAACCCGAAACGCTAAACTTAAACCTTGAACTATAAATTTAAAACTCTAAACTCCAAACCCCAAACCCTATTCCCAAAACCTTAAATCTTGAATCCTAAATACTAAACCCTAAAGCCTAAACTCGAAACTCAAAACTCGAAACCCTAACCCTAATCTCCAAACCCGAAATCGCAACCTCCAAACCCTAAACCCAAAACCCTAAAAGCTAAATGCTCAACTCTAAATCGTAAATTCAATACTCTAAACCCCAAACCCTAAACCATGTACGTTAATCCCTGAACCCAAAACCCTGAACCCTAATGCTAAACCCTAAAGCCTGAACTTCAAACCCTAAACCTTAACCTTAATCACAAAATTCATTAACCCTAAACCCTAAACCCTAAACCCTAAACCCTAAACTGTAAACACTAAAACCCAACCCCAAAGCCTAAACCCAAAGCCCTAAATACTAAAGCCTAAATCCTAAATCCGGAACCCTAAACCCTAAATCCAAAACCCTAAACCCTAAGCCCAAAATCCCAAACCCTAAATGCTAAACCTTACACTCCAAACCCTAAACCCAGAACCCTTTACGCTAAATCCTAAACCCTTAACTGTAAATTCAAAACTCTAAACCCCAAACCCTAAGCCATGACCATAATCCCTAAACCCAAAATAGGGAACCCTAAATAAAAAACCCTAAAGCCTAAACTCGAAACCCTAAACCTTAACCCTAATCCCAAAACCCTAAACAATAAACCCTAAATCCCAAGTCTGAAACCCAAACCCTAAACCCAAACTCCAACTTTAAACACTAAATCCCAAACCTTAAACCAAAAGCCCTTAATACTAAACCCTAAACCTAAGACGGTAAACCCTAAACCCTAAAACCCAAACCCTAAACCCTAAACCCTAAACCCTAAACCCTTAACCCTAAATCCAAGACCCTAAACCCTAAATCCAAATACCTAAACCCTAAATACCACACCCTAAACCCTAAATCCAAACCCTAAAGACTAGACACTAAACCCTAAACTTCATACTCTAAACCAGAAACACGAAACTGTAAATCGTAAACCATAAACCCTAATCCCTAAACACTAAACTCTAGACCTAAACCCAAAACCCTAAACACTAAACCTTAAACCCTAAACTAAAAGCCCTAAATGCTAAATCATAAACCCTAAATCTTAAACCCTAAACCTCAAATCCCAAACCCTGAACTCTAAACCCTGAACTTTAAACCTTAAACCCTAACCCTAATACCAAAATCCCAAACCCCAAACCCCAAACCCTAAACCTAAATCCCTAACCCTTAAGCCTGAATCTCGAAACCGTAAACTTGAAACTTGAAACCTTAATCCCCAAACTCCAAACACTAACCCACTCCCTAAACCCTAAACCCCAAACCCTAAATTCTAAACTTAGAACTCAAAACCCTAAATCCAAAACCCGAAACGCTGAATCTTAAATCTTGAACTGTAAATTCAAAACTCTAAATTCCAAACCCAAACCTTATTCCCAAAACTTAAATCTTGAATCCCAAATACTAAACCCCAAAGCCTGAACTCGAAACTCCAAACCCGAAACCCTACCCCCAATCTCCAAACCCGAAACTGCAAACGCAAACTCTAAACCCTAAACACTAAATGCTAAGCTCTAAATCGTAAATTCAAAACTCTAAACCCAAAACCCTAAACCCTAAACCCAAATTCCTAAATGCTAAATCTTAAACCCTAAATTGTAAATTCAAGACTCTAAACCCCAAACCCTAGACCATGAACCCTAATCCCTAAAGCCTGAACTCTAAACCCTAAACCCTAACCCCAATCCCCAAACCTTAAACCCTAAACCCTAAACCCCAAACCCAAAACCCTAAAAACTAAACCATAAACTCCAAATCCTAAACCCAAAACCCTAAATGCTAAATCCTAAACCCTAAATAGTAAATTCAAAACTGTACACCCTAAACCATGATCCTTAATCCTTAAATCCAAAACACGGAATCCTAAATCCCGAACTCTAAAGCCTAAACTTCAAACCCTAAACCTTAACCCTAATCCTAAAACCCTAAACCACAGACCCTAAACCTAAAACCCTAAACGCCAAACCCCAAACCCTAAACCCTAAACCCTTAATGCAAAACCCTCAACCCTAAATCCTAAACCCCAAACCCCAAACCCTAAACCCCAAAACCAAAACCCTAAACAATAAATTGTAAACCCTCAACCCTCAACCCTAAACCTCAAACCCCAAACCCAAAACCCTAAACCTTAAAGTCTAAACACTAAAGCCTAAACTCCAAACCTTAAACCCGAAACTACAACTCGTAAACCGTAAACCCTAATCCCTAAACACTAAACTCTAAACCTAAACACAAAATCGTAAACACTAAACCATAAATCCTAAACCCTAAACACTAAATCCTAAACCCTAAACCCCAAAACCCAAACCCTAAACCCTTAGGCCTAAACTCTAAACCCTAAACCCTAAACCCTAATCCTAATACCAAAACCCCAAACTATAATTCCCAAACCTAAGCCCTAAACCCCAAACCTAAAACCCGAAACCCTAAACCTGAATCACGAAATCCTAAACTAGAAACTCGAAACCCCAATCCCCAAACCCTAAACCCTAAACCTGAAACCTGAAACCCCAAATCCAAAACTCAAAACCCTAAAATTTAAACCTAGAACTCACAACCATAAACCCTAAACCCCAAACTCCAATCCCTAAACCCAAAATTGTAAATGCTAAATCGTAAACCTTAAACTGTAAATTGAAAACTCTAAACCCCAAACCCCCAACCCTAAATCATGAACCTTAACCCCTTAACCCAAAACCCTGAAACCTAAATACTAAATCCTAAAGCCTGAACTCCAAACCCCAAACCCTAACCCTAATCCTCGAACCCTAAATCCTAAACCCGAAACTCGAAACCCTAAACCCTAAACACTAAAACTAAACGCTAAACACAAAAGTCCAAACCCTAAACCCAAAACCCTAAATCCTAAGCTCTAAATTGTAAATTCAAAGCTCGAAACACCAGACCATAAACCATGAACCCTAATCCTTAAACCGGAAACCCTGAACCCTAAATACTAAACACTAAAGCCAAAACTGTAAATGCTAAACCCTAAACCTTAAACCCTAAATTGTAAACCGTAAATCGTAAACCCCAAACCCTAAACAAAAAACCCCAAACCCTTAACCTTACACCCCATACCCTATACCCGAAACCCGAAACCCTAAACCCTCAATCCAAAAGACTAAACCCTAAACCCTAAATCCCAAACCCTAAACCCAAATGCCAAAACCTTAAATCCAAAATCTAAAGACTAAACCCTAAACCCTAAACTTGAAACACGAACATGTAAATTGTAAACCGTAATCCCTAAACACTAAACTCTAAAACTAAACCCTAAAACCTAAACACCATACCCTAAATCTAAAACGCTAAATGCAAAATCCTAAACCCTAAAGCCCAAACCCCCAATGCCTAAACCCTTAACCCTAAAGGCTGAACTCTAAACCCTAAACCTTAACCGTAGTCCGAAAACCATAAACCCTAAATCCAAACCTGAAACCCCAAACCCCAAACCCCAAACCCTAAACCCTAAACCCTAAACCTTAAACCTAAATCTCGAAACCTTAAACCCTAAATTGTAAACCGTAAACCGTAAACCTGAAATTTGAAACCTCAATACCCAAACCCCAAACCCTGAACCCTAAACCTAAAATCATAAATCTTAAACCCCAAACCTCAAATCCAAAATCCTATACCCTGGATCTTAAAACCGAAACCCTATATGCTAAACCAAACCCTAAACTGTAATCCATAAACCCCAAATTTGAAACCCTAAACTTTCAACCTTAAATTCTAAATCCTAACCCCGAAACCCTAAACCTTAAACCCCGAACTCTAAACTTGATACTCGATACCCTTAAGGCTAAACCCAAAACCTTAATCCTTAAATTCGAAACGTGAAACCCCAAACCCTAAACTCAATATTGTAAACCCTAAATCACAAATCCAAAACCCTATATGCCAAACCCTAAACCATAAATCCTAAACCAAAAACTTGAAACTCGAAACCTTAAACCGTAGTCCGCAAATACTCTTACCCTAAAACTTAAACCTTGAGCCCTAAACTCCGACCCTTAACCCAAACACAAACCTCAAACCCTATATCCTAAACCTTAAACCCTAATTCCCAAACCCCATACCTTAAACACTAAACCCCTTACCCCAAACCCTAAACCCTAAAACCCAAATCCCAAACCCTAAAGCCTAAACCCAAAACCCAAAACCGTAAACCGAAAACTCGAAACCTTCAACCCAAAACCCTAAACCACAAATACCAAACTCTAAACCCGAAACCCTAAACCCTAAACCAAAACCATAAACCCTAAATCCTAAATCCTAAATCGTAAACCCTAAACATAAACCCTAAACCCTAACCCAAATCCCAAAATAGTACACCATAAACCCTAAACACTACACCGTAAACCCTAAACCCCAAACCCCAAACCCTAAACACTAAACCTCAAACCTAAAACCCCAAACCCCAAACCCTCTTTCTATTCTAACACTACTTCCTTGCTCTTTTTCTTGCTCTCTTTTACCTAGGATTTCCTTCAACTGTTGAATAGTTTATTGTTGTCGCATGATCAATTCTTGTTGTTGATCCATCCTAACTGTTAGAGCTTGTATTGAAGCTGCTATTTGTTCTATGGGGTTAGAATCACTCCTACCTCTTCTTCCACTTCTAGTATCCACCATTGCTTGAAAATCTGAACAAAATTTGATTTTCAATAGCCATTAATATCATTTTTGATGAATTTCGGGCATACCTGGAGTGTCGAATCCAAGTAGCCACGCGAAGACCCGATCACGAACTTGAACTCGGATCTATGATCTTCACAGCAAATGCACAAACACCAAGAGGAAGAGCAAAGAGCAGAGAGAAAGGGTTGATGGTCTCATCAGGAATGAAAAATCAACATTTCATACACTTGAACCAACCACCAAAATAAACCACCTTTATATTATTCCGACCTTAACTTTCAATTTGAATAAAAGGGAAAAATTACATTTCATAAACCCATATGTTTATGTTATTTGCACTAGATCCCTAAACATAAATGGGCTTGGGTCCAATCCACCAAGGGTGGACATACCGATTTTCCTACATCTCTCACTCACACTTGCTGGATTATATGTCGTGGGTCTAGCCTCTTTGTCTCGTCTCAATTTCATACTTAGTGCTTTGCCGTGACCGCATGAGCATGACATCTTCATTTAGGTGCTTGTACTTGAAATCCCTTTTACAGGACCAGCACAAGTTACCTTCTCCTTCCTATAGCTAGAATTTTAAATTATGCCTCAGATGTCCCAGATTTAACTATATACACTTTCACTTGGCAAATCTAATCCCCTTCGAGTCAATGCTTGACTCAGATTGCCTTCCTCCAATGTCTAGTATCCACACTTATGACAACAAAATGTCATAAGGGACATGTCACAGACACTAGCATAGCTGTGGATATTTCAGTTGATCTTCCTTTCACCCAAATAACACTTTAATATGAATCAGTCGCTTTCTTAGCATAATACTTTAGATCGCATCAATCATGATCATAAAAGAAATGCAAAAGTAGCAGTCACTAAAACATATCTCCGTGATATTGTCAAAGTCCAAAGGACATTAATGAGAAGATTGTTCTTCCCTGGGACTCACACAAGAATGAAGCAGGGATCTTTCACTTGCTTCCCTTTTGCAGTTCTCCCAGCACATGTGGTATGAAGCACATGCTACGGTGTTACTCTTTCTTTGAAGAGCGTACGTCATTTTAAATTATTGTTATTAACACCGTACAGACTTAAGTATTAGATACTCCCAATATCTAAACCCAAATTCTTCAACTCTGCTCACATGACGTCGGCGTTGAAGAGTTTGTTATCTGGCTACAGGTACTTCTGGAAGTGGTATTCCATGTTCGATCCAAGTTTATTTATGTGGATCCAATCTTGACTAGCTACACGTCAGTCAAGGCGATATACTATTTTGTGTTTCTTCTCTACCATATCAGCGTTCTTGGCTGGTTACTGGTGAACACAATTGTCTCATCTTTGCACACTTCACCTGAGTGTCAAAGGCGTTGCTCGTGTGAGAGAGCCAACCTTTCTACCTGTATGACATACTAGACATTGTTGTTATACATTTGTTGAAATGTATTGTACAGCAAAAACCTTGTGTGCTAAATAATCTCTATCATTATATTTTATGCCAATATTCTTGGTCTTATTTTGACACTTAGGATCTTTGGTATATGGTATGACTATAATAATGTCACAGTATAATAACACCATATTGGTACTCTCATTTCCAATTCCAGGTGTTCTATAAATCTCTGTAGCCATAAAACCTTTTGTACCACCTCAGTCCATGCCACAAACTCAATCCTATTTCATGCAAGGCAATGCACATGTTCCTAATGCTCGTCTAGCATATAGTGCCATTATTGAGTAAGAAGGTATGACCTTCTTTCTTCTTCATCTCTGACTAAGTCAGTAGTGGAGTGCCTAACAAGGCGCGGGTCATTTCCTTCGTATCACAGTACATAATTGGAAGTGCCCTTTAAGATCCTTTTTCACAGCTTTCTAATTCTTTTCACTAGGGTTAGACTAGCATCTGCTTACCAGTCCCACTGCATCATACTGCCAACTACACTGGCATATGGAATTCAGACTGCCAACTACACTGGCATATGAAACTCTTTCCATCTTCTTTTGTCTGATTCGGTTTTAAGACACATGTTTGGACTCAAGGCTATTCTAGTAGCAACAGAGGTACTCAAGGGTTTGCAATCTTTCACTTTAAATCGCTCAAGAATCTTGTTGACACAATTCTCTTGTGAAAGAGATACGATTCCCATTTAAACAATTACTTTGGATCTTAACTCCAATATTATAATATGCTTCACCCATGTCTTTCATTTCAGGTTTGATGATAGTTAGTCATTGACAACCATCACATAACCTAGACTATTTCCGGCCAATAGTACATCATCTACATATGAGGATAATGATAAAATTATCCTTAAACTACTTAATGTAGATGAAGTGGTCTTCTTATTTCATTTGGAAGTCATATGAGGTTACTACTTTGTAAAACCCCAAATACCACTGTCTGGATGATTGTTTTAATCCATAAATGGATTGCAAATTTTGATCTTATTCACTTTGTCAATGAGACTTAATGGTTATACCATTTCTTCATCCAGATCCTTTTTCAAGAATGCGTTTCTTACATCCATCTGATGTGATTCTAGATCTAAATTATTTACTATTGCCAGAATAAGTCTATGTGTATCCCTTTGCCATTAATCTATCCTTGTATTTGTCATTTGATCCATCCATTTTTATATTGATTTTGAGAATCCACTTATTCTCAATTGGGTTTACGCCCTTTTCGAAGATCAACCAA
The DNA here is from genome assembly GCA_014851425.1 of Senna tora. Classification (NCBI taxonomy): domain Eukaryota; kingdom Viridiplantae; phylum Streptophyta; class Magnoliopsida; order Fabales; family Fabaceae; genus Senna; species Senna tora. The sequence continues at coordinate 13,070,730 of CM026261.1, read as the reverse complement.
CATGCAAACTTGGTTATTTTTTATTGAGTCCATTTCTTCTTCCATTGCTTTCTCCCATTCCTCCTTGGCAAGACTTGACAAGGATTCTCGTACAGAACGGGGCTCATCATCCCCATCCGGAAAAACTAAGAAAGATTTTCCTTCTATTTGAAAGCGTCTTCTGGGAACACTTTCCCTATTACTCCTTTTGACTGAAAGTAATTTGCTTATCTTTCTTTCTTTGTTCAAGGATTCGATGTTGACTTTTCTTTGCTCCCACTCAAATTGACATATCTAGACGATTCTAGTCTGTCAATTTGTTATGCACTACCTTGTTCTTTTGTCTCAAAGAAACAGTGTAGTCAACATCTCCTCCATTAGGAAATGCAGTCTCAAAGAATGTTGCACCTCTTGATTACATTTCAGTTATCATTCTATCTTTGTTTTCACCTATGAAAACGTATCCCTTGATTGATCTGAGTATCTCATAAAGATACATTTCTTTAATCTAGGACTAGGTTTCCCATACTTACGGGAACTGTCATGGATATACGCCACTGACTCCCCTAGGGTCTTAAGATAGTTAGATCTTGTTTGCGTTTCGTCCATAACTCATCAAGGGTGTGGAAGTAACTGATTTTGATGGTACATAGTTAAGTATGAAGGTTTCTGTTAATAAAGCATCACCCCAATATGAAATTGGCAGATTTGCTTGAGTTATCATAAGCCTAACAATGTCTAGAAGAGTTCTATTTCCTCTTTCGGCGCCTCCATAAATTATGGAGTGCAAGAGATAGTCAGTTGCCTAATTGTCCCTTTTTCTTCACAGAGCAGTCTAAATCGCTTAGACAAATATTCACGACCTCGATCAATTTGTAATGTTTGTCTGTTTGATTTTCTACCATGTTTAGGTATCATCTGAAGCACTCAAGAGCTTCAGACTTATACGAAATCAAATAGACATGACCTTATCCTGACATTTCCATGTTTGGAATGGCACCTATCAGACCTTCTGTGGCTAATTTAATCATTTTATTTTGATTAATGGTCATAATCTAGCATGCTAGGAGTTTATGTCAACATTTCTTGAAAAAATAGCAGAGCATTCACCAATAATTATCAAAAACAAAAAACCGTTTTAAACAAGAAAGCGAAACCATTAAGGACTGAGTTGCTAAAAATGTCTGCAACTTCACCATGAAGGTTCACATCAAACCCAAATTTTAAAAGGCATATGACAGAAAACAAGTTTTTGTCAGATGTTAGGAGCATACAATACATAATGGTGTATGAAGTTCTTTCCACCACGTAGAGTAAATTTATAGGTGCTTAAAACCTTAACCTCGACTATCGTGTTGTTTCCAACGTAAAGTCATAAGCTTTGATACGACAATTGATGGTACTCAATAAAAGATCCTCGATCCTAAATTACGTGGTCTTTGGATTCTTAGCCAATAATCGAAGAAGAAGAAACAGGGTTTGCCATAAAAAAATGAGAAAACATGTGAATTCACATAATTCACTAATACCATTTCACCCTCAGTTTGTTTGGAACAGTCATATGTGAAATGGCCTATTTTCTGGCAGACGAAGCATTTGACCTCCATAAGGTCTAGCTTCTTCTTTTAGCCTTTGTTTCTATTCCTTTTGAATTGTTTATTTCCCTATTTGGGTTGAGGATTGCCCTACTTCCCTTTCTTATGAAACTTTATGCCCTTCTTGAAATAAGGCATTGAATGGAAAGTGCTAGCATCCTCAGTGTAATGAACTTTTTCAAAAGCCTTGTAAAATTCTAAGCTTTCATATCCAACTTTATGTGTTTAGCTAGATTGTTAAAAGTAACAATGTTTTCATTATGGATTAGATTTACCTTTACATGCTCTCAGCTTCCAGGGAGTTATCTGATGACAGCCTACACTTGCTGTTCATCAAACAAAATATGTCTAGCTTTCTTTAGCTCCTTGATCATATTGGTCATCTCTCTTGGATGTTACTTCATAAGTGTGTTTGGCTTAGGCTTATAAAAGTCGAACTTAATCGTCAATCTTCCAAGTTTAGTGGTAGAAATACCATAAAACATAACCTATAAAGCTATCCATATAGCTCGTGGAGTTTTGTCCATCTCATACTCGCACATTTCTATCAGCCAGGGCACTCAGAAAAATTGTCTTTGCTGTGCTATTTTTCTTGTTCCAAGTTTGGTAAGCCTCGTGGTCTCTCCTATGTTGGCTCAAGTTCCCAGTTTCATGTTTGACCAAGACATATGTGAGAGACCCAATAGCATCTTGTTCTTTCAAGATGTATTTGTATTTTACGATGCCAGATATCGCAGTTGTCCTCCATTAAGTTATTCCCCCTTATTTAGTTTACTAATAATGTTCTTGGTTCACTTTTCAGTTCTGTGACAAACTGATCCCACATGTTCAACGTTCTCTACAGAGATACGTACTATAGAACATTTATATTATATATAGCACAAATAAATATACAATATTATGCGCTTATATTATTCTCGATAAGAAAATAATGACATTGCAAGACCCATGATCAGCAGCATACGTTTGTATCTCCCATCACACAGATACAAGCAATAATGATGATACTCTATCAAGAATTCTATATAAGTGCCTTTATTAAACTACGACTCTTAGAAGTCTCATATTCTAAAAGCTCCCACTTATTAAAAGTATACATAAATTATTCACAAATAATCATGTCTTGGTAATTCAAATAAACTTATTTGAATTAAGCTCTTTATTTTGTTCATAAAATAAAAAGTTAACACATCAAGTAAAGATTAAGCAAATGCAAACATCACATCACTCTATATGAGCGCGTAAGAAATCTAGCATTACTTTCGTCATTCTCCTATGCTTGTGTGATTTGGTCATATAGGGGGTATTGATTCCAGTCGTGTTTTTTTGTTAAGGGGTCTGCCTTCGAATTTGTCTCTAATTCTTGTTGCTCTTATACATTCCAATAGGATTATAAGGTAGAATTTTGTGTTATTCTTATCAGTCATGTGTTTGGATGCATTTGGCAACAACACCATTGATGTCTTTTATATCTTTTATTTTTGCTGCATCTCTCTAAGCTATATTCATAGCTAATGCAGGGTTAGAGGTTAATTCACTCCTTCGCCTACCTCTACTAGGATTTCATTGAGAAAATTCTGTGAATTTTGAATGATTAAGAGAAATTCTACGCGAAGAGGTTCGAAATAATTCCGACTTAAGTCTGGAATCCATTAACTCATATGAGTCTTCTTGACGATCCTCTCCATGGTCATCTTCAGGATCTTCATTAGGGTCCTCCTCAGGATCCTAATCCTTTCCAGGGTCCTCTTTAGGATCCTTTTTGAAAGTTAAGTACAAATTCTGGAATTTTCTTATCTAAATATGAGTATTCCAATGTACTATAGTCGGTATTTTCAGTGCAACTATAAGCCTCTTGCCTCAATTTAACTTTAAACAAAATAATAAAATCATTTTGAATATTTTGGAATTTTTCTTTAATTTTTATCAGGTAAAAATACCAGAAAAAAGCACTAAAATACTTATAAATTGATCCTGAACGACCTCAAAAATAGGCGAATTCCATATCAAAACAAAGATCATGATTTAATTAATTTTTTTTGAATTTTTAGAGGCAAACGGCACCTCAATCGGAGTTAAAACGAGCCCAAACAGGCCCTTAGAAGCTAAAAATAAGAAAAGGTAAATTCCACTCTCACTAATGGAGAGTGTGGCCCACTTGCCGGTCGCCAAAACTCCGCCGGCGACACACGCCGGTTGGAAGCCTTCACTCGCCGGTGGCTTTCTGGCAATGTGCCCAACGTGTCTATGTGGGTTGCCACGTGGTAATTATTTAAATATATACATATATATATAAACAATTGGGCCAAGAAAAAAATGTTTTTTTTAGCTTTAGGTTGGGCCTTAGCCCGTTTCATTTATTTATTTATTTTTAACACTTTTTTTTTGCGACGGTTTTGAAACTGCTGCGCTAAAAAGGCAGCGGTTGTTTAACCGCTGCTAACACCGTTAATATTTTTTTATTTTTTTAAATTTTAGGCGGCGGTTCTTAAACTGCCGCGATAAAAAGGCAGCGGTTATTTAACCGCTGCTGTCATCTTCAACCCCACTTTTCTAGAATCCGGCGACCGGAAACGATGGAGTTCGTCAGAAAATTTCAATCTACAATATCTCAATTGTCCGAACTCCATTTTTAGCAAATTTTATGTCGTTTTCACACGTTTTTTCGTGCTCTACACATTGGGATAGGATTTGTAGCCTAAAAAACTCAATTTACCAAACCCAATTTTTGAACCCGAAAATTCGATCTTCCATAACTATGTCGTTCGGAGTCCGTTTTTCAAAAATTTTATGTCGTTCTCGCACGATTTTTTGTGCTCTACACAATGGAATAGGGTTTGAAGCCTAATTTAGTAGTTTTTGGACCCTAATTTTCGAAATTTTCATGTTTAACACCTGTTTTTGCATTCTATCATTTTATGGACTACCGGAATTCGAATAAACACAAATACATACGTTTCCAAACATATGCAACATATATTTTGATTTAAAAAAAGCAAAAACTTCAGTGGAATTAAACACATATATTTCATGATTTATCAAGGATTTATCGAAAATAAACACATATATTTTCAATAATTTTCACATGAACAATAACTCAGAAAACTCATGCATTTACTGTAAATTAACATGCATTCATTCACACAGCGGAAGTAAGTAACCTGGCTCTGATGCCACTGATGAATTTCGGGCATACCTGGAGTGTCGAATCCAAGTACCCACGCGAAGACCTGGTCACGAACTTGAACTCGGATCTACGATCTTCACAGCAAATGCACAAACACCAAGAGGAAGAGCAAAGAGCAGAGAGAAAGGGTTGATGGTCTCATCATGAATGAAAAATCAACATTTCATACACTTGCACCAACCACCAAAATAAACCACCTTTATATTATTCTGACTTTAACTTTCAATTTGAATAAAAGGGAAAAATTACATTTCATAAACTCATATGTTTATGTTATTTGCACTTGATCCCTAAACATAAATGGGCTTGGGTCCAATCCACCAACGGTGGACATACCCATTTTCCTACATTTCCATATGCCAATTCATTTATAACATTAAAACATATTAATTCCTCAAGTCAAGTGACACCATGATACTTAACATCATCTAAATGATGTTATTTAACATTTCTCATGAATATGGAACCAATCAAGTGAAAAAGTATCAAAAGTTGATGGAACTATAAAATTCTGGATGTTGGTACTGTTCCTTTGGTAAATTAACCAACTTTGTAAACCCATAATTTATTCTATAAAGCGCCGAAAATTCTGAAATTTTTATGGCATATACAAGAATATGATATATAGATGACTACCAAATTGCAGCTCCAAATTCAAACGTTTGGTCCCATAAACACTAGCAAAACAGTAGCCATTTCAAATGGCTTGACAGCAGACCACAAATGGGGAAAAACTTACCAAAACAATATCAAATGAGCTCCTAACAACTCGAAACTTTCCAGATCATTTGCAAAGGGACTTATGTTTCCACATATAAAATTATAGCCATTAAAACTTTCTTTTGGTACCTCAACATCTATGTGAAAGTATGAAAATCAGAAATATTTTCTGCATAATTCCCTGAATTTCAGGTCTGCTAAAAGGGTACCAATAAAACTCCTTAATTAACGAAATTTGGCAATCATAAACTTTCATATATTTGGTTTTAGTCTACCAAATTTCATCATTTTTGGGGCTCATTAAATATGATTTTCACATTTTCCTTTGTCCCTCACAATGAAGTCCAAAAATTCATCATTTGGGTGTCAACATGCCAAAATTTGAGATTGGCCTATTCCAACCATGTTTATTCCTTATATGGCCTTCTAATACATAATAAAACTTGTCCAAACATCTAAATTGAAATTTCTAATATGGGTAGATGAAATTTTGCAAACCTGTTGGGAATGGTACTATTCAAGCCTAAGCATTTACATATCTTGCTAGATGCATCAATTACCTTCACATTTCACACCATTAACACATCTCCTATAGGTCAAATAGTATCTTTTCATACCCATTTAGTGCTAACATAGCCTAGTTACCAAAATCATACCTCAAGTTCCTTCAAAGTAACCACTTTCTAGTGAGTTGGTTACCAAGGGAACTTGATTCATATATCTAGCTACCATAGTTAGCATTAGTATAATTTACATTAAGTTTATATATAAGTCATCTACATCTACATCTTGCTCAAAAGCATACATTAGTTACATCAAAATGAGCAAATCCTCTTTCTACTTATATGATTTTCCTATGTTATACATCAAGAAGATTATGGAGCCACATCTTTTTGCCTTTCTACTTGCTTCACCCGAAAATGTTTGTAGAATTTCTTGTTGAGACATAAAGTCTCAGTAGCTAACTCCACATTCCAAAAACACTATGGCATGCATGGGAAAATAAAACATACAAGAGTATCTCAAACACAATTCATGTTTCATGCTAAAATCATCATGCAAATATTTGAGTTATGGCCAAAACTCATAAATCTTATCATAATTTTGACCCTTAAACTCATTACTTTCCTTGTCTTGACATAATGGTCTATAAGTGGGTTAGTTCTTGAAGGTAGCATATTTCATCTCTTTTGAGCAAAGAAGGATTTCATATTACTTATCTAATCATGGATGTATTCCTTAAAAAAAATCATATTTCTCAAAATTTCCATAAACCTTATCTTTTCATATTTGTCATATTTGAAGGCTTTTTGGAGAATCTAATTAAAGACTAACATATTTTGCTATTGAAGGATTTGTTCAAACATCTAAGGAACTTGTAAGAACCTAGATTTTATTCATCAAAATTTTCCTCTTAAACCCTACTTTCATTATCTTCAAGTTTAACCCCTTAGCCATGCTTTTTCCTTGAGATATACATGTAGTTTGTCATGGCTAACATACCTCTTCTTCCCTTTGCTATTGCTTCTCCAAATTAGTGCTTCACTTTGCACGAGCTCTTGAGGAGTAGAACAACTTTGCTAACTATGAAGAGGTGAAAAAGTGAAGGTTTCTTACCCTTTTTGGCTTTTCTTCCTCTTCTTCTTCTCCAAAGCTTCAAGAAAATGCTCTCCTTTCTTTCTCAGCCAAAAGTGGCGTGAAAATGCTGAGTGTGGAAACAAGAAGAAGGTGCTTGGCTTATTAGGTCTAAACTTATCAAAATTTACCATTTTGCCATTACTAATGGCCATTTTGTCCTTATACCATATTTTTTCTTTTTAATCCAAAACTTCCAATTAAATATTCATATAAGTAAATTTGGATATGAGGAAAATCCTCATAGCCTCTAAATAACATAAATATGATCACAATAATTTCTATCGGGTAAAAATTACTATTTTACCCATAATTTCCACCTTTAATAAAAATTATTGTAGAACCATTTTTAAAACAATCCATGGTCAAAAATGGGTTCCTTGAGGTCCATATCATCTTAGAATGACTTCATTTTCCTTTACTTTACCCTAATGCTTCTTAATTTATCATTTTCTTTGATTATAGAATTTGGGTCACGACAGTAAGCATCTGGGGATGCGATCCAAATGATAAAATAGGTATGCTACCGTTGGGCGTGATTGGAACCAAACGGGTAACACACTTGCAAGTGGCGGTATATGTTCGTGAACATATGCCACACCGTAAGAAAGGAAAGAGTCAAACCGTGGGAGCGGATCCCGTTTGGTCAAGGGGAGTAGAGCATGTCCGGAAAGGTTCATGCTGGAGTCAACAGATCAAATATTCCAAGTAGGAATACAGGATCTAACTGAGTTGAGGAGTCCGAGTGGGCCAAGTTAGGGTAAAAGCCAATGGAAACCCAACGAGTAGAGTTAGCATAGGATGTGCATCTCCAAGTGGACTAACCTAAGGATGGTATAGATCCACAGTCATAGTCGTGTTAAGTGAGGTCTTCGGGTGTGAAGACCGAACTGAGCCTGAGGCAGGTAATGAGTATGATGGTAAGGAGGAGACTGATGAGTTTCCATTATAAACAGAAATGACGACAAGTAGTAGTCAGAGAAGAGTCTTAGTCAGTCAGACATGGGACGTCGACCAGGAGTAACCTGAAGTGGTTATGGAAACCACTAAGGGTAAGCGTAGAAGTTCGGAAAAGAAAGGGAAACACGAGTCATAAATGTAAGATACTTTACCGTTTGGTGGAGAAACAGTAAGTGTAATACATAGTTGTGCTAGTGTCATGGCATTTAGCTTCGTCAGGACACGGGTAGGGTGAACCGAGTCAGTAGTGAGTGTAACAACCTCGGAAGGGTTGGGCACACTGACGGTACAAAGTATAAACACCTACGTAGGGTGCATGCCGTGTAAGAGGTAAGTCTAGATGTAGAGTTGAGGGTGTAGTAAGATGTAAAAAGACTTTTTCTGGAGAAGAGTCGTTTACAAAGAATATATCGTGGGTATACCAACAGAAGGGTGGCTGCTTGGTAGTAGAGGATACTTAGGTACGGGGACTCCGATGTAGGGTAGTACTTCGTCAGTTAGATTTTATGGAAATAGAATTTAGTGTACTATGCCAATAGCTAACGTCTTGGCGTGTTCCAAGACGGATATAAGAAGTCACTACGAAGGTAGCTAGTTAGACAAGCAGATTGAGTCAAGGTAAGCCTCATTGGAGAAGGCAATAGTTAACTCCTCGAAGAACTAATGTCATCATATCCACCGTTGTGGTAAGGAACAGTCTAGAACTCAGTTTGAAATTGGGAATTCCAACTTGTTTCTAGCCCACATCCAAGCTAAGTCAGCTCTAATTGGAGAAGTTAAATCCAAACAAGATCAAGACGCCGACCTCAAACAGATCAGAGATACAGTGGTTAAGGGGGAGAAGGACGACGTCCGATAAGTCACTACGAAGGTAGCTAGTTGGACAAGCAGATTGAGTCAAGGTAAGCCTCACTGGAGAAGGCAATAGTTAACTCCTCGAAGAACTAATGTCATCATATCCACCGTTGTGGTAAGGAACAGTCTAGAACTCAGTTTGAAATTGGGAATTCCAACTTGTTTCTAGCCCACATCCAAGCTAAGTCAGCTCTAATTGAAGAAGTAAAATCCAAACAAGATCAAGACGCCGACCTCAAACAGATAAGAGATACAGTGGTTAAGGGGGAGAAGGACGATGTCCGATTCTCGATAGATGACAGTTGCATACTCCGGTTGGAGGGACGACTGTGTGTACCTATGGTGGACGGTTTGAAGGAAAGAATCATTGATGAGGCACACAAGACACCGTACACAATCCATCCGGGTAGTAATAAAATGTATCAGGATCTGAAAGAATTGTACTGGTGGAATGGTATGAAGAAAGATGTGGCAGACTACGTATCTAGATGTCTAGTGTGTCAGCAGGTTAAGGATGAACACCAAAGGCCCGCCGGAACACTTCAACAGATAGAAATTCCAGAATGGAAATGGAAGAGAATTACTATGGATTTTGTGTCAGGATTGCCACAATCACAGAGGGGATTCGATTCAGTTTGGGTAATCGTTGATCGGATGACCAAGTCCACACATTTCCTGCCAGTTAATACCACTTACGGAGTGGGTCAGTATGCCCAGTTGTACCTATCAGAGATAGTGAGGTTGCATGGAGTACCGATGTCGATTATCTCTGACAGGGCCCACAGTTTAACTCATGATTCTAGAGAGCATTGCAGGAGGGGTTGGGGACGAGGGTTGATCTGAGTACAAAGTTTCATCCCTAGACAGACGGGCAGTCTGACAGGACCATTCAGATTTTAGAGGACATGCTTAGGTCTCTATCTACCCATTTCTATCCTAAACTGACTTTACCTAGGTGTTGTGAACCTCCCTATGACTCGAGTCAGAATCCCCAACTGAGAGCTCGGGGAGAGAAAGAAGTCAAAAAAGATTTGCCCGTTGAGGCCATTGCCTTAGCCTGGCACTAGGGTCAGTTAAACATTAAAACATTTGCCCGTTGAGGCCGTTGCCCTAGCCTGGCACTAGGGTGAGTTAAATATTGAAACATTTGCCCGTTGAGGCCATTGCCCTAGACTGGCACTAGGGTCAGTGAAAAGATTAAAAGAATTGCCCGTTGAGGCCATTGTCCTAGCCTGGCACTAGGGTCAGTTAAAGATTAAGAGAAATTGCCCATTGAGGCCATTGCCCTAGGCTGGCACTAGGGTCAGTTAAACATTAAAAGAATTTGCCTATTGAGGCCATTGCCCTAGCCTGGTACTAGGGTCAGTTGAGTGATTTACAGTTTTCAAATGAAATGTTAAAAGTGTTTACTAGTTTATGAACAGCATGATAGAGGAGCATGATCCATAGGTTTATCCATGATTTTATGTAATATAAATATTGCCTGATCGTAATATAACATTTGATAAATTGGATTTTCATGCGCATGCGATTGTGGGTGTTTCCTTTTCCCCAGCTGTAGTGGTACTCGCCGCTACGCCGAGGATGGAAAGCTTCTCACTGTGTCTGTTTGACTCACTCCCTCTGCTTCAATGTTTCAGATACAGGTATCGGGCAGGCATCGACGTCCGGATAGTGATACGGACATCAGACCATCCTTTACGCACTAGTTCACATGGGTGGACACTTTTTGTTATTTTGACTTTTTTGGTTGTACATATTCTAAGTTGTATGAGTTGTGTATATATATTTACAGCTATTGATATGTACCTATTATAGAATTGTCGGCTTTACTTGTAGTTAAAGACAGGATCCAGATTGGAGATAACCTAGGATATACGTTAGAGTATATAAACTTCTGCATGCGAATAGGAGTGATTGTACACATTGAGGCGTACGGTCAATATGATATGGATATGTATATTATGTGTGCTTGCTGCATGTGAATAGGATAGATCGTACGTATTGAGACGTACGGTCAATATGATATGAGTACTTATTTTATGAATGTTGATATATATATATATCTATACACTGGGTTTAGTTGAAGCGGTATTGAGCGAACTGCGGATTGCAGGCTAATTCGGCCACCAGTGAGGTGTGACCACTATTATGATATATATATTGATTGTATAGCAGGGTAGTTATAGTTATGTTTACAGGGTAAGTCTTACGGGTTTAGAGGTAAAAGTCTATTCCCGTGCCGGTCGCGCATTTCCTATTTGGGGTCGTGAGAAAATCGCAAACCGTAAACGATAATCTCCAAACCCTAAGCCCTTACCCACTTCCAAAACGATAAACCCCAAACCATGAACCCCCAACCCTAAATTCCAAACCATAAACACTAAACATTAAACCTTAAACCTCAAACCCCAAACCCTAAATCATAAAGCCCAAAGCCCAAACCCCAAACACGAAAGCCTAAACCCTAAATCCTAAACTCAAAACCCTAAACCCTACACTTTAAACACCAAACCAAAAACCCTAAACCCTAAATCACAAATCCTAAACACTAAACCATAAACCCAAAGCCCTAAAACCTAAACCCTAAGCCCTAAATCCTAAACCCTTAACACAAAACCCTAAACACTAAACCCAAAACCATAAACCCTAATCCATAGACGCTAAACCTAAAACACTAAATTCTAAATTCTAAATCCTAAACCCCAAACTCTAATCCCTAGATCCTAAATGCTAAATCCCAAACCCTAAGCACTAAACCCTAAATCCTAAACCATAAACCTAAAACCCTAAACCCTAAATCTCAAACCTAAACCCCAAACCCTAAATGCAAAACCCAAAACCCAAAACCCTAAATCCGAAACTATAAACCCAAAACCCTAAACACTAAAACTCAAACCCTAAAAACTAAACCCTGAACCCTAAACCGAAAACCCTAAACTTAAAACCATAAACCCTAATTCCCAAACCCTAAAACCTAAACCCCAAACCCTAAACCCTAAACCCTAAATCACAAACCCTAAACCCTAAACCCTAAACCCCAAACCCTAAACCCTAAAACGTAAACCCTAAACTGTAAACCCAAAACTATAAACACCAAACCCAAAACTGTAAACCCTAAACTTTAAACCCAAAACGATAAACCCGAAACACTAAACCGTAAACCCTAAACTTTAAACCCTAACCCAAAACATGAAACCCTAAACCCTAAACGCTAAGCCGTAAACATCAAACACTAAACCCTAAACCGTAAATCCTAAATGCCAAACTCGAAATCCTAAACCCTAAATCTAAAACCTTAAACCCTAAACACTAAGCTCTAGACCATCAATTCTGAACCCTAAACCGTAAACCCTGAACTCCAATCCCTACACCCTAGACCGTAAACCCTAAACCCTCAACTCGAAACCCCAAAACCAAACCACAAAACCCAAAACCCAAAACGGTAAACCCTCAACCCTAAACCCAAAACCATAAACCCTAAACCCTAAACAGCAAACCCTAAACCCTAAACACGAAACCTTAAATCCTAAATCCCAAATCCTAAACGCTAAACCCTAAACCCAAAATCTAAAACGTTAAACCCTAAACACTAAGCCCTAAACCATAAATTCTGAGCCCTAAACTGTAAACCCGGAAATCCAATCCCTAAACCCTAGACCCTAGACCCTAAACCATACACCCTAAACCCTAAATCTTAAATCCAAAACCCTAAATCCAAAACCCAAAACCCTAAATCCCAAACCCTAAACACAAAACACTAAACATTAAACCATAAACTGAAAACTCTAAACCTCAAATCCGAAACCCTAAACCTTAAACCCCAAACCCAAAACCCTAAACCCTAAACACTAAACCATAAACCCTAAACCCTAAACCATAAACCATAAACCCAAAACCCTAAACCCTAAACCCTAATTGTTAAACCTTAAACCCAAAACCTAAACCCTAAATCCTAAGCCCCAAACCCTAAACCCTAAACACCAAACCCAAAACCCAAACCCTAAATCACAAACCGTAACCCCTAAATCCAACACCCTAAATCCTAAGCTTTAAACCAAAAACATAAAACCATAAACCCAAAACCCTAAACCCTAAACACTAATTGTAAACCCTAAACCCTAAACACTAATTGTAAACCCTAAACCCAAAATCTAAAACCCTAAACCATATACACAACCCGAAACCTTAAACCCAGGACTCCAATCCCCAAACCCTAGACCCTAAACCAGAAACCCCAAAACCCTAAACACTAAGCCCTAAACTCGAAACAGTAAATTGTAAATTGTAAACCCCAAACCCTAATACCTAAACCCCAAACCCTAAACCCTAAATTCTAAACCTTAAATCTTAAACCCCAAACCTTAAACCATAAACCGAAAACCCTAATCCCTAAATTTAAAACCCTTAACATTATGTCCTAAACCCTAAACCATTAACCTTAAACCCTAATCCCTAAATCCCAAACCCTAAAGCCTAATGTCGAAACCCGTAAACCCAGAACCGTAATCACTAAATCCCAAACTGTAAACACTAAACCCTAAACCAATAACTCTAAATGATAAATTTTAAACTAAAAATCCCAAACATAAACCCTAAACCCTAAATTGTAAAAGCCAAACCCTAAATGTAAACCCTAAACCCTATACCCCAAACCCTAAACCCTAAGCCATAAGCACTAAATATAAATCCTGAACCACCAAAGCCTAAAACCTAAAACCTAAACCCCAAACCCCAAACCCAAATCCAAAATCCTAAATCCTAAACCCTAAACCCTAAACCCTAAATCCTAAACCGTTTACACTAAACCCTAAGACCAAAACTCTAAACACTAAATCCTAAATCCTAAATCCAAAACCCTAAAACAAAAAACCTAATCCTAAAACCCTAAACTCAAAATGCTGAACCCCAAACCCTGAATCATAAACCCAACACCCTAAACCCTAAATCCCAAACCCTAAACCTTACACTGTAAACTCAAAACCCTAAACCCTAAATCCCAAACCCTAAACCCTAAACTCCAAACCCAAAACCCTAAACCTAAATCACAAACCATAAACCTTAAACCTTAAACCCTAAACCGAAAATCCAAAACCCTAAACCAAAACCCTAAACTTCAGACCCTAAACCCAAAACCTTAAACCCTAAATTCTAAATCATAAACCCCAAACCCCAAACCGTAAATCCTAAATCCTAAATCCTAAATCCTAAATCCTAAAACCCAAACCTTGAACCCTAAACCCTAAACCCTAAACACCAAAATCTAAAACCCTTAACCCTAAACCCTAGACCCTAGACCCTAAACTGAAAACCCCAAAACCCTAAACCCTAAACCCGAAACTAAAAATTGTAAACCCAAAACCCAAAACCCAAAGTCCAAAACCCCAAACACCAAACCGTAAACCAGAAACCCTAAACACTAAATGCCAAACCCCAAACTCTAAACTCTAAACCCTAAACACTAAACACTAAACCTTAAACCATAAAGTGAAAACCCTAAACCCCAAATCCGAAACCCTAAACCTTAAACCCCTAACCTTAAACCCTAAACCCGAAACACTAAACCATAAACCCTAAACCCTAAACCATAAACCATAAACCCAAAACCCCAAACCCTAAACTCTAATTGTTAAACCCGAAACCCAAAACCTAAACCCTAAATCTTAAGCCCCAAACCCCAAACCCTAAACACCAAACCCAAAACCCTAAACCCTAAATCACAAACCGTAACCCTAAATCCTAAACTTTAAACCAAAAACATAAAACTTAAAACCCAAAACCCTAAACCCAAAACACTAATTGTAAACCTTAAACCTAAAATCTAAAACCCTAAACCATATACACAACCCGAAACCTTAAACCCAGGACTCCAATCCCCAAACCCTAGACCCTAAACCACAAACCCCAAAACCCTAAACACTAAGCCCTAAACTCGAAACAGTAAATTGAAAATTGTAAACCCCAAACCCTAATACCTAAACCCCAAACCCTAAACCCTAAATTCTAAACCTTAAATATTAAACCCCAAACCTTAAACCATAAACCGAAACCCCTAATCCCTAAATTTAAAACATTTAACATTAAGTCCTAAATCCTAAACCATAAACCTTAAACCCTAATCCCTAAATCCCAATCCCTAAAGCCTAAAATTGAAACCCGTAAACCCAGAACCGTAATCCCAAAATCCCATACAGTAAACACTAAACCCTAAACCAATAACTCGAAATGATAAATTGTAAAACAAAAGTCCCAAACATAAACCTTAAACCCTAAGCACCAATTGTGAAACCCTAGACCCTAAATTGCAAATGCCAAACTTTGAATATAAATTCGAAACCCTATACCCGAAACCGTTAACTAAAAACCCTAAGCACTAAATGTAAAACCCGAACAACTAAAGTGTAAAGCCTAATACCTAAACCCAAAACCATAAACCCAAATCCAAAACCCAAAACCCAAAACCCTATACCATAAACCTTAAATCCTAACTGTTAAGCGTCAAACCCTAAACCCTAAACTCTAAATCCTAAGCGTTAAACCCTAAACCCTAAACCTTAAACCATAAACACCAAACCGAAAACCCTAAACCCTAAATCATCAACCAAAAACCCTAAACCCTAAACCCTAAATCATAAACCCTAAACCCTAAACCTTAAACCCTAACTAATAAAACCTAAACCCTAAACCAAAAACCCAAAACCTTAAACTCCAAACCCCTAAACTTTAAACCCTAAAACACAAAATCGTAAACCCCGAACCCTAAACCCTAATCCCTAGACACCAAACCCTAAACTCTAAACACGAACCGTAAACCCTAAATCCAAAATCTAAAACCCTAAACCCAACCCTAGACCCTAAACAAAGACTCTTGTCCCTAAACCCTAGACCCTAGACCCTAAACCCCAATTCCCAAAATCCAAAACCCTAAACCCTAAACACAAAACTGTAAACTGTAAATCGTAAACCCTAAACCCTAAACCCCAAAACCTAAACCCCAAACCCTAAACTTTAATCCTTAAATCTAAAACCCTAAACCCTAAATCCTATACCTCAAACCCTAAATCCTTAACGTTATATCCCAAACCTTAAACCCTAAACCCTAAATCCCAAAGCCTAAACCTTAAACCTTAAACCCTAAATCCCAAACCCAAAACACTAAAGCCTAAAGCCTAAACCCTAAATCCGAAAGTATAAACCGTAACCCTAAACCTTAAACCCCAAACGTAAACCCAAAACCTAAATCCAAAATCTCAAACCCTAAAGCCTAAACCCTTAACCCTAAAACCCTAATCCCAACACTAAACCCTAACCCCAATCCCCATACCTTAAACCATAATCCTTAAATCCCAAAGCCTACACTCAACAAATTAATCCCTAAACCCTAAACCTAAAACACTAAACCATATACCCTAAACGTAAACCTTAAACCCTATTACCTAAACCCTAAACGGTAAACCATAACACTAAATATTAAACCCCAAACCCTAAACCCTAAACCCCAAAACCCTAAACTCTAAATCCTAAATCCTAAACCCCAAACACTAAATATAAAACCCTAGTCCCCAATCATTAAATATTAAACCCTAAACCCTAAACACTAAACATTAAACCCTAAACCCTAAAACCCTAAATTTTAAATACTAAATCCTAAATACAAAAACCAAAACCCTAAACTGTAAACCGTAAACCCTAACCCCTAACCCCTAAACCCCAACCGCTAAAACCCTAAACTCTAAGTCTTATACCGTAAAGCCTAAACCCTAAACCCAAAATGCTAAATCCCAAACGCTAAACACTAAACCCTAAACCATAAACCCAAAATGCAAAACCCTAAATCCCATACCCTAATACATAAACAATAAACACTAAATCCTAAACCCAAAACCCAAAAACCTAAATCTCAAACCATAAACACTAAACCCTAAACCATAAACCTTAAACCATTAACTTAAATCCCTAAACCCTAAACCCTAAACCATAAACCATAAACCGTAAACCCAAAACCCTAAACCCTAAACCCTAAACCTGAAACCTAAATCGTAAACCCTAAACCTTAAAATTTAAGCCCTAAACCCAAAACCCAAAACCCAAAATCTTAAATCCCAAGCCCTAAATCCAAAACCCTAAACACCAAAGCCTAAACCCTAAACCCTAAATGTAATATATAAAACCCTAAACCCTAAACCCTGAACTCCAATCTCCAAACCCTAGACCATAAAAACTAAACCCAAAACCAGAAACCCCAAAAAATTATACCCTAAACCCCAAACCCTAAACCCTAAACCCTAAACCGATAACCATAAACCCTAAACCTTAAACCTTAAACCCCAAACCTAAAACCCTAAACCCTAAATCACAAACCCTAAACCCTAAACCCTAAACCTTAAACCCTAAAACCTAAATCCTAAACCATAAACTCTAAATCGAAAACCCAAAACCTTAACTTCAAACCCTAAACCCAATCCCCTAAACTTTAAATGCTAAACAAAAAACCCATGACCCTCAAACCCTAAACCCTAAACACCAAATCCTGAACCCTAATCGCCCTAGACACCAACCGTAAACCCTAAATCTAAAATCTAAAACCCTAAACCCTAAACCCAGGACTCCAATCCCCAAACACTAGACCTTAAACCGAATACCCTAAAACCCTAAACCATAAACCCTAAACTGGAAATTGTAAATTGTAAATCGTAAACCCAAACCTAAAACCCCAAACCCCAAACCCTAAACCCAAAACCCTAAAGTCCAAACCCTAAACCCTAAACGCTAAACCCAGAACCCTAAACCCGAAACACTATGCACTCAATCGTAAACCCTAAACCTTAATCCCTAAACCTAAAACCCTCAACTCTAAATCCTATACCCCAAACACCAAACCCTAAACCCTAAATCTTTAACATTATAATCCCAAACATTAAACACTAAACACTAAACCTTAAATCGCAAACCTCAAACCTTAAACACTAAACCCTACCATCCAAACCGTAAACATTAAAACCTAAACCCTAAATCCTAAACCCGAAAGTATAAACCCTAACCCCAAACCCTAAACCTTAAACCCTAAATGCAAACCCTTAACCCTAAACCCCTAATCCCCAAACTAAACACTAACCCCAATCCCCATTCCTTAAACCATAAACCCTAAATCCCAAAGCCTAAACTCAAAATTTAATCCCTAAACCTTAAACCTGGAACTCTTAACCCTATACCCTAAAATATAAACCGTAAACTCTATTCCCCTAACCCTAAACACTAAATATAAAACCCTAAACACTAAACCCTAAAACCCTAAACTCTAAATTCTAAACCCTAAATCCTAAACACTAAATATAAAACCCTACACCTCAAACTCTAAATACAAAACCCTAAACCCTAAACCCTTAACTCTAAAACCCTAAACTCTAAATCCTAATCCCTAAACACTAAACCCTAAACCCTAAACCCAAAACTCTAAACTCTAAATCCTAAACCCCATACCCTAAACCCTAAACCCTAAATGCTAAATCCCAAACCCCAAACACTAAACCTTAAAACCTAAAACCTAAACCATAAACCCAATCCCTAAACCCTAAATCCTAAACCCAAAACCCTAATCCTTAAAACCTAAATCCTAAATCCTAAATCCTAAACACTAAACCCTAAACCCTATACCTTAAACCATCAACTCAAATCCCCAAACCCTAAAACCTAAACCCTAAAACCCAAACCCTAACCCCTAAACCCTAAACGATAAACCCAAAACCCTAAACACTAAATCCTAAATCCCAAATCCTAAACCCTAAACCCTAAAAGTCAAACCCTAAACCTTGTGAAGACCGAGCCTTCGACGGGAGTCAGCACCAAATTTTTAGTCAAAATTTGGAAAAAGAAAAATAAGTTCAAAAGTGGGGTAAAAATGAATTTTCACAAAATGTTCAGTTCGAGAGTCTGATTGAGATGAAGGGAAGGTGTTAGGCACCCTTCTTCCCCCGTCCGAAGACGGTTACCCTAAAAATTACTATTAAAATTATTTGGCCTTAAAAATATATACAATCAAGAAAGAAAATGTGGGAGGGCTTGACCTAGAATAAAAGCCTAGGGCCTACGTACCCTCAAAGAGGGATCAAAGCCCACCTAGTTCCTGTGACATACAAGTGCGTGAGTGAGGGGAGGCTCATCAAGCCAAAGCTCAGATGACCTCCCAGTGCAATGTGCCTAAAGAGGACAATGCCTTTTGGTACCTATCTACCATACAATACATTTAAGTAATGAAAAAGAATGAGAAATAGCGCATGTGTGAAGGTTCATCAGGCGTAATGCCTAGATGGCGTGAAGGTTAGTGCTCCTATAAAGACAAAAGTCTCATGGTGGCACTAGAATACATACAAGAGTTCATCTGCCAAGTAAATAATAATTAAATATGTTTGTTCCCCAAAAGACAGGGGGTCGCAACGGCTAAGGTCATGCGTCGCGACCCCTAGTCACTGTGGCAGGGGGAGTCGCGACCGATAAGCATCACGTCGCGACTCTTCTGTCGTTTCACAGGGAGGGGGTCGCGACGGGTGTACCTACCCCTTGGGACCCCTCTTTCGCTTTTCAGAAAAAGAAGAAAGAGACAAGTCAGTATATTATTCGGTGCTCAAGTCACGTATAGGGTTGTAACACCTAAACCAAGGACTTACAACCCATTTTGTAAAAGAACAAAGAAATTGAGGTTGAGAACAGTAGAGGTTTGGGGTATGGATTGATAGGGTGGTGTGAGCAAGTGAAGAAATTAACAAGAAATTATACCCTTTGCTCTAGTTTCCATAGCCTCTTAGTCCTTCTCCCTTCTGCATCTTTTCTCCCCTTTGACAAGTGATGTGGCTCAATATTTATAGTGAGTTCATGAGTCATATAAAAGGAAAATTGAATTTGGCCATTAATGGGCATCCGTCGCGATCCCCTCTTAATTTGGTAATAAATACAAGAGGAAATCGTGAAAATTGTGATTTTCGAGGGGCGTCGCGACGGGTAGGTACACCCGTCGTGACGGGTAACCCCAATTAACGTGTAGGGCAGAAACGGCAAAAAGGCGGGAAAAATTTTGAAATTTGGGACTTTTTTAGGGGGGCCGTCGCGACGGTAAAGTACAACCGTCACGACCCTTTGTTTCCGGAGCCCTTTTCTTGCCCTCCCGGTGTCCGATTTGAGCAAAGTTTATCTCCATTTTCAAGGAGCTTTTGTCCTCTACACAATGGAAAAAGTTTCGGGTCCATCCGGATTAAGATGAACTCCCGGTGATCAAATCTTTCAATACTGCCAGATTTTAATTTTTAGAAGGCCTTCGTCCCTCATCCAACCTTTTTCCTGGACTCATTTCTCTTCCATCCGTTACCCGATTCGTACAAATCTTATGTCTGTTTTCAAGGATTCTTCGTCCTCTATGCAACGGAACAAGTTTCAAATCCAAATGTCTTCCGGTGAAACTAGAGTGATCGAATCTTCATCTACTGCCAAAATTCAACCTCAAATGACTCTTATTTTGTTTTGACACTCAACCGCACTTATCTTCTTCTATGTTCTTTCCACCTCACAATCCTCGGGATTTTGGGTTGATCCTACTTGCGCCCTTATTCATTAATTTTAAAAAGTCCGGACAATACATATAAGTAATGAAAAAGAATGAGAAATAGTGCATGTGTGAAGGCTCATCAGGCGTAATGCCCAGATGGCGTGAAGGCTACTGCTCCTATAAAGCCAAAAGTCTCTTGGTGGCACTAGACTACAGACAAGAGTTCATTTGCCAAGTAAATAATAATTAAATATTTTTGTTCCCCAAAAGACAGGGGGTCGCGACGGGTAAGGTCATGCGTCGCGACCCCTGGTCACTGTGGCAGGGGGAGTCGCGACGGGTAAGCATCACGTCGCGACTCCTCTGTCATTTCACAAGGAGGGGGTCGCGACGGGTGTACCTACCCATCGTGACCCCTCTTTCGTTTTTCAAAAAAAGAAGGAGACAAGTCAGAATATTATTTGGTGCTCAAGTCAAGTATAGGGTTGCAACACCTACACCAAGGAGTTACAACCCATTTTGTAAAAGAATAAAGAAATTAAGGTTGAGAACAATAGAGGTTGGGGGTATGGATTGATAGGGTGGTGTGAGCAAGTGAAGAAAGTAACAAGAAATTGAATCTGGCCATTAATAGCCATTAATGGGTTGGGGGTCGCGACGGGTAACCCAGGGGGTCGCGACCCCCTCTTGATTTGGTAATAAATGCAAGAAGAAATCGCGAAAATTCTGATTTTCAGGGGGCGTCGCGACGGGTAGGTACACCCGTCGCGACGGGTAGCTCCAGGGGGTCACGATGGGTAAGGGGGTCGCGACGGTGAAGTACACCCGTCGCGGACCCTTCTCACCGGAGCCTTTTTCTTACCCTACCGGTGTCCGATTTCAGCAAGGTTTATGTCCATTTTCAAGGAGTTTTTGTGCTCTACGCAACGGAAGAAGTTTTGGATCCATTCAGATTAAGATGAAACCCCGGTGATCAAATCTTTCATGATTGCCAGATTTTAAGTTTGAAAAGGCCTTCCTCCCTCATCCAA
Organism: Senna tora; assembly: GCA_014851425.1. Lineage (NCBI taxonomy): Eukaryota > Viridiplantae > Streptophyta > Magnoliopsida > Fabales > Fabaceae > Senna > Senna tora. The sequence continues at coordinate 13,049,232 of CM026261.1, read as the reverse complement.
CCTTTTTCCCGGACTCATTTCTCTTCCGTCCGACACCCGATTCGCACAAATCTTATGTCCGTTTTCAAAGATTTTTCGTCTTCTACGCAACGGAACAAGTTTCAAAGCCAAATGTCTTCAGATGAAACTATAGTGATTGACTCATCGTCTACTGCCAAAATTCAACCTCAAATGACTCTTATTTTGTTTTGACACTCAACCGGGCTTATCTTTTTCTAGGTTCTTTCCACCTCACAATCCTCGGGATTTTGGGTTGATCCTACTTGCGCCCTTATTCGTTAATTTTAAAAACTCCGGACAAAATGGGGTGTCTACAAACCATATACCCAAAACACTAAATCCTAAACCTTGAACACTAAACCCTAAACCCTAAACCTTAAATCATAAACCCAAAGCCAAAACCCACAACCCAAACCCTCAACCCAAAACTGTAAACCGTAAACCCTAAATCCTAAACCCAAAACCCTAAATCCCAAACCCTAAACACTAAACCTTAAACCGTAAACCTTAAACCATAAACTTAAAAGCCTAAACCCTAAACTCGAAATGGTAAACTGTAAACCATAAACCCCAAACCCCAAACCCCAAACCCCAAACCTTAATCCCTAAACCCTAAACCCTACACCCTAAACCCTAAACGCTAAACTATAAACCCTAAATCCTAAACCTTAAACACTAAATCGTAAACCATAAAACCTTGACCCAAAACCCTAACCCTAAACACTAGACAGTAAACCCTAAACCCTAAACCTAAAACCCTAAATCCTAATCCCCAAACTCTAAACCCTAAACCCTAAATGCTAAATCCGAAACCCTAAACACTAAACCCTCAACCCAAAACCGTAAACCCTAAATCCTAAAGCCTAAACCTTAACCATAAACTCAAAACCCTAAACCCTAAATCCCAAATCGTAATCCTTAAACCCCAAAACCCTAAATCACAAACCCTAAACACAATACCATAAATCGAAAACCCCAACCCTAAACCAAAAACCTAAACTCTAAACCCTAAACCCTAAACCCTAATCACTAAGCACTAATCCCTAACCCAAACCCAAAATCTAATACAGTAAAACCTAAACCCCAAACCCAAACCCCAAACCCTAAACTGAAAACCCTAAACCCTAAATCCTAAAGCCTAAACCCTAAATCCTAAAGCCTAAACCCAAAACCAGAAACCCTAAACCTTAAATCCCCAACTCTAAACACTAAACCCTAAATCCTACACCATAAACCATAAACCCAAAACCTAAAACTCTAAATCCTAAACCCTAAACCCTAAACACCAAACTCAAAACCCTAAACCCTAAACCATAAACACAAAACCCTAAACCCTGAACTGTAAACCATACACCCAAAATGTCACAACCCCATATCGGACGTCCGTGACCGGCACGGGAGGTAGGATTTCTCCTATCCCGGAAGCCTCTAATTCCCTAATTAACATTTATACATGTTGATAGCTAGCTACCCATTTCTAATACAAACAATATATAAAATATATGGCCATCCATTTCTGGAGACCCAAGTAGATCGCAATCCACGGTTCACTCAGCAGCGCATCAGTATATATATATATACACATATTCAATCACACATACGTATAATTTATATACCGATCACACGCCTCAGTGCGTGCGATCTATCCTATTCACATGCAGAAGTCCTGTATCCATTCATACATATATTCAGTCACACACCTGCATATAGTTTATGTATTGATCACATGCCTCAATGCGTGCGATCTATCCTAGTCACATGCGGAAGCCATATTTCCATACAAACATATATTCAGCCACACATATATATAATTTACATATTGACCACACGCCTCAATGCGCGTGTGATCTATCCTAGTCACATGCGAAAGTCATATATATATACACATTATTCTCTATATCATAGCCTAAATTCTCAACACCAAGACCTAACTTTAACCTGTATGAAGCCGACAAAACTAGAGTAGGACATATATATACAGTAGTTGTATATGTCCAAAAGCTACACCCAAAGTTTGCTTCCTTGAGAAGAAGTGGACGCGTTCCCGACACCTGAACCACCTGTACCTGAAACATGTAAATAGGGGGGTGAGTCGAACAGACTCAGTGACGAGCTCCCCCAACCCTGGCGTAGCAGCGGGTACCACTACAGTTGGGGGAAGGAGCAACCACAACCACATGCGCATAAAACTGATTATATTGCGACCTTTAATATGATCAGGCAGTCAATATATCTTGACCACAATAATTACCCTAATTCATGCTTCTAACATAATTATTACTCTGCATGTAAATCAATCACAAATATATATCGTATGTTTCCATAGACAACATATACTTATACTCGTTGGCATTCACTTTCTGTCTCTCGCTTTATGCTAAGAGAAATACTGGCCCGAAGGCAATATTATGTTCGAACCTAGTTGATCACACTAGGAACTTTCTGACTCCAAGGAACGCTTAGAGTAATAGCCGACAACTTGTCTGACTTCGGTTAAACCAAGCTAATGGCCACTATGTGGTATGCTTACTGACGACATAATCCCGTCTGTCCGAACAGGATGACCGACTCAATCTACCCGGATTATCCTAAACAAGCTCAACTAACATGTTTAACCTTGAAGGACGCTCTATGAATAACCAATTGAATATTATACGTGTTTACTAGTTAGGGCTAGTTTCCCCCTTTTGATTATGCAACACTCTCACTCACACTTAATAACCTATGTTCAGTTTCCTCGACATACCATGCGGTCAAGATCTTTACAACAATGATTAATTTTTTTGGTTTCTATAATTAATGAACCCTCACAAATGAAATTCCGACTCTGTCTTACCCCGGTAACACATAAGGCTCGGTGAGCCACAATAACACATATACAGTTTGCACGTTTCATTACTTACTTGCTAACCATACATGCGTAACGTAAATTCAACTGAATAATTATAATCCATACAGTTACTGTATAAAATAGAGAAAACCACATATTCACGTAGTCATCCAACCCTTGTGGGGCAGGGATGGGAGAGCCTCTCACCTCGCTGGCCCTCCTGATCAGTCCTCGGAGCACCTGAAGCTCGAATTACTCTGTGGTGCCCTATACACACTTATTTAAGCAACTAACAACGTGTAACTACCCGAATAATAATGCACGTGTCAAGCTAATGCTCATGTACCCTCTACACATATCCAAGAACTAGATACTTAGTTCGTTACGTCGTCTTATTTTCCCCTTTCAGAAAGTCTAGAATATTTTCATACTCGACTTTCACCTATACAAGCCATTTAGAATCCTCTAAAAGCTTAGGTTAGAGATTCTAATTTATCTAAACTTCACTTCATGTGTTCATAATCGGGTATGAGAAAAGCCTTGGACCCAATTTAGTTGGTCTTAGGTGTTCTCCACGGACTAGGCCGAGGTGTTCAGCCCACATCACAGTTTCTTCCTGTACGGTGGCTTGGTATATTGCCTCTTTTTCACCGGATTTGGCTCTGGTTGCAACGGTAACTCCTCGGGCTTATTACCTTGTATATTTCCAGCAATTATAACACCTATACTACTCCAATCCAAGCCTATTCATGAATCAAACTAGTAAAATTCGAATTTAGCATAATTTCTAGCTCAATTTTCCTAATTTCCACAACCGGCCAAATCCTACGATTTGGCCTTAATTCTAAACCTCCCTAAGCATTCAATAGCACCTACTAAGCTTGAATTTAACCCCAGAATGTCCCAAATAGAAGTAATTGAAGATTTCCTAAAATCCCTAAAATTGGAGAAATTGGGGTTTTGAGAGTTTGGGTCTTTCTTTCCTTGTTCCAATCGGATGGGAGGCTTAATGGGTGTTGAAGAAGAACTCCGGTCACCCTCTCCGGCGTCGGAGCACCTTTCTCCGGCGAGAACCCGGCCAAACCCCACCATTTCCCTTCCTCCCTCTCCTTCTCGTGCGTCTCGGTCTGCTTCTGCTTCTCGCCTCACGTTCAGCTTCTTTATTTTAGTGTGTTGTGGTTGAATGGGGGTCACGGCTTGGCCCCCATTTATTTTAATATTTGGCTGAAAAAATATTAGGTAGTTAAATCCAAATTATTTCCCATCCTTTTTAATACTCCAGTCATTTAGGTCCTAAAAAATATAATATTCCCCAATTTTTTTTCTTCTTCATTTATTTCAATCTTTAATTTAATTTATTTTCCATTCAAAAAGAAAAATAAATTAAATACTAATGATAATAATTAAATTAAATATCTCGAATATTACATTCTTCCCCCTTAAGAAATTCGGTCCCTGAATTTCAAACAATATACTAACCTTAATTTTGAAATAGATGAGGATACGTCCTGCGTATTTCACCCTCGACGTCCCATATAGCTTCTTCGGTCGAGTGATTTCTCCACAGGACTTTAACCAACGGAATCTCCTCGTTTTGAGTTTCTTCAACTGCCGATCTAAGATTTCCACTGGCTCCTCTTCGTATGTCAAATTTTCGGTTAGTTGCACATCTTGTGATTGAATCACGTGCGAGGGATCTGGAAGATATTTCTGAAGCATCGAAACATGAAAAACAGGATATACGCCCTCCAATTCCGTATGCAATTCCAACCGATGCGCCGCATTCCCAATTCGTTCCAGGATTTCAAACGGTCCAATGTACTGAAGCCTTAACTTCTCCTTTTTACCGAACCGCATCACACCTCTCATCGGCGATATTCTCAGAAACACCTGTTCACCAACGACAAATTCAAGTTCTCTCCTTTGATTGTCTGCATAGGACTTCTGCCTACTCTGAGCCGTTAGCAATCTCTCTCTTGTGCACTTCACCTTTTTGCAAGGCATCTTGTAACAATTCCAGGCCGATTAAGCTAGCTTCTCCGACCTCAAACCACCCAATCAGGTATCTGCACCTACGATCGTACAGAGCCTCGAAAGGTGCCAATTGGATACTTGCTTGATAACTATTGTTATATGCAAACTCAGCCAAAGGTAAATACCTTTTCGAACATCCGCCAAAATCCATAATACACGCCTGAAGCATGTCTTCAAGAATTTGAATGATTCTTTCCGATTCCCGTCAGTCTGTGGGTGGGAACGCACGTACTCAAACTACTCTCGTTCCCAACACTTCCTGCAATGACTTCCAAAACTTGGAGGTGAACTGTGGCCCTCTATCAGATATTATGGACAACTGGCACACCGTGCAATCTAATGATTCTGATAGGTAACGCGGCGCATATTGACTGACTCGTAAGTGGTTTTAACTGGTTGGAAGTGCGCGGACTTAACCATGCGATCCACTATCACCCAAACTGAATCGAATCCACGTTGTGATCTTGGCAACCCAATTACAAAATCCATCGTTATCCTCTCCCATTTCCACTCAGGTATTTCTATCTGTTGTAATGTTTCGGTAGGCTTCTGGTGTTCAGCCTGACTTGCTAACACACTAACACCTGGCTACATAGTTTGCAATCCTTCTTCATGCCATTCCACCAATACAGCTGCTTCAGGTCATGATACATTTATTAGCTCCCGGATAGATCGTATAAGTTGTACGGTGGCTTCTTCAAGAATTCTTTCTTTCAAGTTATCAACCATAGGGACCACAACCGTGCCTCCAACCGAAGTACTCCAAAATCATCAATAGAGAATCGGATGTCGTCCCCCTTCTCTTTAGTCACAGTATCCTTGATTTGCTTGCGGTCGGTACCTTCATATTGCTAGACTTCACCTCTTCTACTAGAGAAGACTTAGCTTGCAAGTGAACTAAAAGTGAGTTAAAACTCCCAATCTCCAACTGATTTCCCGTTTTCTAGCCCGTGCAGTTCTCTAATCAACGGTCTTCTTTCTTCACTTATAGAGCAAGACTGCCCATGGATTTCTGGCTCAGAGCATCAGCTACCACATTAGCCTTTCCTGGATGATACAAGATCGTGCAGTCGTAGTCCTTCAAACAATCTAACCATCGACGTTGTCTCAAATTCAAATCTTTCTACTCGAAGATGTATTTGAGGCTTTGTGGTCTGTATAAATTTCACAAGTCTCACCATATAGGTAATGTCTCCATATTTTTAAAGCAAATACTACAGCAGCCATCTCGAGGTCGTGAGTCGGGTAATTCTTCTCGTGTTTCCTCAGTTGTTGCGATGCATACGCAATCACCTTGCCATGCTGCATCAATACACACCCTCCCCCGATCTTCGACGCATCACAGTATACCGTATACCACATACCCTCCTGCGCCTTCAGGTAATGCCAACACCAGCAGTAGTGAGACTATCTTTCAGCTTCTAAAAACTATGCTCACATTTGTCATCCCATATGAATTTCACCCCTTTCAGTAAGTGAGGTAGGCTGGAACCAATTCCTCACCGCTTCTACCTTACTTGGATCAATGTGGATTCCCTCTGATGATACCACGTGACCCAAAAAGGAAACTTTGTCAAGCCAGAATTCACACTTGGAGAACTTGGCATACAATTTCTCCTCTCTCAACTTCTGCAATGCTAATCTTAAGTGTTCTGCATGTTCTTCAAAATTCTTAGAGTAAACCAAGTTGTCATCAATGAAGACAATGACAAATCGGTCCAGAAATTCTTTGAAAACCCTATTCATCATGTCCATGAACGCTGCAAGAGTGTTAGTTAATCCGAAAGACATTACCAAGAACTCGTAATGTCCATATCGGGTCCACAATGCAGTCTTAGGTATGTCTAATTCCCGAATCTTTAATTGATGATACCCAGATCGCAAATCAATCTTGGAAAACCGCTTCGCACCCTGCAACTGATCAAATAAGTCATCTATCCTCGGTAGTGGGTATTAATTGCGGATTGTTACCATGTTTAACTTTTGGTAATCGATACACAACCGCAAAGATCTGTCCTTCTCTTCACAAAAAGGACCAGTGCACCCCAAGGAGAGAAGCTGGGTCTTATAAAACCCTTGTCAAGCAATTCTTGCAACTGTGTATGTAACTCCTTCAACTCTTTCGGAGCCATCCGGTAAGGTGGTGTGGAGATAGGCTAGGTGCTAGGTTCCAGCTCAATTTCAAATTCAATCTCCCGATCAGGCGACAACCCCGGCAGGTCTTATGGAAATACATCCAAACCTAAAGGCTAAACCCTAAACCCTAAATCCTAAACCCCAAACCCTAAACCTTAAACCCTAAATTCTTAACCCTAAACACCAAACCCTAATCCCAAAATCTAAAACCCTGAACCCAAAAACCCTTAAGGGCAAACCCTAAACCCTGAACTCCACACCCCAAACCTTAGATGCTAAACGACAACCCCTAAAACCCTAAACCCTAAACTCGAAATTGTAAATTGTAAACCCTAAACTTCAAACCCTAAGCCCTAAACCCCAAATCCAAAACCTTAAATACCAAACCCTAAACCCTAAACCCTAAATCCCAAACATTAAACACTAAACCCTAAACCTTAAACCTTAAACTTTAAACCTAAACCTAAAATGCTAAATCTCAAACCTTAAACCATAAACCCTAAACCCTAAATCACAAACCCTAAACCCTATACAATAAACCATAAAGCCAAAATCCTAAACTTGAAACCCTAAACCATAAACACATAACCCTAAACCCTGAACCCTAAACCCAAAACTTTAAACCCAAAACCCTATAGTAAATGCCAAACCCTCAACCCTAAATCGATAAACCCTAAATCGGAAACCCTAAACACTAAACCTTAATACCCAAACCTCAAACCCTAAATCCTTAACCTGAAACTCGAAACCCCAAACCCAAAACCCTATACTCTAAACTTGAAATACTAAACCTTGAATCCTAAACCCTAAACTCCAATCCCCAAAAGCCCAAACCCTAAACTTGAAATTGTAAACTATAAACCCTAAACCCCAAACTGTAAACCTAGAACCCTAAAACCTAAACCACAAACCCAAACATTAAACCCTAAACCCAACACCCAAAACCATAATCTCTAAATCCGAAACCGTAAACATTAAACCATAAACCATAAACTCGAAACTGTAAATTGTAAACCCTAAACCCCGAACCCCAAATATAAACCCTAAACCTAATCCCTAAACCCAAAACCCAGCACTCTAAATCCTAAACCCCAAACCCTAAACACTGAACACTAAATATCAAATCCTAAACACTAAGCCCTAAACCCTAAACCCTAAACCCTAAACGCAAAATCAAAACCCTAAACCCTAAATCCTAAACCTTAAACACTAAACCCTAAACCCTAAATCAAAAACTTGAAACTGTAAATCGTAATCTTAAACCCCAAACCATAAATCCTAAACCCCAAATCCCAAACCATGAACCCTAATCCCTAAACACTAAATCCTATACCTATACCTTGAACTCCAATCCCCAAATCATAAATGCTAAACCCAAAGCCCTAGACCCAAAACTGTAAACTATAAACTCAAAAACCTCAAAGCCTAATCCCAAAACCCTAAACCTTGAACTGCAAACCCCAAAACCCCAATCCCTAAATTTAAAACCCTAAACACTAAACCCAAACCATAATTCCTAAATCCTAAACCCTAAACCAAAAACTCAAATTGTAAATTGCAAACCCAAAACCCCAAACCCAAAACTCAGAACCCTTAACCCAAAACCCTAAACCGTAAACATTAAACCCTCCTATGATGCTGAACCCTAAATACTAAACTCCAAACCCTAAACTCTAAACCCTACACTCTAAACTCTAAACTATAACTATAAACCCAAGGCCTGACACCCTAAATTCGAAACCCTAAACCCTAAAACTTAAACTTTTAACACTAAGCCTGAAGCTCTAAATCCTAATCCCTAAACACAAAACCCTAAACCCTAAACCAACACCCGAAACTACGAATTGTAATCCTTAAACCCCGAACCCTAAAGCTTAAATTGCACACTCAAACCCTAAAGCCTAAATCGTAAATACCAAACCCTAAACTCTAAACGATAAATCCCAAATCCTAAACCCTGAACTCCAAACACTAAACCCCAACCCTAGTCACCATACCTTAAACCGTAAACCCTATACCTTAAACTGTAACCCCTAAACTTGAAACTCGAAACACTAAACCCTGAACCCTAAATTCCAAACCCTAACCCTAAACTATAAATCATAACCCAAACTCGAAACTCCAAATCCTAAATCTCAAACCCTAATCCGAAACCCTAAACACTAAACCCTAAACCCTAAACCCAAATCCCTTAAGCCATAAACCCATAATTGTAAACTGTAAATCCTAAATCCCAAATCCCAAACCCTAAAATGTAAATCTGAAACACTACATCCTAAACCCTAAACCCTAAATCGAAAACCCTAAATTGTAAATTCAAAACCCAAAACCCTAGACCCTAACCCTAAATGCAAAACCCTAAACACTAAACTCTCAACCCTAAACCCAAAACCCTAAACCCTAAATCCCAAACCCTAAACCTTAAACCTAAAACAATAAACTTGAAATTGTAAACCCTAAACCCTAATGCCGAAACTGTAAATCCTAAGCCACAAACCATAAAACCGTGAACCCAAAACCCTAAACCCTAAACACCAAACCTTAAACCCTAAACCCTAACCTCGTAACCCAAAATCCTAAACCCTAAGCCCTAAATCCTAAACCCGAAACCCTAAACCCAAAACCATAAATGCTAAACACTATATCCTAAACCCTAAACCCTAAACATAAAAACCTAACCCCTAACCCCTAAACCCTAAACCCTGTACCCTAAACCCTAAACGCTAAATCCCAAACCCTAAACACTAAACTCTAAACATTAAATCCTAAATCTAAAACCCTTAAACCGTAAACGCGGAATTTTAAACTGTAAACCCTAAATCCCAAACCCGAAATCCTAAACCCTAAATCCCAAACCCTAAACCCTAAATTTGAAACCCCAAACCTTAAACTCTAAACCCTAAACCCTAAATCAAAAACCCTAAACCGTAAATCCTAAACCCAAAACCCTAAACATCAAACCCTAGACGCTAATGCAAACCCAAAACCCTAAATGCAAAACCCTAAACACTAAACTCTCAACCCTAAACTCAAAACCCTAATCCTTAAATCCCAAACCCTAAACAAACCCAAACCAAAACCATTAACTTGAAATTGTAAACTATACAGCCAAAACCCTAACCCCGAAACTTTAAATCCTAAACCACAAACCCTAAACCGTGAACCAAAAACCTAAAACCCTAAACACCAAATGCTAAACCCTAAACCCTAACCCCGTAATCCAAAATCCTAAACCCTAAACCCTAAACCCTAAACCCTGAACCCATAACTATAATCGCTAAACACTAAATCCTAAACCCTAAACCTAATTCCTAAACCCCAAACACCAAACCTTAAATGCTAAATTTGAAACCCTAAACCCCAAACTCTAAATGTAACATCCTGAAATTTAAAATAAAAGTTTAACTAACTTTTCTTGCTTGGACTTTCTTTTAAGTGTTGTGTGACTGATTGCACTTGCAAATTGGATAAGGAACCATAATTAGGAGGGGAAAAGCTTAGGATTGAAGAAAGTGGCATAAAGAACCCTAATGCAAACCTTAGGGACTATATTGATAGGAGTTTTAAACCCTTTTGAATTAGGTTAGCTGAACTGAGCAAGAAAGACCAATTTGACCTAGGTTTGGTAATCCAAGACACTCTAGGGACACCCTAAGATCTAAATGAGCACACCCAATCACAAGACCTACTCTGAATCATCATATTTTCTTCAGTAGAAATTCAGGACCAAATTGAAAGAAAAAAGGATTTTTGAGCATTTAGACTTAAACTGGGTTTAACTGAGAAGAAAAAGCTACCTGACCCTAAAATACGAACCTATAACACCATAGAAATAGTTTAAGAACACTTGACCCTAAGGGAAACCATGAATTCCTACTCTGCCATCAAAAGAAAATAAGGATTAATTGAAAAGAATTCAAAAATGGGTTAAGTCACCCTATCCTCGAATTAAGGCCACCAAAACCTTATTTAAGCCAGCAAAACGACCATAATTACTGCAGCACATCTGGTCAACTGTCCACTTAAGGACTAAGCAGAATTGGAGCTGAGACACCTAGCAAAACCCATGCAAAAATCAATCATGAATCCAATTATTCATCACCATTATTTAAGGCAAAAACCGAGACACACACATAACCAGCAACCAAAACTGAGTTTGCTAGAGAGAAGAGTGAGATCAGAAGTTGAGAAAGAGGGAGAGTAGCTGGGAAGCTTGAATTCAGAAGCAGAGAAGCAAGGTTGGAGGCTGAGAACTCAAAGACCCACACTAGGAAGCTTGCTCTTACCTCTTAGCTTGGAACCGAGGCCCTACAAGGGAATTTAGCTTGCTTCTTCTCTAGAATTGCAAGGTAACGTAGGGTTACCTTTCCTCCCTAGAATATGAATTGTTGAAGCCATGTGATGTGTTTCTGTTAAAATATTTTGCTGTGATCTGTGGTGAGTTAGCCTATTGTGAAGTAATATGTTATGTCATCAATTGGTGAGCATCTTGACAGTTACGATAAAAGAAACATGTGAGTTAAAATCCAATTAGAAGAATAAATGTCATGGAATAGGTAAAATGGGACATTGTGAAGCATTCTGTTTTGAATTCCTTGCTGTAAGCCTAATATGATCTTATTGTTGGATGATATTCTGTATTTGTACTAAAATTTGTTAGTTTGATACTGAGAATACAAGTACCATGTGAATTTAGATACCAAATAGGGGAGTGAATGCAAGAAGTAATGAAATGGACTTGAAGTGTAAATTAGATCTGAATTTCAGGATTCTCTCAATTCTATAAACCTGGATCAGTAGGAGGCAGCAGGCCAAGCCTAGATATCAATGACATAGAAGGGAAGGGAAATTTAGTGGTTGAATGCTTTAAGCCCCGAAAATGATAGGCTTGCTAATTACAGGCAAATATCCAAATTTGAGATCCTTAAAGTGAAATTCTGAACTGTTGATAGGATGAGGATCTTTCTGAGTTTTAGTAAGTCTGAGTTATCATTCTTAGGTCATATATGAGTTCAGATGATTCAGAAAACACAAGCAAATTGAAACGGGTAAGAGTAGGAACCCATGTGCACTAAACTTGAGACTTTGGTCTTATAAAAGTTGGGTACTCTGGTAAGGCTGAGTAGGGCAACTAACCTACCTTTCTAGTACTCCAAAGGTTGATTTAAAACTGATTTCAAAGTTTAAACAAGTCCATAAGTGACTCAAACTGGTCCTAGTGCATTTAGAGTCGTATTTCTTAAAGAATTTTAAGAAAATGGTATTTTGTAACATAAGATCCAATTCTGAACTGAAGAGGCTGTAAAACCCTATTGTACACGTCATAAACTAAGCCATAGTGACTAGGGCGAGCTCTCCTAAGTCAAAAAAATCAGAAAGGAAATGGGTAGTAAGAGGGACCAAAATGCAGAAAATCTGCTACTTTACTATTTTAAACAAAAACTAGGCATTCTGGATTAAGATAGGGTAACTATTTAGTCTTTCAGACCCCATATACTATTTAGGAACTTCTCAAAAGATTGTAGAGCTCCATAATTGGCTCTGGTTGAGTTTGGTACTCTTAGGGACTTGTTTATAAGAAATTGAAGAAGTTAGAGCTTGTGTGCAGAAAGACTTGATTCTGATTTGTCATGACTGAGGAAATTTGTTAAGTAAGTCATATTTGACTTTGTGAAGCTTGCTGTGACTTCATTTGAGACAGAGAAAGGCCAGAGGGAAATTTGAGTCTAAATAGGGACCTATTTGAAAGAAAACTAGAAATTTTCCAAGTTCTTGTTTTGACTCAAATTCTGGTAAACTGCTTTTGAAAACCCTATGCATGTGTTAAGTGGATGATGAATGGCCAATGTATGCATTTGGAATGGATTGAAATGTTGATTATGCCCTATAATTGCAATGAATTAATAAGAGGGGACTATTTTATATAAAGAGGCAATTAGGGGCCAAGATGTGAATTATTTACTTGACTAGTAAGCTGAACTTTTTATTTGCACTATTTAAGTGCTCTTGATGAAGTTTCATGATGTTTGGATGTTGCATATGAAATTGTGGGAGTTACTTGATGTAAAAGTAATATTTGACTTGTGGTTGACTTTGTTTGACTTTATGTTGACTAAGTGTCAAAGTTAACCTAAATGATGCATCTTATTTAAGTGTGTGGTATCCAATTCTGGAAATGAGTTTTAGCATGCATCTGTGGAAACTGAATTGCCTGAGAGGGGCAATTGGTTTTGGCATTAATTGAGTTGAAAGTGATGGTTTCGCAACTGAATAAACATTACCTAGAAAATATTTTTACATACATGATCTGTATGAATAGGACACACTAGGCTGGCTAGGAATGCGTCATGTATCATCCTGAAAAATTGAAACCCAACTTTGACCAAAAAGTCTCACTGTTGACTTTTTCTGTAAATTGTTTACTTTTTCTAGAAGTGTTGACTTTTCTTTAACATGTTTGACTTTTTAATTTTTAAGTGTTTGAATGTGTTTTCCTTTATCTTTGCTTGTAATTAAGTCTATAAAGCCCTAACTACAGGCCAAGAGACCCAAAAGCAGAGAAAAATGACCAGAGGAACCCTAACCCTAACCCTAGGGACTCAATTGAAAGGAAAAAACTTAGTTTTTAACCTTTTTCTTTAGTAAGTTAAACATGGTGGAAATGACCTATTGGACCCTAGAAAAATACCCTAGGACACTCTAGAGATACCCTAAGACTTAGCTAAGGGACCCCAACCTCAAGAAAAGCCCTAAAAAGACACATTTTCTCAAGTAGAAATTCAGGACTAAAAGAAAGAATTGAAAAAGAAGTTAAAGCCCTTTAGCTTACTTAAGGCCTAAGAAAGTTCAATTTAATCACTTAGAGGCACCCTAAATTACCTTACAAAGTGCCAGCCACGAAGCTCAATGAAAAACCAACATAATTAGGTAGGTTACATATTTTAAAAATAGAGATAAATAATAAATTTATTACAAATTAATCCCTTTTTAATGGTTTTATGGATTTGTAACCGAATTCAGCTTTTTAAAGCAAATTAAATACCCAAGTAGGGTAGTTACAACATCCAGCAACTTAAGTAAGGTGAATACAAGGTTAAAATAAACAAAATTGTGGCTGGAAAACCGAGTTTAGCAAGAATGCAACTTAAGTACGTAACCACTTAAGCCACCTCACCTAAACTAAGTCTACCCGAGGCCTAAGTGCCTAATTGCCCACCCAAACAACCCCTTAAGCTGCCAGCAAAGCTTGATTAAGTGTCCTAATATCAGCCCACGAGCTCCAGCAGCTCAACACCTCACCACACTCATCATTCCCATCCCACATGCTTTGGGTGCTATAAAAGGAAGTGAAACCGAGAGGTGTGACCACCAGCAAGTAAAACCAGAGAAACAGATCAGAGAGCAAGTGAGACTAAGTTCAGAGAGAAGCTGAAGCTATGAGGGAACTGGGGGAAATCGAAATTTGCAGCTGGAAGTGGAGGAAGAAGCTGAAAAAACCTAAACAAACACGCACTCAGAATTTGCTGATTTTCATCAAACTTGCCCACTCAATCCAGTGGCTCAAATTCGTAATTGTTCCTCTGAAAATCAAGGTAACGTAGTGTTACCCTTCTTCTCCATCCTTGAGCCAAGAGCATCCATCAATGTTGGGGGTATGAGCCTCTATGACTTTTCTTCTCATTGCTGCCACAGAGAACTCTGTTTTGGGCAGTGGTGCTTCCAGGAGGCATATCTCTTTCATTTCTTAACCAAATTTAATGTGTGAGTAGTCAATAGAAAGCTAAAAGAATGAACCTTAAAAGCCCCTTAATGCATGTATCATCAGAGGCTGCCGTAAAAGGGTTCAGAACCTCGAAAACTTGCTGAATTTCATCTAAAATTGTTGTTTTTCTTATATGAAAGTGTATGCTGTTGTTTTATTGTTTCTGGTGGTTTGGGTTCTGGACTGAGTCTAGATGAACTAGTAGATGTTAATGAGACTATATGGAGCTGAAATCTTTCTTTAAATACCTATAAGGTTTCTGGTTCAGTAGAATGGCTAATTGGAAAAAATGGAAGTTTACTAGAATGATTTTCTAATTTTTGCTGCTAGTTGCTGCAAAATTAATATTCCCTACTGTTTCTCCTGCATTTGATAGTTAATAGCTCTTAATATAATTGTAAATACAAACTGGAATTTATGAAATGAATTCTATATCGAAATGAGAGAGGCATGGATTGTGTTTTCTTTAACATGAAATTCTTGTGAGTCTTGTATGAAGCTTGCTGCAAAAAGTCATTTGGATAGCTCACATACTTTTATTTGGTTTCACAGTGGCCTAAAGTATTGAAACACTACTAGTAAGGGTTGACCTTACTTAAGGAACTTATTTATTCGAGATATGGATTTATTTTCATGATTTTTCAGCTAAATATGTTGTTGAACTGTGTCTTGAACCCTTTGCTGAAGATTGGGGTTATCTGTATGTTTATCCACTCCAACATTACTGAAATTTTCCCTCTTAGTTTGTCTAGGTATCCTATGAATTGGAATTCGGTAAGGGAATGAACTTGTGGTGGCTGTGGAATTTCTCCCATGCTGTCAAGTATATTTTCTGAGGTTAGAGGAAGTCTAAAATAGTAAAGAAAAGTGCCAAGAATGAAAGAGGGAGTAATAGTGTCCAAATACCCCTAGAGTGGGAATTGGGTAAGGCAAGCATGGAAAAAGGCAAAAAGTGGGCTAAAACTTGGGTACTCAGGTTCTAAGAGGGTAGCCATCCTCCCACCCTCTAAACCTCCTAAGTACCCTCACCAAAACAGAAAATGAGTTAAGATATGGCCTAGAAAACCTTAAAGTGTTAAAAGAAAAAAGTGGCAAAAAGAGGGAGATGCTTGCAAAAAGGACAATTATGTACTGATGTGGCTGCACCCACTTGTTGTGCAAGCCACAAATGGACTTAACTTGATTAGGAGATACTAATTTAGGCTGGACAGTGGTCAAAACAGAAAAGAGTATACATAGGGACTAAAATGAACTAATTTTGCTATTGTTGCCCCTTTAATAGAATCTGTGTAAATTGAGTGATTTGACGTTGAGTTTCTATATTTCCTACTCTTATGGGTTAGTGTGGTCCTCTGTATTGGCAGGCAAGTGGTCAAAGTGGCCTCTGTGTGTTTCTATATTTAAACACCTAACTTGATTTATTTAGGAAATTTTCAAGTTTATGTATTTTGCTGCAAAACTATGACCTCTGTGTGTATTCTTTCGGTGGAAACTTCACTAGCAAGTCACAAATAGCCTTTAGGTACTTGCTGCACCTTGATTTTAGCTTGAAACAACCCAAACAGAATTTGGGTATTAATAGGGACCAATTTGCAAGAAAAACTTGAGAAAAGCTGAAAATTTCTATTTTTACCCAAATTCTAGTTAGATTTTGTTAGGATCTTCTGGATGTGTGTAGTAGGTCCTAATTGACTATTTTGGTGGTTGAATGTGCTAAGGAGACTTGAATTATGCCTTGATTTCATTTACTTTAAAGAAAAGGACTCTTTGAAAAGATTTGTCAAATTAAGAGTCCAAATGCAATTGTCTTATTGGAAAACTAGCTGAGACTGTTAAGTATGTGTTAATGATTCTTGCGGCATAATTTCATGACTTTTGGATGCTTAAATGAAAAGTTATGCTTGTTACTTCTGTGTAAGTCATATTTGAGACGTTGTGGTTGACATTGTTTGACTTTCAAGTTGACCAGTGGCTGAATTGACTGTTTTATCATGCTATTTAAGTGTGAGGCATCCAAATCATGAAATTGAGTTTTAGCATGCTCTGTGAACTAAAATTCCTTGGAGGGCAGCCTTTCAACATGCATATGTGTTTTGATGTGCATATCCTTGGAGGGTAAAACTGTAATTTTTGCCTTGGAGGACAAGTATTTGAGTAAATATGCCTTGGAGGGAAAGTATTTGTTTTGCTTTGCATATACCCTTGGAGGGGTATAATGGTAAAAAGCCCTGGAAGCTAATTGATTGACAACTGAGTAAACATTACCTGTGGATGAAAATTATATTGTATAATTTGATCTGTATGAAAAGGACACACTAGCTGGCTAGGAATGCGTCCGGGGCGTAGCTGCCTAGCAAATAGTGGAGACATTCCAGTCCGAGACTGGTGATCCTAAGGTTCTAACTTGTGTGCACACCGGGGACGCCCTGGGATGTTAGGTAATTTTTTGTTAGCCTTATTTGGGCGGACTTTTCCATAGTGGTTAAATCGGTATTTGTCTTGTTTTTATTCGATTGTTTTTAAATTGATGGTATTGGTTTAACGAGTTTACATGTCCTGGAGAGACTTGATTTGGCATGGCTGATAAGTGCAGTAGTGGTAACGTGCATATTTTTGGAAAAAAATGACTTTTCATCTGTTTACAGCTTTTCACATGATCATATATTCTGAACTGTGTAAGTGGAAATATCTTGTGATTGATGTATTGATTACATTCTGATCTTTATAAATGTGGAAATATCTTCTAATCGATGTTAAATAAGTTTAAATTATCTGTTAATTGCGAAGGAAGTACCTTTTCTATTCTTAAAAATACAGCTGAACCACTAATAGTTATTTTAAAACTGGTAATCTACGTTACTGGGATTTTATATCTCACTACGTTAGTGTGTTCAGATGCCCAGGTACATACTACTGCTGGAGATTGAGGTAGAGCTCCTGGAGGTTCCCCTTCTAGGTTACTTCCAAATCCTGAAGGCGGTCAACATCCTTTCTTTTTCCCTTCGGTTGAGATGCCCCGGGGACTAGAAAGGGTGTGATGGGCAGGTAGCAAGCTGACTCTTATTTTGGCAAGGACCCAGATGTCATTCTAGTGTGGATTTTAGTACTACTATTTGGGCCTGCGTGCCACTAACTACGATACTATGTTGTATGTATATATATATATATTCTAGTGGATCGTATGTTGCAGTTATAGGCTTTGAACTGCTTAGGATATGATGGAGGTTAGTACCTCATTTTTCACCTGACTTTATTCGTGTATGAATTTTGGGAGTGCGCGAGAGTGTGAAACCTGTAACTTCTAGTTTCTAGGTTAAATAACCAACCGAGAGTAAGCGATCCTTCGGGAAACACTTAACTTTATTATCCCACATGGAAAGAAAAAGGAAAAAAATTGGACCGGATTTTAAAAGTTAAGTAATAACCTAATTCCGCAATTAAAATCAATAAAGAAACTAGGACTTACACGTCCAGGAGGTTACACGTCTAGGACGTAGCTGTCTAGCAACTAATGAGGAAATAATTCAGTCCGGGACTGGTGATCCTAAGGTTCTAACTAGTGCCCACCAGGGGACGCCCTGGATTTAGGTAATTGCATGTGCCTTATTGGCGGACTTACTTGTATTGGTAAGTCGTTTTTTGTCCTGTTTCATTAGATTGTTTTGTGATGTAAGGTAATGGTTTAGATTAGTTCTACAGGTTCTGGAGGGATCTGGTCTTTGGCATGACTGACCAAAGAGAAAGATGGTATTTGAGCATCCTTTAAAAGAAACTGTACATTTGGCATGACTGACCAATGTGATGGAAAGATGGTATGAAATGGTAATTTAAAGTATTTATACTGTATTTCATTAAGAGCTCATGCATGGAAATATCTTGTAATTGATATCTGTAAGTTAAGAACTGCACTTATTATATGTGTAGGATTGATTACTGTGGAGGAAGTTTTCTGTATTCTATGTATGCAGCTGGACCACTAACGAGTTTTGAAAACTGGTAGTCTATGTTACTGGAATTATATATCTCATTACGTTAGTGTGTACAGATGTCCAGGTATTACTTGCTGCTAGAGATTGAAGTGGAGTGGGTGGAACTGCCACTTCTGGGCCACTTCCAAGTGTTAAAGGCAGTGAACATCATCTTCTTCTTTCACACGAGGCCTGATTATCCCTGGACTTAGAAGGGATGACAGATAGGTGACTGGCTATCAGTGGGCTGACCCTTTTGGCTGTAGCTTATGATTCACACTTTTTGTATTATGGCCTACGTGTCTGACTACTATTTGGGCGTGCGCGCCACTACTTACTGGATTTGTATATGTAAATATATGCTGTAGACTTAGTAAATATGTGCTAAGAAATGCATGGAGGCTAGAGCTCACCTTATCTGCTTAGAATGTATGTAAGATGTATTATGCTAGAGATGATTCTGGAGAGTGCGCGAGTGACAATACGTAACTTCTAATTTCTTAGGATTAAATAAGAAATGAGAATAGACGATCTTGGGATAGAACATAACTTTTAACACTCCTAAAAGTAAAGAAAAGAAAAAAATTAGATCACGATTTTAAGCGTTAAGTTAATTAACCTAATTCCGCACCAAATATCAATTAAGAAACTAGAACGTTACGCTAGAACCTAAACCTCAAACCCCAAAACCCTAAACCCTAAACCCGAAACACTAAACTGTCAACCTTAAACCGCAAACCCTAAACCCCAAACTCTGAACCCTAAACCCTAAACCCTAAACCTTAAATCCTCAACCCCAAACCCTAATTCTAAACCCAAGAACCTAATCGCTAAATTTAAAACCATAAACACTAAACCAAAAACCTTAAACCTTAAAACCTAAATTCGAAACCCTAAACCCAAAACCCTTAACCCTTAATCCTAAACCCTAAACCCAAAACCCTAATTTCTAAATCCCAAACCCTAAAAACTAAACCATAAACTCAAAACTGTAAATTGTAAACCATATACCCCAAACTCGAAACCCCAATTGCTAAACCCTAAACCGTAAACTCCAAACGCTAAATGTAACCAGATACCCGAAACTCTAAATCCTAAATCCGAAACCCAAACTCGAAATATCAATCCCTAATCAATAAACCCTAGAGCCTAAACCGTAAACCATAAACACAAAACCCTAAACCCAAAATCCTAAATCCTAAACCCTAAACCCTAAATCCTATACCCTAAACACAAACACTAAACCCTAAATCAAAAACCCGATACTGTAAACCGTAAATCCTAAACCCCAAACTCTAAACCTTAAACCCTAAATCCCAAACCCCAAATCCTAAACCCTAAAACATAAACCCTAAATCCTAAACCCAAAACCCTAAACCCTAATTCCCAAACCCTAAACTCTAAACCTTAAGCCATAAGCCCAAAACCCTAAACCCTAAATCCCAAACCCTAAACGCTAAACCCCAAACCCAAAACCCTGAACTCCAAACCCTAAGCCCTTTCCTCAATCTCAAACCCTAAACCCTAAACCCCAAACCCTAACACCTAAACTTTAAACCACCCTAAGCCCAAAACCCTATACCTTAAACCCAAACTGTAAACTGTACACCCTAAACCCCAAATGCCAAACCTAAACCCTAAATCCTAAACCCTAAACCCAAAACTGTAAACCCTAAATCCTAAACCCTAAACTCTAAATCCTAAACCCTAAACACTAAATCTGGAACCCTAAACCCAAAACCCGATACCCGATACCCGAAATCCCAAACCCCAAACCTTAAACCCTGATCCCTAAACCCTAAATCCTAAACCTAAACACTAAACCCTACAGCATAAACCCAAAACAATAACCATAATCCCTAAACCCCAAACCCTAAACGTAATCCCCAAACCTAAACCCTATCCCCTGAACTCCCAACACTAAATCCTAACCCCCAATCCCCATACTTTAAACCGTATACCCTAAACTCTAAATTGTAAACATTAAACCTAAAACTCAAAACCCTAAACCCTGAACCCTAAATTCCAAACCCTAACCTTAGACCCTAAACCCCGAACCATAACCCAACCCAAAACTGCAAACCCTAAATCTCAAACCCTGAATCCTAAACATTAAACACTAAACCGTAAACCCGAAACCCATACCCTTACACCATAAACCCGAAACTGTAAACTAAAAACCCTAAATACCAAAACCCAAAACCCTAAACCGTAAACCAAAAACCCTAAACCATGACTCCTAAATCCAAAACCCTAAACTCTAAACACCAAACGCTAGACTCCAAACCGAAACCCTAAAATCTAAATCCTAAACCCTAAACTGTGCACTCCAATCCCCAAACCCTCAACCATAAACCTTAAACCCTGAACACTAAACCTTAAGCCCCAAAAACTAATCCTCGAACTACAAATCTGAAACCCAAAACCCTAAATCCCAAACCCTAAACCATAACCCCGAAATTGTAAACTGAAAGCCCTAAACCTGAAACCCTAAATAATGAACCCAAAACCCCTAAACCAAAACCCTATACCCTAAACCCCAAACCTTAAACCCCAAACCCTAAACTTAAAACCTAAATCTTAAATTCTAAACCCCAAACCCTAAACCATAAACCCTGAACCCTAAACCCTGAACCCTAAATCCTTAATCCTAAACCCTAAATCCAAAACCCAAAAACCTAAATTCCAAACCCTAAAAACTAAACCCTAAACCTTAAACCATAAACTCATAACCCTAAACCCTAAACCCAAAACACATAACCCTAACTGACAAACCCTAAACCCTAAAAACAAAACCCCAAACCCTAAACTCTAAACTTTAAACCCTAAACCCAAAACACTACACCCTAAATCCTAAACGCCAAACCCAAAACACTAAATGCTAAACCCCAAATCCTGAACCCTAAACCCTAAACACCATACCCTATCCCTGAATCATAAACCCTAATCCCTAAACATTGAACTGCAATCCCCAAACCTTATACGCTCAACCCCAAACACATAAACCAAAAATCCTAAACTCTAAAGCCTAACCTGTAATGTGTAAATGCTAAATTGCAAATCCTAAACTCTAAACCCAAACCACAAATCCTAAACCTTAAAACGAAACCCTAAACCCTAAATCCCAAAGCACAAACCCTAACCCTAAATCCTAAACCCAAACACCCAAAACTTAAATCCAAAACCACGAACACTAAACCCTAAACCCTAAACCTTAGAGCATCAACCCAAAACCTAAATCCCTAAAACCCAAATCTTAAACCCTAAACTCGAAATTGTAATTTGTAAACCCTAAACTACAAACCCTAATCCCAAAACCCTATACCCTAAACCCTAAACCCAAACACTAAACCCTAAACCCAAAGCCCTAAACCTAAAACCCTAAATCCTAATCCAAACCCCAAACCCTAAACTCTAAACCCAAAATGCTAAATCATAAACCCTAAACACTAAATCCTAAACCCTAATCCCTATATCCCAACATTAACATTAAACCCTAAACCATAAATTCGAAATTGTAAATTGTAAATCCTAAACCCCAATACTTAAAACTCAAACCTCAATCGGTAAACCCTAAATTGTAAACCCCAACCCTAAACGTAAACCCTAAACCCAAAATACTAAACTCTAAACCCTAAACCCTTAACTCTAACACTAAACTTTAAACCCAAAACCTTAAACCCAAAACCATAAATGCCAAATCCTAAACAATAAACCCTAATCCCAAAATTCTAAACCCAAAACCCTAAATGCTAATAAGAAACCCTAAATCCTAACTATATAACCCAATCCCCAAACCCTAAACCCCCCAAACCCTCAACCATAAACCCTAAACAACCAACCTATAAACCCTAAACCCTAATACTAAACCTTAAGCCCTAAAACCAATCCTCGAACTTTAAATCAAAAACACTAAACCCTAAATCCCAAACCCTAAACAATAACCTTGAAACTGTAAACAGAAAGCCCTAAACCCCAAACCCTAAACCAAGAACCCCAAACCCCTAACGCAAAATCCTATACCCTAAACCCAAAGGCTTAAATCCTAAAGCCAAACACCTAAACTCCAAACACCAAACCCTAGACCCTAAAGTCCAAACCCTAAACCCTAAACCCTAAATCCTAAATCTAAACTTTGAACTCCTATCACAAAACCCTAAACCCTAAACCACAAACCACAAACCCTAAACCTAAAATCCTTGCCCCAATCCCCAAACCCCAAACCCTATGTCCTAAACCTTAAACCACAAACCTTGAACCAGAAATAGTAAACTATAAACCCTATACCCTAAACTCTAAAACCCCAACCTTAAACCCTAAACCCTAAATTGTTAGCCGAAAACCCTAAACACAAAATCCTAAACCCTAAACTCTAAACCCTTAACCCTATCCCAAACCCTAAACACCTAACCTCAACCCAAACCCAAAACCGCAAATCCTAAATTCTAAACCCTAAACTTTAAGCCCTAAAACCAAAACCAAAACCCTAAACCTTAAATCCCAAGCCCTAAACACTAAACAAAACGTTAAACCCTAACACCTAAATCCAAAATCCTAAGCACTAAACCCTAAACCATAAGCCCTAAACCTTAAACCTAAAACTCTAAAACCTAAAGCCTAAACCCCAAACCCTAAACCTAAATGCTAAACCCTAAACCCTAAATCCAAAACCCTAACCCAAAATCCTAAACCCTAGACCTAAACCCTAAACCTTGAACCTAAACCATAAACCCAAACCTAAATCCCTAAAATGAAAACACTAAACCCAAACCAAAATGCTAAACCCGAAATTGTAAATTGTAAACTGTAAACCGCAAACCCCAATCCCAAAATGCTGAACCCTAAACCCTCAACCCTAAACCCTAAATCCGAAACTCCAAACTCTAAACCTTAAACACAAAACCATAAACCCTAAATCCGAAACCTCAAACCCTAAATCCAAAACCCTAAACCGTAAACCATAAACCCTAAATCCTAAACGCTAAATCCTAAACCCCGAACCCTAAACCCAAACCCCTAATCCCTAAACCCTAAACCCTAAACCCTAAATCCTAGACCCTAAACTCTAAATCCTAAATCCAAAACACTAAACCCTAAATCCCAAACCCTAAACCCAAAACACTTAACCCTAACTCACAAACTCTAAACCATAAACACACAACCCTAAACCCTAAACTATAATCTTTAAACCCTAAACCAAAACCCTACACCCAAATCCTAAACCCTAAACCCTAAACCCTAACGCTAAACCCTAAACACCAAATCCTAAACCCTAAACCCTAAATCCTAAAGACCGTACCCTAAACCCTAAACATTGAACACCAATACCCAAATCTTAGACGCTCAACCCCATAACCCAAAACCCTAAACCCTAAACTCTCAACCCGAAATTGTAAAGTGTATACCCTACTGCAATACCCCAAAAAATTTCGATGATTGAAGAATGATTTATTTAAACTTTTGAGAATTAAAGAATGATTTATTTCGGGGCTAGGAATTGAAACTTTACAAGGAATATAGGAAAAGTATGAAAGTTAAAAGAAACCGGAAAGGAATTTTTTTCAAAGATTATAATACCCAAAAATTTTCTCGAGGTTCAAAATAAAATAAAAGGGAAAGAAAAGAAGTAGAAAATAATTTTTGGGATTTAATTCGGGACCTAAGAAATTCGAAACCTGAATTAAATAGGGAAAGGGAGTAATTTAAAAATACATATTAGTTATTATTTATTTAATTATTAATTGATTTATTTTTAATTACATTTGTTTATTTACTTATTTAATAATTAGCTATTTTATTAATTATTTTATTTTAATTATTTTTCTAGTTAATTGGGGTGGGTGCCGTGTATTTTCTTCAAGAGAAAATAGAAAGGAAAAGAAAGAAGAAAGAAGAAAGAGAGAGAGGGGTACGTAGAGAAGAGGGGGTCACGCATGAAGGAGGAAGAAAGGGAAGAGGGGATTTCGCCGAAAAATTTACTGGAAAATTCGCCAGAGGAGAGCGGTCCGACGCCGGCCACTACCACCGGAGCTCGACTCCAACATCTTCCACACCTCCCACCAATCGAATCAAGGTTGGTAACCCCAATTTCATTCGAAAACCTCAATTTCTCCATTTTTAGAGATTTCATCGATTTCACCTTCGATTGAGTTGTTTCGAGGGTAGATTGAGACCTAGAAAGTGTTCTTAAACACTTAGTTGGGGTAGGAATCGAGATTATATTCTCAGATTTGCCCAAATTCGAATTTGGAAGGATTTGGGTTGAAATTCTAATTATTCCTAATGTGGGGAAATTGTTGATATTGAGCTTGGATTGATATTATTAAAATTATATGGTTGAAATATTAGCTGAACAAGACCTGTTAAGAGCTGGCCTGAGGTTACTAAGGTTGAACCTTGACGTTACATACCGGGTCCCTGCTCGGGTTGCCCAAAAACACTTTAAGGGTGACGTTGGGAGTTTTAAATCTCCTCTCTTCAATCTTAAATACCCTTGAACACTCCTAAACATGTTTTTAAGGATTTAAATCACTCCAAGTACCTTCTTGTTTCTCAAGGATAGAAACTTGCGAAACAAATTAAGTCTAACTATGTGAATTTCAATCTTATTCCTTCACAACCTTTAGGAAACCTTAAGTAGGATAAATTGGAGGTATATTGAGGTTTAGAAACTAGATTTCTTAGAACCCAAGTAGAAACACAAGTTGAATTAAAATGCTTAGACCTTCATAAAATTAGGATTCCTTCCAACCAAGCTAGATGAGCTTCCTTAGATGCGAATACAAGTTAGATAGAGGTCTAGTACTCAAATCCAAGTATGTGAAACATTCAAGCAGAGTGTTATATACAAGCATGTCAAGTGTTCGAGGAAGGCTACACATAAATCAGGATAGAGAAGTCCAATAAGACTAAGAGCTTGACTCTGTGGCAACCATGGACTACACGTGAGAGTAATAGAGAGATAAAGAACAAGTTAAGCTAAGTAATAACTTTAATGAAGTAAATGTTGTTCTTATAGGAACAACAGAACACGATTGAGTGCAACAGGAACTCGAGGAGACTAAAGTTACAGGAGAGGATTGCATGGAAGGTTGGCCAAGGTGAGGGTTCTTCCATCTTTGCTCCTAGGGTTGTATGCTTGTGTGGATACATGAGTATGTACATTCTCTGCTTGTCTGTATGTATTAGCTAGAGGTATAGAATGTTAAAAGAATAAAAGAACTAGAAAATAGGTTGTGGAAGGTAGCTTAGATAGGAAGACATAGGAGTAGAGATAATTGTTTGATATGATGGTGTGTTACAAATCCAACTCATACGCTAGGCATGATGAGTATTTATTAAATCGTTTCCACGACGGTGGCAAGAGTCCTTGTCCGGAAGGACTAAACTTTTATTTTGAAAACTCGTCATGACGGTGACTTAAATTATAATCATGGAAAGGGAGTTATTGGTGGGCTTTGGTGGGCTTCAGATTTGGTTATGCTAGCGATGTGAGACATTACTAGAACAACGTCAGATGGCACTTGAGACCTCAGTTTTATAATCACCATGACGATGGTCATTGCCCTATCCTGGCAATAGGGTCAGAAAGGTTTTATATTGCTATGACGATAGCTTGAGGCTCAGAGAGTGCATCTGGAAGGATATATGAGTTGCATCCAGTTAAGGATACTCGTCCATATTAATAAGGAGAAGAATTGTTGATCCTTCGGAAAAGATACAAATAATCCTATTAGTATGTGAGACATCGACTATAACAACGTCAGATGGCACTTGAGACCTCAGTTTTATAATCACCATGACGATGGTCATTGCCCTATCCTGGTAATAGGGTCAGAAAGGATTTATATTGCTATGACGATAGCTTGAGGCTCAGAGAGTGCTTCTGGACGGTTATATGAGTTATATCCTATTGAGGATACTTGTACATATTAATAAGGAGAGGAATTGTTGATCCTTCTGGAATGATACAAAGAATCCTATTAATTTGTGAGACCAAGATAAGGAGACACGGGAGGAACCTACGGGTGAACCGTGAGCCTGATCTTGCAGAAGAGAAATCATCCTGTTGAGATGGTCCATAGTGTATCAATGGCCATGCTTTGAGACGTCGTGTCGTGGCCGCCATTGTGGCCTAGTTGGGTAATGGACGAGTAGGCTCAAGCTATTGCCCCGCAGCAAGGGGTCAGGACGTGCCACGTGGTGGCTATGCGTCAGTTGCTTGATAGATAGATGTTGATTGTGTTTGGTTAACAGAATTGTCACGAGGTGACCAGTACCCACGTGAATGGGTTAAGTATGTTTTACCACTTGGTGGACAGCAACCCGAGTGCACGGGTTCGAAGTGGGAAAGCCACGTAGTGGCTAGTAGATACCCTAGAGTTAGGGAGATTAAGTAGATGTATGTTTTGCATCTGTGTGTATGTACAAATTATCTATGTCTGCATATAATTGCTGATTGTTCAGCGTAATGGTAACGTACAAGATTACGTCACCACACGTCTTGTTTGATTCAGACATGCTAAAACGTGAGAAGACTGGTAGGTAAAAGCCAACACTCTATGTCACATGTTTACTTGTTGATTGATGACGTGGAATAAACTGCTCCATGTTTACAGTTATTAAATGCATGTTAGTGTTTGGGTGAAATCTCTGTTGTTGTGTGTCACCAAGAGTGTATGCTAACAACATTAACTAGTTATTTTGCATGTGGTTGTGTATGACTCGCAAACCTAGCGCTATGGCGCCCACCTTGTGCCGGGGATGGGAAAATCCTCACTGAGTCACGTGGTTAAGACTCACACCTCATTTTTACTACACAGAAACAGGTTAAGTACAGGTGGAAGAAGCCTCGGTGGAGCGAGGAATGAACAAAACTTTCCAAGACTCACAACTTGTTCATGTGGGTGAATAAATTGTAACTGTAATTTAATTTACTTTATTATTGTATCATAAAGTAAAGGGTAGACGTACCCAACTATATTGTATCACTAAATCTAGAACTGTCAGCTTCACTCACTTTAAAGATCAGATCCGTTAGATTACGATGCAGGGAGAACTTGTTTCCAAAATATATATACATATTGTTGCATGCGAATAGGATAGGCAGCATCTTCTAATGCGTAGCCAGTACACAATTTATATATTATGTTGTTTTCATATCTAATCCTGAAGCGGCATTGGCCGTGGATTTGCTTGCCTAGGATGGGCCACCATTTCGGTGTAGCCATGGTATTATAATGCATGTGAATGTATTTTCAATAATAGCTATTCTGCCAATTACGTGATAAGGCTTACAGGCACAGGAATATTCCCTGTGTCTGTGCCGGTCACGGTCCTCTAAACGAGGGTCATGACACCTACACTGGAAACCCTAAACCCTAAACCCCAAACCCCAAATCCTAAACCCTAAAATCTAAACCCTAAATCCCAAACCCCAACCCTATACCCTAAATCCTAAATCATAAACCCTAAACCCAAACCCCCAAACCCTAAATCCCAAACCATGAACACTAAACCCTATATCCTAAACCTTAAACAATCAACCCAAAACCTAAACCCCAAACCCAAAACCCTAAACTTGAAACTGTAAACTGTGAACTGCAAACCAAAAACCCCAAACCCTAATCCCAAAACCCTATAGCCTAAACCCTAAACCCTAAACCGTAAATCCTAAACACTAAATCTTAAACCCTAAACCCTAAACCCTAAACTTTAAACCCTAAACCCTAAACCCAAAACCCTAATCCCTAAATCCTAAACAATAACACTAAACCATAAATTGTAAACTCGAAATTGTAAATTTTAAACCCTAAACCCCAATCCTTAAACCCCAAACTCCAATCAGTAAACCCTAAATTGTAAACCCTAAACCCTAATCCCTAAACCCAAAATACTAAACTCTAAATCCTAAACCCCAAACCCCTAACCCTAACCCTAACCCTAACACTAAATATCAAACCCTAAACACCAAACCCTAAAGCCTAAAGCCTAAATCCTAAACCGTAAACACTAAACCCTCAACCCTTAAACATTGTCCCTAAACCCTAAACCCTAAACCTTAAACGCTAAACTCTAAATTCAAAACCCGAAATAGAAAAGAGTAAACCCCAAACCCCAAACCATAAACACTAAACCCTAAGCCCCAAACCCTAAATGTAAAGCCCTAAACCCTAAACCCCAAACCTCAAACCCTAAAGCCTAAAACCTAAACCACAAACCCTAAACACTAAACCCTAAATCCTAAATGTTGAACCCTAAACACTAAATGCTACACCCAAAACCGTAAACCATAAACCCAAAACCCTAAATCATAAATCCCAAACCCTAAACCCTAAACCCAAAACCCTAAACCCTGAGCACCGAATCCTAAGCCCTTACCCCAATCCCAAAACCATAATCCATAAACCCTAAACCCTAAATTCCAAATCCTAAACACTAACCTTAAACCCTAAACCCCAAACGCTAAATCCTAAACCCTAAACCCCAAACCCTTAACCCTTAACACAAAACCCTTAACCCTAAACCCTAAATCCTAAATGCTCAACCCTAAACACTAAACCCTAAACCTTATATCCAAACCCCAAAACACTAAACCCTAAACCCTAAACCCGAAATCCTAAACCCCAAACCTTAAACACTAAATTCCAAACCCTAAACACTAAACCCTAAACCATGAACCCTAAACCCTAAACTATAAAGCCTCAAGCCCAAACCCTAAACCTTAATTCCCAAACCCTAAACCCTAAACCCTAAACTGTAAATCCTAAAACCTAAACCTTAAATCCCAAACTCCAAACCCAAAACCCGAAATCACAAACCCTAAAGCCTTAACCCTAAACCCTAAACCCAAAACCTTAAACCTTAAACCCTAAATCCTAAACCCCAAACCCCACCAAACCATAAACCCTAAAGCCTACATCCCAAACTCTAAACACTAAAACTTAAAGCCAAACCCAAACCCCAAAACCTAAACTCGAAGCACCAAACCCTAAACCCTAAACCCTAAACCCCAAACCCAAAAACCAAAACCCTTAAACCCTAAAATCTAATCCCAAACCCTAAACCCTATATCTTTTTGGTGGCGACAAGAGGAAGTCGCCATCCAATGTACAATATTTGGTGGCGACCTTGAAAATTCGCCACTGAAAATTTAACCCTTCATCATTCAATGGCGACCTTGGAATGTCGCCACCGAAACCTTAAACCCTTCAACACATTCGGTGGCGACCTTGAAAAGTTGCCACCGAAACGTCTAACCCTTCATTACGTTCGGTGGCGACCTTGGAAACTCGCTACTGAAATGTCTAACCCTTCAACACATTCGGTGGCGACCTTGAAAAGTTGCACTTGAGACCTCTAACCCTTCATTACATTTGCTGGCGACCTTCTGAGGTCACCATCGAAACGTCTAACCCTTCAACACATTCGGTGGCGACCTTGAAAAGTCGCCACTGAAACCTCTAACCCTTCATTACATTCGGTGGCAACCTTAGAATGTGGCCACCGAAATGTTTAACCCTTCAACACATTCGGTAGTGACCTTGAAAAGTCGCCACCGAAATGTCTAACCCTTCAACACATTCGGTCGCGACCTTGAAAAGTCACCACTGAAACCTCTAACCCTTCATTACACTCGGTGGCGACCTCAAAAGATCGCCACCGAAATGTCTAGCCCTTCATCACATTCGGTGGTGACCTTCAAACGTCGCCACCAAAACATTTAACCCTTCAACATCGAAACGTTTATCCCTTCAACACATTCGGTGGCCACCGAAACGTCTAACCCTTCATTACATTCGGTAGCGACCTCAGAAATTTGCCACTGAAACGTCTAGCACTTCAACACATTCGGTGGCGACCTTGGCAAATCACCACCGAAACGTTTAACCCTTCAACACATTCCGTGGCGACCTTGGAAATAGCCACCGAAGGTAGAAAACATAATAAATATATTTGAATGAAATTATATAACAAAAAGTTATATATGGCTCAGTGGTTGTGTAGTCAATACTATGCATTATGTCCCGTCTTCGAATCCGTGCATGCGCCGGAGTGGAGATCCGGCGGCCGGAGGCGGAGGTCCGGCAATCGGCGTCCGGAGGCGGTGGTCCAGCACCCGGGGGCGAAGTTCGGCGGCCGGATGCGGAGGTCTTCACCGGTCATTGAAACATGTGATCTATCATTGGCATGGGCCAAGTGTCGCCACTGAAAGACATGTAAACCCTAGATCCTAAACCCTAAACCCCAAAATCGAAAACCCCAAACCCTAAACCTAAAAGCCAAAACTGTAAACTGTAAACCCCAATCCATAACCCTAAACCCTAAATGCCCATCTCGAGACCCTGAACCCTAAACCCTAAATCCCAAACCCTGAATACTAAACCCTAAACCTTAAACCATAAACCCAAAACATTAAACCCTAAAGACTAAACCCTAAACCGTAAACCGTAAACCAAAAATTGTAAACTGTAAAGCCTAAACCCCAAACCCTAATCCCAAAATCCAATACCCTAAACAGCAACATCAAAATCCTAAACCCTAAATCCTGCACAATAAATCCAAAACCTTCAAACCTAAACCCTTAACTTTAATCCCTAAACCAAAAACCATAAATCCTAAACCCCAAACCCTAAACCATAAACCATAAACCCGAAACTCTAAATCCCAAACTCTAAGCACTAAACCTTAAACTCAATCCCCAATCCCCAAACCCTAAACCCCAAACCCCAAACCCTAAACCCTAAACAACACAACCCAAACTCTAAACCATAAACCCTAAACCCTGAACTCCAATCTTGAAACCATAAACCCTAAACCGCAAACCCTAAACCCTAAACCCCAAACCCAAAACGCTCACCACTATAACCTAAACCCTAAACCTTAAATCCTACACCCCAAAACCTAAACCAAAAAGCCTGGTCCCTAAATTTAAAACCCTAAACACTAAACCAAAGACCTCAAACCCTAAAACCTTAGCCATAACCCATAAACTTGAAACCCTAAATTACAAATCCTAAACACTGAACCTTAAACCTCAAACACCAAACACCAAACCCTAAATCCTAAATCCTAAACCCCAAACCCTCAACCCTAAACCCTAAACACGAAACCCTTAACCCTAAACCCTAAATCCTAAACATGAAACCCTAAACCCTAAATCTTAAACCTTAAACCCTTAACCTAGAACCCTAAACTCTAAACCCTAAATCCAAAATCCTAAACCCTAAACCCTAAACCCTAAACCATAAACCCTAAACCCAAACCCATAAACCCAAAACCTTAAACCCTAATTCCTAGACTCAAAACCCTGAACCCTAAATTCCAAACCCTAAACCCAAACCACAAAATCCAAAATCCAAAACCCGAAACCTAAACCCGAAAACTTTAAACCGTAAACTCTAAATTGTTAACATCAAACCCTAAACCCTAAACACCAAACCCTAATCCCTAAACAATAAACACGAAACCCTAAATCTTAAACCCTAAACCCTAAATCCTAAACCCTAAACCATGAACTCCAATCCCTAAACCATAAACCCTAAACCCGAAACCCCAAAACCCAAATCCCTAAAACCTAAACCTAAAAATTTAAACTGTAACTCGTAAGCCCCAAACCCTAAGCCCAAAACCCAAAACCCTAAACCCTAAACACAAAACCCTAAACCCAAGACACTAAACCCTAAATGCTAAATCCCAAACCCTAAACCCTAAGTTCTAAATCCTAAACCCTAAACCCTGAACACTAAACACTAAACCCAAAACCCTAAACCTTAAACCATAAGCTGAAAACCATAAACCCTAAAACCAAAACCCTAAACCCTAAATCATAAATAATAAACCCAAAACCTTATACCCCAAAACCAAAAACCTAAACCCGAAATTGTAAACTGTAGACCCTAAACCGCAAACCCTAATCCCCAAATCCAATACCCTAAACCCAAAATCCTAAACCCCAAACCCTAAACCCCAAACCCTAAACCATAAATCCTAAACCCTAAACCCTCAACCCTATATACCCTAAACCCTAAACCTTAAATCCTACACCCCAACCCTTAAACCCAAAACCCTGATTCCTAAATTTCAAACCCTAAACCCTAAACCATCGACCTTAAACCCCAAAACCTAAGCCATAACCCATAAACCCTAAACCCGAAATTCTAAACCCTAAACACTGAACATTAAACCTCAAACCCTAAACCCCAAATCCTAAACCCCAAACCCTTAACTGTAAACCCTAAACACAAAACCCTTAACCCTAAATCCTAAAACAAAACCCTAAACCCTAAACCTTAAACCTTAAACCCTAAACCGTAAATCGTAAAATTTAAACCCTAAACACAGAATGCTAAATCCCAAATCCTAAACACTAAAACCTAAACCATAATTCTAAACCCTAACCCATAAACCCAAAACCCTATTTCCTAAACCAAAAACCCTGAACCCTAAATTCCAAACCCTGAACCCTAAACCCAAACCCCAAAATCCAAAATCCAAAACCCAAAACCCAAACCTTAACCCGAAAACATAAACCATAAACTCTAAACCCTAAACCCTAAATCCCAAACCCTAAACCTTAAACCCCAAACCCTAACTCCAAAACCTTAAACACTAAGCCCTAAACAAATAACCCAAACCCTAAACTGTGAACTCCAAATTCTAAGCCCTTACCCCAATCCCAAACCCTAAACCTTACACCATAACGCCCAAATCCTAAACCCTAAACCCGAAATAGTAAATTATAAACCTTAAACCCCAAACCCCAAACCCTAAACCCTAAATCTTTAACCTTAAACCATAAACTCCAAACCCAAAACCCAAAACCCTAAACCTTCAATCCTAAACCTTAAACACTAAACCCTAAACCTTAAACCAAAATCAAAACCCTAAACCCTAAATCCCAAACCGTAAACCTTAATCCCCAAATCCAAAACCCAAAACCCTAAATCACGAACACTAAACTCTAAACACTAAACCATAAACCATAAACCCTAAACCTTAAACCTAAACCCTAAACCCTAAACCTCATACCCTAAACCATAAACCCTAATCCCCAAACCCTAAGCCCTAAATCAAAACCCTAGATTCTAAACCCTAAATTGTAAACCCTAACCCTAAGCCTTAAACACTAAACCCTAAACCTTAAACCTAAATCCCTAAATCCTAAATCCTAAACCTCAAACCCCAAACCCTAACCGCTAAATCCCAATCCCTAAACACTAAACCCTAAACCATAAACCATAAATCCTAAACCCTAGATCCGAAACTCTAAACCCTAAATCCCAAACATCAAACCCTAAACCCTATACCCTAAACATCAAATCCTAAACCCTAAACCCAAAACCCAAAATCTAAAACCCTAAACTCTAAATCTTAAACCCTAAATCCTAAAGCTTGAACTCCCATCCCCAAACCCTAGCCCCCAAACCCCAAAACCTAAAACCATAAACCCTAAACTCGAAACTGTAAATTGTATACCCTATGTAACATCCTAAAAATTTAAAATGAAAGTTTGACTGATTCTCTTGTTTTGACTTTCCTGTTTTAAATGGTTGTCGCTGATTGTGTTTGTAAATAGGACAAGAAACCCTAATTAGAAGGGAGAAGCTTAGGAGTGAGGAAAAAATGCCAGAGAAAACCCTATTGCAAACCCTAGGGAATAAATTGAAAGGAAAACTTAGTTTTTAACCCTTTTTGTTTTAGTGAGTTAAACTGAGTAGGAAAGACCTATTGACCTAAGACAAATAACCTAGGACACTCTAGAGACACCCTAGGATCTAAATAAAGAACCCAACCCTAAGACAAGTCCTGGATTTCCATATTTCTCCAATAGAAATTCAGGAACTAAACTAAAAGAAATGGAAAATTTCAATTAAGACACCCTATCTCACTTAGAGCTTAAGGAAACCCAATTTAACCACCCAAAGGACCACTCAAACCTTCTATAAGTACCAACCATATGTCTTAAGTGAGAATAAGGAGCTCAACAGGTTACAATCATAAAACAAAAATATAAGAGTTAAATACCTAATTAAAATCACTAAACTGTCAGATTTCACCTTGTAACTGAAATACCAACTTAAATGCCCAAATTGATTACCCAAGTGTAGTCTTAATGACTGCCATCACACCTAGGTAGTTGTCAACACGAGAAGTAGCCAGAGTTAGAGCTAAGACACCTAGTTTAGAATGCCACAACCTAATTATGAAACCCACATGATCCATCCCTCTCAATTGGAGCCTAACCGAGACAATAAAGCCAATTGACCAGCCAAACATGTCCTAATAACCTAATTACTAATCCTACTAGGTGTTTTAAGAAGAATTAGTGTAGGTTGAGGGCTAGGACACCTCACCAACAATGCAATCACCATCATTTTATTACACATGCGCCCAAGTCCATTTAGACTAGAGGAACCGAGAGAGAGTGAAGCACCGGCTACCACCCAACCCTGAAAATTGAAGAGAGAGTGAGAGTAGGTTTCAGAAAGAGGCAGAGCAAAAGATTGAAGCTGGAGCTCGAGTTCCAGTAGCTGAAATTGGAAGAGGAGGCTAAAATCCCCAAAGCTCATTCAAAGAAGGGTTTTCTTGCTCATCTTCTTGGTACACCGAGGGCTGCGAGAAGTTCCAATGTCTCTTCCTCTGAAATAGCAAGGTAACGTAAGGTTACCCTTCATTTTACCCATTTGTTCCAAAAGCATCCATCTAAAGTTGATGGTATAAGGCTTTGTGTCCAAGTTTTGTTTAATTTCCATTTCTAAACTCTATTTTGCCAGCGACACTTCAACTGAACATAACTTTCTTGATTCTGAACCAAATTTCACAAATAAGGTGTCAAAAGAAAACTCATTTAAACCCTCTTTAAGACCCTCAATGCATGTACCATCGATGGACGTTGTTACAGTTGCTTCGTCCCACCTTAAGCCACTGAAAATGCTGTGAACTCTGTTTCTGAGCAGAAAATTTATGAGTTTTAAATCTGTGATCTCTGGTAAGCTGTAGTTCGAGCATTTGTTTGGTATCTAGCTAGCTGAAAAATGAACTAAATTCGATAGGTAGATGAGGACAATAAATGGGTTTGATCACTGAATCAGTGTTATTAACTTGTAGTTTAGAAAATGAATTGGAAGAGCTATTTGATGTGTTTGAGCTAAGGGTTCTTGCTATGAATTGTCATGCTTTGTACTATTGTGGATTATACTGTTATGAAACTAATTGTTGAACATCTGGACAAGTTTAAGTCCATGGAAATTGTAGGTTGAAATCTGGTTAAAAAGGGTCAAAGGCTTCGAATGGGTAGAATGGAACCTTTAATGTTTTCTGTTTTGAATACCTTGATGCCAGACTGATAAATTGCTTAGTCGCTGATTAATATACTGTAATTAGGTCATAAAAGTGAATAGTTGATAAGAAAACTCATAGTGCCCTATGAATTTAAACTACAAAGGAAGGGAAGAGTGCAAAAGATGATGAAATTAGGCTAGGAGAGTTGAGTGAATCTGAACTTTAGAGGAGTTCTTGAATTCTGAGAAACTTGGGTAAGTAGAAGGCAATAAGCTAGGCTAGGACCTTAGTGGTATACTAAACACAGGAAAAACTAAGTGATTGAATGCATTGAGTCCTTGAGATCCTAGGCTTGTTAATGATAGGTAAACCTCCAATTTTGGGATCCTTAGATTTTAATTCTATCTTGTTGAGGGAATAAGGACATTTCTTGAGTTTTAGTGAATCTGAATTAACCTTCTTAGGTTATATAGAGGCATAGAAGATTCAAAACACATTCACCAATTAAAAAGGGCAAAGCTAGGAACCCAAGTGCATTAAACTTAGGAATTGCGTTTATAAAAGTTGGGTACTCTGGTTTAGGTTTAATAGGGTAGCCACCCTGGCTTCTAGACTCCCAAAGGTATGATTTCAAAATATGAGCCAGCTCAGACATGACTTAAACAAACCTTAGTACACTTAGGATTCCATTTCTTGAAAAATACAAGAAATTGGCATTTTGCTCTATAAGATCTAATTTTGTACTGATAGGGCTGTTAAACCTTGTGGCACAAGTCATAAATTACCTAACAGTGATTAGGGTAAACTCTTTTAGGTCCAACAGAAGCCTGAAATGAAAATGGGTAGTAATAGGGACTACTTTTGTGGAAAATTCACTATTTTACTGTTCTTAGTAAACAATTGGGCATTCTGACTTGAGAATAGGTAACTAGTTGTTTCTTTCTACTCCATATACTATTTGGGCACATTTCAAAATATTATAAGGGTCTAGAATGGGTTCTAACCGAGTTTTGACATTTTAGGGACTTGTTTATTAGAAATTTCAAAGAAAGAACTCTGTGTGCAAAACGTCTTATTTCTGATCTGTCATGACTGTGGAAATTGGTTAATTAAGTCGTATTTGACCTTATGAAGCTTTCTGTGACTTTATCTGAAACAGTGAAAGGCCAAAAAAGAAGTTGAGTCTAAATAGGGACCTTTTTGAAAGAAAAATTGGAAATTTTTAAAATCCTTATTTTGACTCAATTTCTGGTAAACTTATTTTGAAACCCCTTTTAATGTGTTAAGTGAATGATGAATGTCCAATGTATGTATTTGGAATGGATTGAACTGTTGAAGGTGCCCTATAATTGCAATGATTTGAAAAAGGGGACTAATTTCATAAAATTGAGGCAATTGGGGGCCATGATGTGAATTTCTTACTTCACAAGTAAGTTGAAATTGTTAATTGAACTATATATGTGCTTTTGGTGAAGTTTCATAGTGTTTGGATGCCTGTATAAGAAATTGGGGAAGTTGCTTGCTATACAAGTAATGTTTGACTTGTGATTGACTATGTGTTGACTAAGTGCCAAAGTTGACTTGAATGATGCAACTTATTTAAGTTAGTGGCATCCAATTCTGGAAATAAGATTTAGCATGCATCTGCGAAAACTGATATGCCTGAGGAAGGCAAATGATTTTGGCAAGCATTGAAAGTGATTGTTTTGCAACAGAATAAACATTACCTGGGAAATGTATATTTTATATGATATGTATGAAAAGGACACAGTAGGCTGGTTAGGAATCCGTCCGGGACGTAGCTGTCTAGCAACTAGTGAGGAAATAATTCGGTCCAAGAAAGGTGATCCTAAGGTTCTAACTTGTGCGCACACCGGGGGACGCCCTGGAATGTTAGGTAATTGCTTGTGCCTTATTGGCAGACTTTACTTGAATTGTCAAGTCAATTTTGTCGTATTTCATTAGATTGCTTTGTGATCGTATGGTAATGGTTTAGATCAGTTCTACAGGTCCTAGAG
This sequence comes from Senna tora, assembly GCA_014851425.1. NCBI lineage: Eukaryota > Viridiplantae > Streptophyta > Magnoliopsida > Fabales > Fabaceae > Senna > Senna tora. The sequence goes on along the minus strand of CM026261.1, from coordinate 13,011,201 downwards.
GGATTTGGTCTTTCGCATGACTGACCAAAGTGGTATGATGGTATGATAAAAATCCTATTTTGTCAAAACTGTGTATTTGGCATGATTATCCAATATCAAGGAAGAATAGTATGATTATGTTAAATTAGGCATTTCCATTTGTGTTTCATATCAGGAACTTATCCATTGAAATATCTTGTAATTGAGAATATAATGGAAAGTTAAGAACTGCACTTATTTCTTGTGTGTGATTGATAACTGTGAAGGAAGTTTTTTGTATTCTACGTAATGCAGCTGAATCACTAATGAGTTTTGAAATATGGTAATCTATGTTACTGGGATTATATATCTCATTACGTTAGTGTGTTCAGATGCCTAGGTAACACCTAACTCTAGAGATTGAAGGGGAGCTGATAGAAGTGCCACTTCTGGGTCACTTCCAAGTACTGAAGGCAATGAACATCATCTTCTTCTTTCCCATGGAGAACCTGATTATCCCTGGGACTTAGAAGGGATGATTGATGGGTAGCTAGCCGTTAGTGAACTGACTTTTTGGCTGTGACTTATGAGTCACACTTTTTGGATTATGGCCTATGTGCCTGATTGACTACATCGGCCTGCGTGCCACTACTTGCTGGATTTGTATATGCATATATATCTATATAGTAAAGACTTAGTGTATATCTGCTAGGTTATGCACGGAGGCACGTAACTCACCTTATCTGATTAGAGTACATATATGTATGCTAGAAATAATTCTAGAGAGTGCGCGAGTGACAAACACGTAACTTCTAGTTTCTTAAGTATGAATAACTAAATGAGAGTAAAAATCCTTAGGATAGAACTTAACTTTTATCACTTCTAAACCCTAGACCCTAAACCCCAAACCCCAAATCCCAAAACATAAAACCTAAAACCCGAAACTGTAAACTGTAAAGCATAAACCATAATTCCTAAACCCTAAACCATAAATCTTAAACCTCAAACCCCAAACCCAAAACCCTAAACACCAAACCCCAACCCCTAAACCTTAAACCTTAACCCATAAACCCTAAATCCCAAACTCTAAATCGACCCAAAAAATACTAAACCCTAATTCCCAAACCCTAAACCCAAAACCAAAAACCAAAAACCCTAAACCCAAAACCAAAAACCCTAAACCCTAAAGCGTAAACCCCAAACCCCAAACCCTAAACATCAAACCCTAAACCCTAAACTCAAAACACCAAACCCTTAACCCAAAATCTAAAACCCTAAACCCTATACACCAAACCCTAAACCCTAAATCCTAAACCTTAAACCCTAAACCCTGAACTCCAATCCCTAAACCCTAGACCGTAAACCCCAAACCCGAAAACCTTAAACCCTAAATCCGAAACTGTAAACTATAAATCTTATACCCCAAACCCCAAACCCTAAACACTAAACCTTAAACCCCAAACCCTAACATTAATCCCTAAACCCTAATCGTAATACCCTATATCCTAAACCCTAAACCCTAAACCCAAAATCCTAAACCCCAAACCCAAGATCCTAAACCCTAAAACTTGAACAATAAACCCTAAACCCTAAAACTAAAACCCGAAATCCAAAATCCTACACCCCAAACCCTAAACCCTAAATGCTAAATGCCAAACCCTAAACCATAAACCCAAAACCATAAATCCAAAACAATAAACCCTAAATCCCAAACCCCAAACCCCAAACCCTAAACCCTAAACCCTAAACCTAAACCCTAAATCATAAATCCTAAACCCTAAACCTTAAATCCCAACCCCGAACACTAAACCATAAACCCTAAACTTTGAACCATAAACTCAAACCCTAAACCCTAAATCCCAAACACTAAACCTTAAACCCCAAACTCAAAACCTGAAATTGTAAATTAGAAACCCAAAGCTCTAAACACAAAACCATAAACCCAAAATCCTTAACCCTAAACCCTAAGACCTAAACTTTAAACCCTAAACCGAAAACCTAAATCCTAAACCCTAAACCCAAAACCTAAGCCTAAACTTTAAACCCCCAAACCCAAAACCCTATACCCTAAACCTTAAATTCAAAAACATAAATCCTAATTCCTAAACCCCAGACTCTAAACCCTGAACCCTAAACGCAAAACCCTAAACCCTAAGCCCTGAACCCTAAACCCTAAACCTATAACCCTAAATCCTAAATCCTAAACTCCAAACTCTAAACCCTAAAACCCAAACCCTAAACACTAAACCCTGAAGCTTAGACCCTAAACCCTAAACCCTAAACCATAAACCCTAAATCCTAAAGCCAAAATCGTAAACTCCAAACTCTAAACCCCAAACCCCAAACCCCAAACCCTAAACCCTAAAGATCAAATACTAATCCCAAAACACTAAACCCTGAACTGCAATCCCCAAACCCCAAACCCCACCCTAAACCTTAAGTCGAAACCCTTAAACCAAAAACCCTAAACCCTATATCCTAAACCTGAAATCCTAAATCCTAAACCCTAAACCCTGAACCCTAAGCCAAAAACCCTAATCCCTAAACCTCAAACCCAAAACCATAAACCCTAAACACCAAACCTTAAACCCTAAACCCACATCCTTATACCCTAATTCCTAATCGCAAAATTCTAAACCATAAACCTAAAATCCTAAACACTAAACCCTAAACCCCAAACCCTTAGCCCTCAATCCCAAACCCTAAACTGAATCCATAAACCCTAAACCCTAAACCAAAAATTCCAAAGCTTAAGCCCTAAACCCCAAGCCTTAAACCGTGAACTCTAAACCCTAAGCCCTTAGCCCAATCGCAAACCCTAAACCCTAAACCCCAAATCTTAAAACGTAAACCGTAAACCTTAAACCGCAAAGCCTAAAACCTAAACCCCAAAACCCAAAACTGTAAACTATAAAACCTAAATCAAAAACCCTATACCCTATACACTAAACCCCAAACCCCAAACCCTAAACCCAAAGCCCTAAACCCTAAATCCAAAACCCTAAACGCTAAATCCCAAACACTAAAAACTAAACCCTAAACCATATACCAAAAACCCTAAACTCGAAAACCCTAAACCCTAAACCCATGCTATGCTACAGGTACAAAAATATTGCAATGAGCATTGCGTTTACAAATCAAGATGATATGTTCTTCTGAAATTCTTCTTGATATTGTATAAGGTTGCATTCATTGTGATATATATCCGTTGACTGCATTGAAATCCTTTTAAAGAAAGTTATGTCACGACCCCCGTTTAGCGGACCGTGACCGACACAGACACACGGAATATCCATGTGCCTGTAAGCCTTATCACCTAATTGACAGAATATCTATTATTGAAAAATACATCCACATGCAGTATAATACCATGGCTACACCGAAATTGTGGCCTATCCTAGGCAAGCAAATCCACGGCCAGTGCCGCTTCAGGATATAGATATAGGAAAACAAACATAATATATATGACCTGTGTACGGGCTACACATCCGAAGATGTTGCCTATCATGTTCACATGCAACAAATATATGTATATATATATATTTTGAAAACAATTTTCCCTGTCTCGCAGTAAAATAAATCCTGATGTTTAAGGTGTGTGAAGCTGACAGTTTTAGATTTAGTAATACAATCTAATTGGGTACGTCTACCTTTACATTATGATACAATAATAAAGTAACTTTAATTACAATTACACTTTATTCACCCACATGAACAAGTTGTGGGTCTTGGATAGTGTTGCTCAACCCTCGTTCCACTGAGACTTATTCCACATGTACTTAACATGTCTCTGTGTAGTAAAAATGAGGTGTGAGTCTTAACCACGCGACTGAGTGAGGACTCTCCCATCCCCGGCGCAAGGTGGGTACCATAGCACTGGGTTTGGGAGTCATACACAACCACATGCAAAAACAACTAGTTATTGTTGTTAGCATACATTCTTGGTGATCACACAACAACAAAAATTTCACCCAAACACTCACATGCATTAAATAACTGTAAACATGCAGCAGTTTATTCCACGTCATCTATCAGCAAGTAAACATGTAACATATAGTGCCGGCTTTTACCTACCGGTCTTCTCACGTTTCAGCATTCTGAATCAAACAAGACGTGTGTTGACGTAATCCTGTACATTACCACTACGCTGCACAATCAGCAATTATATGAAAACACATATAATTTGTACATACACACAGATGCTAAACATACATCTACTTAATCTCCCCAACTCTAGGGTATCTACTAGCCACTGCGTGACTTTGCCACTTCGAACCCGTGCACTCGGGTTGCTGCCAACAACTGGAAAAACATATTGAACCCATTCACTTGGGTACTGGTCACCTCGTGACACTTCTGTTAACCAAACACAATCAACTTCTATCTATCAAGCAACTTCCGCATAGCCACCACGTGGCACGTCCTGACCCCTTGCTGCGGGGCAATAGCTTGGCCCACATGTCCATTACTCAACCAGACCACAATGGCGGGCACGGCACGACGTCTCAAAGCCTGGCCACCGATACACCCTGGACCATCTCAATGGGATGATTTCTCTTTTGCAAGATCAGGCTCACGGTTCACCCGTAGGTTCCTCCCGTGTCTCCTTATCTTGGTCTCACATATTTATAGAATTCTTTGTATCTTTCCCGAAGGATCAACAATGCCTCTCCTTATCAATATGTACAAGTATCCTCAACAGGATATAACTCATATACCCGTCTACATGCACTCTCTGAGCCTCAAGCTATCGTTATAGCAATATAAATCTTTTCTGACCCTATTACCAGGATAGGGCAATGACCATCGTCATGGTGATTATAAAACGGAGGTCTCAAGTGCCATCTGACGTTGTTCTGGTCGATGTCTCACATATTAATAGGATTCTTTGTATCTTCCCCGAAGGATCAACAATTCCTCTCCTTATTAATATGGACGAGTATCCTTCACATGATATAACTCATATACCCGTCATAGCAATATAAAACCTTTCTGACCCTATTGCCAGGATAGGGCAATGACCATCGTCATGGATTATAAAACTGAGGTTTCAAGTGCCATCTGACGTTGTTCTAGTCGATGTCTCACATCACTAGCATAACCAAATCCGAAACCCACCAATAACTCCCTTTTCATGATTATAATTTAAGTCACCGTCGTGACAAGTTTTCAAAATAAAAGTTTAGTCCTTCCGTACAAGGACTCTTGCCACCGTCGTAGAAAGGATTTAATAAAATACTCATCATGCCTCCGGAGTGTATTAGTTGGATATGTAACACACCAATCATAGCAAACAGTTACTCTCTACTCCTATGCCTTCCTATCTAAGCTACTTTCCACAACCTATTTTCTAGTTCTTTTATTCTTTTAGTATTGTATACCTCTAGCTAACACGTATTAGACAAGCAGAGAATGTACATACTCATGTAATCCACACAAGCATACAACCCTAGGAGCAGAGATGGAAGAACCCTCACCTTGGCCAACCTTCCATGCAATCCTCTCTTGTAACTTTAGACTCCTCGGAGTTCCTGTTGCACTCTATTGCATACCGTTGTTCCTATAAGAACAACATTTACTTCATTAAAGTTATTACTTAACTTAACTCGTTATTTATCTTTCCATTACTCTCACATGTAGTCCATGGCTGCCACAGAGTCAAGCTCTTGGTCTTATCGGACTTCTCTATCCCGACTTATGCGTATCCTTCCTCGGACACTTAACTTACTCAAATATAACACTCTACTTGAGTGCTTCACGTACTTGGATTTGAGTATTAGGCCTCTATCTAACTTGTATTTGCATCTAAGGAAGCTTATCTAGCTTGGTTGGAAGGGACCCAAATTCTAGGAAGGTCTAAGCACTTTAATTCAACTTGTTTTCCTACTTGGATTCTAAGAAATCTAGTTTCTAAACCTCAACATACCTCCAATTTATCCTACTTGGGATCTAAGAAATCTAGTTTCTAAACCTCAATATACCTCCAATTTATCCCACTTAAGGTTTCCTGATGTTTGTGAAGGAATAAGTTTGAAATTCCCGAAGTTAGGCCTAATTGGTTCCGCAAGTTTCCATCCTCGAGAAACAAGAAGGTACTTAGAGTGATTTAATCCTCAAAACATGTTTAGGAGTGTTCTAAGGTGTTTAGGATTGAAGAGAGGGAGTTCGGAGCTCTCAATTCGCCCTAAAAATGGGCTTGGGGCAAGCCAGGCAGGGACCGGGCGCTGCCGCGTCAATTTGCTGCCTTGGTAGCCCTTGGCCAACCAGCAAGTGCGCGCTGCAGCGCCGGTTCGCAGCACAGCAGCATTTTTGCTGCGCTATGGCTAGTTTCGACCACCTTTTCAGCCATCTTCCGATCCGGCTTCAATTCCACTTTTCACGGGTCTTGTTCTCCTACATATATACTATATTTAGGAAGTCCTACAACTGAAATGTAACTCCGATTCGTCACCAAATCGTTGATTGTTTGAAATTGAGAAAAATGGGTTTTATAAACCCCAAACTCTTCAAACTTCGAACCCGGCCAAATCCAACGATATAGCCTCAAATCCTAACCCCGATGAGTGTTCAAGAACAATTTAGAAAAATTATTCTACCCTCGTATCCTCCCAAACTCAGATTCTCTACTCAATTCCAAAAATGAAGAAAAATGAAGAAAATGGGAACTTGGAGAGAATCGGGCGCTTAACTCGAGAGATTGGGACGAGGAAGATGGTGAGGATGATCTTCGGCTCCTCCTCCAAATCCACCTCGCCAGATTCCGGCGAGATTCCTGCCGGATTTCCTCCCTCATCCAAGCCCTAGCTCCCTCTCTCTCCTTTCCTTCTCCTTCTTTCTTCTTTGTTTCTTCTTTCCATAGCTCCTTCTTCCCTTTTGTTTTTCTTTCCTTTATATTTTCCTTTCTTTGTTTCTTTCTTTTTCCAAACCCCACATATCCCCCTCTTACTAAATAATAATAATAAAATAATTATAATGAATATAATTAAAATAAAATAATTAATAATAAATAATAACAAATTTGTATTTTTTATTTAATCCCTTTCCGTACATAATTCAGGTTTCCAATTTCTTAGGACCTGAATTAAATCCAAAAATTTATTTTCTACCTTTGTTCTCTCCCTTTTTATTTTATTTCAAACCTCGAAAAATTTTCTCGATATTATAATCTTTGAAACAAAATTTTTCCTTTCCGGTTTCTTTTAACTTTCATACTTTTTTCTATATTCTTTTTAAGGTTTTAATTCCTAGCCCCGGAGTAAATCATTCTTAAATCCTCGAAATTTTAAATAAATCATTCTTTAATCCTCGAAATTTTCCGGGGTATTACAAGTTATTTGTGCAAGACATAGGATATCCTTAAAAAAGTTAACATTAAAACAATGCACAATAGTGAACAATGTAAGAGATCAAAATTGCTCAAACATACCAAATTACAATTAATGTTGTAGTAAATCTGGCTATAACTTTTAGAATCGCAATAATAAAGCATACATGTAATTAAACAGACCAAGGATTTCCAATAAGCTAAAAGAAGAGTACAATGGGTAGTTAAATTAAGATTACCTATGCAACATCCATACGAAAAATAAGTAGATAACATTTACATGCAAAATATATTAAGAACTTAGGAAGTGAAGAGACTAATATATTCAAACAGAAACCAATTAAGCGCATTAAAGTAGATATTGTCACAAATAATAAATCTAATTTACATTTTGGAACACTTTTCTAAACGACGACATTTGTAGTGGTTTTATGCGAATTAAAGTGATTTTATTCTTTTGAACCCGTACATTGCACGGGTTGCGTCTACATATATGTATATATTATTTTGAATAATACGTAAAAAAATTCATGTGATACGTTGTATCTATTAAATAAATAAACATTAAAATTGTCACGACCACCTAGCGGACGTCCGTGACCGACACGGGGGGTAGGATTTCTCCTATCCCGTAAGCCTCTAATTCATGATTGACATTTTCATGTGTTCATAACTACCCATTTCTACTACAAACAATATACAATACATATGCTCATCCATTTCCGGTGACCTAAATAGTTCGCAGTCCACGGCTCGCTCAACACCGCTTCAGTCTATATATATACACATTTTCACTCACACTACATATAGTTTACATATTGATCACGCGCTTCAGTGCGGGTGATCTATCCTATTCACATGCAAAAGTCCTGTATTCAGCCATTCATATATTCAATCACACCCTTGCATATAGTTTACATATTGATCACATGCCTCAATGCATGTGATCTATCCTAGTCACATGCGGAAGCCATATTTTCATGCAAACAGGTATTCGGTCACACATACGTATATAATTTACATATTGATCACACGCCTCAATGCGTGTGACCTATCCTATTCACATGCGGAAATCATATGCACATATACACATGATATATATTATATCATAGTCTATATTCCCAACACCAATACCTAACTTTAATCTGTATGGAGCCGACAATACTAGAGTTCGACATATATATACAGCAGTTGTATATGTACAAAAGCTACACCCAAAAAGGACTCATATATACATATACACCGTGATTTATTTACATAAACCAAAATACACTACCCACATGGACTAAGCGTGCGGTCTTCAGATATGTCCGCCTCCTTGAGAAGAAGTGGATGCGTTCCCGACGCCTGATCCACCTGTATCTGAAATATATAAACAGGGGGGGTGAGTCGAACAGACTCAGTGAGAAGCTCCCCCATCCCTGGCGTAGCAGCAGGTACCACTAAAGCTAGGGAAAGGGAGCGACCACAACCACATGCGCATGAAATGGATTTATATTGTGATCTTTAATATGATCGGGCAGTCAATATATCATATACACAATTAAAATCCTAATTCATGCTTCTAACATATTTATTACTCCGCACGTACATAAATCACAATATATATATATCATATATTTTCAAAAGTCACACATAGTTATGCTCGTAGGCATTCACTTTCTATCTCCTGCATTACGCTAAGAGAAATAGTGGCCCGAAGGCAATTTCATGTTCGAACCTGGTTGATCACACCAGGAACTTTCTATCTCCAAGGCACGCTTAGAGTAATAGCCGGCAACTTGTCTGGCCTCGGTTAAACCAAGGTAATGGCCACTTTGTGGCATGCTTACTGTTAACTGAATACTGTCTGTCCGACTAGGATAATCGACTCGATCTACCCGAACTAACCTAACAAGTTCAACTAACAATTTAACCTTGAAAGACGCCCTATTAGTAGCTAACTGAATATTATACGTGTTCATTAGTTGGGCCTAGATTCCCCCGTTTCAATTATGCAACACTCTCACTCACATTCAACAATCCTATGTTCAATTTTACTCAACAAACCATACGAGCAAGGTCTTAACAGCGATGATCGATGTGATTGGTTTCTACTGTTACTGAACTCTCACATATGAAATTATGACTCAATCCTACCCACGGTAACATATAAGGCTCAGTGAGCCACAATAGCTCATATACACTTGGGACTATTCATATAAACACATATACTATTGCACGTTGACTGCTTATTTGCAAATCATACACGTGTAACACAAATTCATTCATATAAAAATATTTCATATAACGATTGCACAAAATAGAGCAAACCACATTTGCACGTTGTCATCCAACCCTGTGGGGCAAGGATGGGAGAGCCCCTCATCTTGTTGGCCCTCCTAATCAGTCCTCAGAGTGCCTGGAGCTCCAATTACCCTGTGGTGCCCTATACACATATATTTAAGAAACTTAGAAACGTGTAGTTAAGCATCTAACATGCACGTGCCATGCTAATGCTCATGCACCCTCTAGATATTTCCAAGAACTAACTATTTTGTTCGTTACGTCGTCTAAATTGCTCTTTTTGAAAGGCCATACTATCTTATATCGGCTTTCACTTGTTCCAGCCACTTAGAACCTCTAAATGCTTAGGTTAGAGATTCCCACTTGTCTAAATTTCACTTCATGTGTTCATAAGGGTATTTAACTAATAAAAGAATAAATTCACGGCTCAAAAGAGGCCTTAGCTTATCCATTCCACCGTCTCGCTTATTCATCGGGTAAAAGCTTAACTACTACCTCTTTAATTATCTATATAATTATAATCGGGTATAAGTTGAGCCTTGGAACCAATTTAACGGGTCTTAGGTGTCCGCCACGGATTAGACCGAGGTGTCCAACCCACAGCACAGCTCCTTAGTATTTCGCCTCTTTTTCACCGGATTGTGTTCCGTTTGAAACAGTAAATGCTTAGGATTTATTCCCTTGTCTATTTCCAGCAACTATAACACCTATACTACTCCAATCCAAGCCTATTCATGCATTAAACCAGAAAAATTCAATTTATAGCAATTTTCTAACTAAATTTTCCTAATTTCCACAACCGGTCCATTCCTACAATTTTTACTTCGATTTTGAACCTCACTAAGCTTTCAATAACACCCACTAAGCTCAAATTTAACCCCAGAATGCTCTGATTGGAAGAAATTGAAGAATTCCTAAAATACCCAAAATTGGAGAAATTGGGGTTTTGAAGGATTGGGGCTTTCATACCTTGTTTCAATCGGATGGGGAGCTTGGTGGTGTTGAAAGAAGCTTCCGGTCACCGTCTCCGACACTGGCGTGTCTTCTCCGGCGTGAAACCGGCCAGTTCCCTTCTTCCCGTGGCTTCTGTTCCTCTCTCGGCTGGTTGGCTCGTGGTCCGTTTCGTGCGCTGCTTCTGTTCGTGTGACTACCTCTTGCTTCTTTTCTTTTCTCTTTTTATGTTTTAATGTGATGTGGCTCACGGGATTGGCCTCAATATATAATTTAGCTGGGAGAAAATTTTATTTTTGTATAAGTCAATGGCTGGAAGAGATGGGATACTCGGTTTTTAACCGCTTAAAAAGAAATTAAAATAATATAAGATTAATATATTACTTAAATCCTAATTTTTCCCATCCTTTTAATTCCACTTTTTCTTTTAGGTCATCTTCTAAAAAGATAAAATTTCCTATTTTTTTCTCTTCTTTATTTTGTTTCAACTCTTTAATTTAATTTATTTTTCTTTCCCAAAGAAAAATAAATTAATAATAATGCTAATAATAAAATTAATATCTCGGATATTACAATCTTCCCCCCTTTAAGAAATTCGGTCCCTGAATTTCAAACAAAATACTAACCTTAGTCTTGAAACAGATGAGGATACGTCCTGCTCATTTCACCCTCGACCTCCCATGTGGCTTCTTCGGTCGAGTGATTTGTCCACAGAACTTTAACCAATGGAATCTCTTTCGTTCTGAGTTTCTTCAACTGCCGATCTAAGATTTCCACTGGCTCCTCTTCATATGTCAGATTTTCTTTTAGTTGCACGTCTTCTGATTGGATTACGTGAGAGGGATCGGGAAGATATTTCCGATGCATCGAAACATTAAAGACATGATGTACCCCCTCTAATTCCGTAGGCAATTCCAACCGATACGCCACATTCCCAATTCATTCAAGGATTTCAAACGGTCCATTATACCAAGGACTTAACTTCCCCTTTTTACCGAATCGCATGACGCCTCTCATCGGTGATATTCTCAAGAACACCTGTTCACCAATGGCAAACTCAAGTTCTCTTCTTCGATTGCCTGCATAAGACTTTTGCCTACTTTGACCCGTCAGCATTCTCTCCTTATACAATTCACCTTCTGCAAGGCATCTTGTAATAATTCTGGGCCGATTAGACTAGCCTCTCCGACCTCGACCACCCAATCGGGGATCTGCACCTACGACCGTACAGAGCCTCGAACGGTGCCATTTATATACTTGCTTGATAACTGTTATAGTATGCAAACTCAGCCAAAGGTAAATACCTTTCCCAACTTCTGCCGAAATCCATAATACACGCCCGAAGCATGTCTTCAAGGATCTGAATGGTTCTTTCTGATTGCCCGTCAGTCTGTGGGTGGAACGCAGTACTCAAATCAACTCTCGTTACGAACACTTCCTGCAATGACTTCCAAAACCTGGAAGTGAAATGTGGCCCTCTATCAGATATTATGGACACTAGCACACCGTGCCATCTAACGATTTCTGATAGGTAAATCTGCGCATACTGACTCACTCCATAAGTAGTCTTAAGTGGTAGGAAGTGTGCGGACATAGTCATGCGATCCAGTATCACCCAAACCGAATCAAATCCACGTTGTGATCTTGGCAACCCTGTTACAAAATCCATCATTATCCTCTCCCTTTTCCACTCAGGTATTTCTATCTGTTGTAATGTTTCGGCGGGCTTCTGGTATTTAGCCTTGACTTGCTGACACACTAAACACCTGGGTACATAGTTTGCAACATCACTTTTCATGCCATTCCACCAATATAGCCGTTTCATGTCCTGATACATTTTATTAGCTCTCGGATGGATTGTATAAGCTGTCCGGTGTGCTTCTTCAAGAATTCTTTCCTTCAAGTTATCAACCATGGGAACACACAACCGTCCCTCCAACCGAAGTACTCTGAAATCATCAATAGAGAATCGGATGTCGTCCCCCTTTTCTTTAGTTACAATATCCTTGATTTGCTTGAGGTCGGTATCTTCATCTTGTCTGGCCTTCACTTCTTCTACCAGAGAGGATTTAGCTTGCAAATGAGCTAAAAGTGAGTTAGAATTCCCAATATCAAACTGATTCCCCATTTTTTCTAGCTCGTGCAACTCTCTGATCAACGGTCTTCTTTCTTCACTTATATGAGCAAGATTGTCCATGGATTTCCGACTCAGAGCATCGGCTACCACATTAGCCTTTCCTGGATGATACAAGATCGTGCAGTCGTAGTCCTTCAACAACTCTAACCATCGACGTTGTCTCAAGTTCAAGTCTTTCTGTTCGAAAATGTATTTGAGGCTTTTGAGGTTTGTATAAATCTCACAAGTCTCCACCATATAGGTAATGTCTCCATATTTTCAAAGCGAATACTACAGCAACCATCTCAAGGTCGTGAGTCGGGTAATTCTTCTCATGATTCCTCAGTTGTCGCGATGCATACGCAATCACCTTGCCGAGCTGCATCAAGACACATCCTAACTCGATCCTCGACGCGACACAGTATACCGCATACCCTCCCGTGCCTTCAGGTAATGCCAACACCGGAGCGGTAGTGAGACTGTCTTTCAGCTTCTGAAAACTCTGCTCACACTTGTCATCCCATATGAACTTCACCCCCTTCTGAGTCAACTTAGTCATGGGTGCAGCAACCTTAGAGAAATCCTGCACAAATCTTCTATAATATCCAGCCAAACCCAAGAAACTGTGAATTTCGGTAACTGAGGTAGGCTGGGACCAATTCTTCAGCGCTTCTACCTTACTTGGATCAACGTGGATTCCCTCTGATGATACCACGTGACCCAAAAAGGCAACTCTGTCAAGCCAGAATTCACACTTAGAGAACTTGGCATACAATTTCTCCTCTCTCAACTTCTGTAATGCTATTCTCAAATGTTCTGCATGTTCTTCAGAATTCTTAGAGTAAACCAAGATGTCATCAATGAAGACAATGACAAATGGGTCCAAAAATGGTTTGAGGACTCTATTCATCATGTCCATGAACGCTGCAGGAGCATTAGTTAATCCGAAAGACATCACCAAGATCTCGTAATGTCCATATCGGGTCCGGAATGCGGTGTTAGGTATGTCTGATTCTAGAATCTTTAGTTGATGATACCCAGATCACAAATCAAACTTGGAAAACCGCTTTGCGCCCTGCAACTGATCAAATAAGTCATCTATCCTCGGCAGTGGGTATTGACTGCGGATCGTCACCTTATTTAACTTTCGGTAATCGATACAGAACCTCAAGGATCCGTCCTTCTTCTTCACAAAAAGGACCGGTGCAACCCAAGAAGAGAAGTTGGGTCTTATAAAACCCTTATCAAGCAATTCTTGTAACTGCGTATGCAACTCCTTCAACTCTTTCGGAGCCATCCGGTAAGGTGGTGTGGAGATAGGCTGCGTACCCGGTTGCAACTCAATTTCAAATTCAATCTCACGATCGGGCGGCAACCCCGACAATTCTTTTGGAAACACAACCAAGAACTCTCGCACTACCGGTACATGAGTCGGTGAAGGTACTACATTCGTGGTATCCTTGACAAAAGCCAAATACCCTTTACATCCCTTTGCAAGTAATTTGGATGCCTTCAATGCCGAGATTAAGCTTGGATACGGTGCAGCTCTGTCACCCCGTATCATAAAAGGCTCCTCGTTTGGCATATTAAATTTCAAACACTTAGCCCTGGAGTCCACAACCGCATGGCAAGACGACAATCAATCCATTCCGAGGATTACATCAAGATCAACCAAACACAACGATCGAAGGTCTACCACAGTCTCATGACCATCGACCTCCACAATGCAAGACTTGTGCACATACTCTACTTGTACCGATTCTCCCATTGGAGTAGAGACTAGTACTATTTTTTTCATTCTAGACGAACTTTTGTTGAATTTAGAGGCAAATGCATTTTACACATAGGAATGATTGGAGCCGGAATCAAATAAGACTCGTGCTTCAAGAGAGCAAACAATAAGGGTACTTGTCGCAACTGCATTTGATGCATGAGCGTCTTTCTGAGAAAGTGCAAATACCCGCGCTTGTCTTCCACCTACTGTCCCTGGCCCTCTGCCACTAGATCATGCACCATGACCTCTAGCTGCACCTGTACTTGCTGTCTGTGGTGGTACGGTTCTTACTGGTGGGGCTGAAATAGGTGTACCCCTCGACGTCGGATTACTTCTCACACTTGTACCTTCTTTTCTCTTTGGACACTCTCTAGCCATATGGCCTACCTGGCCGCAGTTGTAACACCCACCTATCAGTCTCTGACATATTCTGAAATGAAATCTGCCGCAAGTCGCACACTGGGGTCTTGTTTTACCGGCATTTACACCCCATTGCACTCTCTGTCCCCCTTGAATATTACCTCTTGTACCTGCTTCATGGGTGGTAGTTGAGGATTGTCCTCCTGTGAATCCTGAGTATCCTGCTCCTCCACCTGTTGTCTTCCTCTTCTTACTACCACCTCCTTGGTTATCATGGCCTGTAATCAACTTGACCTTGGGATCAATAGAAGTCCCGTACCTCTTCCTGGTTTCAATCATTCTGGCACAGTCTGCTGCTTGAGCTCAAGTCTCAAATTGTCTTCTCTGGGGTAACAAAGCAGTAAATAACGGCTCCGTGAGACGGTGTATGAATCTCATGATCCTCGCCTCTTCATCAGGAACAAACTCAGGTGAGAATTGAGCCAGTTTTGTAAAAAGTAATTCATACTCCGTCACGGTCATGTTAGGCGTCATCCACAACTCCTCGAATTGCTTACGCTTTGCATCTTTGGTGCCTTCAGATAGAAACCAACCCAAGAATTCCCTTTGAAAATCTTCATAGGTCATCGGTGCCACCCTCCTTGAATACCTTGTCTGTACGGACTCTATCCATACTCTAGCGGCTCCCCTCAGTTGAAATGAAGCCAACTTCACCAACTCATGCCCTAAGCACCTCAGCATGTGCCCAATTCTGACTACGTCTCTGACAAAGTACTGCGGATCCTCTTTCTCACTAGTTCCGCAGAAAGTGGGTGGATGAAGCTTCAGAAATTTTGAAATTGACAGCTCTCTATGTGCTACTCGCGGCTCATGAGGCACATCTTGCGGTTGTTCCCATTCTCTGTCCTCTTCCTCAACAACCTCCATCACTTGATTGCTCGGAACTCTCTCTTCTTCTTCCTCGCCGACTACCAACCAGCGTACTTCTCTCCGTATTTGCCTCGTCATTTCTTCTTTTAATTCTTGAAACCCCGCCGTGAGCATTTCCGCCACAGAGGGTGCACCTGTTTCTACTTGAGGTTCAGGTGACTGTCTCCTCTCTTCTCCTCTCACATGTGCTCTACCTCGACCTCGAGCACGACCTCTACCTCAGCCTCGGGTGGGCATTCCCTCCTCCCGAACTGACTCTTGATCAAATTCAGCAGGAGTTCTCCCTCCACCGCTAGCCTGTCCCGTGATTGGTGGCATCCCTATACTGCACAAGGACTACCTCTAATAAGTACACGCATATCAATGATATTTCACATCAAAGAGAGTAGAAAGAAAGGCTGACTCAATTTCCTGGGTACTCCCACATGTGCCTTTTTACTCCCACGTTGTGCACGGGTTCACAACGAGGCGTAAACCGACACCCGGTCATACCTATGGCTTCATAGAATTTAAAGATAACATGCCTCTGATACCACGCTTGTCACGACCCCCTATCGGACGTCCGTGACCGGCACGGGGGGTAGCATTTCTCTTGTCCCGTAAGTCTCTAATTCCTGATTGACATTTTCATGTGTTCATAACTACCCATTTCTACTACAAACAATATACAATACATATGGTCATCCATTTCCGGTGACCTAAGTAGTTCGTAGTCCACGGCTCGCTCAACGCTGCTTCAATCTATATATATACACATATTCACTCACACATACATATAGTTTACAAATTGATCACGCGCTTCAGTGCGGGTGATCTATCCTATTCACATGCAAAAGTCCTGTGTTCAGCCATTCATATATTCAATCACACACTTGCATATAGTTTACATATTGATCACACGCCTCAATGCGTGTGATCTATCCTAGTCACATGCGGAAGCTATATTTTCATGCAAACAGGTATTCAGTCATACATACGTATATAATTTACATATTGATCACACGCGTCAATGCGTGTGACCTATCCTATTCACATGCGAAAGCCATATTCACATAAATACATGATATATATTATATCATATTCTATATTCCCAACACAAAGACCTTACTTTAATCTGTCTGGAGCCGACAATACTAGAGTTCGACATATATATATATATACAGCAGTTGTATATGTACAAAAGCTACATCCAAAAAGGAGTCATATATACATATACACCCTGATTTCTTTACATAAACCAAAATACACTACACACGCGGACTAAGCGTGCGGTCTTCAGATATGTCCACCTCCTTAAGAAGAAGTGGACGCGTTCCCGACGCCTGATCCACCTGTATCTAAAATATATAAACAGGGGGTGAGTCGAACAAACTCAGTGAGAAGCTCCCCCATCCCTGGCGTAGCAGCGGGTACCACTACAGCTGGGGAAAGGGAGCAACCACAACCACATGCACATGAAATGGATTTATTATGTGATCTTTAATATGATCAGGCAATCAATATATCATATTCACAATTAAAATCTTAATTCATGCTTCTAACATATTTATTACTCCACATGTATATAAATCACAATATATATATCATATATTTTCATAAGTCACACTTAGTTATGCTCGTAGGCATTCACTTTCTATCTCCTGCATTACGCTAAGAGAAATACTGGCCCGAAGGCAATTTCATGTTCGTACCTGGTTGATCACACCAGGAACTTTCTGACTCCAAGGCACGCATAGAGTAATAGCCGGCAACTTGTCTGACCTCGGTTAAACCAAGGTAATGGCCACTATGTGGCATGCTTACTGTTAACTGAATCTTGTCTGTCCGACCAGGATAATCAACTAGATCTACCTGAACTAACCTAACCAGTTCAACTAACAATTTAACCTTGAAAGACGCCCTATTAGTAGCTAACTGAATATTAGACGCGTTCATTAATTGGGCCTAGATTCCCCCATTCCAATTATGCAACACTCTCACTCACGTTCAACAATCCTAAGTTCAGTTTCCCTCAACAAACCATACGAACAAGGTCTTAACAGTGACGATCGATGTGATTGGTTTCTACTGTTACTGAACTCTCACATATGAAATTATGACTCAATCCTACCAACGGTAACATATAAGTCTTAGTGAGCCATAATAGCACATATACACTTGCGACTATTCATATAAACACATATACTATTGCACGTTGACTGCTTACTTGCAAATCAAACACGTGTAACAAAAATTCATTAATATAACGATTGCACAAAATAGAGCCAGCTACATTTGCACATTGTCATCCAACCCTGTGGGGCAGGGATGGGAGAGCCCCTCACCTCGTTGGCCCTCCTGATCTGTCCTCGGAGTGCCTGGAGCTCAAATTACCCTGTGGTGCCCTATACCCATATATTTAAGAAACTTAGAAATGTGTAGTTAAGCATCTAACATGAACGTGCCATGCTAATGCTCATGCACCCTCTAGATATTTCCGAGAACTAACTATTTTGTTCATTACGTCGTCTAAATTGCTCTTTTTGAAAGGCCATACTGTCTTATATCGGCTTTCACACGTTTGAGCCACTTAAAACCTCTAAATGCTTAGCTAAGAGATTCCCACTTGTCTAAATTTCACTTCATGTTTTCATAAGGGTATTTAACTAATAAAAGAATAAATTCACGGCTCAAAAGAGGCCTTAGCTTATCCATTCCACCGTCTCCCTTATTCATCGGGTAAAAGCTTAACTACTACCTCTTTAATTCTCTATATAATTATAATCGGGTATAAGTTGAGCCTTGGAACCAATTTAGCGTGTCTTAGGTGTCCACCACGGACTAGACCAAGGTGTCCAACCCACAGCACATCTCCTAACTGTACGGTGGCTTAGTACTTCGCCTCTTTTTCACCGGATTGTGTTCCGTTTGAAACGATAAATGCTTAGGATTTATTCCCTTGTCTATTTCCAGCAACTATAACACCTATACTACTCCAATCCAAGCCTATTCAAGCATTAAACCGGAAAAATTCAATTTATAACAATTTTCTAACTAAATTTTCCTAATTTCCACTACAGGTCCATTCCTACAATTTTTACTTTGATTCTGAACC
This sequence comes from Senna tora, assembly GCA_014851425.1. NCBI lineage: Eukaryota > Viridiplantae > Streptophyta > Magnoliopsida > Fabales > Fabaceae > Senna > Senna tora. Next base: position 12,992,408 of record CM026261.1, on the reverse strand, counting down.
TCACTAAGCTTTCAATAAGACCCACTAAGCTCAAATTTAACCCCAGAATGCCCCGATTGCAAGTAATTGAAGAATTCCTAAAATACCCAAAATTGGAGAAATTGGGGTTTTGAAGAATTGGGGCTTTCATACCTTGTTTCAATCGGATGGGGAGCTTGGTGGTGTTGAAAGAAGCTTCCGGTCACAGTCTTCGGCACTGGCGTGTCTTCTCCGGCGTAAAATCGGCCAGTTCCCTTCTTCCCATGGCTTCTCTTCCTCTCTCGGCTGGTTAGCTCGTGGTCCGTTTCGTGGGCTGCTTCTGTTCGTGCGACTGTCTCTTGCTTCTTTTCTTTTTCTTTTTGTTTTATGTTTTAATGTGATGTGGCTCACGGGATTAGCCTCAATATATAATTTAGATGGGAGAAAATTTTATTTTTGTATAAGTGAATGGCTAGAAGAGATGGGATACTCGATTTTTAACCCCTAAAAAAGAAATAAAAATAATATAAAATTAATATATTACTTAAATCCTAATTTTTCCCATCCTTTTAATTCCACTTTTTCTTTTAGGTCTTCTTCTAAAAAGATAAAATTTCCTATTTTTTTCTCTTCTTTATTTTGTTTCAACTCTTTATTTTAATTTATTTTTCTTTCCCAAAGAAAAATAAATTAATAATAATGCTAATAATAAAATTAATATCTCGGATATTACAAAAATCATACTAACTAAAGCATTAACAATAAGTGTTTTTTAATAACAATGAAACATTAACTAATTTATTATCAAATAATGTGGAGGAAACACAATAAAAAACAATCAAAACTTAACGACTTTCTTATTTATTTAAATAGCTTTTGGCCCGTGCACATGCACGGGAAATTATTAAAGTTTTTATAATAGTTGTAACTACGGAATATTCCACCTAGGGACACGTGGCACTGACTTTCTAGAAGCACAGCCCCAGCACCCGTTAGAGACACGTGGCACCACTCATCCATCAGTTACGTGGCCCTCGCCCATGTCACCGCACGGAGCTTCCCCTCAACCAGACTTGGGATCTCCACAAGCCTCGTTCGACAACCCACGTCCCACGAGGTCGTGGGTCGAGCACGATCTCCCCACACACAAGTATAAATAGACCCTCACTTGGGGGACTAAGAAGGCAATCGACTCTCCACAAAATTACATACAACCCGAAGGATTATCGCACATCACCCCCGATATGCCACACTCTCTCGATACCTGAGCCCCTTCAGATACCCCTCACAAGTACTTTTACCTCCTTGAGCCCCATCATTGGCCTTTCATCCAGGCCAACCTCCGACCGGCTCTCCTCCTCCTCGGAGCACACCGCTTACAGGGCTCCTAGCAGCCCTCAGAGACCACAGCTCTCTCCCACTTGGGCAACCTCCCAAGAGCGGCTCGCCCGCCCGGAGTACCTTAGACACGTCTTAGCCGCACACAGCCCAATACAGGTAACAACCTTGCCTAACGGCTCCGATAGACGTCACCATGACGAACTACGTGGACTTTGATCCCTCTAGAAGGGTACGTAGGCACCTAGGTACGTAGACTCTGAGCCAAAAATGACAGTTACAATAGTAATGTCAAACATTATATATCATTCATAATGAATAATGGAGACCTAACATATTTGTATCCATTTAGATGGTACTACGAAGACATATACTTATGTAATAGGCTAAATGAATATTTAAATTTTAGAATTCTGACCAAGTTTAACTTATAATAATGTAGTAATGTTTTATTTGACTCTAAAATAAGTAATCTACATTTATTAGCATTATTTGCAAGAATATATTATTTTCTATATATTTAATATTGCATCTTGTCTTCATTTTAGTCTCAGTCTGTAATTTGCAATAATATCTTCTTTGGAAATTAGTTACGTGTTTAATAATGAATTATTAATTCAATTGGAAATTCAAAATGAAATTAATTTCAAGTTTTTAACTTTTAATATGTATATTAATTAATTGACGAAGATAATTATGGATTTCATGTCAATCCGCTACTTTTAAATCTAATTTTTTCTAAATCTTACATTTCAGACTTTCAACTTTTATCCTCTGATTGCTCATTAATTTGACTATTAAATTCCATTTTTGATAAATTATGAAACATACATTATAATTTTTAAAAAAATTTAAAATCTATTTTATCTCTACTATAAAAAAATATGTTTTATCTCTTACAATTTTCAGATTTAAATACGGTCCCTCAAATTTAATGCTGGATTTTTAATCAAGAAACTAATAAATTATTAAAATAAAAATATTAATTAGATTCCAAATATGAATCCAAAATTTTAATATATTGTGATTTAACGTGATTTTATGATAAAAAAGTTGTTTTGTGCATTTAAACTTTTTTAATATTATGAAAATATAAAGGCAATATAAATGAAGATTTAAATTTTATAATTATAACCAATTTGACGTTATATTAAAGTATAAATATTTATTTTGACTTTAAAATAATTAATCTTCATTTATTAGCATTTTGAATGAGAATATATGATTTGATATATATAATAATTTCACTATAGATTATTTTATTTATTTCTCCAGAATCAGTAACTAATAATATATGTTAATTACCTGTTGAATAATAAATAATTCATTCACAAATCAAGGATGAAATAAATTTCAGATTTTTGAGTTTAATATGTATTTTTATTTTTTAATTCACAAAGTTATTGATGGAGCCCTCTGATTTTTTTTCCATGTTTTTACATAGACTCAAATCTTAGAATTCGAACCAATATATGATTTTATTTTACCAATAAAAATGATGTCTCATTAACTTTTGCATTTTTATTATTCCGTTGGGGTTTTCAATCAACTACATTTAATACTCCGTATGAATTATATGATTTGCTAATTCTAGTTTTAACTTATATATTTCGGTTATTCATTAGATTATGATCCGCATTCAATCGAAATTATGTTTTATATGATTACCATAAAATGGAGGTTTAACTGATATAAATTAACATTTTTTTTTATGATCATTGCAATTTATTTGAGTTAGCATAATTACCAAACCTACAACTGTAAATTCAATCAGAACCAAAACCCAGAAAAAGCACCTTCGCAAAGCACCACCGAAAAAAGAATCAGAACTCATAAGAAATGCATCATTACTCATCACTCATCGCCAAATTGCATAATGAATCTCTAGATTCAGCAAATTAGCTAATTGAAACCCATAATTATGAGCTTAACCAATAACTTGATTGTCAACCACCAAATTTACTAAGAGTAAAAGAGATGCTCGTATCAACCATAAAATAATTTTTGTCAGAGAATTGAAATGTGTTCCAAAAATTCACAAGCATCCAACATACACAGATTGTAGATTTTTGAAAAGAGTAATACCTTTTTCCAAATGGCATTAGGAAAAAAAAAGAAAGTTAGCAAAATGACAAAATATTATTTAGAAATAAGAATAAAAAACGTTTAGGTATGTAAACTGAAGTACTTCATCTGCGTGCCCTGGAAGGTCTTGCATTAACTTGCGCGTCCTAATATCCTAGATCTTGATAATCAAGCACAAGAAAAGGTCAATTTGACAGAGTACATTTCGTATGTATATTAGCTTAACAACAAAACATTTCATTGAAAGAAATATGTGAAAACAAAAAGTCAAAATACCTTGAGGTGGAGCCTTTGCTTTCACTTAAAAGAAGCCTACTGTCTGCAGACCAGCTGTGTAGTAAAACCCAATTTGCCAGTGTAACATATTTTGAATGGAAGACCTTAATTTTTCAATTTGAAAAAAAGTAGGAATTTCATATGTATATTGGCATATCAACAAAAGAAACATTAAGGGGGAACTAAAAGTAAGAATTTCATATGTACATTGTTATCAACTTGATTTATCAAACAATATAGTCCCATGATCGCACTGAAGGAATAAACTTCATACATGACATACCAGAATTAGTTGTTGAACAACGATTGACAGGTCAAATCTGGAAAATAGCTTCAGATCTATCAGTGGAGCTTACAACATTAAACTTCCAATGTTTCAACTTCTGGAAAAACAACTGTAGAGTCTCTTAATAACAAAAAAGAAAATAAAAAAGAAATATATAGATTTTATAAAGAAAAAATAAGGGAGGATGAATTATACGATTTTGAATCCTGAAATTAAACAACATATATCAATTAGTGCAAAAACCAAGGTAATTGTAATTGGGATATCGGTCAGCTAATTGATAGTGATGAATTGATCATTAATTGTCTTGAATCAATTTAAATTTGAATAATACATAAATGTTACAATCATTGATGTCACGACCCCCGTTTAAAGGACCGAGACCGGCACAGACACAGGGAATATCCCTCTGCCTGTAAACCTTGCCACCTAATTGACAGAATAACTATTATTGAAAAATACATTCACATGCATTATAATACCAAGGCTACACCGAAATGGTGGCCTATCCTAGACATGCAAATCCACGGCCAGTGCTGCTTCAGGATATAGATATTGGAAAACACACATAATATATAACCTGTCTACTGGCCACACATCCGAAGATGCTGCCTATCCTATTCGCATGCAACATATATATGTATATATATATTTTGGAAACGAGTTTTTCCTGCATCGTAGTCTAACGAATCCTGATCTTTAAGGTGTGTGAAGCTGACAGTTCTAGATTTAGTAATACAATCTAATTGGGTACGTCTACCCTTTACTTTATGATACATTGATAAAGTAAATTAAATTACAATTACACTTTATTCACCCACATGAACAAGTTGTGAGTCTTGGAAAATGTTACTCAACCCTTGTTCCCACCGAGACTTCTTTCACCTGTACTTGACTTGTCTCTGTGTAGTAAAGATGAGGTGTGAGTCTTAACCATGCGACTCAGTGAGGACTCTCCCATCCCCGGCGCAAGGCAGGTACCTTACTGCTGGGACTGGGAGTCATACACAACCACATGCACAAACAACTAGTTACTGTGAGTTAGCATGCATTCTTGGTGATCACACAATAACAAAAATTTCACCCAAACACTCACATGCATTTAACAGATATAAGCATGCAGTAGTTTATTCCACGTCATCAATCAGCAAGTATCATGTAACACATAGTGCTGGCTTTTACCTACCGGTCTTCTCACGTTCAGCATGTTTGAATCAACAAGACACGTGGTGACGTAGTCCTGTACGTTACCACTACGCTGCACAATCAACAGTTATATGCAACCACAGACAATTTATACATACACACAGATGCTAGACATACGTCTACTTAATCTCCCCAACCCTGGGGTATCTACTAGCCACTACGTGGCTTTTCTACATCAAACCCGTGCACTCGGGCTACTGGCCACCACGTGGCAAAACATACTTAACCTATTCACTTGGGTACTGGTCACCTCGTGACAATTCTATTAATCAAACACAATCAACTTCTATCTATCAAACAACTGACGCATAGCCACCACGTGGCAAGACCTGACCCCATGCTGTGGGGCAATAGCTTGAGCCCACTCGTCCATTACCCAACCAGGCCACATGGCGGGCACGGCATGACGTCTCGAAGCATGGCCACTGACACACCCTGGACCAACTCCACAGGATGGTTTCTCTTTTACTAGGTTAGGCTCACAGTTCACCCGTAGGTTCCTCCCGTGTCTCGTTACCTTAGTCTCACATATTAATAGGATTCTTTGTATCTTTCCCGAAGGATCAACAATTCATCTCCTTATTAATATGTACAAGTATTCTCAACAGGATATAACTCATATACCTGTCCAGATGCACTCTCTGAGCCTCAAGCTATCGTCTTAGCAATATAAATCCTTTCTGACCCTATTACCAGGATAGGGCAATGACCATCGTCATGGTGATTATAAAATTGACGTCTCAAGTGCCATCTGACGTTGTTCTAGTCGATGTCTCACATGGCTAGCATAATCAAATCCAAAACCCACCAATAACTCCCTTTGCACGATTTTAATTTAAGTCACCGTCGTGACGACTTTTCAAATTAAAGTTTAGCCCTTCCGTATAAGGACTCTTGCCACCGTCGTGGAAAAGATTTAATAAAATACTCATCATGCCTCCGGAGTGTATGAGTTGGATTTGTAACACACCAATCATAGCAAACAATTATACTCTACTCCTATGTCTTCCTATCCAAGCTACTTTCCACAACCTATTTTCTAGTTCTTTCATTCTTTTAGCATTCTATATCCTAGCTAACACATACCAGACAGGTAGAGAATATACATACTCATGTAATCCACACCAGCATACAACCCTAGGAGCAGAGATGGACGAACCCTCACCTTGGCCAACCTTCCATGCAATCCTCTCCTGTAACTTAAGTCTCCTCGGAGTTCCTATTACACACAATCGTGTGCCGTTGTTCCTATAAGAACATCATTTACTTCATTAAGGTTATTACTTTGCTTAACTTGTCATTTATCTCTCCATTACTCTCACGTATAGTCCATGGTTGCCACAGAGTCAAGCTCTTGGTCTTATTGGACTTTTCCATCCCGACTTATGCGTATCCTTCCTTGGACACTTGACTTACTCGTGTATAACACTCTACATGAGTGTTTCACAAACTTGGATTTGAGTACTGGACCTCTATCTAACTTGTATTCGCATCAAAGAAAGTTTATCTAGCTTGGTTGGATGGAATCCTAATTTTAGGAAGGTCTAAGCATTTTAAATCAACTTGTGTTCCTACTCGGTTTCTAAGAAATCTAGTTTCTAAACCTCAATATAGCTCCAATTTATCCCACTTAAGGTTGCCTAATGGTTGAAATTCAAGAAGTTGGACTTAGTTTACTCCGTAAGTTTCTATTCTTGAGGGACAAGAAGACATTTGGAATGATTTTGATCCTTAAAAACATGGTTGGTGGTGTTCTAAGAAGTTTAGGATTGAAAGTAGGAGGTTCGGACGGCCCGGATTTGCAAAAAAATGAATTTTCGTCATGCTGGGCAGCTCTTGGTACACCCGACAGATAGCGCTATAGTGCCGATTTCGGCGCTATAGAGCCGGCTCGCAGCACAGAAATTCGTTTGTTGTGCTGTGGGCTGGTTTGGGCTCGTTCCGGCCCCCTTCCGCCCCCGGCTTCGACTCCACACCCCACGAGTTTTGTTCACCTACATATATACTACCTTTAGGAAGTCCTACAACTCAAATCCAACTCCGATTCGTCGCCGAATCGTTGATCGTTCGAGATTGGGAAAAATGGGTTTTATAAACCCCAAACTCTTCCAGCTTCGAATCCGGCCAAATCCAACGATCTAGCCTCAAATCCTAACCCCAATGAGTGTTCAAGAACACTTTAGAAACATTTCTACCCTCGAATCCTCCCAAACTCGAATTCTCAACTCAATTCCAAAAATGAAGAAAATGGGGAATTGGAGAGAATCGGGCGTTATACCAACCTTAACTCGAAAGATTGAGACAAGGAAGATGACGAGGATGATCATCGGCTCCTCCTCCAACTCCGGCTCGCCGGATTTGCTCTCCCATCCAAGCCCTAGCTCCCTCTCTCTCCTTTCCTTCTCTTTCTTTCTTCTCTGCTTCTCCTTCTTACCCGTAGCCCCCTCCCTCTCTCTTTTTCTCCTTTATTTTCTATTCCTTTCTTTTCTTTAATAATTAATATATATTAATAATAATACTAAAATATGAAAATAGTATAAAATAAATTAATTAATTAATTTATAACTATATAAACAATAACTAATAATATTTTAATTTAGTTCCCACTCCTATTTATTTTAGGTTTCTAATTTCTTAGGTCCTAAATTAATCCAAAAAAAATTTATTTTCTACTTCTTTTCTTTCTCTTTTTATTTTATTTTAAACCTGGAAAAAAAAATTTGGGCATTACAATCCTCAAAAAAAAAATTCATTTCGGGTTTCTTTTAACTTTCATAATTTTCCTATATTCTTTTTAAGGTTTTAATTCCTAGCCCCAGAATAAATCCTTCTCTAATCCTCAAAATTTTTAAATAAATCATTCTTTAATCCTCAAAATTTTCCGGGGTATTACAATTGACCTGTGGCAACTAAGAATGCCAAGCTGGAGGATCAAAAATTATGTGGAATTACTGTGGATGTACACGTGGATAAGTGCATGACATGTGGACTGAAGGCTTCAGATTAAGTGAGAATGAGGTGTTAGTTGAGCAAACCACTCCTTAATCCTACTTGTCAAGAATTGGCTATTGGTACATTTCTTTATATATACATTTCTTTATATATTACACATAAGATGTTTTGATTTAAAAAAAATAACAATATAATTAATGGTAACATTTTTTTCTTGAGATTTAAGACACTAAATTAGAAGAATCTGTATCTTTCAAAAATCAAATTAGTGCTACAATCTGATTGATTGTATTAAAATCATGAATTACACCAATATACATAGTTGACCTCGAGATAATGTAATTATTAGATATGAATTTGATATTGATGACTAAATACATTTCTATCATTTAAGATTGAAATTGTAAATACAAAATCTCAAAAAAAATCATGTAAATTTCATCAGCTTTCATTAGTAAGTTTTTATTCGCACACATTTTTTCTTGAGAGTTAAGACACTAAATTAGAAGAATCTATATCTTTCAAAAATCAAATTAGTAATTCAATTTAATTTAAAATTACGCATAAGATCCTTCTCACGTGGCTATTCTTCATCTAAAGTAGAGATGATCATGGGTAGGGTACTATATTTCGCGTCCCCGGACCCAGACTTAGCGGGTATCAAAGTGAATCCCTGTCTCAGACCGTACGAATAGTCGAATCTCCATACCCGAACTCATACCCATAAAACTTTTAAAATAAATTATTATTTTCTTAATATAAAATTTAAGTTTATCAACTATTCATTAAAAAAATATGCTGTTAAATTATTTATATATATATATATATATAAAATTAAATATTTTTTTATTATCATTATATTTTTTCTCAATCAAAAAGTTTAAATTAGTACTTTTATATATAAAAATAAATCATTATTATTGTGGACAGGGTATGGGTAGGGTACCTCTTTACCTATCCCCGAACCCAATGACTTTGTACTTGGACCCATACCCAGACCCATAGGGTAAAATTTCAAGGTACTCAATGGGTATGGGTATTTTGACAATCCCTAATCTAAAGGTGATTTCTTTGATGTTGAATTTGAGTATTTAAAACCATTAACTTTTGATTGTCAATCATATTAATTAATGGTATTTTATCAAGTAGGCAATTTATTCCTTTATATGCACGTTGGAAGGAATAAATTATTTTAGTTAAAATTTTAAGAGTGTAAATTAGAACATTAAACATTTTTTTATGGAAACAATAGACATATTTAAAGACTCAAATTAATAGTTAAATTTATTTATTCATTATATAAAAAAAGATATATAGCATTTATATATATTTGTTCCTTATTAATTTGATTGATCAATTTTTTTTGTGCTACAATCTAATTGTTTGTATTAAAATAATGAATTAATAATTTAATCAATTTAATCCCTAAAATAGACGTAAAAATAAAATTTCTTTTGAGATTTAAGAGATTAAATTAGAAAAATCTGTATCTTTCACAAATCAAATAAATACTTCATTTTAATTTAATATTAAGCATGAGATGTTTTGATTTTTAAAAAGAATAACAATATAATTTGTCACGACCCCGTTTCGAACGTCTGTGACCAGCACGGGAGGTAGGTTTTCTCCTATCCCGTAAGCCTCTAATCCCTGATTAACATTTATATATGTCAATACTACCCATTTCTAATACAAACGATATATAATATATATGGTCATCCATTTCCGGTGACCTAAGTAGCTCGCAATCCACGGTTCGTTCAACACCGCTTCAATCTATATATATACACATATTCACTCACACATACATATAGTTTACATATTGATCACGCGCTTCAGTGCGGGTGATCTATCCTATTCACATGCAGAAGTCCTGTATCCAATCATACATATATTCAATCACACACTTGCATATAGTTTACATATTGATCACACGCTTCAGTGCGGGTGATCTATCCTATTCACATGCAGAAGCCATATTTCCATACAAACAGGTATTCAGCCACACGTACATATAATTTACATATTGATCACACACCTCAATGCGTGTGATCTATCCTAGTCGCATGCGGAAGTCATATATATATATATATATATATATATACATGATATATACTATATCATAGCCTAAATTCCCAACACCAAGACCTAACTTTAACCTGTATGAAGCCGACAAAACTAGAGTAGGATATATATATACAGCAGTTGTATATGTACAAAAGCTACACCCAAAAAGGATTCATATATATATATACATCAAGACTTAATTACATAACCCAAAATGCGCTACACACGCGGACTAAGCGTGCGGTCTTCAGAGTTGTCTGCCTCCTTGAGAAGAAGTGGACGCGTTCCCGACACCTGAACCACCTATATCTGAAGCATGTAAACAGGGGGGGTGAGTCGAATAGACTCAGTGAGGAGCTCCCCCATCCCTAGCGTAGTAGCGGGTACCACTACCGTTGAGGGAAGGGAGCAACCATAACCACATGTGCATGAAACAGATTATATCGCAACCTTTAATATGATCAGGCAGTCAATATATCATGTTCACAGCGATAATCCTAATTCAAGCTTCTAACATACTCACTGCACCGTACGTAATTCATCCACAATTATAGATGTTATATATTTCCATAAGTAAAACATCAAACATGTTTACATCCCTATACTCGTAGGCATTCAGTTTCTGTCTCCTGCTTTATGCTAAGAGAAATACTGGCCCGAAGGCAATTCGTGATTGAGCCTAGTTGATCACACTAGGAACTTCCTGGCTCCAAGTCACACTTAGAGCAATAGCCGGCGACTTGTCTGACCTTTGTTTAAACCAACGTAATGGCCACTATGTGGCATGCTTACTGACATCATAATCCCGTCTGTCCGACCAGGATGACCAACTCGATCTACCCGGACTATCCTAAATAAGCACAACTAAATTGTTTAAATCTTGAAGGACACTCTAAGAACCACTACTTAATTATTATGCTTATTTCTTAGTTTGACCTAGTTTTCTCCCTTTTTGATTATGCAACCCTCTCATTCATGCTTGACAACCTATGTTCAGTTTCCTCAACATACCATATGATCAAAATCTTTACAGTGACGATCAATGTGATTGGTTTCTAATGTTACTGAACCCTCACATATGAAATTACGACTCAATGCTACCCACGGTAACATATAAAGCCCAGTGAACCACATTATCACCTATTCACTTGAGCCTAAACGAATGAGGACATATACAATTCACATGTTCATTGTTTACTTACTAACCATACATACGTAACGCATACCACATTTTCACGTAGTCATCCAACCCTATGGGGCAGGGATGGGAGAGCCCCTCACCTCGTTGGCCCTCCTTATCAGTCCTCGGAGTACCTGAAGCTCCAATTACTCTGTGGTGCCCTATACACATACACTTAAGCAATTTAGAAACGTGTAACTAAGCATCTACCATGCACGTGTCATGCTAATGCTCATGCACCCTCTAGATATTTCCAAGAACTAGATATTTAGTTCGTTACATCGTCTTATTTGCTCTTTTTGAAGGTCCATAATGTCTTAGTACTCGACTTTCACATACTTGAGCCATTTAGAACATCTAAAAGCTTAGGTTAAAGATTCTAATTTAGCTAGATTCCATTTCATGAGTTCGTAAGAACTTTTAACTAATAAAAGAATTTCTTTATGGCTCAAAAGAGGCCTTAGCTTACTCGTTCAACCGTTTCCCCTTATTTTCCGAGTAAGAGCTTAACTACTACATCTTTAATTATATATAAAAATATAATCGGTATAGGTAGAGCCTTGGAACCAATTTAGTTGGTCTTAGGTGTCCACCACGGACTAGGCCGAGGTGTCCAGCCCACAGCACAGCTTCTTACTGTACGGTGGCTTGGTATATCGCCTCTTTTTCACCGAGTTTGGCTTCGATTGCGAGGGTTACTACTTAGGCTCTATTCCCTTGTATATTTCCAGCAATTATAACACCTCTACTAGTCCAATCCAAGCCTATTCATGCATCAAACCAGCAAATTCGAATTTGTGTATAGTTTCTAACTCAATTTTCCTAATTTCCACAACCGGTCCATTCCTAGAATTTAGCTTCGATTCTGAACCTCACTAAGCATTTGATAACATCTACTAAGCTTCAATTTATCCCTGGAATGTCCCAAAATGGAGGTGAGTGAAGATTTCCTAAAATCCCTAAAATTGGAGAAATTGGGGTTTTGAGAGATTGGGGCTATTTACCTTATTCCAATCGGGGGTAAGGCTTGCTAAGGGTTGAAGAAGGGTCTCGGTCACTACCTCCGGCGTTGGAGCTCCTCCACCGACGTGAAACCGGCCGCACACCACTGTCGTCAAGCTTCCTCCTCTTCTCGCTGCGTCTCGGTCTGCTTCGGTTCCGCTTCTGCTTTGCTTTTCTTTTCTTTTTTGTTGTATGTTGCTGAATGGGATACACAGTTTTAGTCCTCAAATAAAAAAATAATAGGCTGAAATATTATTTGTATTTAAACCCCTTTTTGCTCCCACCTTTTAAATCCCCATTTCTTGTAGGTCCTTCTTTTTTAAAAAAAAGGTAAAATTTTAATTTCCTATTTCTTCTCTCTTCTTCCTTTTTTTCAACCTTTAATTTAATTTATTTTTCTTTCTGAAAGAAAAATAAATTAATAATAATAATAATTAAAAATAAATCTCGGATATTACATAATTAATGGTAACATTTTTTTCTTGAGAGTTATGACACAAAATTATAAGAACCTGTATCTTTTAAAAATCAAATTAGTAATTCAATTTAATTTCAAAAAACGTATAAAATCCTTCCCACGTGGATATTCTTCATCTAAAGATGATTTCTTTGATGTTGAATTTGAGTATTTAAAACCATTTGCTTTTAATTGTCAATCATATTAATTAAAGGTATGGTATCAAGTAGGCAATTTATTCGTTATAGAAAAAATGATATAGAGCATTTATATTTATTTGTTCCTTATTAATTTGATTTATCAATGATTTTTTTTGGTGCTACAATATGATTGATTGTATTAAAATCATGAATTACACCGATATACATAGTTTACCTCAGGATAATGTATTATAGGACATGAATTTGATATTGATGATTAAATTGATTTCTATCATTTAAGATTGAAATTGTTAATACAAAATCTCAAAAGAATTACACGTAAATCTAAAAAAAAATCACTTAGGTGAAGACTGATGAACTTGGGACATGTTATAAATGCGACCAACCACATCTGCAAATCAAAAAAAAAAATGATGATGTTCATAAGTCTCCAAAAAATCGGTCTTCACCAACAAAAAATATTGTGAGATATTTCATTATGATGGAGAAAGTTAATATAAGAATATACCAAATAATGTATTCTGATCAAGCTCCCCATATATGATTCGCTGAGCCTCCACAAAAGAAAATCCAAAATGATGAATAGAAGCATTATCATTAGCAAGTGCTACTCGAGTTTGGAACATGAAATTCAGCTTAAACGCATGATTGGTGGGACGAAAAGTACATTTCTGTCACATAAAACCATTTCAAGAGCATTATGTTGGCATGTTTTCAGATAGGGAGGCGTCTCCCACAAACGCACGACCCGGACCTTTACCTTCCATGTAGTCTTATATCTGTCAATTGCGCCTACAACATCAATAAATTGATCCATGATCCAGCGAATTTCTGCCCAAAAAACGAATTTGGAAAAATTCGTGAAAAAATATTAATAAAAAACATTTGTTGAGATCTACACAAATGCTTTGCAATTTTCACCTTCTTTGATAAGATATTACAGTGAGGTATAAAATATAATTTGAAAAGTGCTCAAAGAGTATGAAATAAGTGAATAAAGAAAGAAACAATACTTACAAATATAAGTTAGTGTTACAGAGGAAGAAGAATACACAGTCTACAAAAAAAAAAGAGGAATAGATATTTATAGTGCATTTTGAAAAGAAGTGGAAATATTGAGATTGGAATCATCTAATTAATCCGTCAGAATTACAGCATATATCATGGACTATTTAATGCTGATTTTAATCAGATATGAAAATGTATCAATTCCTCATGAGTAGGAAGACCAACGTCACGATACTCTAAGCATTTGCAAGTAATAAATCCATATTAGATTTGGTGGAATAAATAACACAATAATATTTACGCAAACAAAAAACGTGATATAAATGAAATGGCTTTTAAAATCATATCAGAATCTGAATTCTAACCTTCATTCAACATCTCATGGACAGATTGGCGAGTGTTATTGTTAACCGAGGAATCATTTAGGTCCAAGTTTCCATGTTGACCATCTATATTTTACTACAAAACAAAGATAAATTAATTGGTAAGCAATAAAACATTAGTATAATGAAACTGCATATAAAAAAATTGGTGTACCACCATCAACTATTAATGCATTCCAAGCAAGTCGGCCTAAAAAAAAAAGCATTGTATGAATGATACATAAAAATGAAAAATTTACACAACAAAAATCACACGATCATTAGTTATGACTAAAATAATACCTTGTGTTCTAGCAAGTGCCTCGTTTGGCATAATGCGAATATTCTGTTTTTTAGGCCGTTTATTTTGAAACTTATCTGGCTGAATGGAAAGATCTACAAAAAAATAGCCAGAAACATTTATACAAACTTTATTCTTTCATAATTTAAAAATATATATAGCAGAAAATGTCATTATCACACGATAATGGTGCTTGACATGGTTAGATGTATTTGAAGATGAAATTATATTTATTGTAAAGGACAATTTACAACAAAATCAACAAATGAATAAATCAAGAGTAACAAAATTAATATTTTGCAAAAAATTAAAAGATATTTCAACAGCGATGGGATGCACTATAAATTGACACATAAATATATAGATTGTTCAAATAAAACATACTAATAATAGATAGTATACCATTCGTGTTCCTAGCGTTTTTTTCACGTCGACGCTTTGCAATGAATTCTATTCGTCGTCGGCGATTATTTGTTATTAGGTAAATTAATAGATAAGAATGAATAATTGGAATTTACATTTCGATTCAATCTGTTTGTGTAACGTATATTTTTAAATTGTTTGGTGCATATTTAATGAATGCAAAACAAATAATGAAACAATAAGACTGCCTTGTGTTACCTTTATGACATTGTAAAGGAGAAATATTTGTCACTGGTATAGTACTATCGGCTGTATATAAATGCCATAGTTGACTTAAGTTAAATAATGTAAGAAGACTATACAGTATATGTGGCGATCTAAGTTATTTATTCAACGGTCATTGCAACAAACAATAATTAGTTATAAAGATATTTTGTTCGCAATTAATACAATTTTTAACAAAAGATTGCTTTATAGTAAGACTATATGGTTGTTCTATAATGAAAAAAAAATTGATAAATATAAAACATAAACTATGGTTTGTTGGAAAAGAAAATAAATACTACTTACACTGTCCCCTTGAGTGGCAACTAAAATAGGTTTGACAATTTTCCTTCTCTGTCAAGTAGAATGTCATCAGTTGAATTTATGTACATACTATAAACCAAATTTTAGGTAATTGATTACCTATTACCATTAAATGGTATATCATTATTGGTATGATGTTTTCTAACCATTAAACCCTTCCGATGCTTTTTATTGTCTGAGCCAGTTAAGGAAGACACAAACAAAAAATTATATTAATTAGTACACAAATTAGTAAATAAATCATTAAACATACAATTACATTATAAATTAATAAATTTAAAATGATTTTAAAACCTGTAGCACTTGTGGGCGAAACTGAGATATATGATCTAGATGAGTTGGTTGGCTGTCAAACATGATTTGAAATATCTGTACCAAATAAAAATTTAATTAGCAGTAAAATCGACAATTATTGTATGCAGCATAATCTTGTGAAAAAGAAAACAATAATTTTTTCCACGATATAAATATGATGACTATAATACGTTACCTTGAAATGGTATGGGAGTTCTACTACTGCTAGAAGAGGTTTCATTAGAAAAACCAGGTCGGGGAATGGTTAACTCTGAGAACCATTAATAGTATCCATCAATATGAACGATTACACAAAACTTCAAATATATATTATACATATAGGCATTGTAATATCCGAAATATTTAATTTAATTATTGTCATCATTATTTCATTTTTTTTTTGAAAGAAAAATAAATTAAGTTATAGAGTTAAAATAGAATAAAGAAGAAACTAATAGGGAATATTTATAATTTTTCTAGGACCTAAAAGAAATGGGGACTTAAAAAGGTGGGAGCAAAAAGGGGTTTTCCTACAAATAATATTTCACCCTATTCTTTTTACTTACTTGAAGACTAAAATCGTGTATGTAATACCCCGAAAAAATTTCGAGGATTAAAGAATGATTTATTTAAAATTTTGAGGATATAAGAATGATTTATTTCGGGGCTAGGAATTAAAACCTTAAAAAGAATATAGGAAAAGTATGAAGGTTAAGGGAAATCGGAAAGGAACCGATAATTCTTCGAAATTTCCAGTAAAATAAAAGGTGAAAGAAAGGACTAAAATACTTTTTCGAAATTAATTCAGGACCTACGAAATTAGAAACCTAAAATAAATAGGAGTGGGAATTAAATTAAAATAAAATAAAAGGGAAAGAAAAGAAGTAGAAAATCATTTTTAGGATTAATTCAGTACCTAAGAAATTGGAAACCTGAATTAAATTGGAAAAGAGATTAAATTAAAAATACATATTAGTTATTATTTATATAATTATTAATTATTTTATTAATTAATTATATTACTTTTTATTAGTTATTTATTTAATTATTTTATTTAATTTAATTATTTTTATAATGGGGTGCCGTGGGTGGTCTTATATTAAAAAAGAGGTAGGTAGATAAAAAAGAAAGGAAAAGTAAAGGAAATAAAAGAGAGGAAAGGAATAAAAAGAGAAAAAGAAAAAGAAAGAAATAAAAAGAGAAGGAGGGTGACTTGGGCGTGAGAAGGAAAGAAAGAAGAGAAAGAAAGAGAGAGAGAGTCGAGGAGAGAGAGAGAGGGCACACGGAGAAGAAGAAGAAAGGAGGAGGGGAAGGAGGAGGTTCGCCGGAAATCGGCCGGAGAAGAGCGGTCCGACGCCAGAAAAGCTCACCGGAGCTCGGGTACAACATCTCCTACACCTTCCACCAATCGAATCAAAGGTTGGTAACCCCAATTTCATTCGAAACCCACAATTTCTCCATTTTTAGGGATTTCTTCGATTGACCTTCAATTGAGTTATTTCGAGGGTAGATTGAGACCTAGAAAGTGTTCTTGAACACTTAGTTGGGGTAGGAATCAAGATTATATTCTCGGATTTACCCAAATTTGAATTTGGAAGGATTTGGGGTTGAAATTATAATTATTTCCAAATTGGGGAAAATTGTTGATAATTAGGATTGAGCTTGGATTTGACTAAATAGGCTTAGATTGATATTATTGGAATTATAATTATTTCCAAATTGGGGAAATTGTTGATAGCTTAGGAATTGACCTTGGATTTGAGTACTATTGAAATTATATTGTGGAAATATTAGCTGAACAAGACCCGTGAAGAGCTGGCCTGAGGTTATTAAGGTTGAACTTGGACATTAACGTGCCGGGTCCCTTCATAATTATTAGGAAGCCTTAAGTAGGGTGAATTAGAAGTGTATTGAGGTTTAGAAACTAGATTTCTTAGAACCCGAGTAAGAACACAAATTGAATCAAAATGCTTAGACTTTCCAAAAATTAGGATTTCATCCAACCAAGCAAGATAAGCTTCCTTAGATGCGAATACAAGTAGATAGAGGTCTAATACTCAAATCCAAGTATGTGAAACACTCAAGTAGAGTGTTATATTCAAGTAAGTCAAGTGTCCGAGGAAGGATACGCATAAGTCAGGATAGAGAAGTCCGATAAGACCAAGAGCTTGACTATGTGGCAACCATGTACTACACGCGAGAGTAATGGAGAGATAAATAACAAGTTAAGCTAAGTAATAACCTTAATGAAGTAAATGTTGTTCTTATAGGAACAACGACACACGATTGAGTGCAACAAGAACTCCGAGGAGACTTAAGTTACAGGAGAGGATTGCATGGAAGGTTGGCTAAGGTGAGGGTTCTTCCATCTCTGCTCCTAGGGTTGTATGCTTATGTGAATTACATGAGTATGTATATTCTCTGCTTGTCTGGTATGTGTTAGCTAGAGGTATAGAATGCTAAAAGAATAAAAGAACTACAGAATAGGTTGTGGAAAGTAGCTTGGATAGGAAGACATAGGAGTATAGTGTAATTTTTTGCTACGATTGGTATGTTACAAGTCCAACTCATACACTCCGGAGACATGATGAGTATTTTATTAAATCTTTTCCCACGACGGTGGCAAGAGTCCTTGTACGGAAGGACTAAGCTTTTATTTTGAAAACTCGTCACCACAGTGACTTAAATTATAATCATGCAAAGGGAGTTATTGGTGGGTTTCGGATTTGGTTATGCTAGCGATGTGAGACATCGACTAGAACAACGCCGGATGGCACTTGAGACCTCAGTTTTTATAATCACCATGACGATGGTCATTGCCCTATCCTGGCAAAAGGGTCAGAAAGGTTTTATATTGCTATGACGATAGTTTGAGGCTCAGAGAGTGCATCTGGACGGGTATATGAGTTATATCCTGTTGAGAATACTTGTACATATTAATAAGGAGAGGAATTGTTGATCCTTTGGGAAAGATACAAAGAATCCTATTAATATGTGTGACCAAGATAAGGAGACAGAGGAGGAACCTACGGGTGAACCGTGAGCCTGATCTTGCAGAAGAGAAATCATCCTGTTGAGATGGTCCAGGGTGTGTCAGCGGCCATGCTTTAAGACGTCGTGTCATTCCTGCCATGTGGCCTGGTTGGGCAATGGACGAGTGGGCTCAAGCTATTGCCCCGTAGCAAGGGGTCAGGACGTGCCACGTGGTGGCTACGAATCAGTTGTTTGATAGATAGAAGTTGATTGTATTTGATTAATAGAATTTTCACGAGGTGACTAGTACCCAAGTGAAGGGGTTAAGTATTGTTTGATTAACAGGATTGTCACGAGGTGACCAGTACCCTAGTGAATGGGTTAAGTATGCTTTGCCACGTGGTGGCTAGTAACCCGAGTGCACGGGTTCAAAGTAGAAAAGCCACGTAGTGGATAGTAAATACCCTAGAGTGGGGGAGATTAAGTAGATGTATGTTATAGTATTTGTGTGTATATAGAAATTGTCTGTGTTTGCATATAATTGTTGATTGTGTAGTGTACTGGTGACGTACAAGATTACATCACCACAATGTCTTGTTTGATTCAAACATGCTGAACGTTAGAAGACCGGTAAGTAAAAGCCGGCACTATATGTTATATGATTACTTGATGATTGATAATGTGGAACAAATTGCTGTATGCTTATATCTGTTAAATGCATGTGAGTGTTTGGGTGAAATTTCTATCGTTGTGTGATCACCAAGAATGTATGCTAATTAATAGTAACTAGTTGTTTTTGCATGTGGTTGTGTATGACTCCCAAACCCAGCGCTACGGTACCCACCTTGCGTCGGGGATGGGAGAGTCCTCACTGAGTCGCATGGTTAAGACTCACACCTCATTTTACTACACAGAGACAGGTTAAGTACAGGTGGAAGAAGTCTTGGTGGAGCGAGGAACGAACAAAACTTTCCAAGACCCACAACTTGTTCATGTGGGTGAATAAAGTGTAATTGTAATTTAATTTAGTTTATTCTTGTATCATAAAGTAAAGGGTAGACGTACCCAATTAGATTGTATTACTAAATCTAGAACTGTCAGCTTCACACACCTTAAAGATCAGGATTTATTATACTGCGATACAGGGAAAGTTTGTTTTCAAAATATACATATTTAGACTTATATCTGTTGCATGTGAATAGGATAGGCAGCATCTTCGGATGTGTAGCTAGTACACAGGTTATAGACATTATGTGTGTTTTCCTATATATATATCCTGAAGCGGCACTGGCCGTTGATTTGCTTGCCTAGGATAGGCCACCATTTCGGTGTAGCCATGGTATTATACTGCATGTGGATGTATTTTCAATAATAGATATTCTGTCAAATAGGTGGTAAGGCTTATAGGTATAGGGGCATTCCCTGTGTCTGTGCCGGTCACGGTCCTCTAAACGGGGGTCGTGACAGTGTACCTAAAGCAAAACAAATAAAATATATATATATATATATATACAATAAAATATATATGGGGACCAACCGTGACACCCCTTTCACTAACACACAACAAATAATTTGACCCATTTAATATTTTAAGTACCCCACCCCTTCCAACCAACACACACAAAAAACGCAAAACATAATAAAAAAAGGAGTAGAAGCAGTGTGAAACAGAGGTAGAAACGCGAGAAGCCGAGGAGCAAACCGAGAAGAAAGAGCAAGCCACGGGAACAGACGGTCTGGCCAGATTTTCGTCGGAGAGCGTGCGCGGCGCCAGAGAAGGTGACCAAACCTCACCTTTCATCACCACCAAGCTTTCTATCCGATTGAAATCAACTAAGAAAGCCCCAAATCTCTCAAACCCCAATTTCTCCAATTTTGGGTATTTTGGGAATTCTTAAATTTCTTCCAATCGGGGCATTCCGGGGTTAAATTTGATCTTAGTAGGTGTTATTGAATACTTAGGGAGGTTCAGAATAGAAGCTAAATCGTAGGAATTGACCGGTTGTGGATATTAGGAAAATTTAGTTAGAAAATTGCTATAAATTGAATTTTTCTGGTTTAATGGATGAATAGGCTTTGATTGGAGTAGTATAGGTGTTATAAATGCTGGAAATATAGAAGGGAATAAAGCCCGAGTATTTGCCGTCTCAACCGGAACCCAATCCGGTGAAAAAGAGGCGAAATACTAAGCTACCGAACAGTAAGGAGCTGTGCTGTGGGTTGGACACCTCGGTCTAGTCCGTGGTGGACACCTAAGACCCGCTAAATTGGTTCCAAAGCTCAACTTATACCCGATTATAATTATATATAAAATTAAAGAGGTAGTAGTTAAGCTTTTACCCGACGAATAAGGGAGACGGTGGAATGGATAAGCTAAGGCCTCCTTTGAGCTGTGAATTTATTCTTTTAATAGTTCAGTACCCTTATGAACACATAGATAAAGTGCAATTTAGACAAGTGGGAATCTCTAACGTAAGCATTTAGAGGTTCTAAGTTGTAATATCCGAGATATTTAGATTTAATTATTTTCATTATTATTAAATTTATTTTTCTTTCATAAAGAAAAATAAATTAAATTAAAGAGTTATAGGGTTAAAAATAGAATAAAGAAGCACTACAACAAAACATGGATTTACCCACGGAGTTTTACCCACGGAATATATTCCGTGGGTAATCCGTGGGGAAACGGGAAAAAAAAAACTTTTTTGTTCAAAATTACCCACGGATATGACAAGTAAATAAGTTTTTTTTAAAAAATAATAATAATAATAAGAATAAATAAATAAATAAAATATATATCATATATATATATATATATATTTATATATATATATTTATATATATATATAATAGAAACGCACACACACCCTCCCACTTAGACACTCACACAAAAAAAGAAAGAAAGAAAAGATAAGAAGCAGAGGCAACCACATACACAAACAAAACACACATTTAAAAAGTAAAGAAAAGAGAAAGTAGTAGCAAAAACGAAACAGAGCAGAGGCATGCACGAGGACCACTCGAGAAGAGAAGAGGGAAGCACAGATAGTGGTTTTGGGCCGGTTTCTCGCTGGAGGTCGTGCGCCAGTGACCGAAAAAGGTAGCTGGAGTTTTCTTTCATCCCCACCAAGCTTTCTACCCGATTGAATCAAGGTGAGAAAGCCCCAAACTCCCAAAACCCCAATTTCTCCTATTTTGGGTATTTTAGGAATTCTTCAAATACTTCCAATCGGGGCATTCCGAGGTTAAATTTGAGCTTAGTGGGTGTTATTGAAAGTTTAGTAAGGTTCAGAGTCGAAGTTAAACCGTAGGATTTGACCGGGTATGGAAATTAGGAAAATTTAGTTAGAAAATTCCTATAAATTGAATTAGTGCTAGTTGGATGCATGTATAGGCTTGGATTGGTGTAGTATAGGTGTTATAAATGCTAGAAATATACAAGGGAATAAATCCCGAGTATTTACCGTTTCAACCTGAACCCAATCCGGTGAAAAAGAGGCGAAATACTAAGCTACCGTACAGTAAGGAGTTGTGCGGTGGGTTGGACACTTTGGTCTAGTCTGTAGTGGACACCTAAGACCCGCTAAATTGGTTCCAAGGCTCTAATGATGCCCAATTATATTTTTTATATATAATTAAAGAGGTAGTAATTAAGCTTTTACTCGGCGAATAAGGGAGACGGTGGAATGAGAAAGCTAAAGCCTCTTTTGAACCGTGGATTTAGTTCTTTTATTAGTAAAATACCCATATGAACACATGAAGGGAAATTTAGACAAGTGGAAATCTCTAACCTAAGCAATTAGAGGTTCTAAATGGCTCGAAAGTGTGAAAGTCAAATATGGGGCATTCTCGACTTTCGGAAAGAGAAAATAAAATGACGTAACGAACTAAATAATTAGTTCTTGGAAAATAGCTAGAGGGTGCATAAGCATTAACATGACACGTGCATGGTAGATGCTTAGTTACTTGTTCTAAATTTCTTAAATATAAAATGTATAAGGCACCACAGAGTGATTGGAGCTTTAGGCACTCCGAGTATTGTTCAGGAGGGCCAACGAGGTGAGGGGCTCTCCCATCCCTGCCCCACAGGGTTGGATGACTACATGGAAAATGTGGTTTGCTCTATTTTTTGCAAATTGATATATGGAATATATTTATATGAATAAATTTGTGATACACGTGTATGATTTGCAAGTAAGCAGTCATCCTGATCAGACAGACAGGATTATGACGTCAGCAAGTATGCCACATAGTGGCCATTACCTTGGTTAAAACTGAGGTCAGACAAGTTGCCGGCTATTACTCTAAGCATGCCTTGGAGTCAGAAAGTTCCTGGTGTGATGAACCAGGTTCGTACATGAAATTGCCTTCGGGCCAGTATTTCTCTTAGCGTAATGCGGGAGACAGAAAGTGAGTGCCTACGTGCACAAGTATATGTTAACTATGGAACCATATGTTATATGTTTATGATTGATTTACATGCAGATTAATAAATATGTTAAAAGCATGAAATAGGATTTTAAATTGTGAATATGATTTATTGATTGTCTGATCATGTTAAACATCATAATACGAATCTATTTCATGCGCATGTGGTTGTGGTTGCTCCCTTCCCCCAGTTGTAGTGGTACTCGCTGCTACGCCAGGGATGGAGGAGCTTCTCACTGAGTCTGTTCGACTCACCCCCCCTGTTTACATGTTTCAGATACAGGTGGTTTAGGAGTCGGGAACGCGTCCACTTCTTCTCAAGGAGGCGGACAACTCTGAAGACCGCACGCTTTGTTCGCGTCGGTAGTTATTTTGAGTATGTATACATGTTGTGATGTATATATATATATATAAATCCTTTTTGGGCGTGGCGTATGTACATTTACATGTGCTGTGTATATATATATGTCACACTTGAATTCTAGCATTGTCGGCTTCATACAGATTAAAGTTAGGTCTTGGTATTGAGACTTTAGGCTATGACATAGCATATATCATGTATATATATATATATATGACTTCCGCATGTGAATAGGATAGATCACACGCATTGAGGCGTGTGATCAAGATGTAAACTATATGCAAGCGTGTGATTGAATATATGTATGACTGTACACAGGATTTCTGCATGTGAATAGGATAGATCACCCGCCCTGAAGCGCGTGATCAATATGTATACTATATGTACGTGTGCGTGAATACGTGTATATATATAGATTGAAGCGGCGTTCAACGAGCCGTGGATTGCACGTTATTTAGGTCATCGAATATGGATGGCCATAAATACCATATATTGTTTGTATTAGAAATGGGTAGTTAAGAACATGTGTAAATGTCAATAAAGCATTTGAGGCTTACGGGATAGGAGAAATCCTATTTCCCGTGCCGGTCACGGACGCCCGGTAGGGGGTCATGACAAACTTGGTATCAGAGCCTGGTTTTCTTTAAACTGTATGAAGCCATAGGTATGACCGGGTGTCGGTTTACGCCTCGTTTTGAACCCGGGCACAACGTGGGAGTAAAAAGGCACTTGTGGAAGTACCCACGAAATTGTGTCAGCCTTTCTTTCTACTCTCTTTGATATGAAATATCATTGATATACGTGTACTCATTAGGTGTGGTCCTTGTGCAGTATAAGGATGCCACTGATTACGAGACGGGCTAGGGGTGGAGGGAGAACTCCTACTGAATTTGATCAAGAGTCAGTTCGGGAGGAGGAAATGCACACCCGAGGTCGAGGTAGAGGCCATACCCAAGGTCGAGGTAGAGGTCATGCTCGTGGTCAAGGTAGAGCACAAGTGAGAGAAGAAGAGATGAGGCAGTCACCGGAACCTCAGGTTGAGACAGGTGCACCTTCTTTGGCAGAAATGCTCACGGCATGATTTCAGGAATTAAGAGAAGAGATGACGAGACAAATACAGAGGGAAGTACGTCGGTTAGTAGTCGGCGAGGAAGAAGAAGAGAGAGTTCCGAGTAATCAGGAAATGGATGTTGTTGAGGAAAAGGACAGAGAATGGAAACAACCGCAGGATAGGCCTTGTGAGCCGCAGGCAGCACCCAAAGAGTTGCCAATTTCAAAACATCTGAAGCTTCATCCACCCATTTTCTGCGGAACTAGTGAGAAAGAGGATCCGCAGTACTTTACCAAAGATGTGGTCAGAATTGGGCACATGCTGAGGTTCTCAGGGCATGAGTTAGTGGAATTAGCTTCATTCTAGATTAGGGGAGTGGCTAGAGTAGGGATAGAGTCTGTACAGACGAGGTATTCACGAAGAGTGGCACCGATGACCTGGGAAGATTTTCAAAGGGAATTCCTGGGTCGGTTTCTATCTGAAGGCTAAAGATGCAAAGCGTCAGTAATTCGAGGAGTTGTGGATGACGCCTAACATGATCGTGACGAAGTATGAGTTACTTTTTACGGAACTGGCTCAATTCTCACCTGAGTTAGTTCCTGATGAAGAGGTGAGGATAAAGAGATTTATACACCGTCTCACGGTGCCGTTATTTACTGCTTTGTTACCCCAGAGGAGACAATATGAGACCTTAGCTCAAGCAGCAGACTGTGCCAGAATGATTGAAACCAGGAAGAGGTACGGGACTTCTGTTGATCCCAATGTCAAGTTAATTACAGGCAGTGATAACCAAGGAGGTGGAAGTAAGAAGTGAAAGACAGTAGGTGGAAGTGCAGGATATTTAGGGTCCGTAGGAGGACAGTCCTCAACTACCACCCATGAAACAGGTACAAGAGGAAATTTTGAAGGGGGATAGAGAGTACAAGGGGGTGGAAAATACCGATAAAACAAGACCCTAGTGTGCGACTTGTGGCAGGTATCATTTTGGAGTGTGTCAGAGACTGACAGGGGGATGCTACCACTGCGGCCAGGTGGGCCATATGGCTAGAGAGTGTCCAAAGAGAAAAGAGGGTACAAGTGTGAGAAGTAATCCGACGCCAAGGGGTACACCTATTCCAGCCCCACCAGTAAGAACCGTACCACCACAGCCAGCAAGTAAAGGTGCAGCTAGAGGTCGTGGTGCAGGATCTAGTGGCGGGGGGCTAGGGGCAGTAGGTGGAGGATAAGTGCGGGTATTTTCACTTTCTCAGCAAGACGCTCATGCTTCAAATGCAGTTGTGACAGGTACCCTAATTGTTTGCTCTCTTGAAGCACGAGTCTTATTTGATTTCGGCTCCACTCATTCCGATTTGTCGCATGCATTTGCTTCTAAATTCAACAAAAGTTCGTCTAGAATGAAAGAAACAGTACTGGTTTCTACTCCAATGGGAGAATCAGTACAAGTAGAGTATGTTCACAAGTCTTGCATTGTGGAGGTCATGGTCATGAGACTATGGTAGACCTTCGATTGTTGTGTATGGTTGATCTTGATGTGATCCTCATAATGGATT
Organism: Senna tora; assembly: GCA_014851425.1. NCBI lineage: Eukaryota > Viridiplantae > Streptophyta > Magnoliopsida > Fabales > Fabaceae > Senna > Senna tora. Next base: position 12,966,161 of record CM026261.1, on the reverse strand, counting down.
GGTTGGCGTCTTGCCATGCGGTTATGGACTGCAGGGCTAAATATTTGAAATTTAATATGCCAAACGAGGAGCCTTTTGTGATACGGGGTGACGAGGCTGCACCGTATCCAAGCTTGATCTCGACTTTGAAGGCATCCAAATTACTTGTAAAGAGATGTAAAGGGTATTTGTCCTTGGTTAAGGATACCACGAAAGCAGTACTTTCACCAACTCAAGTACCGGTAGTGCGAGAGTTCTTGGATGTGTTTCTAGAAGAATTGCCGGGGTTGCCGCCCGATCGTGAGATTGAATTTGAAATTGAGCTGCAACCTGGCACCCAACCTATCTCCACACCACCTTACCGGATGGCTCCGAAAGAGTTGAAGGAGTTACATACGCAGTTGCAAGAATTGCTTGACAAGGGCTTTATAAGACCCAGTTTCTCTCCTTGGGGTGCACCGGTCCTTTTTGTGAAGAAGAAGGACGGATCTTTGCGGTTGTGTATCGATTACCAGAAGTTAAACAAGGTGACGATCCGTAATCAATACCCACTGCCGAGGATATATGACCTATTTGATCAGTTGCAGGGTGCGAAGCGGTTTTCCAAGATTGATTTGCGATCTGGGTATCACCAATTAAAGATTCGAGAATCAGATATACCTAAGACCGCATTCCGGACCCGATATGGACATTACGGTTTCTTGGTGATGTCTTTTGGATTAACAAATACTCCTGCAGCGTTCATGGACATGATGAACAGGGTCTCCAAACCATTTCTGGACCGATTTGTCATTGTCTTTATTGATGACATCTTGGTTTACTCTAAGAATTCTGAAGAACATGCAGAACACTTGAGAATAGCATTGCAGAAGTTGAGAGAAGAGAAATTGTGTGCCAAGTTCTCTAAGTGTGAATTCTGGCTTGACAAAGGTGCCTTTTTGGGTCACGTGGTATCATCAGAGGGAATCCACGTTGATCCAAGTAAGGTAGAGGCGGTGAAGAATTGGTCCCAGCCTACCTCAGTTACCGAAATTCGCAGTTTCTTGGGCTTAGTCGGATATTGTAGAAGATTTGTGCAGGACTTCTCTAAGGTTGCTGCACCTATTACTAAATTAACATAGAAGGGGGTGAAGTTCATATGGGATGATAAGTGCGAGCAGAGTTTTCAGAAGCTGAAAGACAGTCTCACTACCGCTCCGGTGTTGGCATTACCTGAAGGCACAGGAGGGTATGTGGTATACTGTGATGCGTCGAGGATCGGGTTAGGGTATATCTTGATGCAGCACGGCAAAGTGATTGCGTATGCATTGTGACAACTGAGGAAACATGAGAAGAATTACCCGACTCACGACCTCGAGATGGCTGCTGTAGTATTCGCTTTGAAAATTTGGAGGCATTACTTGTATGGTGAGACTTGTGAAATTTATACAGACCAGAAAGACTTGAACTTGAGATAACGTCGATGGTTAGAGTTGTTGAAAGACTACGACTGCACGATCTTGTATCAGGCAGGAAAGGCTAATGTGGTAGCTGATGCTCTAAGCCGGAAATCCTTGGGCAGTCTTGCTCATATAAGTGAAGAAAGAAGACCGTTGATCAGAGAGTTGCACAAGCTAGAACAGACGGGAAATCAGTTTCGAACTTACTTCTTGCTCATTTGCAAGCTAAGTCCTCTCGGGTAGAAGAGGTGAAGGCTAGACAGGATGAAGATACCGACCTCAAGCAAATTAGGGATACTGTAACTAAAGAGTAAGGGGACGACATCCGATTCTCTATTGATGATTTCGGAGTACTTCGATTGGAGGGACAATTGTGTGTCCCTAAGGTTGATAACTTGAAGGAAAGAATCCTTGAAGAAGCACACCAGACAGCTTATACAATCCATTCGGGAGCTAATAAAATGTATCAGGACCTGAAACAGCTGTATTGGTGGAATGGCATGAAAAGGGTTGTTGCAAACTATGTAGCGGGGTGTTTAGTATGTCAACAAGTCAAGGATGAACACCAGAAGCCCGCCAAAACATTACAACATATAGAAATACCTGAGTGGAAATGGGAGAGGATAACTATGGATTTTGTAACATGGTTGCCAAGATCACCACGTGGATTTGATTCGGTTTGGGTGATAGTGGATCGCATGACTAAGTCCGCGCACTTTCTGCCAGTTAAGACCACTTACGGAGTGAGTCAATATGCGCAGATTTATCTATCAGAAATCATTAGATTGCATGGTATGCCAGTATCCATAATATCTGATAGAGGGCCATAGTTCACTTCCAGGTTTTGGAAGTCATTGCAGGAAGTGTTAGGAATGAGAGTTGATTTGAGTACTGCGTTCTACCCACAGACTGACGGGCAATCAGAAAGAACCATTCAGATTCTTGAGGACATGCTTCGGGCGTGTATTATGGATTTCAGCGGAAGTTGGGAAAGGTATTTACCTTTGGCTGAGTTTGCATACAATAACAGTTATAAAGCGAGTATCCAAATGGCACCGCTCGAGGCTCTGTACGGTCGTAGGTGCATATCCCCGATTGGGTGGTTCGAGGTCGGAGAAGCTAGCTTAATTGGCCCAGAATTGTTACAAGATGTCTTGCAGAAGGTGAAGTGTATAAGGGAGAGGTTGCTAACGGCTCAGAGTAGGCAAAAGTCTTATGCAGACAACTGAAGGAGAGAACTTAAATTCGCCATTGGTGAACAGGTGTACTTGAGAATATCACCAATGAGAGGCGTGATGCGATTCCATAAAAAGGGGAAGCTATGTCCTCGGTATATCGGACCGTTTGAACTCCTAAAACGTGTTGGGAATGTGGCGTATCGGTTGGAATTGCCTACGGAATTGGAGGGAGTACATCCTGTCTTTCATGTATCAATGCTTCGGAAATATCTTCCCGACCCATCGCACGTAATCCAATCGCAAGATGTGCAGCTAACCGAAAATCTGACATATGAAGAGGAGCCAGTGGAAATCTTAGATTGGCAGTTGAAGAAACTCAGAACGAAAGAGATTCCATTGGTTAAGGTTCTGTGGAGAAATCACTCGACTGAAGAAGCTACATGGGAGGTCATCGGTGAAATGCGCAGGACATATCCTCATCTGTTTCAAGACTAAGGTTAGTAGTGTATTGTTGAAATTCAGGGACTGAATTTCTTAAGGGGGGAAGATTGTAATATCTGAGATATTTAGATTTAATTATTTTCATTATTATTAAATTTATTTTTCTTTCATAAAGAAAATTAAATTAAATTAAAGAATTATAGGGTTAAAAATAGAATAAAGAAGAGAGTAATAGGGAATATTTATAAATTTTTAGGACCTAAAAGAAAAGAGGATATGACAAGTAAATAAGTTTTTCTAAATACTAATAATAATAATAAATAAATAAATAAATAAAATATATATCATATATATATATATATAATAAAACAAAAATATATATATATATTAAAACATTGGGGGGGGGGGGCAAACCGTGACCCCATCCCTTTTTATTTAGGACATAATATATATATATATATATATATATATATATATATAATAGAAACGCACACACACCCTCCCACTTACACACTCACACAAAAAAAGAAAGAAAGAAAAGATAAGAAGCAGAGGCAGCCACATACACACACAAAACACACATTTAAAAAGTGAAGAAAAGAGAAAGCAGTAGCAAAAACGAAACAGAGCAGAGGCACGCACGAGGACCACCCAAGAAGAGAAGAGGTAAGCACGGACGGTGGTTTTGGGCCGGTTTCTCGCCGGAGGTCGTGCGCCAGTGATCGGAAAAGGTAGCTGGAGTTTTCTTTCATCCCCACCAAGCTTTCTACCCGATTGAATCAAGGTGAGAAAGCCCCAAACTCCCAAAACCCCAATTTCTCCTATTTTGGGTATTTTAGGAATTCTTCAAATACTTCCAAACGGGCCATTCCGGGGTTAAATTTGAGCTTAGTGGGTGTTATTGAAAGTTTAGTAAGGTTCAGAATCGAAGTTAAACCGTAGGATTTGACCGGGTATGGAAATTAGGAAAATTTAGTTAGAAAATTCCTATAAATTGAATTAGTGCTGTTTGGATGCATGTATAGGCTTGGATTGGAGTAGTATAGGTGTTATAAATGCTGGAAATATACAAGGGAATAAATCCCGAGTATTTACTGTTTCAACCTGTAATTGCGTGTGTAGCTCCTTCAACTCAGTTAGATCCTGTATTCCTACTTGGAATATTTGATCCGTTAACTCCAGCATGAACCTTTCCGGACATGCTCTACTCCCCTTGACGAAACGGGATCTGCTCTCACAGTTTGACTCTTCCCTTTTTTACAGTATGGCATATGTTCATGAACATATACCGCCTCTTGCAAGTGTGTTACCCGTTGAGTTCCAATCGTCCCCAACGGTAACATACCTGTTTTATCATTTGGCTCGCATCCCGCGATGCTTGCCCGACTCCGTTCCCGTATTCACTCTCTTCTTTTCATTCCGTACCTACATGGTACTCTTTCTCCGAGTATTTCTCCATACTCGTTACTCACTAAATTCTCCTTCTCGATTAACCGTCCTTACGGTTAATTTCTCCCATTATGGCACCCACATGACCACTTATAAATTTGGTTTGTCCACTCAGTCTCCACCCATACCCGGGCTTCAGACTAACGGATTTACGGTTCACCAACATGTGGAACTAGCTTACCTAGCTATGTCCACTACAATCCGTGTACTATAAATGCACTTACGGTAGTAGTTGGTTCTCCACCTCCTACTTGACTCTTATCCTATGGAGTCCTATAGGCTTCTGCTCTTCCCCCCTTATGGGACTACTTATCCCCATCTACTTTCGCTCCCCTTGGGCCTCCACGAGTCCCTTTGGGGTTTATCTCTCACATTATCTCGTTTGAGAGCTATCTACCGTAATAGCACTCATTTTCTTATCTCTGGACGATACCCGAAGGTCTACGCCCATTTTCACTTCTAGACCTGCTCCGGTCTAATACTTTTGGGTCCATTATCACCCTATGGCCCCTTAATTGGTAACCCTTAGGTTTACCTGTATACTCCTTTGACACTTTAGCACCCTCTAGTGCTTTTCAATGTCTGCTTAACTTTAATCACTCCAAGCGAGTAATTTCTCAACTACATCTACCATCCTTATATAGCTTACCTGTAAAAGGACTACTGCTTGGTAGGGTATTGGTCTCATGAGTTAGTTTTCTTAGGCACCCTGTGGGTTTTAAAAATTAATTCAAGTTTATTTCTTAGAAAATGACGCCTAAAGTTTTCGTAAATGATTAGGGTTTAACCAATTGGAAAGACACAATTTGAGAAAGAGTTTTCATGAAAATTTGCCTTCCAATGGTTATCCCTAGTATTTTCACAAAAAAATTTTAGGGGCTTTCAGAATCTCTCATCCGTAAAGACCAAAAAGAAGTTTTTACAAAAATTTCTCATGTGATCAATATCCTATTCTTTATGCTCTTCCTTAAGCAACCCAAGAAAGTTCGGTTGGGCTTAATCCCTTCTTTTTCCCCTTGTTTGCTTAAGGAACTAGCAGTTCATGGATCGAATGCAGGGTTGGACTAGGCTCCTTCCCCGTGCCTTCCCATTTACCCAGTTTCCTGATCGGCATATGGTCACGCTCTACACGTTTACATATGCCTCTACTTCTTAACATCTATCTCTACGGCTTACGGTTCGGCCACTTTGCCCTTCCATATACCGTATCCTGATTTTCTCGTCTGTAGATTTCTACTTCTATACTGTGGCATACACCACCTCTTTTCTGTTTACTTTCTAGGAAGGACAACTCACTTCCTTCAGCCATAGCATACCGCACAATTGTGACTCATTCACGGGATCATCTTTCTGTCGGTCTCATGCCTCACGACCCTGTTTATTCTTGTCTGTAAACTTTCCATTTTGATCGCCCCATGGGCTTACTTTCTTTTTTACACGCCAAGCGTGTCTTTTCTTTCACTTTACAAACCATTCCTAGCTTAACTACGATTCACTGCATATTTCTATTCTACATGCATTCCAGACTGTAATCAAATAACTTGTGCCTATATCAAGCACACAATGCGCCGCAAACAGAGCAGACGCATCGTCTCATTTAACATCTGCAAAACAATCACATATCGTAGCGCATTCCTGCTTACAATTCAACCAAATGTGTCTTTATCTAGGTAGCATCCTCCATGGATGTCTCCTTTCCCTATTATGGCGTCCTTAGGTTCCTGGGGTCACTGCCACCCCACCTTACGCCTTAGTGCTCATCGGCGCTTGTGTACTGCACAGATTATATGCTTTGCATAGAATTTCACATACAAATTCTATGCTTAAAGCGATGACTCGAAAGAATTCATAATCTATCACAGATTAAGAAGGAATGAATAAAAAGCTGACTCAATTTATCCTGGGTACTCCCACAAGTGCCTGTTTATTCCAAAGTTGTGCCCGGGTTTCACAACGAAGGTTAAACCGACACCCGGTTATACCAATAGCATCACATGACTTAAAGAATAACCTGACTCTGATACCAAGTTTGTCACGACCCCAAATCGGGAGTACGTGACCGGCACGTGAATAGATTTTTTTACCTCTAAACCCGAAAGCCTTATCCTGTAAACATGACTATACTAACCTGCTATACAGTCAATATATATATCATACTAGTGGCCACACCTCACTGGTGGCCTAATTAACCTGCAATCCGCGGTTCGCTCAATACCGCTTCAACTCAATCCAAAATATAGGTATATTTATCAACACTCATATTGTAAATATCAATATCATATTGACCGTACGTCTCAATACGTACGATCTATTCTATTCACATGCAGCAAGCACACATAATATATATCCATATCATATTGACCATACGTCTCAATGCGTACGATCTATCCTATTCACATGCATAAATATATATATATACACATATATATATATATACATATATATATATATACATATATATATATACATATATCTTAGTTTGTCCCTAAACTAGATCATGTCTTTAAATACATGTGAAGCCGATAATTCTAGAGTAGGTACATATTAAAAGCTGTAAATATATGTACACAACTCTTACGACTTTAAAATATGTACAATAAGAGAAATCAAAATAATCAAAAGGTGTCCAGCCACGCGAAACAAGTGCGCATGGAAGTCCAGTTTATCAAATGTTATATTACGATCAGACAATATTAATATAACATTAAAATCACAGATAAACCTACGGATCATGCTTTTCTATCATGTTTCTTGTAAACAAACGATCACATTTTAACATATAATTTTAAAACTGTAAATCACTTAACTGACCCTAGTACCAGGCTAGAGCAATGGCCTCAACAGGCAATTTCTTTTAAATCTTTAACTGACCCTAATGTAATATAATTATGTCTACGTCGATTTGCAATGATTTTTCTCCGCAACTTTCTGTTGGCTAAAAATGTGATTAAAATTAAATGATGTAATGAATTCATTGATAAACCAAAAAAAATAACATGAATTACTTATGATGGAAACAATGAGTAGAGGTCTTTTAGTAGGTACATACCTTTTGCAATTGACTGCGGGGTTTTAGATGTCTGAGTAACATTTTCATCAAATGAGACAGCAATATTATTTGGAGTCAGAGCTTCGGGGCTTACATTCATCACACCTGATGAATTGCGGAATTAAAAAATTCATGTTGAAAAAGCTAAAAATAATACTTAGGTGTAATTAATGGCAACTATTTGCTAATCATCAAGAACATGCTATTAAATGTGTAATAGAACATGATATCTTGTATATGTGTGTAGTACAACATATTATATGATCAGCTAAGTCAATAATGAATAAATTATAATACCATAAATCACAAACAGAGAAAACATGTTTAACAATAATTATTACTCAATTTTTTTTATTTAGAAATCCAACAATTGGTAAATTATTTTATAGCTGAACCTAAAAAAATGTAGCTACAACATTTATAAACATGGACCTTGGGAAAAATATATAAATTTTAAGCTAACATTGTAGATTGAGCGCCAAATATCGGTAGGAAAATAAATTTGTTTATTACCTAAAACATTGGGTGTTTGAGGCCCTTGGTTGATGTTGTGGTTCAATGTAGGGATGGCAATTTTTCCCGCCCCACGGGGATCCCCGCGGGGATTCCCCGTGCGAGGCCCCATATGCGGGGATTTTTCCCCCGCAGGGACGGGGATGGGGAAAAATTTATCCCCGAGGGTAATTCGGGGACGGACCCCGAGGGTATATATGTAACTTTATTTAATATTATTAATTTATTATATTAATATTTATATATATAACATTTTATTAATTTTTATATTATTATTTTATTATACCTAAAATTTAACCTTATTCACTCGAACTTTTTATGTTATGTTGTAAACTTTAATTTAATTTTGTTGTAAACTTTATTATAATCTTTATTGTTAGGCTTTTTAATGAATTTGGTAAAATTATGCATTTGTTGATGTTTTTCAATTAGATTTATTTAATATGACTTTTTTTAACTAATTTTTTATAAGTTACTTTTTTATTAAGATTAAGTCTACTCATATTTATATAAATATTTTTTAATTTTTAAAAATATATTTCGGGGTCCCCGGAAAATTTCGAGGATTAAAGAATGATTTATTTCGGGGCTAGGAATTAAAACTTTAATATATATATATATATATATATATATATATATATATATATATATAGAAAATGTATGAAAGTTAAAAGAGACTGGAAAGGAATTTTATTTCGAAGATTGTAATACCCGAGGGGTATTTTTGAAATCAAGTCAAATATATAGTAAGACTTAGAATGGTCATCATTTTGAGTTGGAATGTAAAAAAAAAATACAAATAAATAATATATAAACAAGTAATAAATAGAAAAATGTATATATATATATATATATAGATAGATAAATAATCTTAATTAAGAAATAATACGATAATATGAAGTTGATAGATTTTTGAGGTTGAGGTTGGATATTTTGACTAAATAAAATAAAAATAATTTTTTTTGGAATGATATAAGATTTTTTGGGTTATTATTAAGATTTTAATTACTTTAGATTTGAGAATTTAATAAATTAAAATAAATAATAAATTCACATAGAAAAATATAAATTGGGTTAAATATGAACCATATGAATTATTTCGAGCTTATAGTTTAAATTTGAGAATTTTTCAAAAATAAAAGTGGTACTGGGTAGAAAATTCTTATCGGTTCGAGCCTTAGTGACAGATATTTTTCATAGGCCTATCATTTTCCAAACTTTTCTAAACTTTCCCATTTTTACCTATAAATAAATATAAATAAGAAAGTCCCATCAGAAATTTATTTTACCATACCCCAAAAGTTGTCAAATGTCCAAATTATCCTTAAATTCCAAACCCAACATAAGTGAGCATCTTCTTCTCCAGCAAAAGGAAGAACCACGCCATTCTTCTCCATTCCTTTTATCTCTTCTCTTTCACATTTTCTCTCTTAGGGCAAGCAACAAGTGAAGAAATCCTTCACTTTCCACCATGTTTCTTGCTTCCTCCCACCAATTCCATGCCTCATCAAGCTCCCTCCACCATTGTTAAGCATTAACAAGTTTGGGCAACCTCCATGGATTTCCAAATTCGGACTTCCCCAAAGGTAAGCATCAAAATCTTATTTTCACCTCTTAAATCATAGGTTTCTTGATGGGAATGAGTTACCTATCAATAATATATCACTTTAGGATCATTTTTTATCATAGAGATAACCCAAATATTGAGTTCTATGGAGATTTCTACCCTAGGGTTTCTAACCTACGAATTTTGGCAAAATTTATGGAATTTATAAATTTTCTTAAACTTGATGGCATGTATGGACTTCAAATGAATTATTTAGGTATTCTAAATGATTTGTAAGAATGCCCAATAATTGGAATAATGATATGTGAACGTTTGGTGAAAATGAGAACTTTTCATATTTGGCAAATTCTCCATTGATGGAGGTTGGAGAGTGAACAAGTTTCTAAACTTGTTTATTTATGCATTAATTGAGTTGAACTAAAGAGAACACCAAATGATGACCATAGGTCAAGTAAATGAACTTGGGGGTTCGATAAATGTAAGAATTCATAAGAAAAGAAACTAGGAAATTGTATGAAATTTGATATCGATTGAATTGATTGTATGTGATAGGGTTCAAGTACTTCTTTGGAGACCAGAGTGCTCAAAGGGAATGCTAAGTGAAGCGGCCAAGGTGAGGGTTCTTCCATCTCTGCTCCTAGGGTTGTATGCTCATGTGGATTACATGGGTATGTATATTCTCTGCTTGCCTGGTATGTGTTAGCTAGAGATATAGAATGCTAAAAGAATGAAAAAACTAGAAAATATGTTGTGGAAAGTAGCTTGGATAAGAAGACATAGGAGTAGAGTTTAATTGTTTGCTATGATTGGTGTGTTACAAATCCAACTCATACACTCCGGAGGCATGATGAGTATTTAATTAAATGTTTTCCACGACGGTGGCAAAAGTCCTTGTACAGAAGGACTAAGCTTTTATTTTGAAAACTCGTCACGACGGTGACTTAGATTATAATCATGCAAAATGAGTTATTGGTGGGTTTCGAATTTGGTTATGCTAGCGATGTGAGACATCGACTAGAACAACGTCAAATGGCACTCGAGACCTCAGTTTTATAATCACCATGACGATGGTCATTGCCCTATCCTGGCAATAGGGTCAGAAAGGTTTTATATTGCTATGACGATAGCTTGAGGCTCAGAGAGTGCATCTGGACGGGTATATGAGTTATATCCTGTTGAGGATACTTGTACATATTAATAAGTAGAAGAATTGTTGATCCTTCGGGAATGATACAAAGAATCCTATTAATATGTGAGACTAAGGTAAGGAGACACGGGAGGAACCTACGGGTGAACCTTGAGCCTAGCCTAGTAAAAGAGAAATCATCCTGTGGAGTTGGTCCAGGGTGTGTTAGTGGCCATGCTTCGAGACGTCGTGCCGTGCCCGCCATGTGGCCTGGTTGGGTAATGGACGAGTGGGCTCAAGCTATTGCCCCGTAGCAAGGGGTCAGGACATGCCACGTGGTTGCTACGTATCAGTTGTTTGATAGATAGAAGCTGATTGTGTTTGATTAATAAAATTGTCACGAGGTGAACAGTACCCAAGTGAATGGGTTAAGCGTTGTTTGATTAACAGAATTGTCACGAGGTGACCAGTACCCAAGTGAATGGGTTAGGTATGCTTTGCCACGTGGTGGCCAGCAACCTGAGTGCACGGGTTCGAAGTGGGAAAGCCATGTAGTGGCAAGTAGATACCCCAGAGTTGGGGAGATTAAGTAGATGTATGTTTAGCACCTTTGTGTATGTATAAATTATCTGTGTTTGCATATAATTGTTGATTGTGCGGCGTAGTGGTAACGTACAGGATTACGCAACCACACGTCTTGTTTGATTCAGACATGCTGAGACTTGAGAAGATCGGTAGGTAAAAGCCGGCACTATATGTTACATGTTTACTTGTTGATTGATGACGTGGAACAAACTGCTGCATGTTTACATTCATTAAGTGCATGTGAGTGTTTGGGTGAAATTTTTGTTGTTTTGTGATCACCAAGAATGTATGTTAACAACAGTAACTAGTTGTTTTTGCATGTGATTTTGTATGACTCCCAAACCCAGCGCTATGGTACCCACCTTGCGCCGGGGATGGGAGACTCCTCGCTGAGTCGCGTGGTTAAGACTCACACCTCATATTTACTACACAGAGACATGTTAAGTACAGGTGGAAGAAGTCTTGGGAGGGTTGAGCAACACTTTCCAAGGCCCGCAACTTGTTCATGTGGGTGAATAAATTGTAATTATTATTTAATTTACTTTATCATTGTATCATAAAGTAAAGGGTAGACGTACCCAATTATATTGTATCACTAAATCTAGTATTGTCAGCTTCACACACCTTAAAGATCAGGATCCGTTAGATTACGATGCATGGAAAACATGTTTCCAAAATATATATATATATATACATATAATTGTTGCATGTGAATAGGATAGGCAACATCTTCGGATGTGTAGCCAGTACACAGGTTATATATTATGTGTGTTTTCCTATATCTATATCCTAAAGCAGCACTGGCCGTAGATTTGCTTGCCTAGGATAGGCCACCATTTTCGGTGTAGCCATGGTATTATACTGCATGTGGATGTATTTTCAATTATAGATATTCTGTCAATTAGGTGATAAGGCTTACAAGTATAGGGATATTCCCTGTGTCTGTGCCGGTCACGGTCCTCTAAACGGGGGTCGTGACAAGGGCGGGGACGGGGATGAGGAGGAATTTCTTCCCGCGGCGGGGATCGGGGACGGGGACGGGGGGACTTTGGGGGTGGCGGGGCGGGGACGTGGAGTGCAGGTGCCATCCCTAGTTCAATTGTAGAAATAAGTCATAGGAAACATGACTAAAAATAAGGAACAAAAAGCGTGTTAGTGAAAAGAACAAAAAATACATAGAAATTTAATAACTATATAAAAATAAATGAATTAAACAACAATGAGAAATATACTTGAATTACCATTTCTATAAGATGGATATACCAAAAAAGGGTTGTGCCATTGTAGTGATGGTTGATAAAATGGTACTGCTACAAAATATAAATTTAAAATTAAATTGTAATCACATTACTTGTTTGACTTGTATAATTATAAATTAATACATCATTCAAAGTATATGTTAAAGCATAGACAGAGATAAATTTCTATATTTTTTAAACAATTAAATCCAGAACTTATTAACATACTTGGAATGAAATGGGGAAAATTTTGAACATTGACATTAGTAGTAGCAGAAACACATAAAATTTAATCAAAATTTAAAAAATAATATTATATGTTAATAAAATTATAAACAAATGTTTTTTTAAACGAAATTGAACATCATTTTTCGTAAAAAGGTAATATAAATGGATTAAGAAAAATTGTTGTTGATGAAAAGAATATTTACCAAAAGTGAACTAATAATATTATTTCAAGAGAGAATAGAAAGTATATATTAGAATGAAAAATGTTAATAAAAAGGTTGGCAATATAATCATATTAACGATGACATAAGCTAGATGTATATTGCTTTATTAAAGAATTGGTACCTCGAATGGGCTGCTGTGTAGAATTTGGCCTGAAAGTTGCATCAAATTCTCCTGTTTTTGCTCTTGCTTCTGCATTTCTAAAATTACTTGCGTGCTGATCCATTTCCATAAAAGTAACTACAGACGAATGAAAGTTATATAATGATATAAGACTTACGTTATTTTCCTAATCACATTACTGTTATTTGTCTGAGCATTCATGCATTTAGTTCATAATATAATCGGAACACAAAATAGAATGGTGATTTCATACCTGGTGTATAGTTTAAATTCAACACTTGGTTATGGGTGATTAGTGTCACCAAATTTGTATCCAAATAGAAAACTGATATCTAGAATAAACAATGCATTTGAAAAATCAGAGAAATGATGAAGATTGATGGTTAGAGAAACCTTCAACGGGAATTTGAAGTGAAATGTTAGTGGGAAAAAATTTGGTAATTATAAATCAGAGAGATTTTAAAATTTACGTAATAATTACCATTAAAAATGTGATATGCATAAGTACAAATTAAGAAAAGATTTGACCTGCCTTTAGAAATAAATTAACTTATAAGGAAACAAATCAACCTAATTTATTCCACGTTCCACCAATATTTGGTCAAGTAATCTTAAGAGGGATTTTAGCGTTGATAGTTTGACTTAATTAATTAAAAATTGAAACCTCCACTAATTGTGTCGATTTCAATTTAATTAGAGGTAGTACAAAAGAATTAATTACTTGATCACCTATCTATATTATATTGACAAATTTATATTCTATTAACAAATTCAAAGTCATTAAATATTGCGTTAATAAATAAGAACCATTAATATTATATTGAAAAATTTATATTCTATTAACAAATTCAAAGTCATTAAATATTGCATTAATAAATAAGAACCAACACACCATTTGTACATGAGTATAAGAATTCTATGGGTTTCTTAGATATCTGAATTTTTTTAACGTGAAGATTTATGGTGTCTTTGGTTAGAGGGGTGTAGGATGTAATGGTAATGCTATTGGGAATGAAGGATGTAATGGGATTGCAGAAGGGAATGAAAAAAGTAATATGAAAGTGATGTGATGTGATTTTCATGGAATAAAAGTGGTTCAATTGACAACTTTACCGTTGTATTAAGGACATGTTCTTTACATGGAAATAACAAAGGAAATGAGAAAGGAAGGGGTGGGGCCCACTGGGTCCCACCTACTTGTTTACTTTTTCATTTCCATGAACTTTTTAAAAAGAAAAAAGAAAAAAAATATAAAATATCTATTATACCCTTTGATTTGACACAATCATAACTTTCTTTTCTTTTAAGTATTTTAATATAAGGGGCAAAGTAGTAATTTTAATACATTCTGTCACGACCCCAAATCGAGTGTACGCGACTAGCACGAGATTAGACTTTTACCTCTAAACCCGTAAGCCTTACCCTGTAAACATAACTATAACTACCCTGCTATACAATCAATATGTATATATCATAAAAGTGGTCACACCTCACTGGTGGCCTAATTAACTTGCAATCCGCGGTTCGCTCAATACCGCTTCAGCTCAACCCAGTGTATAGATATATTTATCAGCACTAATAATGTAAATATTAATATCATATTGATTGTACGTCTCAATACGTACGATCTATCCTATTCACATGTAGCAGGCACACATAATATATATTCATATCATATGGACCGTACACCTCAATGCGTACGATCTATTCTATTCACATGCAGAAGTTTATATACTCATACATATATCCTAGTTTTCCCCACACTGGACCCTGCCTTTAAATACATGTGAAGCCGAAAAGTCTAGAGTGAACGTACGTCAAAAGCTGTAAATATTTACAACACTTACAACTTTAAAATATGTACAACAAAAGAAATCAAAATAACCCAAAAGGTGTCCACCCACGCGAACAAGAGAGTAAGGATAGTCTGATGTCCACATCACTGTCTGGACATCGATGCCTACCCGATCCCTGTATCTGAAACATTGAAGCAGAGGGAGTGAGTCAAACAGACTCAGCGAAAAGCTTCCCATCCTCGGTGTAGCAGCGGGTACCACTACAGCTGAGGAAAGGGAAACACCCACAATCACATGCACATGAAAATCTAGTTTATCAAATGTTATATTACGATCATGCAATATTAATATATCATTAAAATCAAAGATAAACCTACGGATCATGCTTTTCTATCATGCTTCTCATAAACAAGCAAACACTTTTAACATATCATTTGAAAACTGTAAATCACTTAATTGACCCTAGTGCCAGGCTAGGGCAATGGCCTCAATGGGCAAATTCCTTTCATGTTTAACTGACCCTAGTGTCAGGCTAGGGCAATGGCCTCAACGGGCAATTTCTCTTAATCTTTAACTAACCCTAGTGCCATGCTAGGGCAATGGCCTCACCGGGCAAATGTTTTAATTCTTTAACTGACCCTAGTGCCAGGCTAGGGCAATGGCCTCAACGGGCAATTTCTTTTAACTTGTTTCTATTCCCAAGCTTTCAGCTGGTATCCTGACTCTATCTACCCATTTCTATCCTTAACTGACTTTACCTAGGTAGTGTGAACATCCCTACGACTCACTAATCAATTAAGAGATCGTATTAATCCTCATATTTTCCCCAAACCCTTGGTTAGATCATAACCTAGCTCTAAGGTCTTCCCTAGGTTCAATTACCATAAAACGTCGACGTTCACTAACAACTTCTACACGATTTTTTAATGAGTTTCTAATTAAGAGGGTAAACCAAACCTTGGACTCAATCATCAACTTACCCCCTTGCTTGTACTGTTCGGCATACCTCATGTCATCACATGGGTACCCTCTAGTACCTCTTTACCTGTAGTCAAACACACATATACAAATGCATTCATGGATAACAGTTTAGGAACAACAATAGCATGTTAACCACTAAACAGTTCTTACAAATAGGCAAGTAGGCAAACCACATATCCACATCCTCAATCAACCCTGTAGGGCAAGGATGGGAAACCCCTCACCTGGACGGCTCCCTTGCGCTTGTCCTAGAGTAACTCTCGCTCCGAACGATTCGTGGTTTCCTAACGAATGCATTCAAGTGGTTAACATCTCAAACTATATGCAATTCATATGCATACGACATGTTCGTGCCTAAAATGAATCTAGATGTTGCCAAGAACTGAGTCCTTGGTCTCATCCGTCTTCCCTCTCTTCTATGAGAATCTCAAGTGCATCGCACTTGGTTTCGTACAACTATCGTTCTCCTTGAGTTGTTTTTGGGGCCATGGATTTGAGTTACTAAACCTCAACGTGCTTCTAAGCTATACTACTTAAGGTTACCTAATGACGATGTATAAGGAATTTAGAAATTCAAGAAGTTGGACTTAGCTTATTCTGTAAGTTTCTATTCTTGAGGGACAAGAAGACATTTGAAATTATTTTGATCCTTAAAAACATGGTTGGGGTGTGCTAAGATGTTTAGGATTGAAAATAGGAGGTTCGGACACCCCGGATTGGCTTAAAAATGAATTTTGGGCATGTTGGGCAGAGACCGGGCGCTGCAGCTCTTAGTTTACCTGAGAGCTGGAGCTACAGCGCCAGCTCGTAGCACAACAATTCGTTTGCTGTGCTGTGGGCTGGTTTGGGCCCGTTTCGGCCCCCTTCCGACCCCAGCTTTGACTCCGCACCTCACGGGTTTCGTTCACCTACATTCCAATGACATAAATCCAACCCTAACTACTCAAATCCAAGCCTGATTCCAAATTTATCAACGAATCCCCAAATTAGGAATATTTAGAATTTTCAACCCCAAACCCTTTCAAATTCGAATTCGGCTAAACCCGAGGGTATAACCTTGATTCTTACCCCAACTAAGTGTTCAAGAACACTTCCTAGGTCTCAATCTACCCTCGAAACAACCCAATCGAAGGTGGATCGAAGAAATCCCTAAAAATGAAGAAATTGAGGGTTTCGAATGAAATTGGGGTTACCAACCTTTGATTCGATTGGTGGAAGGTGTAGGGGACGTCGTACCCAAGCTCCGGTGACTTTTTCGTCGTTGGCTAGCTCTCCCCAGTCACTTTTTCGGCAAAACCCCAACTCTCCTTCTTGTCCTTCTCCACGCCTCTCCTCATTCTCTCTCTTCTTTCTCTCTCTTTCTTTCTTTTTCTCTTCTTTCCCGTGGGCTCTCCTCTTCTTTCTTTTTCTATTTATTCATTTCCTTTTCTTTTTCTTTCCTCCTAGCAACCATCCCCACAGCACCCAACACCAAAAATAATAAAATAAATAAATAAATAACCCAATAATAATAATAGTAATTCCAATAAAGAAGAGATGGAAAATACCCCCTATTAAATCCTCCTCTTTCCAATTAAAATTTTTATTTTCTCTTATATTCCAAATTAAATACCCAAAAATATTCTCTACTCTCTTCCCCATTTAATTCAGGTTTCCAATTTCTTAGGTCCTGAATTAAATCCAGAAATTATTTTCTACTTCTTTTCTTTCCCTTTCATTTTTTTTAACTTCGAAAAAAGTTTCCCAGGTATTACACATTCCCATTCCATTTTCATTCCCAATTTTTACTACCAAACACAGCAAATGCATTCCCATTCCTTTTCCCTTTCTCTTTCCTATTCCCTTTCCATTTCTGCGTAAAGAACATGCCCTAAAAATCAGAATTGAATTGGTTAAAACGAAAGGACAAAAAAATAATTTCATCACATTATAAAAAGTTGTGAGTGTTTGATTGGAAGGATGTAAAGGTATTACTTCTAAGATTACGTCAACATAACATTCAACAAACATGTTCATATTTGTTTAGGGTTTGGTTGGGAGGATGGTTTGAGAGTGGTGTGGAGTGGGGTGGGGTGGTTTAGAGCTCTTAACACTTGGTTGGGAGTTTAATGAGAAAATGGTGTAGAATGGTTTAGGATGTTTTGCCAACCATCCTAAACAACTTAACATCCCAAATTCCAAACCCCTCAAAATTGGGGGGTTTGGAATGGTTTGCATACTATAATGTTCATTCGTGCCCCAAAACTTTTTTTTGGTTCATGCGTACCACCAAACTTTCAATCTTGTTCATGCCTGCCTTTCTTGCTAACATCGTTAACTTGCTTGACAGAATTTGTTGGCATGGACGAAGAATGTGTATTTTTTTTATGCCACGTCATTGTCCACCTCACATTTAACTTTTTACTTCGAGTATAAAAATTAAAGTAATCCAAATAAAAAAATATTGTAGCGTAAAAGTTTGGTTTGTTAAAAGAGATGGACAATGAAGTGTTAAAAGTGATACAAATTCATCGTCCACGTCAACAAAATTTCGTCAAGGAAGTTAACAGTGCTAGAAAAAAGGACAGCCATGAATAAAATTAAAAGTTTGGGGGTAGGCATGAACTACAAAAAAATTTGGGGGCATGAATGAACATTATAGCAAAGTTTGTGGACAGCAAGGGTACTTTACCCTTGAAAAATTATATAATTGCCCTTTAAGATTAATGTATTAATTATGTTAATTAACATCTTTCCTAATAATTTTATCATTTCCTCTATTACATTAAATTATAATATTATTATTTGAATTTATTGGGTTAAGAAGGCGTTCTTTATTTCGTCGAATTTTAAAAAAAGTAAAGTATTAATTTAAGAGTATATTAAGTTATTTACAAAAAGGGCAAAAGAAAAATGTCTCCCTATCAATGTCATATGGACTAACTACAATAATTTTTTTTAATAGGTTAGTGTGCCATTCGATTAGATTTACGTTGAAGTACTTAAATATATGACTATTTATTAATTTAT
This sequence comes from Senna tora, assembly GCA_014851425.1. Classification (NCBI taxonomy): domain Eukaryota; kingdom Viridiplantae; phylum Streptophyta; class Magnoliopsida; order Fabales; family Fabaceae; genus Senna; species Senna tora. The sequence goes on along the minus strand of CM026261.1, from coordinate 12,947,238 downwards.
TAGTTACAAAAGTCTTGTCTGCATGATTAGCATAAACATTATTAGATTACTATATAGCACTTGCATAAGTACCGGTTGGTTGGAGCTTAGACTAAATCAGTGTTAAAAAAATGTACAAAACAATGAAGGTGATTCTAAAGGGAGAAAACATAATATTTAATTAATGAGTGAAAGTAAGACAATTCCAATAATGAAAAAACATGCAAACCCAGTAACAAAATGGAAAAATTTAAAATAACTAACCCCAAAATTATAGAAAGAAAGACAAACTGAGAGATGCAAAGTGCGTTATGACCAAGAAATTTCCTCCCTATATCACTCTAATAGTAGGGAAAAATAAACATCTTCCTCACAACAAAAGGATTAGTGTATGGAGTAGTAATGAAACGAAGTATGCAATCATCCTGATTCTCAAAAAAGGTCAGACACTGCGAGAATATGTTCATGTCATCATAACCTATTGTTTCTTCACGCACGCATATCAAATTGTAATACCCGAGAAATTTTTCAAAGTTTAAAATAAAATAAAGCGGAAGAAAAGAAGTAGAAAATAATTTTTAGGATTTAATTCAGGACCTAAGAAATTGGAAACCTGAATTAAATAGAGAAAGGAAATTAAATTAAATATATATCTTTATTATTTTTAAGTGATTATTATTTATCTTATTATCTATTTTAAAAAGAAAAGAAAAGAAAAGAAAAGATATATTAGTTGTCTTTTAATTTAATTATTAATTAATTTTTAATTATATTTATTTATTTATTTAATTATTATAATTATTTTAATTATAATGATTTAATTATTTAATTAATTGGGGGGGGGGGGGTAGGTGACGTGAAATAGAAAGAAAATAAGAAAAAGAAAGGAAAGAAAAGAAAGAAAGAAGAAGAGAAAGACACAGAAACGGAGCACAAGAAAAAAAAAACGAAATAGGAGCGAGAGATAGAGGGCGGAAGGAGAAGAAGAAGGGGAGAAGGTGGTTCGCCGAAAACCGGCCGGAGAAGAGCGGTCCGATGCCGGAAAAGCTCACCGGAGCTTGACTACAACATTTTCCACACCTCCAACCGATCGAATCAAAGGTTGGTAACCCCAATTTCATTCTAAACCCTCAATTTCTCCATTTTTAGGGATTTCTTAGATTCACCTTCGATTGAGTTGTTTCGAGGGTAGATTAAGACCTAGAAAGTGTTCTTGAACACTTAGTTGGGGTAAGAACCGTGACTATAACATCGGATTTAGCCGTATTCGAATTTGGAAGGATTTGGGGTTGAAATTCTAATTATTCCTAATTTGGTGAAATTATTGATATTTAGGAATTGAGCTTGGATTTGAGTAAATAGGCTTGGATTGAAATTATTAAAATTATATTGTTGAAATATTAGCTGAACAAGACCCGTGAAGAGCTGGCTCGAGGTTACTAAGGTTGAACCTTGACGTTAACGTGCCGGGTCCTTGCTCGGATTGCCCAAATACACTTTAAGGGTGATGTTGAGGGCTCCAAACCTCTTCTCTTAAATCTTAAACACCCTAGAATAATTCTAAATATGCTATCAAGCATCAAGAATTATTTTAGGTACTTTCTTGTTTCTCAAGGATGGAAACTTGCGGAACAATAAAGTCCAAATTTTAAAATGCCAATTTAATTCCTTCGTAATTATTAGGAAACCTTAAGTACGATGATTTAGAAGCATATCGAGGTTTAGTAACTCAAATCCAAGGCTCCAAAATCAATTCAAGGTGAGCGATAATTATACAAAACCAAGTGCGAGACACTTGATGATACGAGCACAAAACACAATGTTAGAGCTAGAATAATCATGGAGTCACTAAAGGAGCTTATAGAAGAGACTTGGACAAATCAAATAGCAAGTGGGCCGTCAATTGTTGTTGAAAACGTCCTTAACACCAAGTTGGCTGAAAATGGTGCTTTACAACATGTATTAGGCTTGGAAACCCTAGCCTATGATCGAGACTAAAACGCCAACACACGCTTTGAATCAAGCAAAACCCTAGAATAAACACCCGCCCTACTGAACCCCTAAGAAACCCGTTCTTAGAAACGCAGATAATTGAGCTAAAAAGGAAGAGAATGAATAAACGCCACAAAGATAAAACTAACCTTTGATAAGTAGATTCAATCTCCTAATGCAACAAGCAAAGAAGTCCATCCTCACTGGCACACACACAGAAGTTTTCTTGAAGAAAATACACTCAATAAAAATTCATTCAACTTGTCCCTTACAATAGAAAATAATGAGTATTTATACTCCAAGATAAATAAAACACTAATTCACTAATGGACTCTACTAACATAACATAAAATAAAGCCCAACATAAAATAAACCCTATTGGACCTTTAAACATCAAGTCCAAACTAATTAAAACATTAAATCCAAAATAATTGTTTTAAATAACTAATTGGCTTTAAATAATAAAACCTAAATTTAATGATTTTCGCACAAATATTTAACCGAAATTAAAATAAGCATTTTAAGCCCAAAATTTGATGATTTAGACTTAAATACGTCTCCACATGTATAGTACTTGGTCCAGGCTCTCCAAATTGATGTTTCCAAGCCTAATACATGTTGTAAAGCTCCATTTTCAGCCCACTTGGTGTTAAGGACATTTTCAACAAAAATTGACGGCCCACTTGCTATTTGATTTGTCCAAGTCTCTTCTATAAGCTCCTTTAGTGACTCCATGATTATTCTAGCTCTACCATTGCCTTTTGTGCTCGCTTCATTCCCTCTTTCCTCGAAAAGATTCGTCCTCGAATCTGAAACCATACGAGAAGAAGAATTAGAAACCTTGAGAATATGAAGCTTAATATACTCACCTTGAAGACTAATCTTGTAGGCATCACTTCTAGGTCTTTTTGGCACTTGAAATGGACCATCACCCCTAGCATCAATTATGTTGGTCCAAAATTTTGGACAATTTTTGCTTTTTAGTTTCTCCTAAATCCAATCATTAGGTGCAAACAAAGCACATTTCCATCACTCTATTTGTTACCAATGAGGAAAGTCTATAATTTCATCCTGATTCAAAATAACTCCAAAAGCCATCTTAAAAGCATGACAATCAGTATCAAAATTAAAACAATTAGATAGAAAAGGTATAGATGAAGAACATAAGTTTCTAGTCAAGAGGAGAACCACCAAGATTTCGCCTCTCCACCACTTTTCTTGCTTTCTCCCACCACACTAATTCTCTCTCAAGCTTCCTCCACACTTGTTGAGCTTCAAGGAGCATGGGCAATCCTGTCAAACTTCTAAATTCGGACTTTCACAAGGTGAGCTTCTAAAAACTTGATTCCATCACTTAAATCATGGATTTCTTGACAGAAATGAGTTACCCATTGATAGTATATCACCATAGGACTATTTTAGAACATAATGAACACACAAATCATGAGTTATATGGATGTTTCTACCATAGGGTTCACAAGTTACGGATTTTACCTTTTTTGGAGAAATTTATAGATTTTATTACTTGGTTGGTATGTATGGATTACAAATGAATTGTTTAGACATCATATATGATTTGGAGGAATGCCCAAAGGTCGGAATGATGATTGATGAAAATTTTTGGAAAGTGAGAAATTTCTATTTTTGGTAAAAAAAAACCCTCCATGGATGGAGCTTGAGAGGTGAGAGAGCTTGTAAGCGCTTGCCTACTAGTTCATTAATTGTTTCAAACTAAAGGGAACTTCCAAATTATGACCATAGGCTAGGTTAATGAATTTAAAATTTCGATAGATATAGGAAGCCATAAGTAGAAAAATTACGAAATTGTGTATGAAACTAGAGTTGAATGATTGGTTCTATATGTGCGATAGCACTCAAGAACTTCATTGGAGACAAGAGTGCTCAAGGGGATTACTAAGTAAAGCGGCCAAGGTGAGGGACTTTCTTATCTTAGCTGTCACGATCCCAAATTGGAAGTACGTGACCGGCATTGGAATAGGTTTTTATCTCTAAACTCGTAAGCCTTATCCTGTAAACATGACTATAACTACCCTGCTATACAATCAATATATATATATCATACTAGTGGCCACGCCTCACTGGTGGCCAAATTAACCTGCAATCCGCGGTTCGCTCAATACCGCTTCAGCTCAATCCAATGTATAGATATATTTATCAGCACTCATAATGTAAATATAAATATCATATTGACCGTACGTCTTAATACGTACGATCTATCCTATTCACATGCAGCAAGCACACATAATATATATCCATATCATATTGACCGTACGCCTCAATGCGTACGATCTATCCTATTCACATGCAGAAGTTTATATACTCAAACATATATCCTAGTCTTCCCCAATCTGGACCCTGTCTTTAAGTACATGTGAAGCCGACAATTTTAGAGCAAGTACATATCAAAAGCTATAAATGTATGTATACAACTCTTACAACTTTAAAATATATAAAACAAGTGAAATCAAAATAACCAAAAGGTGTCCACCCACACGAACAAGTGCATAAGGATGGTGTGATGTCCGTATCACTGCCCGGACGTCGATGCCTGCTCGATCCTTGTATCTAAAACATTGAAGCAGAGGGAGTGAGTCAAACAGACTCAGTGAGAAGCTTCCCATCCTCGGCGTAGCGGCAGGTACCACTGCAGCTGGGGAAGGGGAAACACCCACAATCACATGCGCATGAAAGTCCAGTTTATCAAATGTTATATTACGATCAGGCAATCTTAATATAACATTAAAATCAAAGATAAACCTACAGATCATGATTTTCTATCATGCTTCTCATAATCAAACAATCATAATTAACATATCATATAAAAACTGTAAATCAATCAACTGACCCTAGTGCCTGGCTAGGGCAATGGCCTCAACGGGCAATTTCTCTTAATCTTTAACTAACCCTAGTACCAGGCTAGGGCAATGGCCTCAACGGGCAAATCTTTTAGTGTTTTACTGACCCTAGTACCAGGCTAGGGCAATGGCCTCAACGGGCAAATCTATTACTCTTTAACTGACCCTAGTGCCAGGCTAGAGCAATGGCCTCAACGGGCAAATCTATTACTCTTTAACTGACCCTAGTGCCAGGCTAGGGCAATGGCCTCAACGAGCAAATCTATTACTCTTTAACTGACCCTAGTGCCAGGCTAGGGCAATGGCCTCAACGGGCAATTGTTTTAACTTGTTTCTCCTCCCAAGCTTTCAGTTGGGATCTTGACTCTATCTACCCATTACTATCCTAAACTGACTTTACCTAGCCAGTGTGGACATCCCTACGACTCACTAATCAATTAAGAGATCGTATTAATCCTCATATTGTTCCCAAACCCTTGGTTTAGATCATAACCTAGCTCTAAGGTCTCTCCTAAGTGCAATTACCATAAAACGTCGACGTTAGCAACACTTTCTTTATGATTTCTTAGGTGAGTTTCTAATTAATATTGTAAACCAAACCTTGGACTCAATCAACAACTTACCCCCATGCTTTTAATGTTCGGCGTATCTCATGTCACCACATGGATACCCTCCAGTTCCTCTTTACCTGTAGTCAAACACACATATACAGATACTTTCATATATAATAGTTTAGGAACAACAATAGCATGTTAACCACTAAATAATTCTTACAAATAGGCAAGTAGACAAACCACATATCCACATCCTCAATCAACCCTGTCGGGCAAGGATGGGAAACCCCTCACCTGGACGGCTTCCTTGCGCTTGTCCTGGAGTAACTCCCGATCCGGACGAGTTGTGGTTTCCTAACGAATGCATTCAAGTGGTTAACATCTCATCTATATGAAATTCATATGCATACTACATGCTCATGCCTAGAATGCATCTAGACGTTGCCAAGAACCGAGTCCTTGGTCTTATCTGTCTTCCCTCTCTTCTATGAGAGTCTCAAGTGCCTTGCACTTGGTTTCATACAACCATCGTTCTCCTCGAGTTGCCTTTGGGGTCTTGGATTTGAGTTACTAAACCTCAACGTGCTTCTAAGCTATCCTACTTAAGGTTACCTAATGACGGTGTATAGGGAATTTAGAAATTCAATAAGTTGGGCGTAGCTTATTCTGTAAGTTTCTATCCTTGGGGGATAGGAAGACATTCGAAATGGTTTTGATCCTTAAAAACATGGTTGGGGGTGTCCTAAGATGTTTCGGGTTGAAAATAGGAGGTTCGGACGCCCCGGATTCGCTTAAAAATGGCTTTTGAGCATGCTGGACAGAGGCCCGGCGCTATAGCGCCATTTCTGGCGCTATAACGCCAAGCTGCTGCCCAGTAGCTTCTGGTGAACCAGAGAAATGGCGTTATAACGCCGGTGTTGGTGCTATAGCGCCGGTTCGCAGCACAACAATTTGCTTGCTGTGCTGTGGGCCGGTTTGAGCCCGTTCTGGCCCCCTTTCGACCCCGGCTTTGACTCCGCACCTCACAAGTTTTGTTCCCCTACAATCCAACGACATAAATCCAACCCTAACTACTCAAATCCAAGCCCGATTCCAAATTTATCAATGAATCCCCAAATCGGGAATATTTAGAATTTTAAACCGCAAACCCTTTCATATTCGAATTCGGCTAACCCCAAGGGTATAGCCTTGATTATTACCCCAACTAAGTGTTCAAGAACACTTCCTAGGTCTCTACCTTCGAAATAACCCAATCGAAGGTGAATTAAAGAAATCCCTAAAATGAAGAAATTTGGGGTATGCGAATGAAATTGGGGTTACCAACCTTTGATCCGATTGGTGGAAGGTGTAGGAGACGTCGTACCCGAGCTCCGGTGACTTTTCCGGCATCGGCTAGCTCTCCCCGGTCACCTTTCCGACACACCCACCTCTTCTCCTTCTTCCTCCTCCACGAGCTCCTCTCCCTCTCTTCTTTCTCTCTTTCTTTCTCTTCTATGCGTGCCTTCCTCCTCCTTTTCTCTTATTTCTCTCTTTTTTTTTATTCTTTCTTTCTTCTTTTCCTACCAACCCCTTATGAGTCACGCACCCCACCCCAAATTTACTAAAATAAGTAATTAAATAAAATCATTAATAATTAAATACTTAATTATAATTAAAATAAACTACTAAATAACTAAATACTAATAATGATTTAAATAAACAAGAGGTGGAAAAAATATCCCCCAATTAAATCCCTCCTCTTTCCAATAAATTTTATTTTCTCTTATATCCCAAATTAGATACCCAAAAGTATTCCCTACTCTCTTTTCCCCATTAAATTCAGGTTTCTAATTCCTTAGGTCCTGAATTAAATCCAAAAATTATTTTCTACTTCTTTCCTTTCTCTTTTTATTTTATTCCAAGCTTCGAAAAAATTTCCCGGGTATTACTTTAGCCCTTGATGGGATGTTTGAAATATATGAATTATATGATATGAGTATTTGGTCGATTTGTATATGATTGGATGTGAATGTAAATTATGGATTGTGAACCACTATGAATTGGCCAATGAGGATTGTTTGTCATTATGATTGGAATTTGAATGAGTTTGGGTGTGGACCCCTTTGACTTTACTTTTATGATTGAGGTTGTGATTGTAAAGGGATGAAGGACATGGGAAGTATCATGGATGAACCATGTGCCCTACCTTATGGATGTGTGTGCATATGAAAAGGGATGAAGAACATGGGAAGGACCGAGGGTGAACCATGTACCCGACCTTTAAATATTGCAAGGTACGCGGGTCATGGGAAGTAACTGGGTTGAACCATGTGCCTGGCCTTGTTGAATGGCCAAGTTTGAGATGTCGTGTTATGACTACCATGTGGCCTGGTAGGTAGCAAACGAGTGGGCTTAAACAATAATTTGTACGTTTGGTTTGGATCCTTATGCAAGAGGGTCATTTGTTTGATATGAAGGGGGAGCATGGGAAGTAGAGAGTCTGAACCATGTCCTCCCCCTATTGCTTTGATAAGTTTAGATATGATAAGGGGATGTTGGTCATATAGTGATTTCGAAAGTAAGTATTCATTTTCATTAGGAAACTTTACAAGATGAAAAATTATATAATTGCCATGTTTAAAGTTAAAATACAAGATTTTCAAGGACTACCTCTATTCAACGTGATTTCCTTAAAGTAGTATGAGTATTTCCTAAATGTTCATTTTTTTGAGTTTCAAGCAAAATTGTAAAACTTGTTTTATTTAAAACCCAGAGGTATTTTTCCAACCCTTTTTCCTTTATTGAAACTTGCTTAACTATACTTTACATTATTTTTCCTTAAATATTTTTGCATGACTGAATGAACCTCTGGGTACTGTATTAAACGGTGAGTGAAAAGACTGAAGTCATTTCTTTAAAATAATGCTTTTAAAACTCTCTTTTTATTTCGTACTAAAGTGTTCAAGAAGTTAAGTCTATGTGGCCAACACTCCCGTCCATGAATTATGAGGAATTGATTAAGATTGGATTTGTTTGGATTGAATTGGGATATGATGTGGTTGATTGCGTTGTAACAGTGATAGTTATGGGTTGAAATCTCCATTGTGTGATTGGGGACTTGTGCATTGTTGGCAATTATGTTTCAAGATAGATGTATAAGAATTGTACCATGTGTGTTTGTGAATGAGGTGAAAGTTATATCTATGATATGCTGATATGTGATTGTTTTAATATAGTTTGCATGTGAATTGTGATTGTCACCCTTCCCCTGTCGTAGTGATGCCCGCTACTACGCCGAGGATGGGTTAGTCTCTCACTGAGTTGTATAACTCACCCTTCTATGTTGATATTTTTCGGAGATAGGTTTACAGCAGGTCTTGCTCAAGTAAGGAGTAAACTTCCAAGACCCACGTCTTGTTCGTGTGGGTATAAGTATATTTTGTATTGTAATAGCTATGCTAAGTTTTCTAGTTGTCAGCTCCATAGTCTAGAGGCAGGATCATGAGCGTGTATAAAGGTTTATTTATGATTTGTAAGAATTATAGTTTTCATATTAATATATGATTCAAGCATGATTAGTTAAGTTCCAGGATAGTAGGCTTATAGACCGGGGGTCTCACCTTCGGTCTGTGCCGATTGCGTGCTCCCCGAACGGGGGTCGTGACAAAGATGGTATCAGAGGCAGGCTTCCCTCTAGGTTTATGGAGCTAATAGTATTATCGGGTGTCATCCTAGCCATCTTTATGAATCCGGACATAACGGTGGTCTAGGCGGGCACTTGTGAGAGTGCTTAGGATGTTGTGTCAAGATTTTCTTTGTGTTATCCCTTCGGTCATAGGATTGCTTGTGAAATCCTATGCGAAGTGTATCTCTATTGCGATACTTGGATGTCTATAGGTATAGGGGCACAAGGTAGGGGTAGAAGTGACCCCTAGAAAATTTGTTAGCGCCCCAAATTTGGGAAGAGAATCCAACCATAAAGGAGTGGGCTCCACACGTCAGTCCGTTCAAAGTTATGGGAATATGTGTGTTACAGTGTGCTTGCAAGAATTTTTTATATGTTGCATACCATTGAATGTGTGAGAAGTGATTGGTTATGATGTATGGTTGTTGGTAGGAAATTGACCATATGTGTAGGTCATAACTGTTTGATATATTGGGCTGAAGAAATTGTTTTGTTCTCCCTGAATTGAAACATGAATTATGATGTGATGATTGTTTGGATATGTACTTTTTGACATAAGTTAGTATGATGATTGTTAAGTAGAATATTGTGGATTTTTGCATGATTGACGTGATGAACAGGTGTGGAATGGTGTATGGGAAAGAAAGGCTGAACCCTACATCATGTGTGAAATGTTTCAGGGGTGGGTACTTGGTGAGTAACTTGACAGAACCATGTGCCCATCAAGTAGCATAGTATTTGGGAAGGTGCTGGGGAGAAACTTGGTTCAACCCGCATCCGGCCCACATACCATGGTTCCCCTAGGCAAGCAAGGGGGGAAGATAGGAGCCAAGTCTAACCGGACTTCCTTGTTTGCCAAGGAGGATTTGAACTCAGGGTGTTGGTCACATGGAATTTTTTTAGCAAACTATTTCTGCTTCTCCTAAATTCTTGAAATGTTTTCACTTTATTTTCTTGAAAACCTAGGGTTTACTTTCAAAGAAATAATTTTTCAACTACCACTTTTAAATATATTATTTTACTTGTTTAACACCTTGGGAACAAAACAAAACCTTGGGCACATGTTGCAAAGACAAATTTTCAAGAAGTAAATTTTATTTAATTCTTTTACAACCATTATAGTGCTCAAGAGATTTAACCTGTTTGACCAACATCCCTACTAAGTGATGTGTTGTTTGTATTTGCTAATGCTTTATGGATATGAAATAGTACACTTTGAAATTTTGAATTGGCATTTCCCGGTTGAGCGATTGGGTCTTAAGATGACGTGTTGATTATGGAACCAAAACACTAGGGCTTATTTAGATGTAATAAGCCATGTGATTGAGTAATGTTGTACAGTGCGTGAAGGGTAAGGGTAAGTGTAATGGGTTTTGTTTTGTGAATGTCAAACGTTATGAGACTGTTATTGATTTGGTAGTACTAGGACGGAGTAGGCCTATACATGATGCTGGGTATGGGTCGCCTGGCATCACCTCAATGATTGCGAGGATATGAGTGTCATTATAATGGTTAGTTGTCAATAGGTTCAATTAAGATGTTCAACCCTAAGGGCTCTTGGTTGCCCTATAGGGAGGTTTTACTTGGTAAAAAGGAGTTGCGTAAGAAGTAGGTAACAAAACCCATAGAATCCCTTTATGCATAAGTTAAGTAGGAAATGAGATACACGTAGTTTTGGAAGAGGATAATGTAGGTGGTGCAATGGGTTTAGTTAATTAAGCTAACCTTATTAGTTAGTTTGGAAATTTAGATTTCATTGAGTCAAGAATCCCTCGGACGGGAGGTGTGAGCCATAGAGCGTGTGAAATTCATACCACCAGTAGGGACAGTTGGTAACTAACTAGAGTGTGTAATCATTAGGAGAGGTATACAATTGAGAGATGTATACAGTGTTATAATGACTTAAGAGATCTAATCATGGGAGTGGTTCCCGTTTGATTTGAGTTGTTAAGTTGCATTTGTTAGGGGGTTTAGTACTATTAGAGTTCTCAAGGTTTTATGTGCTAAGGAGAAATTTTTATTTAAGGGAGTTAAGACATAGTAGTCAAGTTTGGGGTAGAAGTCCTCGTGAATTGATAGAGGATGTTAGGGTGAAGGCTAGTGTGGTACCAAGAGAATTACATATCAAAGCAGGTCGAGGCAATCCTTGAAGGTCCCTCCAACGCCTTAAGGTTTGTGTGATTAAGAGGATGTAATCAAGATGTCCTTGAGGAATGTGTCTCAAATCTTGGAATAGCTAAATTGTACAGTAAGCGGGCAAAATGGACTTTGAAATTATTATGTATCCTTTTTATAAGGGTTTTAGTGTCTCAACATTAGTAGTCTTTGTGGGATGTTGGGCATGGCCTTAGGTAAATTTTGGCCGAGCCACAATAGTCCTTCCATAGGCATGCCTTAAGAGGGATATTGGTTTGTACTTGTAGGTTCAGATTCGATAAATTTTATTAACATAGCTAATATAGATGCACGTAGTAATCGGATGATGTACTGGGTGTAATTGGGTTCTCTATGATTACCGCTTAGGACTAGTTGGAGTAGTGTTTCCTTGTTTGGTGGGGAGTATAAGTACATGGAAAATCATAGTTATATTGTGGATTCACTTTGTGATGGTCGTGGAAACCATTAAGGGTAAGGTAAAGCCGAAGGGAAACTAATAGAAAGGTAGTAGGTATCATAAGGGGTTGGCACCCCTAAAGATTAGAAGGTCTATGAAGGGGACGTGTGTCCTAAATGTAGGATTCCTTATTTTTAATACAGAGAATTGGAAAAGGCGGGCTACGAAATAAGTTCGAATCCATAGCTTTGAAAATGACAATGGGAAGGAGTAAGGTAAGGAGTGGTGTAGTCATTCCAAAGACTAGTAGTTCCAAAAAGAGAGTTTGAGCACCCACATAGGGTGAATATGAAGCTAAGTTAGTTGCCTAGGTGCAAACGTAGAGGACTTCGGTGAGTCACATTAGACTTCCATTTTGAGCAGACATAAGCAATGTGAACATCGATGGTGCCGGTGACCTTGTGAAACCTTTCGTTAGGAATGGATGTTTAAACCTTGGTACACTAGCATGGTGAGTACCTCCTTTGATGACTTTAAGGAATGAACTGACTCCTTAGCTCAAGGATGAGCTGCGTGAACTAGAGAAGGAAGTTGGGAAGATTATCGAAAAACTAAAGAGTGTCTGAGTGGTCAAGAAAGAACCCTTGCTGATGGTAGGATTTGTGTTAGAGCCCGATCCCATAACTTAGTCGGGTTTCTAGTGTGGATGGGGTTGTTAGTTGTGAACACGTGGTTCGCGTAATGTCTATGTGTATTCGATCCTGGCTAAATTGGTCTAGATCGTCCTAAGCATCCTTGGATATTCCAAACAGTGAAATAGATGTAATAGATTTATAGTGTCACCGTGTGTAGGTGCCCAAGAAGAAACTATGACGGGTTAGGGGTAACACTATCCCACCACGTAGAGGTAATAAGTAAGGAATTCGAATTGCGAAACTACTGTCAAGGAGCATGGGATTCGTGTCTGCCTATTCACTTACCTAAATAAGGAAAGGAATGCCTTGGGGTTGAGTCAAGGATCCCAACTTTAAACTTGGGGGACCGATAGGAAAAGTAATGTCACGATCAATAGGTTTTACCGCGTTATGCTTACGTCAGAGAGAGGAGTTCATAATGTGTGTTCAGGAAAGGGATATATATGCCGAAAGTAACCATTGAGTTACGACAAAGGGAATGGAAAGACATTCCCAGTCAAACTCGACTTTTGAATGCATGTAGAGCTTTAAGTCCTTGAAGGAAATGAATCTTGTCATGTGACGAAAGAGTTTCGTGAAAGTTGAAACGCACATGGGGTGTCAAGGGCGAGGTCCCAAAAAAAAAGTGTCTATCCTCATTCCAAAACAAGTTAGGAACGTGAACCAAAATTTGGGGACCGAATTTCTTAAGGGAGGAAGATTGTGAATCCCGGTATTTCAAGACTTAGCTTCGATAGGTTGGATTGGAAGGAAGGTCATCATTTGGAAATAGAAACTTAGAGGACAAGTGCGCAAGGGAGGAATTGAAAATAAATAAATGAACAAATAATAACACTACAAAAAAATCTATTTTTAGCGACGGTTTTAACCGTCGCTAAAGTTATAACGACGGTTGGGCTGACCGTCGCTAAAGCTACCGTCGGGAACAAATTCTAGCGACATTTCACATAAGTGTCGGCACTAACCGTCGCTAAATCCTTCGGCGGTCAAAACCATCGCTAACGCCTTCTAAATAGACCCTTTATTCTTTTATATCTAACGACGGTTTCAACCGTCGTTAAATTAACAATAATTTTTGTGTGAAATTTGGCAACGGTTGCAACCGTCGCTAAATCACTTTTTTTTTTAACATTTATTTCATTTTATTGATACTTTTAATTTCCAAAAAAATCATAAATACTTATTCAACTAAAATAATTTCATTTGTAATGGTTAAAATAATAATATTAATTTCATTTGTAATGATTAAAATAATAATAATAATTTCATTTGTATTTAAGATGTACTTAAAGTTTAACAACCAAAACATATCCATAATCACCAAGTCAACACTCAACAAGTATTAGTATTCAAAAGTTTTACAACCAAAACATATCTATAATGACTAAATATAAAGCTTCTAATTCTTGAAGTTTCTCTGAAACTCTCTCCTGCAAATTTAAACATATAACTGAGTTAAAACCCATAACTATCAATTAATAAATATGCCAACCTTAAAATTTCAACAAATAGTCTAAAAAAATTCAACAAGAGAATAAACAATGAGAAAAGAAGCGAGTTTAACAAAACTCGGTAAAAACCTTGGCAATCGTATAATATCCTGCATGATTTTCAAAAAGTATAACAAATATGAATAAGAAAAAATTGAAAGTAGATTAATCTCAACTTATGAGGATTTAACATTAGAAAAAACAGTTTAGTTGTATTGTGTGTAAAAGCTAGAGTATTACTCGGTCAGCAAAAAGATTAAACAAAAATGGCTGCACATCTTCAAGAAATTAATTTTCAGTCTCACCCACTCTTAGCTTGTATCTCTGAGGAGTTTGGCAGAGTCGCACATATATCATAAACTCATAATACATCAATAATCAATTTACTAACTATAATTATATTCAAAAATAAATAAATAAATAAAACAAGGTTTAATTTCTTCAATATATTAGTGTGTCTTACTCTTACCTCCAATTATGTTGAGATTTCCTAGTCCAGCTTCAGCGTCGTTCAAAATTCCCAAGCAGACATTGCCATATTTCTGAAAAAACACATATATAGCCAGCTTCAAATATGATTTGATTTCAAATGTTCCCTTGAAGTAATACATATATACTACTTGTGTTCTAATTTGCTTTTAATTAATTTGCTTGTGTTCTAATTTGCATCAATTTACTCATAAACCGTACGTGAGCAATTAAAAGCAAATTAGAACACAAGTACTATATGGCAATGTCTGCTTGGGAATTTTGAACGGCGCTGAAGCTGGACTAGGAAATCTCAACATAATTGGAGGTAAGAGTAAGACACACTAATATATTAAAGAAATTAAACCTTGATTTATTTATAAAATGAAAAAGATGCTCAAGTCATGCCTACTCTTGTATCTTTTCAACTCCCTAAATCCAACTTAACTAGAGAGGCTAGACATTCGCAGTTGATTTGCTAAGCTACCACCATAAGGTAGGTAGGTGAGGCCGAAGTTATTAAATTATAAAACTGAACTTCACCCCTCTAAGAAACACCCACCCAACAGAAAAGAAAAAATAAAAATAACACAAGCTTCATAATTCATTCATACTCGCTAACCCAGAAAGTCTGTCTTGCGCCAAATAGCGTTTCTTACTTGACGAAGATCCCTCCCCTTGAGGGTTCTTCCCACCCCTTCTAACACTGAAAATGTGGTTTTGCAAGCTGCAATAATATTAACACATTATTATGATCAATTAATTATTTATTTTAAAGTTAAACAAACCACTTAATCCTCCTAATATATATATATATATATATACCTTAATAACAAGGGTTCCGACACCACCAGCACCTCCAAGAACAAGGATAAATTGGCCTTCACAAAGTCCCACATTCTCAAGGCTGCCATGAGCAGTCCCAATGGCTTAAGGAAGGCTAGCAATTTCAATAAAACTCAAATTAGAGGGCTTCTGAGCCAATTCTCTCTCTTCAGCCTGTTGAAGGAAGGTAAGGTCACCACAAAAGCAACTTGTTGACCCTTGTATAAGAAGAAACTGAGAGAAGAGAACCCTTTTAGTTCATTTCTCCATATTCAATAATCAGGGAAACCCATGTTCATACTTGTATAGTGAGCTAACACTAGATTACATCACAAGTTTGCAAAATCTTTGTGCATGATGATACATCTATAAAATGCAGGGGAAGGCAGAGTTTTTGCATATCAGTCTCTGTTTGTAATTTCTTCATATTGTGTTTAATTATAAGATAACGGAATATGGAGATCAATAAAACAAGTTCCATCCTCATTATCCTTCTAATGTTTGTGTCAGGTTTGATCCAAGCCAAAGCCTAATATTCATACCACTGTCCCAAACAAAGCCGACAGTGGAAAGTATATCTCATGCCCATATGAATGCCCAAGCAGTGAATCCTCTGATCCTAAAGCTAAGGTTTGCCACATTGATTGCGACAAACCTATTTGCAAGGCTGTGTGCAGAAGTAAGATCTAGATTAACCTAATGAACTCCTTCTTCATATTAATTACTATGATTCTTCATTAATTTAATTTGAAATTGATTCTTGATTTAATTCTAGGACAAAAACCTAACTGCAACGCACCTGGATCTGGATGCTACGATCCTCGCTTCATCGGCGGCGACGGCAGAGTCTTCTACTTCCACGGCAAGAGCAACGAGAACTTCGCCTTAGTCTCCGACTCTGATCTCCAAATCAACGCTCATTTCATCGGACACAGACCCGCTGGAAGAAGCCGCCACTACACATGGATCTAAGCCCTAGGCAATTTTGTTCCACTCCCAATCCTTCTCTCTGGAAGCCACCAGATCCGCGCAATGGAACGACGACGTCGACCTCCTCGAGTTCACCTACAACGGGAACAACCGAGTCCTACTCGAGGGCGCGCTCTCGTCGTGGAAGTCTCCCTGAAGGAGAAATCAGAGTGGAGAGAATCGCGCGCAAGAACAGCATGGTGAACGTGGTGCCTGTGATAGGATCCATAACTACCAATTGCCTAATGAAGATTGCTTTGCGCATTTGGAGGTTCAGTTTAGGTTGGTGAAGAGAAGGTGCTTCTACCAAATGAAATGTAGGGATTTTTTGTTTACTCTGTTGCTTTCTAACGACGGTCATACTAAACCGTGGGTAAGTTTTGACTTTCTCACCATTTAACTACGGTTATAATAACCGTAGTTAAATAACCGTCGTTGAAATCCTGCTTTTTTGTAGTGTAAATAAACAAGTATTGATGAGATAATTTGAAATTGGTAGATTTGTGACATTGAGGTTTGATATTTTGACTATAGAAAATACAAATAATTTTTTTTAGAATGAAATTAGATTTTTGGGGCTAATATTAAGATTTTAATAACTCTAGAGTTAGAATTTAAGAAATTAAAATAAATAAGAAAATTAAGTAGACAAATTATAAGCTAGTTAAAATGTGATCATATGAAGTATTGTGAGCTCACAGTTTAAATTTGAAATTTTTTCGAGATTAAAATTCTATCCGGTAGAAATTTCTTATCTACTAAAGTCCCTTTTATCAGATATTTTTAGTGGACTTATAGCTACCCAAAAAAATTTCGAAATCTCATATTTTTACCTATAAATAAATCTAAATATGAAAATCCAATTAACACTCAATTTTACCATAAGAAAAAAAAAACCAAATAACCAAATTTCCTTAAATCACCAATCCAATTTATGAAACTCATTTGCTTCTTCCTCCATAAGCACGCCACCACTTCTTCACCTATTCCCTTTATCTTCTTCTTCTTCCCTTCTTCATTTCTCTCCTAGGGCAAGAGGAGAACCACCAAGATTTCGCCTCCCCACCACTTTTCTTGCTTTCTCCCACCACACTAATGCTCTCTCAAGCTTCCTCCACACTTGTTGAACTTCAAGGAGCTTGGGCAATCCTCTCAAACTTCGAAATTCGGACTTTCACAAGGTGTGCACCTAAAAACTTGATTCCATCACTTAAATCATGAATTTCTTGATAGAAATGAGTTACCCATTGATACTATATCACCATAGGACTATTTTAGAACATAATCAACACACAAATAATGAGTTATATAGATGTTTCTACCATAGGGTTCACAAGTTACGGATTTTACATTTTTGGGAGAAATTTATAGATTTTATTACTTGGTTGGTATGTATGGATTACAAATGAATTGTTTAGACATCTTAGATGGTTTGGAGGAATGCCCAAAGGTCGGAATGATGATTGATGAAAATTTTTGGAAGGTGAGAAATTTCTATTTTTGGTAAAAAAAACCCTCCATGGATGGAGCTTGAGAGGTGATAGAGCTTGTAAGCGCTTGCCTACTAGTTCATTAATTGTTTCAAACTAAAGGGAACTTCCAAATTATGACCATAGGTCAGGTTAATGAATTTAAAAGTTGGATAGATGTAGGAAGCCATAAGTAGAGAAATTACGAAATTGTGTATGAAACTAGATTTTATTGATTGGTTCTATATGTCCGATAGGGCTCAAGAACTTCTTCGGAGAGAAGAGTGCTCAAGGGGATTACTAAGTAAAGCGGCCAAGGTGAGGGACTTTCTTATCTTAGCCCTTGATGAGATGTTTGAAATATATAAATTATATGATATGAGAATTTGGTCAATTTCTATATGGTTGGATGTGAAGGTAAATTATGGATTGTGAACCTCTATGAATTGGCCAATGAGGATTGTTTGTCATTATGATTGGAATTTGAATGAGTATGGGTGTGGACCCCTTTGACTTTACTTTTATGATTGAGGTTGTTATTGTAAAGGGATGAAGGACGTGGGATGTATCATGGATGAACCATGTGCCCTACCTTATGGATGTGTGTGCATATGAAAAGGGATGAAGGACATGGGAAGGACCGAGGGTGAACCATGTACCCAACCCTTAAATATGGCAAGGTACGTTTGGTTTGGATCCTTATGCAAGAGGGTCATTTGTTTGATATGAAGGGGGAGCATGAGAAGTAGAGAGTCTGAACCATGTTCTCCCCCTATTGCTATGATAAGTTTAGATATGATAAGGGGCTGTTGGTCATATAGTGATTTCAAAAGTAAGTATTCATTTCCATTAGGAAACTTTACAAGATGAAAAATTATATAATTGCCATGTTTAAAGTTAAGATACAAGATTTTCAAGCACTACCTCTATTCAACATGATTTCCTTAAGGTAGTATGAGTATTTCCCAAATGTTCATTTTTTTGAGTTTCAAACAAAATTTTAAAACTTGTTTTATTTAAAACCCGGAGGTATTTTTCCAACCCTTTTTCCTTTATTGAAACTTGCTTAACTATACTTTACATTATTTTTCCTTAAATATTTTTGCATGACTGAATGAACATCTGGGTACTGCATTAAACGATGAGTGTAAAGCCTGAAGTCATTTCTTTAAAACAATGCTTTTAAAACTCTCTTTTTATTTCGTACTAAAGTGTTCAAGAAGTTAAGTCTATGTGGCCAACACTCCCGTCCATGAATTGTGAGGAATTGATTAAGATTGGATTTGTTTGGATTGAATTGGGATATGATGTGGTTGATTGTGTTGTAACAATGATAGTTATGGGTTGAAATCTCCATTGTGTGATTGGGGACTTGTGCATTGTTGGCAATTATGTTTTAAGATAGATGTATAAGAATTGTACCATGTGTATTTGTGAATGAGGTGAAAGTTATATCTATGATATGCTGATATGTGATTGTTTTAATATAGTTTGCATGTGAATTGTGATTGTCACCCTTCCCCTGTCGTAGTGGTGCCCGCTACTACGCCTAGGATGGGTTAGTCTCTCACTGAGTTGAATAACTCACCCTTCTATGTTGATATTTTTCGGAGATAGGTTTACAGCAGGTCTTGCTCAAGTAAGGAGTCAACTTCCAAGACCCATGTCTTGTTCGTGTGCGTATAAGTATATTTTGTATTGTAATAGCTATGCTAAGTTTTCTAGTTGTCGGCTCCATAGTCTAAAGGTAGGATCATGCGCGTATATAAAGGTTTATTTATGATTTGTAAGAATTATAGTTTTCATATTGATATATGATTCAAGCATGATTAGTTAAGTTCCAAGATAGTAGGCTTATAGACCGGGGGTCCCACCTTCGGTCTGTGCCGGTCGCGTGCTCCCCGAACGGGGTTCGTGACAAAATCAATATGATATTTTTCAATAGGAACTAAAGGTGATAACTCTTTAGTTATTTCTTCTGCAAACTCATCTTCATGTACTTGCAACAAAGAAACATCACTACAAAAATGTTGGTCAGTGTAAACACAAATCAGTGAATTTTCTTGAAATATTTGTAAGTATTCTCTTTTCATATCTTCTTTTTCATCAAAGCATTCTCTCTCTCCACTCTGATTTTCACTCTCCAATGGGCCATTAATTTGTTTCTTTTCTTTATCAGCCTCTTTTCCCTCATTTGTTTAAATTTTCTCACTACTGAAATCCCCAACAATTAGAGATTCAACACTCTCCACATACTCATTATGCTCACAAACCTCAAAGTGAGATTTAACTTCTTTTTCACTTTTGTCAAAATCGAACTTCTTTGAATAATCCTCTACAATAGATAACTTCTCAAAGTAAGAATAAGTAAATCTTTTTCTCATCACCCTTTTCATCTCATCCCATGTGGCAATAGGATCTTCAGCATATAAATTCCTTAACTTCTCTAATTCATCACAGCAAATCATTGCATAGTCAACAAATGCAAAATAAGCTTGTCTAACTTTCTTTTCTTCAGAGTAGTTATGACGTGCAAATATCTTTTCAACCTCTTTCTCCCACTTCAAATATTCAGCACCATCATTGATTCCTCTAAAAGTAGGAATTCTCTTTTTAGTAGAATTCAAGCTTCTACTCTTCATGTCATGTCTTTCTTCCCTCATTTTCAAATTACCATTTTCAAACATTTTCTCAAACAATTTATTAAAAACACCAGCTCCATTTACAATGCTTCTAGTATTTGCAAGACAATTTTCCTCCAATCTTTTCATTTGATTATTCACCCTACTTAACTTTGACTCCATCCTATCAAACATCTTCATCATAGCATTCATGGTATAAACAGTCGCTCCTTGGTCAAGTCCATCTCTTTCTTTGATATTATTCATTTAGAAATTTGCAAGAAAATGTTAGCAAATAAAATAGCCTCACCAATTCACTCTCTCACGTGTTTACACTCAAACAAATGTGACACTCGTGTTAGCACTCAATTATAGCTTTTACCCTCTTTTAGTCTCACCTTTATATGCCTTTTACCACTCGAGATTACCTTTGCAAGTTGTACTTCAGAACCCAATCCACTCAATTAAAGATAAATTCACCCAAGTAGCAATTTATAAGAATACAAGGATAAGCCTAAACAAGAATGAAAAACAATGCAATGCTAGAGGAAAATTAAAGTGATAAACAAAAGAAACAGAAATAACACACGAGTAAGGATGTATGTTATGTGAGAAATTCAAGATAAGTAACAGAATACAAATGCTACTTACTAATGTAATTAGAGGCAAATTGGGCTAAGAAAAAAAATGGAAACCAAGATTGAAAAAAAATGACAAGATAAAATAAATCAAAGAATTGGTCTAACCCAAAGGGTAAGTCCAATTTTGAAAAAAAAAATTCAGAATTAACCCCAAACTTAAAATTCAAGTAAGCACAATCAAATTTAAGAGCTAACTAATCACCACCAAGCTTAGGGATCAAATTTTGACACAAAAGGCAAATTAAAAGTTGATTAAATCCCCAATCAAAATCAGATTTGTTGCCTCTAATTTTGTTGCTCAAAATTTCAATCATTGGAATCAAATTTTCACTCCAAATCATTCCACATGCCAAAGTAATGTGCTGCTTACTTTTTTTCTCCTTTCAGCTTTTTTTTTTTTTTTTTTTTTTGTTGGCACTTTTTTAAAGCAAACAAAATTCTGCACAAGATCGATTCTTTTTTTTATTCTTTGTAAGCAACAAAACAAACTAAGATCTATAGAGAGTGAAAAACTTCACACCAGATTTTTTTTAATACTTTTTGTGAGAAGAAGCAACAAGAACAACTAATCTTGACAAAATTAAAAATGAAAAATAGGAATTTATCTAATGTCAAGCTCTGATGCCAAATGATGCAGAACCCCAGCCTATGATCGAGACTAAAACGCCAACACACGCTTTAAATCAAGCAAAACCCTAGAATAAACACCTGCCCTACTGAACCCCTAAGAAACCCGTTCTTAGAAACGCAGATAATTGAGCTAAAAAGGAAGAGAATGAATAAACGCCACAAAGATAAAACTAACCTATGATAAGTAGATTCAATCTCCTAATGCAACAAGCAAAGAAATCCATTCTCACTTGCACACACACATAGAAGTTTTCATGAAGAAAACACACTCAATCAAAATTCATTGAACTTGTCCCTTACAATACAAAATAAAGAGTATTTATACTCCAAAATAAATAAAACCCTAATTCACTAATGGACTCTACTAACATAACATAAAATAAAGCCCAACATAAAATAAACCCTATTGGACCTTTAAACATCAAGTCTAAATTAATTAAAACAATAAATCTGAAATAATTGTTTTATATCACTAATTGGCTTTAAATAATAAAACCTAAATATAATGATTTTCGCACAAATAATTAACCCAAATTAAAATAAGCAATTTAAGCCCAAAATATGATGATTTAGACTTAAATACGTCTCCACATGTATAGTACTTGGTCCAAGCTCTCCAAATTGATGTTTCCAAGCCTAATACATGTTGTAAAGCTCCATTTTCAGCCCACTTGGCGTTAAGGACGCTTTCAACAACAATTGACTGCCCATTTAATTGCTATTTGATTTGTCCAAGTCTCTTCTATAAGATCCTCTAGTGACTCCATGATTATTCTAGCTCTACCATTGCTTTTTGTGCTCGTATGACTTGAGACTCTCATAGAAGAGAGGGAAGACAGATAAGACCAAGGACTCGGTTCTTGGCGACGACTAGGTGCCTTTTAGGCACGAGCATGTCATATGCATATGAATTACATATAGTTTGAGATGTTAACTACATGAATGCATTCGTTAGAAAACCACGAATCGTCCGGAGCGAGAGTTACTCAAGGACAAGCACAAGGAAGCCGCCTAGGTGAGGGGTTTCCCATCCTTGCCCTATAGGGTTGATTGAGGATGTGGATATGTGGTTTGCCTACTTGCCTAATTGTAAGAATTATTTAGTGGTTAACATGCTATTGTTGTTCCTAAACTATTATATATGAAAGTATTTGAATATGTGTGTTTGGCTACAGGTATAGAGGTACTAGAGGGTATCCATGTGATGACATGAGATACGCCGAACAGTACAAGCAAGAGGGTAAGTTGTTGATTGAGTCCAAGGTTTGGTTTACCCTATTAATTAGAAACTCATTAAAGAAACCATATAGAAGTTGTTAGTAAACGGCGACATTTTATATCCTTGTTTGATGACAACCAGTAAATTTTCCCGTCTATGTGTATGCTTGAGTCAAACAAAGAATTTGCAGGATAAACAGGTTCTGAGACATCACTCCATTTTCTGTTAAATGAAGAGAACACTGATATTTATGTAGGCTCCAGATTATTAGTTGAACTCCAAATCAAGACTATGCAAAATTCTTGATTTTCTTTATGAAAACAGAACCCAGAACGAAGTATCGCTATAAAATGGAAAATAGAAATTTTATTATCACAAATGAGGAAAAAATTAATTTAAACTAAATTTTAATATATATATATATATATATATGTATATATATATATGTGTGTGTGTGTGTGTGTGTGTGTGTGTGTGTGTGTGTGTGTGTGTGTGTGTGAATGAGAATGATATACTTTCACTACCAGAAAATAGGTATTTAGAGACGGAAATTAGAGACGGATTTTATCCGTCTCTAAGCTGTCTCTAATCCATCCCGAGTCCGTCTTTAACGCTGGATATGAAAGTGCACCATTTTTTTAAGATTAGAGACGGAAATAAGAGAGGGAAAATTCCGTCTCTAATTTGTCCCGACTCAAATCCGTTCCCATAAAAGAAAAATTTCGCGCTCCCCCGGATTTTTTTAGGCGCGAAATGAAAATTTTTTGGCGCCGTAAATAGAGACAGAAAAGAGACTACTGATTCCGTCTCTGATCAGTCTTAAAATTAAGAAACTGGAAACGACATCGTTTCTGAAATTAGAGACGGCTCTATTCCGTCTCTATTCCGTTAGGGCACTTTTTTTTTCTCAAAATTCCATCAGACCTATTATTTTTTCTTTTCCCCCTTTTTCTTTTTTCTACCCTAACGCATCGACTGCTTCATCACTCAAGCTCTCCCATCGCCGTTTTCTCCCGAAGCTGTCCCGCAAGCTCTCCCATCGCCGCCGCTTCGCCGGTAAAGATTATATTTCCTTATTTCTTCTTCCTTTTGTTTCGTTTCGTTTTATACTTCTTCTTCCTTTTGTGAATGCATACTATTGCCCCAGTTTTGTTGGAAGAGGCCATTTCTGCGTAACTGTACTTCGATTTCGGTTCCAAGTCTCTCTGATCTTCGCTTCTTTGCCTTCAAGTTGCTCTCCTTTGCGGTGTCTCGTCTTCATCTTCGATTGTTCTGCTCTTCAAGTTTTTTATTTGCTTTTCCACATTTTTGGAAGCCAAAGCTGAGATTGCGTTGCCACTTGCCGTCCTTTGTAAGAGGTGAAATTTATTTGGGATTTATTTGCCGTCCTTTGTAAGAGCTGAGATTGTTCTGCCCCAGTTTTTTATTTGCTTCAAGTATATTATATTGAAGGTTAATTTTCATTATTCATTATTCATTATGAGGCATGTTGGATAATGTTAATTATTGCAAATTGAAGCATTGTAGTTTTTTTAGCTGCTACATATGTGTAGTAAGTAGTGCTTAAGCAAGAAAGAAATTCGAACTCAACTAGGCAAAAATACTACTCTAGCTAGACTCTCAAGTATCAATAGTTCTTGAATAATTGATTCATCCCAAAGTGATGACAATTACTTCAACTCTTAAATTGAAGAGAACAACTCTTAATTCTTTTATATATAGTCTATGCAGTAAAGATTGTACTCATTATATACTTTTATATATAATCTATGCAGTAAAAAAATATTGATATACATGGAAACCAGAGTAGGAAAATGCTTCATTTCGAAGAAAAAACAAAATCGCCTTTCATATATATAACTTGAAAATACTTGAGTAGGAAAATACTTGATTTCTCACTAAAATTCAGAATTTACAAATTGTAAGTTAGGCATCTCATTGATTTTGCAGTGGATTATTGTACTGGGAATATTATTATTTTTAAAACTTTTATTGTTCCTAAATTTTTCCTTTTTCATTTCTTGCCTCTGATTGTTCCTAAATTGTTTTCATTTGCCCTTAAATTGTTTCCTACTTGCTGCCCTTAAATTGTTTCCTACTTGCTGCGTTCTGGAAATTATATATATCAGTTTCTTCTACTTTTTCAATGCAATATTTCCCTACCCAAAATCCCATGAAGAAAAGTTAGTTCTACTGGTGAATGAATTTTATATATTTGTTTAAGCTTGGTAGTTGTGTTGTTAGAGCTTCAGATTCTGCCGACTATTAGAAATGCACATGGCATGGCCAATGACCAATGTTAGTAGCTTGACGTTGATGGGCTTTTAGGGAATATAGGTGATTCATTAGATTGGTTGGTATCACTCACTAATCACTTTTTTAAACACAAAACTAATCCTATTTACTAATTACTAAATACATGGTTTTCTTAATGTTGTTTATATATGTTTCCCAGGCAGGAAGGGTTGGTGATTTTTGAATTATGAGTGCCAAGAAAGAAGCACACTTATAATGGTTTCACTATAATTATAGCACACATTTTGGTTGCATATATGATGATTATATTCCCACCCTCTCTATCATTCTTCTTGTGATTGAGACGTCTTAAAATGGGACGCACATCTTTGGATTCTATTGTCTTGTGTTTTGGGTAAAATACAGATATCACTTGTAGGTTATGGCCTATGCGTGTAAAATTCTATTGACTTTTTAAACTTTGCATTTAATTTTTCTAATTTATTAATTTTGGACATAGAACACTTTTTGTTAAAAATTTTATTGATTTTTTTAATATAATTTTGTTACTTCACTATTTTTTAATTAATTAAAGGACATTTTAATCAAGAACCAGTTGTGCTGTTAGTTGACTCTTGTATTTATTTATCACTATTTGTGTTATAAATAGCATTTTAGTTATTAATCATATTTTACTTTTCAAACTTTTTAAAAAGAATATGACATATATTTTTTTATTACTTTCTGTACCATGTTAAGACTCTATTCTATTTTGTAAATATTTTTTCATTGTCAGAAAAATCATTTTTGCATAGTAAACATGGCATAAAAACATGTGTGTTGAAATTGAGAGGAGTGGCCAAGTGGGCAAATGGTAGTGTTTAAACTTACTTCTAGGAGAGAGCACGTTAGGAACGGGGATTTTGACCTATTGATTAGTAACGTGTGTTTGTGTGAATGAGAATGATATACTTCAAACTTATTTCTAGGAGAGACCACGTTAGGAACGGAGATTTTGACCGATTGATTAGTAACAGGTTTCCACAGAAAGAAACGAACACTACCATTAGGCTTAGTTTTATGAAACCATAATACACCTTCATCAACTCCTACTAAGTCAGACATGTTATGACACAAAAAATTAGGGATCTTGGAGAAAGTTTCAGGCACACTATCATCATTTGGGACATGATCAATTTGCAAAAAAAAAGGGTAAAGCGGCTTTATTCAATTCAGGTATACAGTGAAACATATGCCTCAAACTTCTTTCTCGAGATTCAATGCTATGTTGCTCGATGAATAAGCTTCTTTTACAGGTCATAAACCAATTTTTGGAAACGTACGGACATCTATTAAACTCCTAAGGATGAAGAATGCCAATAATCTTGCATATTATTTCTATGGGGAGGGGAGATGAGGTAGGGAATAATTCATCCATTTCCTGGACAAACATCACATTAAAAATCCAGTTATTCAACAAACCATACTTTATCAAATCAAAAACTTTAAATAGAAATAAGGTTGCATTAGATATTCTATAATAATGGTGAGGAATTTGACTAACATAATTTTATACATTGAAGAGATTTTGGATTCGTAAATACTACATTCATATGTGAATTTCAAAAAGAATTATGTATATGCACCAATAAAACCATCGAAGAGAATGAACTTATAAAGAAATTAATTCATAGTGAAGTCAAGGAAAGATCCTGGAAAATATGCCGATATTCTATGAATTCAAAGGAAAACGTCTTGTTGAAGATGTGGTTATGTTCATAGTGATGTGATAAGTATTGTTTATATAGGAATGATAAGAACATTTGAGTTTAATAGAATTTGATACGCATCTAAACTGAAAAGGAAAAAAAGTGGTGCTATTTACCATATTGATCTTATATTTAGATTGACCAAATTAAATAGAAATATAGTTGAATTTGACGACACTAAAATTTGTATATTATGTTGCAATGATAGTCAATCAGGGATGATTATTGGTATCAAAAAAGATTCTGATTTCTTTGTGATAAATGGATTATTAGTAATCAAGGATGAATATCAATAAAAAATAAAATTGATTAGATATGACATATTTGACAATATAAATAAGTGATTGTATATGTTATACATATAGAATTAGAGCCTGTTTGTGCATGCTTATTTAAAAAAAGAATCATTTATTTTTTTTAATAATAACTTATTTTAAAAAATGTCCTGTTTGTGCATGCTTATTTCATAAAATAAGTGATTCTTAGTTGTAGCAGAATGCACTTTTTTAGCTTTAAGCAGAAGCTAGAAATTGGAGCTTCTTTTTCTAGCTAGTAGCAGAAGCTGAAATTTAAATAATTTAGAACAAAAATACCCTTGATAAAATTTCATATGTCCCATTATATCCTTTCTTATTTTAAACCTAATTTTGATCTATACAACTACACTTTATTTTAAGACATGCTAATTTATAAAGTATTTGAATACATTGATGTTTTTTATTGTGATGTTCTTTGTATTAGGGATGCAATTTTTTATGATTATTTTTTATTTTAATAACATTAATAGATATTAATTAATAAAAAAACTAATCATAGATAACAAAATTACATCCCTAAAAAAACAAAATTACATTAATTAAAATTAATAATTATTTAATTAAAATTTTAATATATTAATAAATAAATTAAGATTTTATTATTATTTATTTAATAAAAAAAATTAAATATTGATATCCATTTATCTATTTAACAACATTAACGACATCATAATCTATATATGCCCTTCTTAGTAATTTTATAGTCAAAAGCACTTATTTATATAATTTTACCAAACACAAATTGTTTTTCAGCTACTGATAAAATTACTTCTCAACTCAATTTGGCAAACACAAACTGCTATTCCTTCACAGCAATTTTAAAGAAACTCCATTTAAAAAGAAGTCATTTAAAAATCAACAGTTTTCATAAGCATGCACAAACGGGCCCTTAGTTTAATTGACTGCTTGTTTTAATTTAAAAATTGGAATAAATTAGATGTTAATTAAATCAATTTTAATTGGGAATCAAAATATCAATACTCAATGGCTACCCTGAATTTTATCCTGATGGTCTGGGTATGGGTCAATGGGTCCGGGGACGGGTAAGGAGGTACCCTATCCATAGTCCCATACCATACCGTTTATAATAATTATATATTTTATATATTAAAAAATAATATTTTTAAAAATTCTGTGTTTAAAAAATTTATAATGATAAGGATAAATCTAAAATATTTTATAGATATTAAAATAATTTTGATAATACATTTATATTTATGACATAATTAATTTCTTTTTCGTGGTTACAGATAAAAGAATGTTAAAAATAAAATTTATATTAATAAAATAATAATTTATTATAATCTTTTTACAGGTTCGGGTCCGGTATGGAGATTTTACTATTCTTAGGGTCTGTGAATGAGGATTTATTTTGATACATGTTGAAATCGAACCCGGGGAAGGAGAATAAAGTACCCTACCGAAACACTAACCCTGATTATCCCTTAATTAAACCGAAGAAAAAAAATAGCATGCATTTTTACTAAATATATTGGTTAACTAATAATAGCATGCATTGTAGGGAAAGGCCCGGATCCACATGATCCGACTCGACCCAGGGACCGAAAAGAAAAACCGAAAAATAAACCAGGGAAAATTAAATATTTCGGAAGCTACTAACCTGGACGCCATTGCTAAAAACTCGGATCTTGCTAGTGCCTCTGCTCCACCAGGCCTGACCTCCAATCAATGGGCTTCGAAAAGGGCCGCACCAAACGGAGGACTCTACCTACGAGAGGTGGAGCCACATGTCCACGACTGATGCACGAAAAAGGACTCAAGATAAAGAGAAAATTTATACTGAGTGGGGTTTCCCAAACGGGACCCCCTTTCCAACACATGGAATGAGCAACTAGAAAGGTGTGGAGTCAATCCTATTTATAGGAGGATGAGAGAGCTCCCATCATTGACGCAAGCAATGTGGGACTTGGAATATGAACAAAATATCATGCTTCCATCATGATCACCTAGCCCACTTTGGGCCACGAGTGCGGGCTCGTGTGACCTTCGATGAGTGTCATCTTGATGTCGTTTTGTTCGTCTCTCAGCGAGCTTTCCAACGGATCCTCACTCGACCCGATCGGACTCCAACATAGGCGAATATTTAGTCCCGAAGACCCAAATATATCCAACATACTCCCACTCGCACATGGTGGGAGGCCCATGACTATCCTTATCACAAACGACTTCTCTATTTCTCTTTCTCTCGTCGTCTTCTTTCATACTCCGTGTCAGTCGTGACCGCTTGGCACGATATGTGGGAGCCTTATACTAGAAGCCTGTTAGGGCCCAGCTATAAGTGATGCTACAACCCAAGTGTCTGATGATGTGACCACATGTCTCACCAAAAAATAGTGACATGGGTTCCCTAGACGTGTTCATATACATGGCTAGTCCAATCCCTCTAAATCTACAATAAGACTAGGACTTCAGCTACATTCAGTTGCGATAAGTATCCACATCCATGGGAACCTCAAAGGGATCACATAATGGGTCGACCTCAGGATACTATCATACATGCATATGTCAACACAATCTTCCTTTCGACAGTTAGTTGCTTTCCTTACAGTCTTCCATCGGGCCGTATTTTTCTGTAGCCTCTTGGAAAGATATCAAAGTAGCATGCACTACCTTATCTCTTCATGACAGCGTCAAAGTGCATAAGGGTACCCTTTGAAAGGATTGATGGATCCTTTCAGGGACTCACACATCATTGAAGCAGGGATTCATTCACATGCTTCCCTTGCGGTTCTTAAAGCACATGCGGTATGAAACGGACGTTGTGGTGTTCTCGAGCATATGTCGATTTTTATCATCAATTAGTTACACCACATAGACCTTAGTCCAGACTCACTTAGAATCTGACTTGAGTTTGCTACCACACTTCGCTTGCTTCACATAGCGCCAAGTGGAGCACTCATGTCTGGCTACATGCATTATGAATAGTGGGGATTCATAATTCGATCATAAGACCTCATATCTTAGCAGATCTCATCCTAGTACACTTACTAGGGCGACTTATCAATTCTCAGTGCCATTTTCCTGTCCAACACTCGGCGCTTTTCAACTACCTCTGGATATTCACACTATATCCCATTTTGGTGTTCAAGGAAAAAGTACCCAAGTCTCATCTTGGCCCACACCAGTTGTGTGTCCAAGGCAGTTGCTCGTGTGAGAGAGCCAACCTCCCAAGCCTATACGACATACTTTATATGTTGTGTAATAAGTACTTCTATTTCTTGATCCATACAAAATAAAGGTATGCCTAGGCATCATACTTTACTTATAATCAAGAAATAGAGCTCTCACAAATCTTGTCCTCATGACATAAACTATGTTAAATCACCCTAGTTCTAAGCAATCCTGTGTATCTAAAACACTAGTTTTACGGCTTGTATCTCTATACAACCAACCCACCAATGCGAGTCCGTGAGGGTATAGAGCCAATGCTCTATCACAGGTCATACTGTGAGGAACCTCTCTCCGGTCACTTGATGCTTAGACTGAAACAACAGGGTAGTTAACTATTGTGTAACGATGTCTCATACAAAGTTGTGTTGCGTAATTTTGTGGTACTTATGCTTCATTTGGTGTAAACCATAGCTGTTTGACTTCATGAGATCCATGTTACTAGGTCAACATCTCTGCCTGTGACCTATAAGTGACTTTAAATCTTCCAAACCAAATTGCCCTGTGTACTACTGATGATCATGCAATGAACTCCATGTCCCTAGTGGACAGAGAAATGCATAATCCTTACTTGCCTCTCTGCAAGATGGTTTCAGTGCTTAGCAAAGCACACCAGATGTGGATGTCCTCTCATCCAAGTCTCTTACCCACACTACAACAAAACTGTTATTTAGTGGCGCTTAATTCCTGGCGCTTGAATACAAGGGCCACTAATATGCTCTATCACCGGCGCTTGAGTAGGCGTCACGAATAAATTTCAATTTGTAGCTCCTGGGACCATTTAGTGGCGCTTTAAGCGCCCTTAAATTAATAAATTATTAAATTATAATTTGTAAGTAATTTTCTGGTGCCTTTAAAACGCCACAAATAGCACATAATTTAATAAATTATTTATTCATATTATTTTTAAAAATTCCGACGCCTCTAAAGTGCCACAAAACACATTAATTTTTAATTTATAATTTGTTATCAATTTTTGGCACCTCTAAAACGCCCCAAATAAGAGTAATTTAATAAAATTTTAATTATATTAATTTTTTTCTATTTTCAACGCTTATGAGGCGCCACAAAGTGACTCTAGAAACCTAATTTCATCTAATCAAAATCCAGCGCCAAAACCCACCTTTTCTTTTCACCTTCCCTCCTACCAGCGCCAAAGCCTAAAACCGACTTCTCTCTCTTTGACCAAATATACGATTCCCAAATCATGGAGGAAGAGCACAACCATCGTCGATTGAGAGGCAGCAAGTTTTCTTTTCATCTAGATCAGTAAGGTATGCTTTTCTTTGCTCTCTCTCTCTCTTTGCTCTCTTTCTCTCGCTCACTCGCTCTCCCTATGCTCTCTACACCGAGAAGTGAAGGATCCCTAATTTCACTTGTCCTCTCTGTAGGTAGAGACGATTGCTAAGGGTTTGACATTTTCAGCCCTCCGACCACCGCGCGCTACCCATCGGATGCGAATCTCCAGTGGATGTCTTCAACCTAGCTTTCCTATCGTTGGTGGTTGATTTCCTAAGAGTAAGTTGCTATTTAGATTGACGATCATTTAGATTTTCAGCTATTGGTTAATTGTTTGACTATTTCCTTGTTGGAAATTTTAAGATTACTTTTAAACTAATTTGTTCTTCTTTATCCGTATGCAACTTCCATGTTAGTCATGTTTCATGCCCTTTTATCATAGCTTTGACCTGCTCAACTTCTCAATGCATTTTGAGTACTTCCTCCTCAACATCTAGAAAACAAATATTAAAGCATCATAATCCATAATTAATTTCTTTTTAATATATATATATATATATATATATATATATCCAGATCGAATTAAAATATAAAATGTTGATTGAATAAATAATATAATAGGACCTTTGGAATCTAGCGAGGTTGCAATAATGTTAGTGGCAGAGGCGAAAGCCTTAGCCAAGCATAGTGAGAAAGAGAAATCTCCCTCTCCCACAAGCAGTATCTCATGTTTATTATTGTAATGCTTTATCCTTTTCTCTTCTATTTTTCACACTCTCAAATCACTTTATTTTGGAACTACCTACTTGTATATATGTATATGCATTTCCTAATCAATATCCTTAATTTTATAGTATTCATGGGACTGGGCCTTTAAGACAATTTTAGAATTGTGGGCTTCATTCACATTCAAGTTTTATCCAAGAATTACAAACTCTAGTGCTTGACAATTTAAACATCACAATTTTGCATTTCTATTTTAATAATGGTGCTCATAAGATTTGGTTATACCAGCTGCCTCTATATATATATAATATTTAAGGTAAATGATTTAGCAAAATAGTAAGTGAACTTATCATGTGAAAATTGGATGTATGATATATCTTCATCCAAGTCACAAATCATTTCATGACAGATAAATTTAGATTGATTTCCCAAGTTCACATTCTGTAAATTTTTTCTTCCTTCCCCTGTTTTATTCCCCATGTAATTATAGCTATAGGGAACGCAAGCTTTCACATGATAAGGTAATTAAAGTAGTGGGTTCATATTATGTAAGTCACATTGCTGGTTGATTTCCTAAGAGTAAGTTGCTATTTTGATTTTGTGAAATGGCACCAATAAAAGTTTATCAAACTAAATGAACCTTTTGGATTTGTTTAGTTTTTATTGGCTCATTGGATAGCTAATTGTGGGTCTCCTTATTCCTTCACTTCCCCTCTACATTTTTTCATCAATTGATTTCTCTTTCTTATTTTTTTATTTTCTATGATGCAATTTCTCTTTCTTATTACGTTCTCCTTGTGCTCTCTGTTTGAAAGATCCCTAACAGTCTGAGAGAGGAATAAGTGAAATGAGTGGGAATGGGTTGAAGAGAGGCCTCAAAACTCAAAGATCCAAAAATTGTTAAAGTTATAGCTATGAGATAGAAAATGTTTTGGACAGAATGGATTGTTAGCTTGAGCATTGTATTTCATCTAACCTCCACCCAATCTAGCTCTCATTTTTCAATATCTTAATAGTTCCCCGGCTCATAAATTTGTATAGTGATAATATGTTGAGTGCTCGTTTCTGTAGTGATCTATCTAGTTAAGCATGTTTCTATTGGAATTGCAGAATGTTTTGACATGATTTTTTTTCAGGAATAAATTGCATCTATCCATCTGACTTTCTACCATTTACAAGGAGGCCACTTCTTTTAGTCATTGATAGTGAAACCAGTGAAGCATTTAAGGCAAGCATTACCACTTGTATACATATCGAATTGTATATCATATATGCTGGTGTATAAATTCTTGCTTTAAATATATTCATGTTACAATATCCTACTTGTTACTGGAACCATTGAACACAAAATTTATGAGCAGTTTTTGGGCTTAGGCAGTTAGGCCCCCTTTATTCAAACACACATACTCAGTCATAGGCGCGCGCACACACACACACACATATATATTAGGTGAAGTTTTAAAGATGATTGCTACAATTTTCTTTAATACAAATGTGAAACGTGAATTTTTTTTAGTGCAATGCCACATGATTGACTTTTTCAAAATAGTTCCTCCACATTTTATGTTTTATTAGAGAACTCATGGAAAACACCATTTATTCTTGGAAACTGATAGGTATACATTTTGGAAATTATTCATAAAGTTACTAGTGCATCTTAATCATCTAATTCCCTAAAGACAAGTATTGTATTCCAACTACTGAATCAGTTTTGGGCCCTCTTATGACAGAAAAGACAATGAGGAGACATTGGTATAATGATATCTCTTTTATTTGTATAGTTGATTGAAGGTATTGTCCAAAATATACGTTATAGCTTATTGGAGTTCTTTTTCTTTTTTTTTTAATTGGCTGTCATGTGATGTGATCTTTGCATTTTTCTAAAATGAAAAATAGTTTTACACATTGTAACTGTCAGTTTTGGCTCAGACAATTGTGATGTGAATTTAGGACCGCAAGGGGTCTTAACCTTGGAGGACTTGTCCTTAGGTGATGCACCTAGGTGCCTGCGTACCCTTCTGGAGGGATCAAAGTCCACGTAGTTCGTCATGGTGACGTCTCTCGGAGCCGTTAGCCAAGGTTGTTACCTGTATTGGGCTGTGTGCGGCTAAGACGTGCCTAAGGTACTCCGGGCGGGCAAGCTACTCTGTGGGAGGTTGCCTTAGTGGGAGAGAGCTATGGTCTCTGAGGGCTGCTGGAAGCCATGTAAGCAGTGTGCTCTAAGGAGGAGGTGAGCCAGTCGAAGGTTGGCCTAGATGGAAGACCAACGGCGAGGCTCAAGAATGTCAGAGTACTTGTGAGGTGTATCGGTGGTGATGTACGATAATCCGTCGGGTTGCATGTAATTCTGTGTTGGGTTGATTCCTCCTGTAGTCCCCTGAGTGAGGGCCTATTTATACTTGCATGTGGGGAGGTCGTGCTCGACCCATGACCTCGTGGGACGTGGGTCGTCCCACGAGGCTTTGCGGAGATACCACGTCTAGTTGAGGGGAAGCTCCGTGTGGTGACATGGACAAGGGCCACGTAACTGATGGATGGGTGGTGCCACGTGTCTCCAGCGGGTGCTGGGGTCGTGCTTCTAGAACGTCAGTGCCACGTGTCCCAAGGTGGAATATTCCTATGTTACACACATAATTTCTTCTCTTATTTTAAATTAACAATAATTCTGATTTTAACTTTACTAGATTTTTGGACCTTACTTACAGTTGTTAGAAAAACTAATCTCAATTAATTTCATCACTCTAGTATTCTTTATTTTTTCACCTTAGTTTTTAAACGATAAAATTTAGAAATAAACTAAAATTTCAATTATTATTGCGTGCTAGGCAATTCTTGTTAAATATTAATTACCAGCTACATAAAAATCATAATTCTGTAATTAGCTTACAAGTTGCAACCTTTAATTTGTATTACTTTATACTTCAAATTAACCACACGTAGGGGGGTGTTTTGTTTATAAAATTTGTTTAATGAAAAAAGAAGAAAGACAAGCAAGCGAGTGGAAGGATTATTAAATAATTTCTATTTATACAAATTAGTGATGGCATGATGTTGAAATTCAATACTTTATTTATTGTCTACAACTACCTAAGCACCCATCATCCTCTCGCATTTTTTGCTGAGGTTATAACAAAAATAGGTATTATCCGGAAAGAGAAAGATCATTAATTAGTTAATTACAGTTGTGTGGTTAGTAACATCTTAACAAAAGCAAATATAAAGATCATTAATTAAAGGCAAGTTTCAGAAAAGAATTTCAAATAAATATGATTTAGGTTAGGAGTTACTTTTTCAATTGTTCAGAGGAGAATAGAAATGACTTTTACTTATAGTTGCCCCTGTTTTCACACAAATTACCTGAAAGAATAGAAAAGATCCAAACACAACATGCCATTAGATTAGTTTCTTTTGCAATTATATTTTTCATCAATATTATTTACATCTATTTTATGGAAAAGTTGAAGTTAAATTATCATAATGGAATTCGACCACTACTGATTGTGAGTGTTGTTCAGATTGAATTTTGGTAAAAACATGCTCAATACAGTGCTCCAAATCCTACCCAAAATTGCTGCTACATTTAGAATATATTTGTGGTTGCAGTGATCTAATGTTTAAGAGCAGGTTAGGTTCACACAGGAAAAGTTCAATCTTCTTTCATAAAGTGAAAAATCATTCCCTTGTTTATAATGAGACTTCTTGGTGAAGGAATATATATATGACATGATTAATAACACTAACAAGTAATGGAAGGGGTTGGCGTTTCAATTCATAATTGAATTTTATAAGTAGTCAAGTACATAGTGACAAAATTATCTTCCTTAATACTCTTGTAACATGCACAGTTGAGTTCAGAAGTGGACAACAAGTAGTTGGATTGCTACTTCTGAGGTTAGTATAATGCATTTACATAAAAAATTCATTTTAAATTGTATTCTAGATTTTAGTTGTTGCGTGGATTATGTTTTAGACCTTTCGATTTGAATTTCTAGTGTCTTGCTCTTTTCATGTAAGTTGATTTTGATTATTATGTGTATGAGGAGAGATTTCAATAGGAATATCCCTTTTATGCTCTTTTCTAGTTCAAAGTATGAATATAAATATCCCTTTTATGTTCCTTACTTAAGAGTTTGTGACTATGAGAATATAGATGCTACCTTAACATTACTTTTTTTTTTGGTTAAATATTTAGGCTTTTGCTATGGATAAATCTTGGATTACAATGTCTCGGGTTAGCCCTGAATATGAGAAAGACTTAAATGCCTTTTTAGATTTTGCATTTCCAGACACGATTGTTAAGGGCAAGATAAGATGTGCTTGCAGCCGTTGTGGGTTTAAAAGGTGGCATACCAAGGAAGTGGTATATGATCACTTGATTTGTACCCAATTCCCTCAAGGGTACACAATATGGACTTTTCATGGAGAGTCACTCATAGGAGATGCTAGTAACACTTCAAATGTAGCACAAGATAAAATTACGGATATAGGTGGTTTGCCCGATCAAGATCAAATGCAAGATATGGTCCGTGAAGCAGTCGGATTTAATAGGAATGTTGAGATAGAAGCCAATGAATTTATAGATGAAGTTGAGAGTGCGGTGCATGGGTTTCATCGAGAATATAGTGGAAATGATACAAACTTTGATGATTTAATTAGAGAATGTAACGAGGAACTATACGCAGGGTGCACAAAGTATTCTCGACTATCATTTCTGATTAAATTGTATCACATTAAATGTTATTGTCGGATGACTGATAAAGCCATGTCCATGATACTTGAATTATTGCATGATGCTTTTGAGCATGCAAAGATTCCTAGTTCATTCTCTGAGGCCAAGAAAATAATTAACAAATTAGGACTTAATTATACTAAGATTGATGCATGTCTGAATGATTGTATGTTGTATTGGAGAGACGATGCAAGTAAAGAATCATGCAGAGTTTTTCATACTTCTCGATGGAAAGCTAAGGAAAATGCAAGTAACATTATGGGTGGGGGTAAGAAGAAGAAAAAGAAGCAACCTGCAAAAGTTTTGCGGTACTTTCCATTGAAACCGCGGTTACAAAGATTGTACATGTCTTCTAAAACTGCTGGTGATATGAGATGGCATGCAGAAGATGTGAACAACGATGGGCTAATGAGACATCCAAGGGATTATGAGGCATGGAAGTCATTTGATGCAGCCTATCTTGAATTTATTGCAGAGGTGCGTAGTGTACGACTTGGGCTAACTAGTGATGGTTTCAATCCTTTTGGAACCTTAAGTACCAACTACAGCATATGGCCTGTAATTCTTATTCCGTACAACTTTCCCCCTTGGATGTGTCTGCAGCAAACTTTATGTAATACCCCGGAAAATTTCGAGGATTTAAGAATGATTTATTTCGAGGCTAGGAATTAAAACTTTAAAAAGAATATAGAAAAAGTACGAAAGTTAAAAAAAAAATCGGAAAGGAAAATTTTCTTTCAAAGATTGTAATACCCAAGAAAATTTTTCGAATTTCAAATAAAATATAAAGGGGAAGCAAAAAGTAGAAAATAAACTTTTAGGATTTAATTCGGGACCTAAGAAATTGGGAACCTGAATTAAATAGGGAAAGAGATTAAAATGAAAATACATATTATTTATTATTTATTTAATTATTATAATTATTAATTATTAGTTATGTTATTATTTAATTAATTATTTATTTTTATTATATATATATATATATATGATTTATTTTATTATTATTATTATTATTAAATTGGGGTGGGGCAATGCGTGGGTTTTAAAGAAGATAAAAGAAAGAAAAAAGAAAAGAAAGAAAGGAAATGAGAGGAGAGAGCCACAAGATGAGAGAGTCCGTGAGAGAGAGAGAGGGGGGGTCACACAAGGAGAGAAAGGAGAGGGGGAAGGAGGAGGTTCGCAGAAAACTCGCTGGAGAGAGCGGTCCGACACCGGCCACGACCACCGGAGCTCGACTCCAACATCTTCCACACCTCCCACCAATCGAATCAAGGTTGGTAACCCCAATTTCATTCCAAACCCTCAATTTCTCCATTTTTAGGGATTTCTTCGATTCACCTTCAATTGAGTTATTTCGAGGGTAGATTGAGACCTAGAAAGTGTTCTTGAACACTTAGTCGGGGTAGGAATCGAGATTATATTTTCGGATTTAGCCAAATTCGAATTTGTAAGGTTTTGGGGTTGAAATTATAATTATTTCCAAATTGGGGAAATTGTTGATAGCTTAGGAATTGACCTTGGATTTGAGTAAATAGGCTTGGATTGGTCCTATTGAAATTATATTGTGAAAATATTAGTTGAACAAGACCCGCGAAGAGCTGGGCCGAGGTTACTAAGGTTGAACCTCGACGTTAACGCACCGGGTCCCTACTCAGTTTGCCCAAATACACTTCAAGGGTGATGTTGGGAGTTTTAAACTTCATCTTTTCAATCTTAAACACCCTAGAATAATTCTAAATATGCTATCAAGCCTCAAGAATTAATTTAGATGCTTTCTTCTTTCCCAAGAGTGGAATCTTGCGGAACAATGAAATCCAATTTCTAAAATTTCAACATTCTTCCCTCATAAATATTTAGGAAACCTTAAATAGGATAAGTTGGAGGTATGTTGAGGTTTAGAAACTAGATTTCTTCGAACCCAAGTAGAAACACAAGTTGAATTAAAATGCTTAGACCTTTCTAGAATTAGGATTCCTTCCAACCAAGCTAGATAAGCTTCCTTAGATGCGAATACAAGTTAGATAGAGGTCTAATATTCAAATTCAAGTATGTGAAACACTCAAGTAGAGTGTTATATTCGAGTAAGTCAAGTGTCCGAGGAAGGATACGCCTAAGTCGGGATATAGAAGTCCGATAAGACCAAGAGCTTGACTCTGTGGCAACCATAGACTACATGTGAGAGTAATGGAGAGATAAATAATAAGTTACGCTAAGTAATAATCTAAATGATGTAAATGTTGTTTTTATAGGAACAACGACACGCAATAGAGTGCAACGGGAACTCCGAGGAGACTAAAGTTACATGAGAGGATTCCATGGAAGATTGGCCAAGGTGAGGGCTCTTTCATCTCTGTTCCTAGGGTTGTATGCTTACATGGATTACATGAGTATGTACATTCTCTGCTTTTCTGGTATGTGATAGCTAGAGGTATAGAATGTTAAAAGAATAAAGGAACTAGAAAATAGTTTGTGGAAAGTATCTTAGATAGGAAGACATAGGAGTAGAGAGTAATTGTTTGCTATGATTGGTGTGTTACAAATCCAGCTCATACACTATGGAGGCATGATGACTATTTTATTAAATCTTTTCCACGACGGTGGCAAGAGTCCTTGTACAGAAGGAATAAACTTTTATTTTGAAAACTCGTCACGACGGTGACTTAAATTATAATCATTTAAAGGGAGTTATTAGTGGGTTTCGGATTTGGTTATGCTAGCGATGTGAGACATCGACTAGAACAACGTCAGA
The DNA here is from genome assembly GCA_014851425.1 of Senna tora. NCBI lineage: Eukaryota > Viridiplantae > Streptophyta > Magnoliopsida > Fabales > Fabaceae > Senna > Senna tora. Next base: position 12,907,639 of record CM026261.1, on the reverse strand, counting down.
TGGCACTTGAGACCCCAGTTTTTATAATCACCATGACGATGGTCATTGCCCTATCCTGGCAATAGGGTCAGAAAGGTTTTATATTGCTATGACGATAGCTTGAGGGTCAGAGAGTGCATCTGGACGAGTATATGAGTTATATCATGTTGAGGAGACTTGTACATTTTAATGAGGAGAGGAATTGTTGATCCTTCGGGAAAGATAGAAAGAATCCTATTAATATGTGAGACCAAGATAAGGAGACATGGGAGGAACCTACCGGTGAACCGTGAGCCTGATCTTGCAGAAGAGAAATCATCCTGTTGAGATGGTCCAGGGTGTATCAGTGGCCAGGCTTTGAGATATCGTGTCGTGCCCGCCATTGTGGGCTGGTTGGGTAATGGACGAGTGGGCTCAAGCTATTCCCCGCAGCAAGGGGTCAAAATGTGCCACGTGGTGGCTATGCGTCAGTTGTTTGATAGATAGAAGTTAATTGTGTTTGGTTAACAGAATTGTCACGAGGTGACCAGTACCCAAGTGAATGGGTTAAGTATGTTTTGCCACTTGGTGGCCAGCAACCCGAGTGCACGGGTTCGAAGTGGTAAAGCCACGTAGTGGCTAGTAGATACCCAAGAGATGGGGAGATTAAGTAGATGTATGTTTAGCATCTGTGTGTATGTATAAATTATCTGTGTTTTCATATAATTGCTGATTATGCAGCGTAGTGGTAACGTACAGGATTACGTCACCACATGTCTAGTTTGATTTAGACATGCTGAAACGTGAGAAGACCGGTAGGTAAAAGCCGGCACTATATGTTACATGTTTACTTGCTGATTGATGAAGTGGAATAAACTGCTGCATGTTTACAGTTATTGAATGCAAGTGAGTGTTTTGGGTGAAATTTTTGTTGTTGTGTGATCACCAAGAATGTATGCTAACAACAGTAACTAGTTGTTTTTGCATGTGGTTGTGTATGACTCCCAAACCCAGCGCTATGGTACCGACCTTGCGCCGGGGATGGAAGAGTCCTCACTGAGTCGTGTGGTTAAGACTCACACCTAATTTTTACTACACAGAGACAGGTTAAGTACAGGTGGAAGAAGTCTCGGTGGAACGAGGGTTGAGCAACACTTTCCAAGACCCACAACTTGTTCATGTGGGTGAATAAATTGTAATTTTAATTTAATTTACTTTATTATTGTATCATAAAGTAAAGGGTAGACGTACCCAATTAGATTGTACCACTAAATCTAGAACTGTCAGCTTCACACACCTTAAAGATCAGGATAAATTATTCTGCGATACAGGGAAAATTTGTTTTCAAAAAAATATATATATATACATATATCTGTTGCATGTGAAAAGGGTAGGCAGCATCTTCGGATTTGTAGCCAGTACACAGGTTATATATATTATGTGTATTTTCCTATATCTATATCCTGAAGCGGCACTGGCCGTGGATTTGCTTGCCTAGGATAGGCCACCATTTCGGTGTAGCCATGATATTATAATGCATGTGAATGTATTTTCAATAATAGATATTCTCTCAATTAGGTGATAAGGCTTACAGGCATAAGGGTATTCCCTGTGTTTGTGCCGGTCACGGTCCTCTAAACGGGGGTTGTGACACTTCATTAATTCTTTCTATGATCATTCCAGGTAAGTGTGGTCCAGGGAATGATATAGATATTTACTTACAGCGTTTGATTGAAGAGTTTAAGGACTTATGGACTGATGGGGTGGAAATATATGATTCATCAAAGAACGAAATGTTCACATTGCGTGCAACTTTGATGTGGACAATTGTTGATTTTCCTAGTCTTGGATCCTTGTCTGGTTGGAACACATACACAGGGTTGGCTTGTCCATATTGTAATAATGACTCAATTCCTTGTCGCTTACCTTTTAGTGAAAAATGGTGTTTCACAGGTCATCGCCGTTTTCTAGAACCAGGACACAAATTTAGATTGAATCGAATTCGGTTTGATGGTAAGGTTGAGATGAGGGATACGCCACCTTTTCTTTCAGGCTCGGAAATCTTGACACAAGTGGAGAATATTAACGTGACATTTGGAAAGAAACCGGAGGTTGATGCTAAGGGTAAAAGAACTCGCAATAATCGCCGTAAAAGAAGTGACTCTCAATTGGGGAAGAAAAGTATATTTTTCGAACTTCCATATTGGCATTTGAATTTGATAAGACAATCTAGATGTGATGCATATTGAAAAGAATGTTTGTGATAATGTCATTTACACATTACTCAATGAAGTTGGTAAGTCAAAGGATCATCTTGCTGCTCGTAAAGACTTGTGTGCTATGGAGCAATTGTTACCAATAGCCATAAGGAATGTGTTGCCTAATCAAGTGAGTGCGGTTTTAGTGGAATTATGTTCATTTTTTCGACTCATTTACAGTAAAGTGTTAAGTACTACTGAATTTGACAACCTTCATAAGCGAATTATTTTGTGCTTATGCCACCTGGAAATGTTATTTCCTCCATCGTTCTTTACTGTCATGGTGCATTTGATAGTTCAGCTAGTTGACGAAGCTAAGCGTGGAGGTCCTGTCCATCACAGATGGATGTTTTTGTCACAACCCCAAATCGAGAGTACGTGACCGGCATGTGAATAGATTTTTACCTCTAAACCCGTAAGCCTTATCCTGTAAATGTGACTATAACTACCCTGTTATACAATCAATATATATATATATATATATATATCATACTAGTGGCCACACCTCACTAGTGGCCTAATTAACCTGCAATACGCGGTTCGCTCAATACCGCTTCAGCTCAATCCAGTGTATAGGTATATTCATCAGCAGTCCTAATGTAAATATTAATATCATATTGACCATACGTCTCAATACGTAGGATCTATCCTATTCACATGCAGCAAGCACACATAATATATATCCATATCATATTGACCGTACGCCTCAATGCGTACGATCTATCCTATTCACATGCAGAAGTATATATCCTAGTTCATCCCCAAAATGGACCCTGTCTTTAAATACATGTGAAGTCGACAATTCTAGAGTAGGTACATATTAAAAGCTCTATGTAATACCCAAAACCCTTGATTAGATCATAACCTAGCTCTAAGGCATTTCCTAAGTTCAATTACCATAAAACGTCGACGTTTACTAACAACTTCTATACGATTTCTTTAATGAGTTTCTAATTAATAGGGTAAACCAAACCTTGGACTCAATCAACAACTTACCCCCTTGCTTGTACTGTTCGGCGTATCTCATGTCATCACATGGATACCCTCCAGTACCTTTTTACCTATAGTCAAACACACATATACAAATACTTTCATGGATAACAATTTAGGAACAACAATAGCATGTTAACCACTAAAAAATTCTTACAAATAGGCAAGTAGGCAAACCATATATCCACATCCTCAATCAACCCTGTAGGGCAAGGATGGGAAACCCCTCACCTGGACGGCTTCCTTGCGCTTGTCCTGGAGTAACTCTCGCTCCGGATGAGTCGTGGTTTCCTAACGAATGCATTCAAGTGGTTAACATCTCATCTATATGCAATTCATATGCATACTACATGCTCATGCCTAGAATGCATCTAGACGTTACCAAGAACCGAGTCCTTGGCCTTATCCATCTTCCCTCTCTTCTATGAGAGTCTCAAGTGAAGGGAATTTAGACGGTGTACAGGGAATTTAGAAATTCAAGAAGTTGGGCGTAGCTTATTCCGTAAGTTTCTATTCTTGAGGGATAAGAAAACATTTGAAATGGTATTGATCCTTAAAAACATGGTTGGGGTGTCCTAAGATGTTTTGGATTGAAAATAGGAGGTTTGGACACCCTAGATTGACTTAAAAATGACTTTTGAGCATGCTGGGCAGAGGCCCGGCGCTGTAGCGCCCATTTTGGCGCTATAGCGCCAAGCTGCTGCCCAGCAGCTTTTGGTGCACCCGAGAGCTAGCGCTATAGCGCCGGTTCATAGCACAGCAATTCGTTTGTTGTGCTGTGGGCTGGTTTGGGCCCGTTCCGGCCCCCTTTCGACCCCGGCTTCGACTCCGCACCTCACGGGTTTTGTTCACCTACAATCCAACGACATAAATCCAACCCTAACTACTCAAACCAAGCCCGATTCCAAGTTTATCAACGAATCCCCAAATTGGAACTATTTAGAATTTTAAACCCCAAACCCTTTCAAATTCGAATTCGGCTAAACCCGAGGGTATAGCCTCGATTATTACCCCAACTAAGTGTTCAAGAACACTTCCTAGGTCTCAATCTACCCTCAAAACAACCCAATCGGAGGTGGATTGAAGAAATCCCTAAAATGAAGAAATTGGGGGTTTCGAATGAAATTGGGGTTACCAACCTTTAATTCGATTGGTGGAAGGTGTAGGAGACGTCGTACCCGAGCTCCGGTGACTTTTCTGGTGTCGGCTAGCTTTCCCAAGTCACTTTTCTGGCGCACTCCAACCCTTCTTCTTCTTCTTCACGTCCTCCCTCTCTCTCTCTTCTTTCTCTCTCTTTCTTCCTTCTTTTTTTACTTCTCTTTTCCTGTAACTACCTTCCTCCTCCTTTTCTCTTATTTCTTTTTAATTCTTCTTCCCTTAAGTCACGCACCCCCACCCCAAAATTTAAAATAATTAAATAATCAAAATAAATAAATAATAACTAAATAATAATAATAATAATAATTATAATAAAGATTAGGTGGAAAATATCCCCAATTAAATCCTCCTCTTTCCAATTAAAATTTTCATTTCCTCTTATATCCCAAATTAAATACCCAAAAATATTCCCTACTCTCTTTTCCCCATGTAATTCAGGTTTCCAATTCCTTAGGTCGTGGATTAAATCAAAAAATTATTTTCAACTTCTTTTCTTTCCCTTTCATTTCATTTAACATCGAAAAAATTTCCCGGGTATTGCATTTTTGGTTGAAAGATAAAATTCACAATATAATTGTACATTTAGCTTCAATATAATAAAGTTTTCTCCTTCTAAGCATCTGGTACTTCACTTGACTGCATTTAAATCTTGTAGGTATTTAGGGAAACTTAAGTCTTACGTGCGTAATAGGGCACAACCTGAAGGATCTGTAGCAGAGGGTTATATAGCGGACGAATGCCTTACATTTTCATCAAGGTATTTAAATATCATAGAGACAAGATTCAATCGCCCTGCACGTGTTGATGATCAAGTTGATGAGATTGCATCATTAAATGTGGGAACTTTGTTCCCTCGAATAGGCAAGCCAAATGGTGGATCTTCACATTTTTTACTTACAGACATGGAGAAAAATCAAGCACATCGGCATGTGTTAATGAATTGTACACATGTGGATCAATTTCTTCAGTAAGTAATTTGAACATGTTGAGTGCACACCTTTATTTCACAATGTATTAATTTGATATTATTATATGGAATTTAAGGAGATAACACGAAGGAGGTTAAGGAACCGCACACGTTCAGTTGCAACAATACAAAGGACCATTCACAGGGAGTTTGCTTCATGGTTTTATAATAGAGTGAGAAAAATTTGCACTTTCTTATTGTTTCTATATAACCAGCCAAAAATGTCTCTAATAGAATTGATGTTTGAATTGTAGATTTTGAATGATGGGAATGAAGTTCACTCGGTTGATATTGTATGTCTTGCAAAAGGTCCACTTTCACGATCTAGACGGTTTAGTGCATATAACATCAATGGTTTCAAATTTCGTACAATGGAGTGAGAACAAGGACTAAGAACTCAAAACAGTGGAGTATAAGGTTCATTTGGCACAAATAGTTATGCAAGCAGTAGTGATAATGGTCCACGATTTGGGGGTGTTCCTTATTATGGCAAACTAATAGACATTGTTGAGTTAAATTATCATGGTCGATTGATGGTAACAATGGTCAAGTGCAAATGAGCCAATACAACTATGACTGTTGGAATGAAGAAGGATGCCCTTGGATTTGACTTAATTAACTTTTCTAGACCGATTCAGACAGGTGAACATGAAGAAGATGAACCATATATTCAAGCGTCAGAAGCTCAAATGGTCTATTATGTAGAGGATGCAATTGATAAAGAGTGATGTATTCCTGTTCATATAAAGCCTCGAGACTTATAATATATGGGAGAAGAACAAGAGATTCTCCATGACACTGAGGCTTACCCACAACAACAATTAGATATATTTTTTTCAAATGATGTTGAGACTATTCCATTGGCTAGAGAAGCTGATGGAGATGAAGTCCTTATTATAGATGTTGATGAAGAAGAAGATGAAGAAGAATCTGATGATGATGATTGTGTAGCTACAAATTGATGTTGTTTCCTTTTTCACAAATATATTAGATGTACAACGATAAGTAATGTTTGGACATTTTGGTTGATGTATCTTGCAAGAAATTTACTATTACAATGCATACATTAAATTTCAATAGTTTTAACTTATATATTTATGTATTTTGCATGACATATGTATAGCTTAATCATAAACTGTTTGTTTCAATTCCTTAACCAATATTTATTTCAATTTCTAATGTAATTGCAGACATGGGTAGATCAAAGAGATTGAGAATATCCCAGAGTGAATCACAGATCCCAACACCAGCCCCAACCTCAGCCCCAGCTCCGGCCCCAGCCCGGTCTCCAGTTTCAAGTCCAACCATAACCCCAACTCCAGTTTCTGCCCCAACCCCACCCCAGACTACGGAGTCACCACCAGAAAAAACTCAGCTTCAGTCCCAGATGATGTTAGTAAACAATGCAATAAGTATTGGAAAGTTGACATCATAGGTATGTAAAATTAATTTATCTATTCTTCATCACTATTGGAATTTTTATGATATAATTTCTTTGATAGATGAACAAGGGGTTGTGAGAGATGGACGTCTAAAGGTACTTGAAGTTTGGTCTCTTCCAACAGGACAACGTGTAGTAGTACCTTTTAATGCTGAAGCACAACCAGTTGGGAATGCTGCTGGCCTTCTTAGTGGATTTCTTGGGATTAGTGTGTCAGAAGTTAATACTTTTCCCATATGCTATCGATCATGGGATAAAGTTCCTAATAGTTACAAGGAAACTTGCTTTAATAGTATAAAGGTTATATTATTTGATTTACTTTTGAAATGGTTACAATTCAATTGGCATTTATTTCAATTGAACTGATGTTATTTATTGTGTTTTGAAGGCCAAATTCTACTTGGATCGTGACATTGACAAGCACTTTGTGATTAAGAAGCTTGGAAAAAATTGGAGGAATTATCGGGTTTTCTTATTTGGTCGGTTTTATAAAGTTGAAAAAACTAGAGAACAGAACTTGGAAAAATATCCAGAATTCATACCTTTTGATATGTGGGCAGCATTTGTTGACTACAGATTAGAGCAAAAGACCAAGATAGTTTCCTATAAATTATCACTGATTATAATATATAGTGATTGTATTACTTAGGAAACAATGAAGTGTTTTATTCTTGTTAAAATTGGGTGGTGATAAAAGCATTTGGTACATTAGTTATAATAGATAGTGATTGTATTCATTTTTTTTATCTTTGTACGAAATGAGTGCTAAGAACCGCCAAAATCGAATGAAGCATAAGATGCCACATACTTGTGGATCCAAAAGCATGGCAAGAAAGAAACATGAAATGGTAATGATTTTCACTAAGTGTTTCAAATTCCAATAGCATGATAATGATTAATTTCTTTAATGTATTTTAGGAATTGGAGAGTGGAAGGCCTATAAGTAGGGGAGCTGTCTTCGTAGCAACGCACAAGAGGAAAGATGGTTCCTATGTTAATGAAGAAGCCAAGATTGATAGTGTAAGTAACTGAAACTTTAGATTCTCTCTTTTTACCACTAAAATGCTGCATTATTGTATTGTGCCACCTTTCCTTTTTCTCTTACTCTCCTTCAAAACATTCACTGAACACAATGAGAAGTACTATAGTATCTAAGATGTAATTAGTTATTACACATCCCTTGATTATACTGAAATTAAACAAATTGTTAGCATTTTATGTGTATGAACATACGTATAGCCATTATAAATTTATTTTATACAAATGACACTTCACACATAGTGGTAAATTGCACAATTTAGTTAAGCATTTGTTAGTTTATGTTTTTGAAATTTCCTTCATCATATTTGCCTCCTCTTGGATTTGCTTCATTTTGATTGGAATCCTCACTCATCTCATTGCTCTGCATACTAAAAAAGTTGTATCCTATTATAGACATTGGCTCCACATGTTGCTTCACATTTATTTGTCATACTTGCATTTTTCTAGTCTTGAGTATCTATATACTTGGGCAGGAAAAAAATTGTACAAAATTGTTTCCTAAAACTTTTTTACTCCTTTATGATCACTAAATTTGCTTCCTATCTAACAAGTACATTTGTAATTTGCAGGAAAAAATTTTAGAACTTGAGAGTCAAGGAACTTTATCCTCACAGCTTAGCGAGAATGATCCCCTTGGGCAGGTTCTTGGAAAAGAGAATCCTGGAAGAGTTCGTGGTTTAGGATTTGGTCCTAGCCCAACTCAAGTTTTTGGACACACAAAAACAACTCGACTTTGTAGGATCCCACTTAATTGTAGTGGAAGTAATGATGTTGTGGTTCAAGAAGTTACAAGATTGCAAACATAGTTAGAGGCTTCGAGAAATGAGAATAAAAGTTTCTTCAATTTTATTCTCCAAAATGTTGTGGGAGTGGCAAATATACCACCTGAGTTTGCACATTTAGTAAATTCTCAAGTTAGTTCACTTCTTTAGACTTAAATTTTGTCATTGTTTTATTTAATAATAAACATAAACACAAATATATAACTAAATTTGTTAAATATTTTAGGTACCAGATGCAAATAGTGCGCAACCTTCATCGACGGGATAACAATCCTCAGAGAGCTAAGATATTGGTGCATACGCGGGACTAACATATTTTGATTTTTAACATTAGTAAGTATACAATCCTATTCTTTCCCTATTTAATTCAGCTTTCTAATTTCTTAGGTTCCGAATTAAATCCCAAAAATTATTTTCTACATCTTTTCTTTCCCTTTTATTTTATTTTAAGCCTCGAGAAAATTTTCGGGTATTACAATCCTCGAAAAATTCCTTTCTAGTTTCTTTTAACTTTCATTTTTTTATATTCTTTTTAAGGTTTTAAATTTCCTAACCCCGAAATAAATCATTCTTTAATCCTCAAAATTTTTAAATAAATAATTCTTTAATCCTCGAAATTTTCCGGGGTATTACATTCTTCTCCCCTTAAGAAGTTTGGTCCCCGAATTTCATCTCCTTCATGGGGTTGTTGGCTTGTTGCCCTCCTTTTGCTCAAATTCATCTATGGTTTCCCTCAATGTGGAAGTTTTACCGTTTTACCCTACAGTTCATCCTTCTTTCCTGGAGGTTCAAGGTCTCTATCTGGTTTCTACATATTCTTTCTGTGATAGTTTGCATTTCTAGTTTCGTAGTTAACCACCCCTTCGCGAGGTTTTAACTGATAGACTCCATCTGTCGTCGTATCCTTCCCCGAGGATACCTAACTTTCCTAATTTCAATTCACTTTGTCCTACTAATGTCACGACCCCCTATCGGACGTCCGTCACCAGCACGGGAGGTAGGATTTCTCCAGTCCCATAAGCCTCTAATCCATGATTAACATTTTCACATGTTCATAACTACCCATTTCTAATACAAACAATATATAATATATATGGTCATACGTTTCCGGTGACCTAAGTAGCTCGCAATCCACAGCTCGCTCAACGCCGCTTCAGTCTATATATATACACATATTCACTCACACATACATATAGTTTACATATTGATCACGCGCTTCAGTGCGGGTGATCTATCCTATTCACATGCAAAAGTCCTATATCCAGTCATCCATATATTCATTCACACACATGCATATAGTTTACATATTGATCACACACTTCAGTTCGGGTGATCTATCCTATTGACATGCAGAAGCCGTATTTCCATACAAACAGGTATTCAACCACACATACATTTGATTTACATATTGATCACACCTCTCAATGCGTGTGATCTATCCTATTTGGATGCGGAAGTTATATATATATACATGATATATACTATATCATAGCCTAAATTCCCAACACTAAGACCTAACTTTAATCTGTATGAAGCCGACAATACTAGAGTTTGAGTATAACATATATATACACACCAGTTGTATATATACAAAAGCTACACCTAAAAAGGATTTATATATATATAAATATACACCATAACACAACTACATAACCAAAATAACTACCGACGCGGACTAAGCGTGCGGTCTTTAGATCTGTCCGCCTCCTTGAGAAGAAGTGGACGCGTTCTCGACTCCTGAACCACCTGTATCTGAAACATATAAACAGGGGGCGAGTCGAACAGACTCAAGGAGGAGCTCCCCCATCCCTGGCGTAGCAGCGGGTACCACTACAGCTGGGGGGGAAGGGAGCAACCACAAGCACATGCGCATGAAACAGATTATATTGCGACCTTTAATATGATCATGCAGTCAATATATATCATATTTGCAATAAATTCCCTAATTCATGCTTCTAACGTAATTAATACTCCGCACGTAATTGAATCACAAATATATATTATATGGTTCCATGGATAACACATACTTATACACGTAGGCATTCACTTTCTGTCTCCAGCATTATGCTAAGAGAAATACTGGCCCGAAGGAAATCTCTTGTTCGAACCTAGTTGATCACACTAGGAACTTTCTGACTCCAAGGCACGCTTAGAGTAATAGCCGGCAACTTGTCTGACCTCGATTAAACCAAGGTAATTGCCACTATGTGGCATGCTTACTGATGACAAAATGCTGTCTGTCCGACCAGAATCACCGACTCGATCTACCCGGACAAACCTAAACAAGCTCAACAAACATGTCTAACCTTATAAGACGCTCTATGAATAACTAATTGAATATTATTCGTGTTTATTAGTTAGGCCTAGTTTTCCCCTTTTCAATTATGTAACACCCTCACTCACACTTAACAACCTATGTTCAGTTTACTCAACATACCATACGGTCAAGATCTTTACAACGATGATCAATTTGATTGGTTTCTAATATTAATGAACTCTCACATATGAAATTCCAACTCACTCTTACCCACGGTAACATATAAGGCTCGGTGAGCCACAATAACACATATACGCTTGAGAATAAACATATAAACACATAAAAAGTTTGCACGTACACTGCTTACTTTCTAACCATATACGCGTAAGTCAAATTCTTTTTGGTAAATATATTTCATATAACAATTGCACAAAATAGATGAAACCAAATTTTCACGTAGTTATCCAACTCTGTGGGACAGGGATGGGAGAGCCCCTCACCTCGCTGGCCCTCCTGATCAGTCCTCGGAGTACCTGAAGCTCCAATTACTCTGTGGTGCCCTATACACATGTACTTAAGCAATTTAGAAACGTATAACTAAGCATCTACCATGCACGTGTCATATTAATGCTCATGCACCCTCTAGATATATCCAAGAAGATACTTAACTCGTTACGTCGTCTTATTTGCAATTTCTGAAAGTCCGTAATATTTTAGTACCCGACTTTCACATACATGAGCCATTCAGAGCCTCTAAAAGCTTAGTTTAGAGATTCTAATTTAGCTAGATTCCATTTCATGAGTTCGTAAGAACTTTTAACTAATAAAAAAATTTCCTTTATGGCTCAAAAGAGGCCTTAGCTCACTCGTTCAACCGTTTCCCCTTATTTGCCGAGTTAGAGCTCAACCACTACCTCTTTAATTATTTATAAAAATATAATCGGGCATAAGTAGAGCCTTGGAACCAATTTAATTGGTCTTAGGTGTCCACCGCGGACTAGGCCAAGGTGTCCAGCCCACATCACAGCTCCCAACTGCGCTGTGACTTGGTATATCGCCTCTTTTTCACCGGATTGGGTTCCGGTTGTTAAGGTAATTCCTCGGGCTTTATTCCCTCATAAGTTTCCAGCAATTAGAACACCTATACTACTCCAATCCAAGCCTATTCATGCATCAACTAGCAATATCGAATTTTAGAGCAATTTTCTAACCCAATTTCCATGATTTCCATACCCGGTCAATTCCTAAGATTTAGCTTCGATTCTGAACCTCACTAAGCATTCAACAACACCTACTAAGCTCTAATTTATCCCCAGAATGTCCCAATTGAAAGTATTTGAAGAATTCCTAAAATCCCTAAAATTGGAGAAATTGGAGTTTTGAGAGATTGGGGTTATTTACCTTATTCCAATCGGGTGGAAGGCTTGCTAAGGGTTGAAGAAGGCTTCCGGTCACCGTCTCCGGCATCGGAATGGCCTCACCAGCGAGAAACTGGCCAGAACCCGCCGTCTCGTGTTTCTCCTCTTCTTGGTTTCGTGCGTGCGTGCGTCGTGGTCCGCCTCTGCTTGCTTTCTCTCTCTTTTTTCTGTTTGTGTGTAAATGAAAGGGGGGTCACGGTTTGGCCCCCCATTATTCTAATATTTGGCCCTAAAAAAATTAAATAAATAGTAGTTAAATCCTAATTCTTTCCCATCTTTATTAATCCCCTTTTCTTTTAGAACCTAGAAAAAATTATATATATTCCCTATTACTTTCTTCTTTATTTTATTTTAACTCTTTAATTCTTTAATTTAATTTATTTTTCTTTCAAAAAGAAAAATAAATTAAATAATAATGATAATAATTAAATTAAATTTCTCTGATATTAGAATCTTCCCCCGTTAAGAAATTCGGTCCCCGAATTTCAAACAGTATACTGACCTTAGTTTTGAAACATATGAGGATACGTCCTACGCATTTCACCCTCGACCTCCCATGTGGCTTCTTCGGTCGAGTGATTTCTCCACAGAAGTTTAACCAATGGAATCTCTTTCGTTCTGAGTTTCTTCAACTGCCGATCTAAGATTTCCATTGGCTCCTCTCCATATGTAAGATTTTCGGTTAGTTGCACGTCTTGCGATTGGATTACGTGCGAGGAATCTGGAAGATATTTCCGAAGCACCGATTCATGAAAGACAGGATGTACTCCCTCCAGTTCCGTAGGCAATTCCAACCGATACGCCACATTCCCAATTCGTTCTAGGATTTCAAACGGTCCGATATATCGAGGACTTAGCTTCCCCTTTTTACCGAACCGCATTACGCCTCCCATCGGTGATATCCTCAAGAACACCTGGTTACCAATTACAATTTCGAATTCTCTCCTTCGATTGTCTACATATGACTTTTGCCTACTCTGAGCCGTTAGCAATCTCTCTCTTATACACTGCACCTTTTGCAAGGCATCTTGTAACAATTCTAGGCCGATTAGACTAGCTTCTCCGACCTCGAACCACGCAATCGGGGATCTGCACCTACGACCGTACAGAGCCTCGAAAGGTGCCATTTGGATACTGGCTTGATAACTGTTATTGTACACGCCCGAAGCATGTCTTCAAGAATCTGAATGGTTCTTTCTAATTGCCCAGCAGTCTGTGGGTGGAACGCAGTATGCAAATCAAATCTCGTTCCCAACACTTCCTGCAATGACTTCCAAAACCTGGAAGTGAACTGTGGCCCTCTATCAGATATTATGGGCACTGGCACACCGTGCAATCTAACGATTTCTGATTGATAAATCTACGCATACTGACTCACCCCATAAGTGGTCTTAACTGGTAGGAAGTGCACGGACTTAGTCATGCGATCCACTATCACCCAAAGCGAATCGAATCCACGTTGTGATCTTGGCAACCCTGTTACAAAATCCATCTTTATCCTCTCCCATTTCCTCTGTTGTAATGTTCCGGCGGGCTTCTGGTGTTCAACCTTGACTTGCTGACATACTAAACACCTGGCTACATTCTTTGCAACATCCCTTTTCATGCCATTCCACCAATACAGCTGTTTCAGATCATGATACATTTTATTAGCTTCCAGATGGATTGTATAAGCTGTCTGGTGTGCTTCTTCAAGGATTCTTTCTTTCAAATTATCAATCATAGGGACACACAACCGTCCCTCCTACCGAAGTACTCCGAAATCATCAATAGAGAATCAGACGTCATCCCCCTTCTCTTTAGTTACAGTATCCTTGATTTGCTTGAGGTCGGTATCTTCATCTTGTCTAGCCTTCACGTCTTCTACCAGAGAGAACTTAGCTTGCAAATGAGCTAAAAGTGAGTTAGAACTCCCAATCTTAAACTGATTCCCCGTTTGTTCTAGCTTATGCAACTCTTTGATCAACAGTATTCTTTCTTCACTTATATAAGCAAGAATGCCCATGGATTTCAGGCTCAGAGCATCGGCTACCACATAAGCCTTTCCTGGATGATACAAGATCGTGCAATCGTAGTCCTTCAACAACTCTAACCATCGACGTTGTCTCAAGTTCAAGTCATTCTGCTTGAAAATGTATTTGAGGTTCATGTGGTCTGTATAAATTTCACATGTCTCGCCATATAAGTAATATCTCCATATTTTCAAAGCAAACACTACAACAGCCATCACAAGGTCGTGAGTCAGGTAATTCTTCTCGTGTTTCCTCAATTTTTGCGATGCATACGCAATCACCTTGCCGTGCTGCATCAAGACACACCCTAACCCAATCCTCAACGCATCACAGTATACCACATACCCTCCTGTGCCTTCAGGTAATGCCAACACTGGAGCGGTAGTGAGGCTATCTTTCAGCTTCTGAAAACTCTGCTCACATTTGTCATCCCATATGAACTTCACCCCCTTCTGAGTCAACTTAGTCATGGGTGCAGCAACCTTAGAGAAGTCCTACACAAATCTTGTATAATATCAAGTCAAACCCAAGATACTGCGAATTTCAGTAACTGAGGTAGGCTGGGACCAATTCTTGACTGCTTCTACCTTACTCGGATCAACATGGATTCCCTCTGATGATACCACGTGACCCAAAAAGGCAACTTTGTCAAGCCAGAATTCACACTTAGAGAACTTGGCATACAATTTCTCCTCTCTCAACTTTTGCAATGCAAATCTTAATTGTTCTGCATGTTCTTCAGAATTCTTAGAGTAAACCAAGATGTCATCAATGAAGACAATGACAAATCGGTCCAGAAATGGTTTGAAAACCCTATTCATCATGTCCATGAACGCTGTGGGAGCATTAGTTAATCCGAAAGACATCACCAAGAACTCATAATGTCCATATCGTGTCCGGAATGCGGTCTTAGGTATGTATAATTCTCAAATCTTTAATTGATGATACCGAGATCGCAAATCAATCTTGGAAAACCGCATCACACCTTGCAACTAATCAAATAGGTCATCTATCCTCGGCAGTGGGTATTGATTGCGGATCGTTACCTTGTTTAACTTTCGGTAATCGATACACAACCGCAAAGATCCGTCCTTCTTCTTCACAAAAAGGATCGGTGCACCCCAAGGAGAGAAACTAGGTCGGATGAAGCCTTTGTCGAGCAACTCCTGCAATTGTGTGTGTAACTCCTTCAACTCTTTCGGAACCATCCGATAAGGTGGTGTGGAGATAGGCTGGGTGCCAGGTTGCAGCTCAATTTCAAATTCAATCTCCCGATCGAGCGGTAATCCCGGTAAATCTTCTGGAAATACATCCAAGAATTCTCGCACCACCGGTACCTACGTCGGTAAAAGTACTACTTTCGTGGTATCCTTGACCAAAGCCAAATACCCCTTACATCCCTTTGCAAGTAACTTGGATGCCTTCAATTTTCGAGATCAAGCTCGGACACGGTGCAGCTTCATCACCCCGTATCACAAAAGGTTCCTCGTTTGGCATATTGAATTTTAAACACTTAGCCCTGCAGTCCACCACCGCATGGCAAGACGACAACCAATCCATACCGAGGATTACATCAAGATCAACCATACACAACAACCGAAGGTCTGCCACAGTCTCATGACCATCGACCTCTACAATGCAAGACTTGTGGACATACTCTACTTGTACCGATTCTCCCATTGGAGTAGAGACCAGTACTGTTTCTTTCATTCTAGACGGGCTTTTCTTGAATTTAGAGGCAAATCCATGCGACACATAAGAATGAGTGGAGCCGGAATCAAACAAAACTCGTGCTTCAAGAGAGCAAACAATGAGGGTGCTTGTAACAACCGCATTTGATGCATGAGCGTCTTGCTGAGAAAGTGCAAATACTCGCGCCTATCCTCCACCTATTGGCCCTGGTCCTCTTCCACTGGATCCTGCACGACGACCTCTAGCTGCACCTGTACTTGCTGTATGTGGTGGTACAGTTCTTACTAGTGGGGCTGGAATAGGTGTACCCCTTGGCATCGGATTACTTCTCACACTTGTACCTTCCTTTCTCTTTAGACACTCCCTCGCCATATGGCCCACTTGATCGCAGCTGTAACACCCACCTGTCAATCTCTGACACACTCCATAGTGAAATCTGCCGCAAGCCGCACACTGAGGCCTTGTCTTACCGGCATTTCCACCCCTTTGCACTCTCTGTCTACCTTGAACATTACTTCTTGTACCTGTTTCATGGGTAATGGTTGAGGATTGTCCTCCTGCGGACCCTGAGTATCCTGCTCCTCCACTTGTTGTCTTCCTCTGCTTACTTCCACCTCCTTGGTTATCAATGCCCATAATGAACTTGACTTTGGGATCAACAGACGTCCCATACCTCTTCCTGGTTTCAATCATTCTGGCACAGTGTGTGGCTTGAGCTAAAGTCTCAAATTGTCTTCTCTGGGGTAACAAAGCAGTAAACAACGGCTCCGTGAGACGGTGTATGAATCTCTTGATCCTCGCCTCTTCATCCAGAACCAACTCAGGTGAGAATTGAGTCAGTTCTGTAAAAAGTAGTTCATACTCCGTCACGGTCATGTTAGGGGTCATCAACAACTCCTCGAATTGCTGACGCTTTCCATCCTTTGTAACTTCATATAGAAACCGAGCCGGAATTCCATCTAAAAATCTTTCCAGGTCATCGGTGCCACCCTTCTTGAGTACCTCGTCTGTACGGACTCTATCCATACTCTAGCAGCTCCCCTCAGTTGAAATCAAGCTATTTCCACAAACTGATGCCCTGAGCACCTCAGCATCTGCCCAATTCTGACCACATCTCTCACAAAGTATTGCAGATCCTCTTTCTCACTTGTTCCGCAAAAAGTGGGTGGATGAAGCTTCAGAAATTTTGAAATTGACAGCTCTCTTGGTGCTACCCGCGGCTCACGAAGCACTTCCTGCGGTTGTTGCCATTCTCTGTCCTCTTCCTCAACAACCTCCATCTCTTGATTGCTAAGAACTCTCTCGTCTTCTTCCTCGCCGACTACTAACCGACGTACTTCTCTCTGTATTTGCCTCGTGATCTCTACTTTTAGTTCCTGAAATCCTGCAGTAAGCATTTCCACCACAGAGTGTGCACCTGTCTCTACATGAGGTTCCGGTGACTGTCTCCTCTCTTCTCCTCTCACTTGTGCTCTACCTCGACCTCGAGCATAACCTCTACTTCGGCCTCGAGTCTGGCCTCTACCTCGGCCTCGGGTGGGCATTCCCTCCTCCCGAACTGACTCTTGATCAATTTCAACAGGAGTTCTCCCTCTACCCCTAGCCCGTCTCGTGATCGGTGGCATCCCTATACTGCACAAGGACCACACCTAATAAGTACATGTATATCGATGATATTTCATATCAAAGAGAGTAGAAAGAAAAGGCTGACACAATTTCCTGGTTACTTCTACAAGTGCCTTTTTACTCCCACGTTGTGCTCGGGTTCACAACGAGGCGTAAACAGACACCCGGTCATACCTATGGCTTAGTACAGTTTAAAGTAAACCTGGCTCTGATACAAAGTTTGTCACGACCCCCCTATCGGACGTCCGTGACCGGCACGGGAGGTAGGATTTCTCCTGTCCCGTAAGCCTCTAATCCCTGATTAACATTTTCACATGTTCATAACTACCCATTTCTAATACAAACAATATATAATATATATGTTCATACGCTTCCGATGACCTAAGTAGCTCGCAATCCACAGCTCGCTCAACGCCGCTTCAGTCTATATATATACACATATTCACTCACACATACATATAGTTTACATATTGATCACGCACTTCAGTGCGGGTGATCTATCCTATTCACATGCAAAAGACCTGTATCCAGTCATCCATATATTCAATCACACACTTGCATATAGTTTACATATAGATCACACGCTTCAGCGTGGGTGATTTATCCTATTCACATGCAGAAGCCGTATTTCCATACAAACAGGTATTCAGCCACACATACATATAATTTACATATTGATCACACACCTCAATGCGTGTGATCTATCCTAGTCGCATGCGGAACTCATATATATATATACATGATATATACTATATCATAGCCTAAATTCCCAACACCAAGACCTAACTTTAATCTGTATGAAGCCGACAATACTAGAGTTCGAGTATAACATATATATACACAGCAGTTGTATATGTACATAAGCTACGCCAAAAAAGTATAAATATATATATATATATATATATATATATATATATATATATCTACACCACAACACAACTACATAACCAAAATAACTACCGACGCAGACTAAGCGTGCGGTCTCCAGATCTATCTGCCTCCTTGAGAAGAAGTGGACGCGTTCCCAACTCCTGAACCATCTGTATCTGAAACATATAAACAGGGGGCGAGTCGAACAGACTCAGGGAGGAGCTCCCCCATCCCTGGCGTAGCAGCGGGTACCACTACAGCTGGGGGGAAGGGAGCAACCACAACCACATGCGCATGAAACGGATTATATTGCGACCTTTAATATGATCAGGCAGTCAATATATATCATATTTGCAATAAATTCCCTAATTCATGCTTCTAACGTAATTATTACTCCGCACGTAATTCAATCACAAATATATATTATATGGTTCCATGGATAACACATACTTATACACGTAGGCATTCACTTTCTGTCTCCCGCATTATGCTAAGAGAAACATTGGCACGAAGGCAACCTCTTGTCGAACCTAGTTGATCATACTAGGAACTTTCTGACTCCAAGGCACGCTTAGAGTAATAGCCGACAACTTGTTTGACCTCAGTTAATCCAAGGTAATGGCCACTATGTGGCATGCTTACTGACGACAAAATCCTGTCTGACCGACCAAAATGATTGACTCGATCTACCCGAACTAACCTAAAGAAGCTCAAGTAACCTGTTTAACCTTGAAAGACGCTCTATGAATAACTAATTGAATATTATATGTGTTTATTAGTTAGGCCCAGTTTCCCCTTTTTCTATCATGTGACATTCTCCCTCGCACTTAACAGCCTATGTTCATTTTCCTGAACATACCATACGGTCAAGATCCTTACAACGATGATCAATTTAATTGGTTTCTAATATTAATGAACTCTCACATATGAAATTCCAACTCAGTCTTAGCCACGATAACATATAAGGCTCGGTGAGCCACAATAACACATATAAGCCTGAGAATAAACATATAAACACATACACAGTTTGCACGTTTACTGCTTACTTGCTAACCATATACGCGTAAGGCAAATTCATTCTGATAAATATATTTCATATAACAGTTGCACAAAATAGATCAAACCACATTTTCACGTAGTCATCCAACCTTGTGGGGCAGGGATGGGAGAGTCCCTCACCTCGCTGGCCCTCCTGATCAGTCCTCGGAGTACCTGAAGCTCCAATTACTCTGCGGTGCCCTATACACATGTACTTAAGCAATTTAGAAACGTATAACTAAGCATCTATCGTGCACATGTCATGTTAATGCTCATGCACCCTCTAGATATATCCAAGAAGATACTTAATTCATTACGTCGTCTTATTTTCCCTTTCTGAAAGTTCGAAATATTTTAGTACCCGACTTTCACATAATAGAGCTATTTAGAGCCTCTAAAAGCTTAGGTTAGAGATTCTAATTTAGGTAGATTCCATTTCATGAGTTCGTAAGAACTTTTAACAAGTAAAAGAATTCCTTTATGGCTCAAAAGAGGCCTTAGCTCACTCGTTCAACCGTTTCCCCTTATTTGCCGAGTAAGAGCTCAACCACTACCTCTTTAATTACATATAAAAATATAATTGGGTATAAGTTGAGCCTTGGAACCAATTTAGTTGGTCTTAGGTGTCCACCACGGACTAGGCCAAGGTGTCCAGCCCACAGCACAGCTCCCAACTGCGCTGTGGCTTCGTATATCGCCTCTTTTTCATCGGATTGGGTTCTAATTGTTTAGGTAATTCCTCAGGCTTTTTTCCCTCATAAGTTTCCTGCAATTAGAACACCTATACTACTCCAATCCAAGCCTATTCATGCATCAACTAGCAATTTCGAATTTTAGAACAATTTTCTAACCCAATTTCCATGATTTCCATACCCGGTCAATTCCTACGATTTAGCTTCGACTCTGAACCTCACTAAGCATTCAACAACACCTACTAAGCTCTAATTTATCACCAGAATGTCCCAATTGGAAGTATTTGAAGAATTCTTAAAATCCCTAAAATTGGAGAAATTGGGGTTTTGAGAGATTGGGGCTATTTACCTTATTCCAATCGGGTGGAAGGCTTGCTAAGGGTTGAAGAATGCTTCTGGTCACCGTCTCTGGCGTTGGAATGGCCTCACTGGAGTGAAACTGGCCAGAACCGGCCGTCTCGTGCTTCTCCTCTTCTCGGTTTCGTGCGTACGTGCGTCGTGGTCCGCCTCTGCTTGCTTTCTCTCTTTTTTTTTCATCTGTTTGTGTGTAAATGAAAGGGGGGGGGGTCACGGTTTGGCCCCACATTATTCTAACATTTGGCCCTAAAAAAACAAAATAAATAAATAGTAGTTAAATCCTAATTCTTTCCCATCTTTATTAATCCCCTTTTCTTTTAGGTCCTAGAAAAAATTATATATATTCCCTATTACTTTCTTTCTTATTTTATTTTAACTCTTTAATTCTTTAATTTAATTTATTTTTCTTTCAAAAAGAAAAATAAATTAAATAATAATGATAATAATTAAATTAAATTCTCTCGGATATTACAACTAATTTTGCAATGGAGTGTCCGGCACGTACCACATGCCATGCTCCAATTTAGTTCTCCGAGGAGCTAATTATTGCCTTCTCTAGTGAGGCTTACATTGACTCAATCTGCTTGTCTGACTAGCTACCTTCGTAATGACTTCTTATATCCGTCTTGGAACACACCAAGACACTAGCTATTTGCATAGCACACTAGGTTCTATTTCCATAAACTCTAACTGACGAAGTACTCCCCTACATCGGAGTCCCCGTACCTAAGTATCCTCTACTACCAAGCAGCTACCCTTCTGCTGGCATTCCCCCCGATATATTCTTTGTAAACGGCTTCTCCAGAAAAGTCTGTTTACAGCATATTACTCCCTCTACTCTACATCTAGACTTACCGCTTACACGGCATACACCCTATATAGGTGTTCATACTTTATGCCATCAATGTACCCAACCCTTTCGAGGTTGTTACACTCACCACTGACTCGGTTTACCCTACTCGTGTCTTAACGAAGCTACATGCCATGACACTATCACAACTACGTATTACACTTACCATTTCTCCACCAATCGGTAAAGGATCTTACGTTTATGACTCGTGTTTCCCTTTCTTTTTCGGACTTCTACACTTACCCTTAGTGGTTTCCATAACCACTTCAGGTTACTCCCTGTCGACATCCCATGTCTGAGTGACTTAGGCTCTTCTCTGACTACTACTTGTAGTCATTTCTGTTTATGATGGAAACTCACCAGATCAAGTATTACTCTGCCTCAAGCTCAGTTCGGTCTTCACATCCGAAGACCTCACTTAACACGACTTATGACTGTGGATCTATACCACCCTCAGGTTAGTCCACTTAGAGTTGCAAATCCTATGCTAACTCTACTGGTTGGGTATCTGTTGGCTTTTACCTCAACTTGGCCCACTCGGACTCCTAAACTCACTTAAATCTTGTATTCCTACTTGGAATACTTGATCTGTTAATTCCGGCATGAACCTTTCCGGACATGCTCTACTCCCCATGACCAAACGGGATCCGCTCTCACGGTTTGACTCTTTCCTTTCTTATGGTGTGGCATATGTTCACGAACATATACCGCCTCTTGCAAGTGTGTTACCCGATGGGTTTCAATCGCCCCCAACGGTAGCATACCTGTTTTATCATTTTGGCTCGCATCCCCAGATGCTTACCCGACTTCGTTCCCGTATTCACTCTCTTCTTTTCCATTCCGTACCTTAGTGGTAATCTTTCTTCGAGTATTTCTCAATACTCGTCACTCACTAAATTCTCCTTCTCGATTAACCGTCCTTGCGGTTAATTTTCCTTTATGAAACCCATATGGCCATTTATACGTTTGATTTTTCCACTTAGTCTCCACCCATACACGGGCTTCAAATTAACGGATTTACGGTTCACCAACCTATGGAACTAGCTTACCTAGCTATGTCCACTATAATCTGTGTACTACACATGCACTTACAGTAGTAGTTGGTTCTCCACCTCCGACTCTTATTCTATCGGGTCCTATAGGCTTCTGCTCTTCCCCCCTTATGGGACTACTTATCCCAGTCTACTTTCTCTCCCATTGGGCCTCCACGAGTCCCTTTGGGGTTTATCTCTCATGTTATATCGTTCGAGAGCTATCTACCGCAATAGCACTCATTTTCTTATCTCTGGATGATACCCGAAGGTCTATGCCCATTTCCACTTCTAGACCTGCTCCGGTCTAATGCTTTCGGGTCCATAATCACCCTATGGCTTCTTAATTGGTAAGCCTTAGGTTTACCTATATACTCCCTTGGCACTTTAGCACTCTCTAGTGCTTTTCGATGTCTACTTAACTTTAATCACTCCAAGCGAGTGATTTCTCAACTACATCTACCATCCTTATACAGCTTACCTGTAAAAGGACTATTGTTTGGTAGGGTATTGGTCACATGAGTTAGTTTTTTTAGGCACCCTGCGAGTTTTAAAAATTAATTCAAGTTTATTTCTTAGAAAATGACGCCTAAGTTTTTGTAAATGGTTAGGGTTTAACCAATTGGAATGACACAAATTGAGAAAGAGTTTTCATGAAAATTTGCCTTCAATGGTAATCCCTAGTGATTTCAAGAAAAGTTTGAGGGTCTTTCAGAATCTCTCATCCGGAAAGACCAAAAAGATTTTTACAAAAATTTCTCATTTGATCAATATCCTATTCTTTATGCTCTTCCTTAAGCAACCCAAGAGAGTTTGGTTAGGCTTAATCCCTACTTCTTCCCCTTGTTTCCTTAAGGAACTAGCAGTTCATGGATCGAGCACAGGGTTGGACTAGGCTCCTTCCCAGTGCCTTACCATTTACTCTGTTTCCTGCTTGGCATATGGTCACGCTCTACACGTTTACATATGCCTCTACTTCTTAGCATCTATCTCTACGGCATATGGTTCGACCACTTTGCCCTTCCATATACCGTATTTTGATTTTCAAGTCCGTAGACTTCTACTTCTAAATTGTGGCATACACCACCTCTTTTCTGTTTACTTTCTAGGAAGGACAACTTACTTCCTTCAGCTATAGCATACCGCACAGTCGTGACCCATTCACGTGGACATCTTCCCGTCGGTCTCATGCCCTATGACCCTATTTATTCTTGCCTGTAAAATTTCCATTTCAATCGCCCTATGGGCTTACTTTCTTTTCTACACGCCAAGCGTGTCTTTTCTTTCACTTTACAAACCATTCCTAGCCTGAACTACCATTCACGACATATTTCTATTCTAGTTGCATTCCATACTATAATTAAACAACTTGTGCCTACACCATAGCACACAATGCGCCGCTAATAGAGCAGACGCATCGTCTCATTTAACCACTGCAAAACAAACACCCATTGTAGCGCATTCCTGCCTACAATTTAACCAAATGTGTTTGTGTCTAGGTAGCTTCCTCCATGGATGTCTCCTTTCCCTATTATGGCATCCTATGGTTCCCGGGGTCACTGCCACCCCACCTTACGCCTTAGTGCTCATCAGCACTTGTGTACTGTACAGGTTATATGCTTTACATAGAATTTCAAATACAAATTCTATGCCTAAAGCGATGACACGAAAGAATTGATAACTCAACATCCTGAGCAACCTCACAAGTGTCCATCGGAACCACCATTACGTCTGGATTCGTAATGGCTTTCCCAACTGACACTCGACACTAGTAGTTAGCTTCACACCCTTAGAGAATAACCAAGCTCTGATACCAAGTTTGACACGACCCCCGTTTAGAGGACCGTGACCGGCACAGACATAGGGAATACCCCTATGCCTGTAAGCCTTATCACCTAATTGACAGAATATCTATTATTGAAAATACATTCACATCCATTATAATACCATGGCTACACCGAAATGGTGGCCTATCCTAGGCAAGCAAATCCACGGCCAGTGCTGCTTCAGGATATAGATATTGGAAAACACACATAATATATAACCTGTGTACTGGCTACACATCCGAAGATGCTGCCTATCCTTTTCACATGCAACAGATATATGTATATATATATTTTGAAAACAAGTTTGCCCTGTATCTCAGTATAATTAATCCTGATCTTTAAGGTGTGTGAAGCTAACAGTTCTAGATTTAGTAATACAATCTAATTGGGTACGTCTACCCTTTACTTTATGATACAATAATAAAGTAAATTAAATTATAATTACACTTTACTCACCCACATGAATAATTGTGGGTCTTGGAAAGTGTTGCTCAGCCCTTGTTCCACCGAGACTTCTTCACCTGTACTTAACCTGTCTCTGTGTATTAAAAATGAGGTGTGAGTCTTAACCCCGCGACTCATTGAGGACTCCCCCATCCCTGGCGCGAGGTGGGTACCATAGCGTTGGGTTTGAGAGTCATACACAACCACATGCAAAAACAACTAGTTACTGTTGTTATCATACATTCTTGGTGACTACACAACAATAGAAATTTCACCCAAACACTCACATGCATTTAATAACTGTAAACACGCAGCAGTTTATTCCACGTCATAAATCAGCAAGTAAACATGTAACATATAGTGCCGGCTTTTACTTACCGGTCTTCTCACGTTTCAGCATGTCTGAATCAAACAAGACGTGTGGTGACGTAATCCTGTACGTTACCACTACGCTGCATAATCAGCAATTATATGCAAACACAGACAATTTGTATATACACATAGATGCTAAACATACATCTACTTAATCTCCCCCACTCTAGGGTATCTACTAGCCACTACGTGGCTTTTCTACTTCGAACCCGTGCACTCGGGTTACTGGCCACCACGTGGCAAAGCATACTTAACCCATTCACTTGGGTACTGCTCACCTCGTGGCAATTCTGTTAACCAAACACAATCAACTTCTGTCTATCAAACAACTGACACATAGCCACTACGTGGCACGTCCTGACCCCTTTATTGCGGGGCAATAGCTTGAGACCACTCGTTCATTACCCAACCAGGCGAAAATGGCGGGCATGGCACGACGCCTCAAAGCCTGGCCACTGATACACCCCGGACCATCTCAACAGGATCATTTCTCTTCTGCAAGATCAGGCTTACGGTTCACCCGTAGGTTGCTCCCGTGTCTCCTTATCTTGGTCTCACATATTAATAAGATTCTTTGTATCTTTCCCAAAGGATCAACAATTCCTCTCCTTATTAATATGTACAAGTATCCTCAACATGATATAACTCATATACCCGTCCAGATGCACTCTCTGAGCCTCAAGCTATCGTCATAGCAATATAAATCCTTTCTGACCCTATTACCAGGATAGGGCAATGACCATTGTCTTGGTGATTATAAAACTGAGGTCTCAATTGCCATCTGACGTTGTTCTAGTCGATGTCTCACATATTAATAGGATTCTTTGTATCTTTCCCGAAGGATCAACAATTCTTCTCCTTATTAATATGGACGAGTATCCCTAACAGGATATAACTCATATACCCATCCAAATGCACTCTCTCGGCCTCAAGCTATCGTCATAGCAATATAAAACCTTTCTGACCCTATTGCCAGGATAGGGCAATGACCATCGTCATGGTGATTAAAAAAACTGAGGTCTCAAGTGCCATTTGACATTGTTCAAGTCGATGTCTCACATCACTAGCATAACCAAATCCGAAACCCACCAATAACTCCCTTTGCATGATTATAATTTAAGTCACCATCGTGACGAGTTTTCAAAATAAAGTTTAGCCCTTCCGTAGAAGGACTCTTCCCACCGTCGTGGAAAAGATTTAATAAAATACTCATCATGCCTCTGGAGTGTATGAGTTGGATTTGTAACACACCAATCATAGCAAACAATTTCACTCTACTCCTATGTCTTCCTATCCAAGTTACTTTCCACAACCTATTCTCTAGTTCTTTTATTCTTTTAGTATTCTATACCTCTAGCTAACAGATATCAGACAAGCAGAGAATATACAAACTCATGTAATCCACATAAGCATACAACCGTAGGAGCAGAGATGAATGAGCCCTCACCTTGGCCAACCTTCCATGCAATCCTCTCCTGTAACTTTAGTCTCCTCGAAGTTCCTGTTGCACTCTTTTGCGTGTCGTTGTTCCTATAAGAACAATATTTACTTCATTAAGATTATTACTTAGCATAACTTGTTATTTATCTTTCCATTACTCTCACGTGTAGTCCATGGTTGTCACAGAGTCAAGCTCTTGGTCTTATCGGACTTCTCTATCCCGACTTATGCGTATCCTTCCTCTGACACTTGACTTACTCGCATATAACACTCTACTTGAGTGTTTCACATACTTGGATTTGAGTATTAGACCTCTATCTAACTTGTATTCGCATCTAAGGAAGCTTATCTAGCTTGGTTGGAAGGAATCCCAATTTTAAGAAGGTTTAAGTATTTTGAATCAACTTGTGTTCCTACTTGGGTTCTAAGAAATATAGTTTCTAAACCTCAATATACCTTCAATTTATCCCACTTAAAATTTCCTAATAATTATGAAGGAAGGAGGTTGAAATTTTAGAAATTGAATTTCATTGTTCCGCAAGCTTCCACTTTTGAGAAACGAGAAGGAACTTAAAATAATCCTTGATTCTTGGTAGCATACTTAGAATTATTCTAGGGTGTTTAAGATTGAAAAGAAGAGGTTTGGAGCCCTCAACATCACCCTTAAAGTGTACTTGGGCAACCCGAGCAGTGACCTGGCACGTTAACGTCAAGGTTCAACCTTAGTAACCTCGGGCTAGCTCTTCACGGGTCTTGTTCAGCTAATATTTCAACCATATAATTTTAATAATATCAATCCAAGCCTATTTACTCAATTCCAAGCTCAATCCTAATTATCCACAATTTTTCTCAATTTGGAAATAATTATAATTTCAACCCCAAATCCTTTCAAATTCGAATTTGGGCAAATCCGAGAATATAATCTTGATTCCTACCCCAACTAAGTGTTCAAGAACACTTCCTAGGTTTCAATCAACCCTCAAAACAACTCAATCGAAGGTCAATCGAAGAAATCCCTAAAATGGAAAAATTGAGGGTTTCGAATGAAATTGAGGTTACCAACCTTGATTCGATTGGTGGGAGGTGTGGAAGATGTTGGAGTCGAGCTCCGGTGGTCGTTGCCGGCGTCGGACCGCTCTCCTCCGGCGAGTTTTCCGACGAAATCCCCCTCTTCCCTTTCTTCCTCCTTCATGCGTGGCCCCTCCTCTCTCTACGCACCCCCTCTCTCTCACTTCTTCTTTCTTCTTTCTTTTCCTTTCTATTTTCTCTTAAAGAAAATACACGGCACCCACCCCAATTAACTAAAATAATAATAATAATAAATAAATATAATTAAAATAAAATAATTAATTAATAAAATAGCTAATAAATAAATAAATAAATTTAATTAAAAATAAATTAATTAATAATTAAATAAAATAATAACTAATATGTATTTTTAATTTACTCCCTTTCCCTATTTAATTCAGGTTTCCAATTTTTAATTTTCTATTTCTTTTCTTTCCCTTTTATTTTATTTTAAGGCTCGAGAAAATTTTCGGGTATTACAATCCTCAAAAAAAATTCCTTTCCGGTTTCTTTTATATTCTTTTTAAGGTTTTAAATTTTCTAACCTCGAAATAAATCATTCTTTAATCCTCAAAATTTTCCGGGGTATTACAAATTTATTAGTTGAATTTCATTTATTCATTATATAACAAATGATATATAGGATTTATATATATTTGGTTCTCATTTATTTGATTGATCAATTTTTGGTTGGTGTACAATCTGATTGATTGTATTAAAATAATGAATTAATAATTTAATCAATTTAATCCCCAAAATGCAAGTAAAAAGAATTTTTTTTCTTGAGATTTAAGAGATTAGATTAGAAAAATTAGTATGTTTCACAGATCAAATTAATACTTCATTTTTATTTAATATTACGCATAAGATGTTATGATTTTAAAAAGTTAAGAATATTAGTAATGGTAACATTTTTTTCTTGAGGGTTAAGACACAAAATTAGAAGAATCTGTATCTTTCAAAAATCAAATTAG
Source organism: Senna tora (assembly GCA_014851425.1). Lineage (NCBI taxonomy): Eukaryota > Viridiplantae > Streptophyta > Magnoliopsida > Fabales > Fabaceae > Senna > Senna tora. The sequence goes on along the minus strand of CM026261.1, from coordinate 12,879,077 downwards.
TAATTCAATTTAATCTATAATTACGAATAAAATCCTTTCCACGTGGCTATTATTCATCTAAAGATGATATTTTGATGTGAAATTTGAGTATTCAAAAGCATTAATTTTTATCAATCATATTAATTAAAGGTGTTGTATGAAGTAGGCAATTTATTCGTTAAAGAATCAATGATATAGAGAATTTATATTTATTTGTTCCTCATTAATCTGATTGATCAATGATTTTTCTGGTGCTACAATATGCTTGATTGTATTGAAATCATGGATTATACCGATATACGTAGTTGACCTCGGGATAATGTATTTGTTGGATATGAATGTGATATTGATGACTAAATTGATTTCAATAATTTAAGATTGAAATTGTAAATACAAAATCTGAATAAAAATCACGTAAAATGATTTAATAAATATGTCCTTGAAATAGGAAAAACATTACATAGTATCTTCTACTAAATGCTTTAAACATTAAAGCCAAATGTGGATGACATCAGAGAAGGATCGAAAGACATATTCTGGAATAAATTCAAAAAAACTCATGGCAATCTATTCAATAATCAATTCTTCTCAATCTTAACTTTCTTATGTGCGTCGTCAATATTTAGCATAAATTCACCGGAAGACTGACCATCATCAGACAAATCAGTAGCAGATCTCTTGCACGTGATTGGCCTCTCTTTTGATGGAGAGTCTTCGACATCATGAAATGATAGTCGACGCCCATCCCCACGCAGTTATTGTTTTGATTTGTTCATATCAGGCGTGGTAAGATCATCCATAACTGAGGTTAAGTCAATCTAAAAACAAAATTACATGTTAGTTCATATTATTCAAGTAAATCAAAAAAGTCTTATAAGATGAAATGAAGATATTAATAAATACCGTTTCCCGATCAGAATTATTGACAACTCCATTGGATTATTTTTTTGCTACACATAAAAAATGTACTAATATTATTTTTATGTATAAAGTGCCTAGATGACATTAAACATGAACGATAGAGAAAATTTTAAACCTGAGGATGCCGATGAACAGAATATTTATCAAGAATTGTTGGATCGTCTATCATCTTTTGAACAGTTAAAGATGTGAAAACTTTCCACTCTGAAACCTTAATCCCAACTTTGAAAATAAACTTTTGGCCTACAAAGCTGTCAAGCTTTTTTGGCCAGCCATCATTGTCCTCAACATTCTGTAAACATGCATTAAAGAATAATATGCTATTAAAATCATAGATGCTGTGATCAGTGATAAAATAAAATTATTTTCGGACATTAATAATATTTAAGAAATTAATATGAGACAAAAATACTAAATAAACCTTCACTGATTCCGCCCCAATATTAGTAGTAGTTTTACCAAGATAGTTAAAAGCATCGCGATCGAAGGCGATCAGGTTTGCAATCCCGAATTCATCAGAAACAATTACTTCAATCTTGTACCTATAAGTAAAAGGTATCAGAAATACTTTTTTTGTTTCCCATCCAAATCAAATTTTACATGTAAAATTAAATATTATACCATTTAATTGATGTATTAACTAATTTACTGCACGTGTGGCAGAAGAAGATCGCCCCATCAAGTTCCATTATTTTTGGCATTTGTGACACGAGTCATAGTACCAACCCTTTTCTTTATTAACTTGAAGAACTTGTGCAATAACACATATTACATCACCGTTTCGAAAATGCTGTAGAAGGTCAACAGGTGAAAGTGCCCACCCAGAGAAAGCTGCTTCAATGGGAGAAGTTGTCAGCAACGCACGACCGACAACGGGATTGAACGGGGTGTTGCGATCTTCAGGAAGAAGCCCTTCATGGAATTGTGTTATTTCCTCAACCTCAGAGTTGATGAGGATGCGAGTAGCATCCATTGAATTGGACAATGATCGTGTTCCGGCATACTCCTTAATCTTACAAAATTGGCATACAATAACAACAGGTCCTTGAGAACTTTTGGACACAAAATTTACAATTTGATCAGCATACAATCCCCATAAAGTGATCCCCATCTTGGTCTTCCTACCAAAAATGTATTTGTTAATATATGACATAGGATTAATGTCAAAAATGTCAAAAAAAAGGCTTACGTAGCGTCTTCAATGTCAACAGTAACACGCTTGTTGTTCAAGTCATTGGGTGAAGACTGATGAACTTGGGACATGTTATAAACGCGACCAATCACATCTACAAATCAAAAAATTATGATGATGTTGATAAGTCTCCCAAAAATCAGTCTTCACCTAAAAAATTATTGCGAGAGATTTCATTATGATGGAGAAAGTTAATCTAAGAATATACCAACTAATATATTCGGATCAAGCTCCCCAGATATTATTCGCTGAGCCTCAACAAAAGAAAATCCAAAATGATGAATAGAACCATCATCATCAGCAAGTGCTACTCGAGTTTGGAACATGAAATTAAGCTTAAAAGCATGTCTGGTGGGACGACAAAAGCTACTCGCAGATACATCTCCCTCTTTCAAAATATTCCTAAATTTGCTTGAAAAAACACTATTAATCGAAGCATTTATCTTAGATCCCTGTCATTATTAGAGAAATGTCAAATTTTTTTAATCGTTTGGTATAAGAAATCCAAAAGAAAAAAAGATGTTAAATGATGAATACAAAAGAAAAATTTGTCAAAAGTACATTTTTGTCACATAAAACCATTTCAAGAGCATTATGTTGGCATGTTTTCGGATAGGGAGGCATCTCCCACAAACGCACGACCCGGACCTTTATCTTCCATGAAGTCTTAGATCTGTTAACTGCGCCTACATCATCAATAAATTGATCCATGATCCAGCGAATTTCTGTCCAAAAAACGTATTTGGAAAAACTCGTGAAAAAAAATTAATAAAAAACATTTGTTGAGATCTACACAAGTGCTTTGCAATTTTGCACCTTCTTCGATAATATATTATAGTGAGGTATAAAATATAAATTGAGAAGTGTTTAAAGACAGACTAAAAAATACAGAAGCAAGTAGATGTTGACCGAACTCTTCAGACTTTAGAGTACAAAATAAGTGAATACAAGTTAGTGTTACAGAGGAAGAAGTATTCACCGTCTACAAAAAAAATGAGGAATAGATATTTATAGTGCCTTTTGAAAAGAAGTGGGAATATTGGGATTGGAGTCATCTAATAAATGCGTCAAAATAAATTACAGCATATATCATGGACTATTTAATGTTGATTCTAATCAGATATGAAATGTATCAATTACTCATTAATTGCAAATATTAGAATCAATTTAAATTTTTATGATTGAGTAAATCAGAATATATTGCATTAGACATTGCCACGTTATGCGTATCTTATATTGCATGACGACTAATCTGGCTATTAGGTGGTATATTAAACGACATGTGGATTTATTTCCATAAATTAAATATTTTGTGGTATGAGGTGTTGATTGAGCAAATGATGTCTTAATCCTATGTGGCAAGAAATGGAGCTAGGTATGCTACTATTTATATATATATATATAGATATATAGATTAGGATCAATTAAATTTAAAAGATGAAAAAAAAATTTTAAGTAATAATTTGATAGTATACTATACAATTGTAATTTACATATACACGGTTGCGGGGAATTTTTTTTTTGAGATTTAAGAGATTAAATTAGAAAAATATGTATCTTTCACAAATCAAATTAATACTTTATTTTAATTTAATATTACGCATAAGATGTTTTGATTTAATAAAAATAACAATATAATTAATGGTAACATTTTTTTCTTGAGAGTTAAGACACAAAATGCATCTTTCAAAAATCAAATTAGTAATTCAATTTAATTTAAAATTACGTATAAAATCCTTCCCACATGGCTATTCTTCATCTAAAGGTGATTTCTTTGATGTTGAATTTGAGTATTTAAAACTATAACTACGGAATATTCCGCCTATGGACACGTGGCACTGACGTTCTAGAAGCACGGCTCCAGCACCCGCTGGAAACACGTGGCACCACTCTTCTGTCTGGTACGTGGCCCTCACCCAGGTCACCACACGGAGCTTCCCCTTAATCAGACGTGGGATCTCCACAAGCCTCGTGGACGACCAACGCCCCACGACGTTGTGGGACGAGCAAGATCTCCCCACACGCAAGTATAAATAGACCTTCACCCGAGGGACTAAGCAAGGAATCTAGTATAAACAGTACCACACACAACCTTGAGGATTATCGTGAGCCATCTCTGATATTCCACACTCTTCCGGTACCTGAGCAACCTCAGATACCTCACGCGAGCCCTTTCCGCATCTTGAACTCCACCTCCGGCCAGCCTCTGGCAGGTCCACCTCCTCCTTGCAGCACACCGTTAACAGGGCTTCCAGTAGCCCTTAGAGACCACAGCTCTCTCTCACTAAGGCAACCTCTTAAGAGCGGCTCGCCCGCCCGGAGTACCTTAGGCACGTCTTAGCTGCACACGACCCAATACAGGTAACAACCTTGCCTAATGGCTCCGATAGACGTCACCATGACGAACTACGTGGACTTTGATCCCTCCCGAAAGGTACGTAGGCACCTAGGTGCATCACCTAAGGACAAGTCCCCCAAGGTTAAGACCCCTTGCGGTCCTAATTTCAAATTACAATTGTCTGAGCCAAAAACGACAGTTACAAAAACCATTAACTTTTAATTGTCAATCATATTAATTAAAGGTATTGTATCAAGTAGGCAATTTATTTGTTATAGAAAAAAATGATATAGAGCATTTATATTTATTTGTTCCTTATTAATTTGATTGATCAATGATTTTTTTGGTTCTACAATCTGATTGATTGTATTAAAATCATGAATTACACCGATTTGCTAAAAAAATTGTTCTGTGCATTTAAACTTTTTTAATATTATGAAAATAAAAAGGTAATATAAATGAAGATTTAAATTTTATAATCATAACCAATTTGACGTTATATTAAAGTATAAATATTTGTTTTGACTTTAAAATAATTCTTCTACATTTATTAGTGTCACGACCCCAAATCGGGAGTACGTTACCAGCACGGGAATAGATTTTTAGCCCTAAACCCGTAAGCCTTACCCTCTAAAACATAACTATAACTACCCTGCTATACAACCAATATATACAACATAATAATAGTGGCCACACCTCACTGGTGGCCGAATTAACCTACAATCCGCGGTTCGCTCAATACCGCTTCAGCTCAGCCCAGTGTATAGATATATATCAACACTCAAAATATAAATATTTATATCATATTGACCGTACGTCTCAAAACGTACGATCTATCCTATTCACATGCAGCAAGCACACATAATATATATATATATCCATATCATATTGACCGTACGCCTCAATGCGTACGATCTATCCTATTCGCATGCCGAAGTTTATATAGTCATACATATATCCTAGTTTATCCCCAAACTGGACCCTGCCTTTAAATACATGTGAAGCTGGCAAGTCTAGAGTAGGTACATATCGAAAGCTGTAAATATATATATACAACTCTTACAACTTATAATATGTACAACCAAAAGGAACAAAATAACCAACAGGTCTCCAGACGTCGATGCCTGCCCGATCCCTGTATCTGAAACATTGAACCAGAGGGAGTGAGTCAAACAGACTCAGTGAGAAGCTTCCCATCCTCGGCATAGCGGCGGGTACCACTACAGCTGGGGAAAGGGGAACACCCACAATCACATGCGCATAAAAATCCAGTTTATCAAATGTTATATTACGATAAGGCAATATTAATATAACATAAAATCAGGGATAAACCTACAGATCATGCTCCTTTATCATGCTTTTCATAAACAATTAAACACTTTTAACATATCATTTGAAAATTATAAATCACTCAACTGGCCCTAAAACCAGGCTAGGGCAATGGCCTCAACGGGAAAATTCTTTTAATCTTTAACTGACCCTAGTGCCAGGCTAGGGCAATGACCTCAACGGGCAAATCTTTTCTGACTCGTTTCTCCGCCCGAACTCTCAGCTGGGAATTTGACTCTATTTACCCATTTCTATCCTAAACTGACTTTACCGAGGAGGTGTCAACCTCCTTATGACTCACTAATCCATTTATGAGATCTTTTTAATCCTTATTTAATACGCAAACCCTTGATTAGATTATAACCTAGCTCTAAGGCCGTTCCAACGTTCAATTACCATAAAACGTCGACGTTTACAAACAACTTCTATACGATTTCTTTAATGAGTTTCTAATTAATAGGGTAAACCAAATGTTGTACTCAATCAACAACTTACCCCCTTGCTTGTATTGTTCGGCGTATCTCATGGATACCCTCTAGTACCTCTTTACCTATAGTCAAACACAAAAATACAAATACTTTCATATATAATAGTTTAGAAACAACAATAGCATGTTTACCACTAAATAATTCTTACAAATAGGCAAGTAGGCAAACCACATATCCACATCCTCAATCAACCCTATAGGGCATGGATGGGAAACCCCTTACCTGGACGGCTCCCTTGTGCTTGTCCTAGAGTAACACCCGCTACGGACAAGTCGTGGTTTCCTATCGAATGCATTCAAGTGGTTGGACTTAGCTTATTCCGCAAGTTTCTATCCTTGAGGAACAAGAAGATATTTGAAATGATTTTTGATCCTTAAAAGCATGGTTGGGTGTGTCCTAAGATGTTTAGGATTGAAAATAGGAGGTTCGGACACCCCAGATTGGCTTAAAAATGGGTTTTGGGCATGCTGGGCAGAGACCGGGTGCTGCAGTGCCCATTCTTGCGCTGCGGTGCCAAGCTGCTGCCCAGCAGCTCTTTGTTTACCTGAGAGCTGGCGCTGGTTTGGGACCGTTTCGGCCCCCTTCCGACCCCGGCTTCAACTTCGCATGTCACGACCCCCGTTTAGAGGACCGTGACCGGCACAGACACAGGGAATATCTCTATGCCTATAAGCCTTATCACCTAATTGACAGAATATCTATTATTGAAAATACATCCACATGAAGTATAATACCATGGCTACACCGAAATGGTGGCCTATCCTAGGCAAGCAAATCCACGGCCAGTGCCGCTTCAGGATATAGATATAGGAAAACACACATAATATATAACCTGTGTACTGGCTACACATTCGAAGATGCTGCCTATCCTATTCACATGTAACAGATATATGTATATATATATTTTTGGAAACAAGCTTTCCCTACTTCGTAATCTAACGGATCCTGATCTTTAAGGTGTGTGAAGCTGACAGTTCTAGATTTAGTGATACAATATAATTGGGTACGTCTACCTTTTACTTTATGATACAATAATAAAGTAAATTAAATTACAATTACACTTTATTCACCCACATGAACAAGTTGTGGGTCTTGGAAAAGTGTTGCGCAACCCTTGTTCCACTGAGACTTCTTCCACCTGTACTTAACCTGTCTCTGTGTAGTAAAAATGAGGTGTGAGTCTTGACCACGCGACTCAGTGAGGACTCTCCCATCCCCGGCGCAAGGTGGGTATCATAGCACTGGGTTTGGGAGTCATACACAACCACATGCAAAAACAACTAGTTACTGTTGTTAGCATACATTCTTGGTGATCACACAACAACTGAAATATCACACAAACACTCACATGCATTTAATAACTGTAAACATGCAGCAGTTTATTCCATGTCATCAATCAACAATTAAACACGTAACATATAGTGCCGGCTTTTACTTACCGGTCTTCTCACGTTCAGTATATCTGAATCAAACAAGATGTTGTGACGACGTAATCCTGTACGTCACCACTCCGCTGCACAATCAGCAATAATATGCAAACAAAGACAATTCTTTATGAACACACAGATACTATAACATACATCTACTTAATTTCCCCCACTCTGGGGTATTTACTAGCCACTACATGGCTTTTCTACCTCGAACCCGTGCACTCGGGTTGCTGGCCACCACGTGGCAAAGCATACTTAACCCATTCACTTGGGTACTAGTCACCTCGTGACAAGTCTGTTAATCAAACAATACTTAACCCCTTCACTTAGGTACTAGTCACCTTGTGACAATTCTATCAATCAGACACAATCAACTTCTATCTATCAAACAACTGATACGTAGCCACCACGTGGCACGTCCTGACCCCTTGCTACGGGGCAATAGCTTGAGCCCACTCGTCCATTACCCAACCAGGCCACATGGCGGGCACGACACGACGTCTCGAAGCATGGCCACTGATACACCCGGGACAAACTCCACAGGATGATTTCTCTTCTACTAGGCAAGGCTCACGGTTCACCCGTAGGTTCCTCCCATGTCTCCTTACCTTAGTCTCACATATTAATAGGATTCTTTGTATCTTTCCCGAAGGATCAACAATTCTTCTCCTTATTAATATGTACAAGTATTCTCAACAGGATATAACTCATATACCCGTCCAGATGCACTCTCTGAGCCTCAAGCTATCGTCATAGCAATATAAATCCTTTCTGACCCTATTGCCAGGATAAGGCAATGACCATCGTCATGGTGATTATAAAACTGAGGTCTCAAATTCCATCTGACGTTGTTCTAGTCGATGTCTCACATCGCTAGCATAACCAAATCCGAAACCCACCAATAACTCCCTTTGCATGATTTTAATTTAAGTCATCGTCGTGACGAGTTTTCAAAATAAAGTTTAGCCCTTCCGTACAAGGACTCTTGCGACCGTCGTGGAAAAGATTTAATAAAATACTCATCATGCCTCCAGAGTGTATGAGTTGGATTTGTAACACACCAATCATAACAAACAATTATACTCTACTCCTATGTCTTCCTATCCAAGCTACTTTCCACAACCTATTTTCTAGTTCTTTCATTCTTTTAGCATTCTATACATCTAGCTAACACATACCAAGCAAGCAGAGAATATGCATACTCATGTAATCCACATAAGCATACAACCCTAGGAGCAGAGATGAAAGAGCCCTCACCTTGGTCACTTTACTTAACATTCCCTTTGAGCACTCTTGTCTCCAATGAAGTACTTGAATCCTATCACATACAACCAATTCAATTCATATCAATTTTCATACATCAACTTCTATTTCACCACATAAGTCCTATCACATATAATCCTTTCCACCATATTCTAAATTCATAATTACATAGCAACTTAAAACTACATTCAAGGCTAACCCAAAACCCCTTATTAAGCTAAGGTCATCATTTAGAGTTCTTTTTAAGTTAAAAACAATTTATGCTTAAGTAAATAACTGTTGCCACTTGCTCACTCTCCAAGCTCCATCAATGGAGAATTTGCCATATATGAAAAGTTCTCATTTTTACCAAATGTTCACATATCATTATTCCAATTATTGGGCATTCTTACAAATCATTTAGAATACCTAAATAACTCATTTGAAGTCCATACATGCCATCAAGTTTAAGAAAATTTATAAATTCCATAAATTTTGCCAAAATTCGTACGTTAGAAACCCTAGGGTAGAAATCTCCATAGAACTCAATATTTGGGTGATCTCTATGCTCAAAAATGATCTTAAGGTGATATATTATTGATAGGTAATTCATTCCCATCAAGAAACCTATGATTAAGAAGTGGAGACATGATTTTTGGGACTTACCTCTTACAAGTCTGAATTTGGGGTTTTTGGAAGATTGCCCAAGCTTCTTGGAGCTCAACAATGGTGGAGGAGACTTGAAGAAACTTAGGAATGATGATTGGAAGCAAAGGAAGTGGTGGGAAGTGGGAGATTTTGGGATTTCTCCTTTGCCTATCACATAAGAATGAAAAAGAGAAGAGAATAAGAAGAGGAAGGGAAAGAATGAGTGCTGCGTGCTTCTGCCTGGACTTTTGTTTATTAAGTGGGTTTGAGCATTTAAGGGTAGTTTGGGCAATTGGCAGCTTTTGGGGTATGGTGAAATAGAATTTTGATTGGATTTTCTTAACTATATTTATTTGTAGGTAAGAATAGGAAAAGTTTGAAATTTTTGGCTAATAATAAGCCTATTAAAAATATCTATTATTGAGTGTCTTGCAGATGAAAATTTCCTACCCAGTATGATTTTTATTTTCGAAAAATTCTCAAATTTAAACTATAAGCTTTGAATAATTCATATGACCACTTTTGAATAAAAGTATAATTTTTCTACCTAATTTTCATATTTATTTTAATTCTTTAAATTCTCAACTCTAAAACTATTAAAATCTTAATTATATCCCAAAAATTTTTTTCACTCTAAAAAAATTTATTTTTATTTTCTTTAGCCAAAATGTTTAACTTCAATTTCATAATTTTATCAATTTCATATTATCCCTTCAATTCCTATTAAATTCAAGTTTCTGATTTCTTAGGTCTTGAATTAAATCCTGAAAATTATTTTCTACTTCTTTTCTTTCCCTTTCATTTTATTTTAAACCTCGAAAAAATTTCTTTCCGATTTCTTTTAACTTTCACATATATTTTATTTTATTTTATTTTTTTCTAAGGTTTTAATTCCTAGCCCCGAAATAAATCACTCTTAAATCCTCAAATTTTTAAATAAATCATTCATTAATCCTCGAAATTTTCCAGGGTATTACACCGCACCTCACGGGTTTTGTTCACCTACATTCCAATGACATAAATCCATCCCTAACTACTCAAATCCAAGCCCGATTCCAAATTTATCAACGAATCCCCAAATTGGGAATATTTAAAATTTTTAACCCCAAACCCTTTCAAATTCAAATTCGGCTAAACTCGAGGGTGTAGCCTCGATTCTTACCCCAACTAAGTGTTCACAAACACTTCCTAGGTCTCAATCTACCCTCGAAACAATCCAATTGAAGGCTTATCAAAGAAATCCCTAAAAATGAAGAAATTGGGGGGTTTTGAATGAAATTGGGGTTACCAACCTTTGATTCGATTGGTGGAAGGTGTAGGAGACGTCGTACCCGAGCTCCAATGACTTTTTCGGCGTTGGCTAGCTCTCCCCGGTCACTTTTCCGGCGAACCCCAACCCTTCTTCTTCTTCTCCTTCACACCTCACCCTCTCTCTCTCTCTTCTTTCTCTCTCTTTCTCTTATTACTTTGTTTCTAATCCCATAGCCCCCTCCTCTTTCTTTTCTATTTATTTACTTTCTTCTTCCCTTCCACTTACAAAGAAAAAACCCACGGCACCTTCCCCAAATTAAAAATAAATAATTAATTAAAATTAAAATAAAGTACTAAATAACTAAATATAATACTAATAATAATAATTAAAATAAAGAAGAAGTGGAAATTATCCCCAATTAAATCCTCCTCTTTCCAATTCAATTTTTATTTTCTCTTATATCCGAAATTTAAATACACAAAAATATTTCCTACTCCCCTTTTCCCTATTTAATTCAGGTTTCCAATTTCTTAGGTCCTGAATTAAATCCAAAAATTTATTTTCAACTTCTTTTCTTTCCCTTTCATTTCATTTTAAACCTAAAAAAAAAAAATTTTCGGGTATTACAATCTTCGTCCCTTAAGAAATTCGGTCCCCGAATTTCAATTAACATACTAACCTTAGTCTTGGAATAGGTGAGGATATGTCCTGCGCATCTCAGGCTCAACTTCCCACGTTGCTTCCTCAACCGAATGGTTTCGCCACAGGACTTTCACCAATGGTATCTCCTTCGATCTTAGCTTCTTCAGCTGGCGATCTAAGATTTCCACTGGCAACTCCTCATAAGTTAGACTTTTAGCTAGTTGTATTTCATGGGGTTGGACTACGTGAGAGGGATCTGGCAGGTACTTTCGGAGCATGGACAGACGAAACACCGGATAGACTCTTTCCAACTTCGCTGGCAATTCTAGTCGGTAAGCAACATTCCCCACACGTTCTAGAATTTCAAACGGCCCGATGTATCTTGGACTTAGCCTGCCATTCTTGCCAAATCTCATCACGCCCCTCATTGGTGAAATTTTCAAGAAAACCTGCTCACCCACAGCAAACTCTAACTCTCTTTTCCGGTTGTCAGCATACGACTTCTGCCTATTCTGAGCCGTGGCAAGCCTTTCTCTAATGGAATTTATCTTGTCTAAAGCATCCTGCACAAGTTCTGGACCAACCAACTTGGCCTCTCCAACCTCGAACCACCAAATCGGGGACCTGCACTTCCGACCGTACAAAGCCTCAAAGGGTGCCATATGAATACTGGATTGGTAACTGTTGCTGTAGGCAAACTCCGCTAACGGCAAGTACTTCTCCTGCCCTCCACCGAAATCCATAATACATGCCCTAAGCATGTCCTCTAAAATCTAAATGGTCCTCTTGGATTGCCCGTCTGTTTGGGGATGAAATGCTGTACTCAGATCAACCCTTGTCCCCAATGCCTCCTACAATGCTCTCCAGAATCGAGAGGTAAACTATGGCCCCTTGTCAGAGATAATCGACACCAATACTCCGTGCAACCTCACTATCTAGAATAGGTACAACTGGGTGTATTGACCCACTCTGTAAGTGGTCTTAACTGGCAGGAAATGTGCGGACTTGGTCATCCGATCAACGATTACCCAAACTGAATCGAATCCCCTCTGTGATCGCGGCAATCCTGACACAAAATCCATAGTAATTCTCTCCCATTTCCATTCAGGAATTTCTATTTGTTGAAGTGTTACGGCGGGCCTTCGGTGTTCAGCCCTAACCTGCTGACACACCAAACATCTAGATACATTGTCTGCCACATCTTTCTTCATACCATTCCCCCAATATACTTCTCTCAGATCCTGATACATTTTATTACTACCCGGCTGGATTGTGTACGATGTGTTGTGTACCTCATCAAGGACCCTTTCCTTCAAACCATCCACTATATGTACACACAATCGTCCCTCCAACCGGAGTATGTCACTGTCATTTATGGAGAATCGGACGTCGTCTTTCTCCCCCTTAACCACTGTATCTCTGATCTGTTTGAGGTTGGCGTCTTGATCTTGTTTGGATTTAACTTCTTCGATTAGAGCTGACTTAGCTTGGATGTGGGCTAGAAACAAGTTGAAATCTCCAATTTCCAATTGAGTTCCAGACTGTTCCTAACCACGACGATGGATATGATGAAATTTGTTCTCCGAGGAGTCAACTATTGCCTTCTTTAGTGAGGCTTACCTTGACTCAATCTGCCTGTCCGGCTAACTACCTTCGTAGTGACTTTTTATATCCGTCTTGGAACATGCCAAGACACTAGCTATTTGCATAGCACACTAGGTTCTATTTCTATAAACTCCAACTGACGAAGTACTCGCCTACATCGGAGTCCCCGTACCTAAGTATCATCTACTACCGAGCAGCTACCCTTCGATCTGTAGGTATTCCCCCGATATATTCTTTGTAAACGACTTCTCCAGAAAAGTCCGTTTACATCTTACTACACCCTCTACTCTACATCTAGACTTACCGCTTACACGGCATGCACCCTGCGTAGGTGTTTATGCTTTGTGCCATCCGTGTACCCAACCCTTCCGAGGTTGTTACACTCACTACATACTCGGTTTACTCTACTCGTGTCATGACGAAGCTAAATGCCATGACACTAGCACAACTATGTATTACACTTACCGTTTCTCCACCAAACGGTAAGCGATCTTACATTTATGACTCGTGTTTCCCTTTCTTTTCCGGACTTCTACACTTACGCTTAGTGGTTTCCATAACCACTTAAGGTTACTCCCTGTCGACATCCTATGTCTAACCGACTTAGACTCTTCTCTGACTACTACTTGTAGTCATTTCTATTTATAATGGAAACTCATCAGTCTCCTCCTTACTATCATGCTCATTACTCAGCCTCAGGCTTAGTTCAGTCTTCACAACCGAAGGACACGCTTAACACGACTATGACTGTGGATCTATACCATCCTTATGTTAGTCCACTTAGAGTTGCACATCCTATGCTAACTCTACTCATTGGGTTTCCGTTGGCTTTTACCCTAACTTGGCCCAGTCGGACTCCTCAACTCACTTAGATCCTGTATTCCTACTTGGAATATTTGATCCATTAACTCCAGCATGAACCTTTCCGGACATGCTCTACTCCCCTTGACCAAACGGGATCCGCTTCCACGGTTTGACTCTTTCCTTTCTTACGATGTGGCTATGTTCACGAACATATAACGCCTCTTGCAAGTGTGTTACCTATTGGGTTGCAATCGCCCCCAACGGTAACAAACCTGTTTTATCATTTGGCTCACATCCCCCAATGCTTACGCAACTCAGTTGCCGTATTCACTCTCTTCTTTTCATTCCGTACCTACGTGGTACTCTTTCTTCGAGTATTTCTCCATACTCGTTACTCACTAAATTCTCCTTCTCGATTAACCGTCCTTACGGTTAATTTTTTCCTTTATGGCACCCACACGGCCATTTATACGTTTGGTTTGTCCACTCAGTCTCCACCCATACACAGGCTTCAGACTACCGGATTTACGGTTCACCAACCTGTGGAACTAGCTTACCTAGCTATGTCCACTACAATCTGTGTACTATAGAAGCACTTACGGTAGTAGTTGGTTCTCCACCTCTGACTTGACTCTTATTCCATGGGGTCCTATAGGCTTCCGCTCTTCCCTGTCTACTTTCTCTCCCCTCGGGCCTCCACGAGTCCCTTTGGGGTTTATCTCTCATGTTATCTCGTTCGACAGTACCCGAAGGTCTACGCCCATTTCCACTTCTAGACCTACTCCAGTCTAATGCTTTCGGGTCCATAATCACCCTATGGCCCATTAATTGGTAACCCTTAGGTTTACCTGTATACTCCCTTGGCACTTTAGCACTCTCTAGTGCTTTTCGGTGTCTACTTAACTTTAATCACTCCAAGAGAGTGATTTCTCAACTACATCTACCATCCTTATACAGCTTACCTATAAAAGGACTATTGTTTGGTAGGGTATTGGTCACATGAGTTAGTTTTCTTAGGCATCATGCGGGTTTTAAAAATTTGTTCAAGTTTATTTATTAGAAAATGACGCCTAAGGTTTTTGTAAATGGTTAGGGTTTAACCAATTGGAATGACACAGATCCAGAAAGAGTTTCATGAAAATTTTCTCATGTGATCAATACCCTATTCTTTATGCTCTTCCTTAAGCAACTCAAGAGAGCTTGGTTGGGCTTAATCCCTTCCTTTCCCCCTTGTTTTCTTAAGAAACTAGTAGTTCATGGATCGAGCGTAGGGTTGCGCTAGGCTCCTTCCCTGTGCCTTACCTTTAACTCTGCTTCCCGCTCGGCATATGGTCACGCTCCACACGTTTAGATATGCCTCTACTTCTTAACATCTATCTCTACGGCATATGGTTCGGCCACTTTGCCCTTCCATATACCGTATCCTAATTTTCCAGTCCGTAGATTTCTACTTCTACACTGTGGCATACACCACCTCTTTTCTGTTTACTTTCTAGGAAGGACAACTCACTTCCTTCAGCCATAGCATACCGCACAATCGTGACCCGTTCACGTGGTCATCTTCCTGTCGATCTCATGTCTCATGGCCCTGTTTATTCTTGTCTGTAAACTTTCCATTTCAATCGCCCCGTGGGCTTACTTTCTTTTCTACACGCCAAGCGTGCCTTCTCTTTCACTTTACAAACCATTCCTAGCCTAAACTACCATTCATTGCAATATTCTACTTGCATTCTCTACTATAGTCAAATAACTTGTGCCTATACCATAACACACAATGCGTCGCTAACAGAGCAGACGCATCGTCTCATTTTACACCTGCAAACCAATCACACATTGTAGCGCAATCCTGCCTACAATTCAACCAAATGTGTCTGTGTCTAGGTAACATCCTTCATGGATGTCTCCTTTCCCTATTATGGCGTCCTAAGGTTCCCGGGGTCACTACCGCCCCACCTTACGCCTTAGTGCATCGCTGTACTGCACAAGAATGTCACCTAATAAGAATTTTCATAATCTATCATGGTTTAAGAAGGAATGAAAGGAAGGTTGACTCAGATTATCCTGGGTACTTCCACATGTGCCTGTTTAATGCAACGTTGTGCCCGGATTTCACATTGAAGCTTTCACATGACTTAAAGAATAACCTGCCTCTGATACCAAGTTTGTCACGACCCCAAATCGGGAGTACGTGACCAGCACGGGAATACATTTTTACCCCTAAACCCGTAAGCCTTACCCTATAAAACATAACTATAACTACCCTGCAATACATTCAACAGTGGCCACACCTCACTGGTGGCCTAATTAACCTGCAATCCGTGGTTCGCTCAATACCGCTTCAGCTCAGCCCAGTGTATAGATATATATCAACACTCATAATATAAATATTTATATCATATTGACCGTACGTCTCAATACGTACGATCTATCCTATTCACCTGCAGCAAGGACACATAATATATATATATATATATATATATATATATATATATATATATATATCCATATCATATTGACCGTACTCCTCAATGCGTACAATCTACCCTATTCGTATGCAGAAGTTTATATACTCATACGTATATCCTAGTTTATCCCCAAACTGGACCCTGTCTTTAAATACATGTGAAGCCGACAAGTCTAGAGTAGGTACATATCGAAAGTTGTAAATATATATATACAACTCTTACAACTTATAATATGTACAACCAAAAGAAACAAAATAACCAACAGGTGTCCACCCACGCGAACAAGTGCGTAAGGATGGTCTGATGTCCGTTTAACTGTTTGGACGTCGATGCCTGCCCGATCCCTGTATCTGAAACATTGAAGTAGAGGGAGTGAGTCAAACAGACTCAGTGAGAAGCTTCCCTTCCTCGGCCTAGCGGCGAGTACCACTATAGCTGGGGAAAGAGAAACACCCACAATCTCATGTGCATAAAAATCCAGTTTATCAAATGTTATATTACGATCATGGATAAACCTACGGATCATGCTCCTCTATCATGCTTTTCATAAACAAGTAAACACTTTTAACATATCATTTGAAAATTGTAAATCACTCAACTGACCCTAGTACCGGGCTAGGGCAATGGCCTCATCAGGCAAATTCTTTTAATCTTTAACTCACCATAGTGCTAGGCTAGGGCAATGGCCTCAACGGCAAATCTTTTAATCTTTTAACTGACCCTACTGTCATGCTAGGGCAATGTCCTCAACGGGAAAATTTTTAATATTTAACTGACCCTTGTGCTAGGCTAGGGCAATGGCCTCAACGGGCAAATCTTTTCTGACTCGTTTCTCCCCTCGAGCTCTCAGCTGGGATTATGACTCTATCTAGCCATTTCTATCCTAAAATGACATTACCTAGGTGGTGTGAACCTCCCTATGACTCACTAATCCATTTATGAGATCTTTTTAATCCTTATTTAATACCCAAACCCTTGATTAGATAATAACCTAGCTCTAAGGCCGTTCCTAAGTTCAATTACCATAAAACGTCGACGTTTACTAACAACTTCTATACGATTTCTTTAATGTGTTTCTAATTAATAGGGTAAACCAAACCTTGGACTCAATCAACAACTTAGCCCCTTGCTTGTACTGTTCGGCGTATCTCTTTTGATCACATGGATACCCTCCAGTACCTCTTTACCTGTAGTCAAACACATACATACAAATATTTTCATATATAACAGTTTAGGAACAACAATAGCATGTTAACCACTAAATAATTCTTACAAATAGGCAAGTAGGCAAACCACATATCCACATCGTCAATCAACACTGTAGGGCAAGGTTGGGAAACCCCTCACCTGGACGGCTCCCTTGTGCTTGTCCTGGAGTAACTCTCGCTACGGACGAGTCATGGTTTCCTAACGAATGCATTCAAGTGGTTGACATCTCAACTATATGCACTTCATATGCATATGACATGCTCGCGCCTAAAATGCATCTAGACGTTGCCAAGAACCGAGTCCTTGGTCTTATCCGTCTGCTCTCTCTTCTATAAGAGTCTCAAGTGCATCGCTCTTGGTTTCATACAACTATCGTTCTCCTTGAGTTGCTTTTGGGGCCTTAGATTTGAGTTACTAAACCTCAACGTGCTTCTAAGCTATCCTACTTAAGGTTACCTAATGACGGTGTATAAAGAATTTAGAAATTTAAGAAGTTGGACTTAGCTTATTCCGTAAGTTTCTATCCTTGAGGAGCAAGAAGACATTTGAAATGATTTTTGATCCTTAAAAACATGATTGGGGGTGTCCTAAGATGTTTAGGATTGAAAATAAGAGGTTCGGACACCCCGAATTGGCTTAAAAATGGGTTTTGGGCATGCTGGTCAGAGAATGGGCGCAGCAGCGCCCATTCTGGTGCTGCGGGGCCAAGCTGCTGCCCAGCAGCTCTTTGTTTACCCGAGAGCTGGCGTCGCAGCACAACAATTCGTTTGCTGTGCTGTGGACTGGTTTGGGCCCGTTTCGGCCTCCTTCCGACCCCGGCTTCGACTCCGCACCTCACGGGTTTTGTTCACCTACATTCCAACGACATAAATCCAACCCTAACTACTCAAATCCAAGCCTGATTCCAAATTTATCAACGAATCCCCAAATTGGGAATATTTAAAAATTTCAACCCCAAACCCTTTCAAATTTGAATTCGGCTAAACCCGAGGGTATAGCCTCGATTCTTACCCCAACTAATTGTTAAAAAACACTTTGTAGGTCTCAATCTACCCTCGAAACAACCCAATCGAAGGTTGATCGAGGAAATCCCTAAAAATGAAGAAATTGGGGGTTTCGAATGAAATTGGGGTTACCAAACTTTGATTCGATTGGTGGAAGGTGTAAGAGACGTCGTACCTGGGCTCCAGTGACTTTTTCGGCGTCGTGTAGCTCTCCCCGGTCACTTTTCCGGAGAACCCCAACCCTTCTTCTTCTTCTTCTCCTTCATACCTCACCCTCTCTCTCTCTTCTTTCTCTCTCTTTCTCTTCTTTTTTTTGTTTCTAATCCTGTAGCCCCCTCCTCTTTCTTTTCTATTTATTTCTTCTTCCCTTCCACTTACAAAACCCACGACACCTTCCCCAAATTAAAAATAAATAATTAATTAAAATTAAAATAAAATACTAAATAACTAAATATAATACTAACAATAATAATTAAAATAAAGAAGAAGTGGAAATTATCCCCAATTAAATCCTCCTCTTTCCAATTCAATTTTTATTTTCTCTTATATCCCAAATTTAAATACCCAAAAATATTTCTTACTCCCCTTTGCCCTATTTAATTCAGGTTTCCAATTTCTTAGGTCCTGAATTAAATCCAAAAATTTATTTTCTACTTCTTTTCTTTCCCTTTCATTTCATTTTAAACTTAAAAAAAAATTTTCCCGGGTATTACAATTAGCATTTTGAATGAGAATATATGATTTGATATATATAATAATTTCACTATAGATTATTTTATTTATTTCTCCATAATCCGTAACTAATAATATATGTTAATTACCTGTTGAATAATAAATAATTCATTCACAAATCAAGGATGAAATAAATTTCAGATTTTTGAGTTTAATATGTTTTTTTTATTTTTTAATTCAGAAAGTTATTGATTGAGCCCTCTGATTTTTTCTCCATGTTCTTACATGGACTCAAATATTAGAATTAAAACCAATATATGATTTGATTTTACCAATTAAAATGATGTCTCATTAACTTTTTCATTTTTATTATTCCATTGGGTTTTTAATCAACTACATTTAATGCTCCGTATAAATTATATGATTTGCTAATTCTAGTTTTAACTTATATATTTCTGTTATTCATTAGATTATGATCTGCATTCAATCAAAATTATGTTTTTTATGATTAACATAAAATGGAGGTTTAATTGAAATAAATTAAGATTCTTTTTATGATCATCACAATTTATTTTAGTTAGCATAATTACCAAACCTACAACTGTAAATTCAATTAGAATCAAAACCCATACAAAGCACCTTCGCAAAGCACCATCGAAAGAAGACTCGGAACTCATAAGAAATGCATCATCAGTCATCACTCATCGCCAAATTGCATAATGAATCTCTAGAGACAGCAAATTGGCTAATTGAAACCCATAATTATGAGCTTAACCAACAACTTGATTGTCAACCATCAAATTTACTAAGAGTACAATAGATGCTCGTATCAACCATAAAACAATTTTTATCGGATAATTGAAATGTGTTCCAAAACGTCACAAGCATCCAACATACACAGATTGTAGATTATGGTAAAGAGTAATACCTTTTTCCAAATGACATTAGGAAAAAAAGAAAGTTAGCAAAATGACAAAATATTATTTAAAAATAAGAATAAAAAACGTTTAGGTATGTAAAATGAAGTACTTCATCTGCGTGTCCTAGAAGGTTTTGCTTTAACTTGCGCGTCCTAATATCCCAGATCTTGATAATCAAGCACAATAAAAGGTCAATTTGACATAGTACATTTCATATGTATATTGGCTTAACAACAAAACATTTCATTGCAAAAAAATGTATGTAAAAACAAAAAATCAAAATACCTTGAGGTGGAGACTTTGCTGCCACTTAAAAGAAGCCTATTGTCTACAGACCAGCTGTGTAGTAAAACTCAATTTGCCAGAGTAACATATTTTGAAAGGAGGACCTTAATTTTTCAATTTAAAAAAAGTAGGAATTCCATATGTATATTGGCATAACAACAAAACAAACATTAAGGGGGAAGCAAAAGTAAGAATTTCATATGTATATTGGCATCAACTTGATTTATCAAACAATATAGTCTCATGATCGCGCTGAAGGAATAAAATTCATATCTGACATACCATAATTAGTTGTTGAACAACGATTGACAGGTCAAATCCGAAAAATAGCTTGAGATCTATCAATGGAGCTTACGGCATTAAACTTCCATGTTTCATCTTCTGGAAAAATAACTAGAGTCTCTCAATAAGAAAAAAGAAAATAAAAAAGAAATATATAGATTTTATAAAGAAAATATAAGGGAGGATGAATTATACGATTTGGGATCCTGAAATTAAATAGCATATATCAATTAGTGCAAAAATCAAGGTGATTGTAATTGGGATATCGGTCAGCTTGATGAATTGATCATTAATTGCATTGAATCAATTCAAATTTGAATAATACATAAATGTTACAATCATTGACATGTGGCAACTAAGAATGCCAAGCTGGAGGATAAAAAATTATGTGGAATTACTGTGGATGTACACCTGGATAAGTGCATGACATGTGGACTGAAGGCTTCAGATTAAGTAATAATGAGGTGTTAGTTTAGCAAACCACTCCTTAATCCTAGTTGTGAAGAATTGGCTCTAGGTACATTTCTTTATATATTACGCATAAGATGTTTTGATTTAAAAAAATAACAATATAATTAATGGTAACATTTGTTTCTTGAGAGTTAAGACACTAAATTAAAAGAATTTGTATCTTTCAAAAATCAAATTAGTAATTCAATTTAATTTAAAATTACACATAAGATCATTCCCAAGTGGCTATTATTCATCTAAATGTGATTTATTTGATGTTGAATTTGAGTATTTAAAGTCATTAAATTTTAATTGTCAATCATATTAATTAAAGGTATTTTATCAAGTAGACAATTTATTCGTTAAAGAAAAAAATGATTTAGAGATTTTATATTTATTTGTTCAATGATTTCTTGGTGCTACAATCTGATTGATTGTATTAAAATCATGAATTACACCAATATACATAGTTAACCTCGAGATAATATAATTATTAGATATGAATTTGATATTGATGACTAAATACATTTCTATCATTTAAGAATGAAAATGTAAATACAAAATCTGAAAAAAGAAAAATCACGTAAATTTCATCAGCTTTCATTAGTAAGTTTTTATTCGCACACATTTTTTCTTAGGAGTTAAGACACTAAATTAGAAGAATCTGTATCTTTCAAAAATCAAATTAGTAATTCAATTTAATTTAAAATTACGCATAAGATCCTTCCCACGTGGCTATTCTTCATCTAAAGTAGAGATGATCATGGGTAAGGTACTATATTTCGCGTCCTCGGACCCAGACTTAGCAGGTATCAAAGTCAATCCCTATATCTAAACCGTACGAATAGTCGAATCCCCATACCCGAACTCAGACACATAAAACTTTTAAAATAAATTATTATTTTCTTAATATAAAATTTATGTTTATCAACTTGCCACGACCCCCTATCGAACGTCCGTGACCGGCACGGGAGGTAGGATTTCTCCTATCCTGCAAGCCTCTAATCCCTGATTGACATTTTTATATGTGCATAACTACCCATTTCTAATAAAAACAATATATAATATTTATGGCCATCCATATCCGGTGACCTATGTAGCGTGCAATCCACGGCTCACTCAACGCCGCTTCAGTCTATACATATACAAATAATCACTCACACATACGTATAGTATACATATTGATCACGCGCTTCAGGACGGGTGATCTATCCTATTCACATGCAAATGTCCTGTATACAGTCATACATATATCAAATCACACGCTTGCATATAGTTTACATATTGATCACACGCTTCAATGCGTGTGATCTATCCTATTCACATGCGGAAGACATATTTTCATCCAATCAGGTACTCAGTCACACATATATATAATTTATATATTGATCACGCACCTCAAGGCGTGTGATCTATCCTAGTCGCATGCGGAAGTCATATATATATATACACATGATATATGTCATATCACAGTCTATATTCCCCAACACCATGACCTAACCTTAACCTGTATGAAGCCGACAATTCTAGAATTCAAGTATGATATATATATATATATACACAGCAGATGTAACCGTACAAACGCTACGCCCAAAAAGGATTCATATATATATACATCACGACATATGTATGTAATCAAAATACTACCGACGCGGACTAAGCATGCTGTCTTCAGATCTGTCCGCCTCCTTGAGAAGAAGTAATAGCCGGCAACTTGTCTGACCTCAGTTTAAACCAAGGTAATGGCCACTATGTGGCATACTTACTGACGTCATAATCCTGTCTGTCCGATCAGGATGACCGACTCGATCTACCCGGACAAACTAAACGAACTCAACTAACATATTTAACCTTGAAAGACGCCCTATTTGTAACTAACTAAATATCATACGTGTTCTTTAGTTAGGCCTAGATTTCCCCCGTTTCAATTATGCAACACTCTCACTCACATTTAACAACCTAGGTTCATTTTCCTCAATGTACTATACGGTTAAAACCTTTGCACGATGATCAATTTAAATGGGTTTCTAATATTAATGAACCATCACATATGAATGTCTTACTCATTCCTACCCACGGTATCATATAAGGCTCGGTGAGCCACAAAATCGCATATTCACTTGAGAATGAACATATAAACATATAAACAGTTTGCACGTCCACTGTTTACTCACTAATCATATACGCGTAACATAAATACATTCAGATAGACATATTTCATATATCAATTTGCACAAAATAGAGCAAACCACATTTCCACGTAGTCATCCAACCCTGTGGGGCAGGGATGGGAGAGCCCCTCACCTCGTTGGCCCTCCTGATCAGTCCTCGGAGTGCCTGAAGCTCCAATCACTTTGTGGTGCCCTATACACATGTACTTAAGCAATTTAGAAACGCGTAACTAAGCATCTACCATGCACGTTTCATGCTAATGCTCATGCATCCTCTAGATATTTCCAAGTACTAATTATTTAGTTCGTTACGTCATCATATTTGCTCTTTCTGAAAGCCCAGAATGTCTCATATTCGACTTTCACACTTTCGAGCTATTTAAAACCTCTAAATGCTTAGGTTAGAGATTCCCATTTGTCTAAATTTTGATTTTATGTGTTCATAAGAGTATTTAACTAATAAAAGAATTAAATTCACTGTTTCAAAGAGGCCTTAGCTCACTCATTCCACCGTGTCCATTCTTCGCCGAGTAAAAGCTTACTTCCTCTTTAATTATATATAAAAATATAATTAGGTATAAATAGAGCCTTGGAACCAATTTAGCGGGTCTTCGGTGTCCACCACGGACTAGACCGAGGTGTCCAACCCACCGCACAGCTCCTTACTATACGGTGGCTTAGTATTTCGCCTCTTTTTCACCGGATTGGGTTCCGGTTGAGACGGTAAATACTCGGGCTTTATTCCCTTGTATATTTCCAGTAATTACAACACTTATTCTACTCGGGCTTTATTCCCTAATCATGCATCAAACTATCAATTTCGAATTTTAGAGCAATTTCCTAACCCAATTTTCCTAATTTCCATACCCGGTCAATTCTTACGGTTTATCTTCGATTCTGAACCTCACTAAGCTTTCAATAACACCCACTAAGCTTTCAATAACACCCACTAAGCTCATATTTAACCCTGGAATGCCCCGATTGGAAGAATTGGAAGAATTCTTAAAATACCCAAAATTGAAGAAATTGGGGTTTTGGAAGTTTGGGGCTTTCTTACTTGATTTCAATCGGATGGGGAGCTTGGTGGTGATGAAAGATGAACTCCGGTGGCCCTTACCGGCGGCGGAACCCTTCCTCCGGCATGATTCCGGTCCAAACCCGCCGTGCCCTTGCCTTCTCCCCTCCTCGTGTGCGTGCTCGTGCCTCTGCTTATATTTTTTGCTTCTGCTTTGTGTGGCTCACGGTTTAGCCAATTTACTTTTAACATATTACATTATTATTTTTTTTATTAAATGAAGTGGTAAGGGGGGTCACGGTTGGCCCCCCATATATCTTATTATATTATTATTATTTTTTATTTGTTTTGTTGCTTAGTGTGGGTGTGTTGGCTGGAAGGGGGGATCACGGTTTGGCCCCCCTTTAAATTAGTGTTAATAAAAAAAATATTATTTATTTAGTGTATATCCTCTTTTTTCCTCATGCTTTTTAATCCTCTTTTCTTTTAGGTCCTAGTAAAATTAAAAATATTACCTATTTCTTTCTTCTTTATTTATTTTCAACTCTTTAATTCTTTAATTTAATTTATTTTTCTTTTTTTGAAAGAAAAATAAATTAAATAATAATAATAATTGTTATTAAATTTAATATCTCGGATATTACAAAACTATTCTTTAAAAAAATATGCTTTTAAATTGTTTATATATATATAAAATATTAGATATTTTTTTATTATCATTATATATTTTCTCAATCAAAAAGTTTAAAAATAGTACTTTTATATATAAAAATAAATAATTATTATTGTGGACAGGGTATGGGTAGGGTACCTCTTTACCCGTCCCCGAACCCAATGACTTTGTACCTGGAACCATACCCAGACCCACAGGGTAAACTTTCAGGGTACTCATTGGGAATGGGTATTTTGACCATCCCTAATCTAAAGGTGATTTAAAATTAGAAGAATCTGTATCTTTTAAAAATCAAATTAGTAATTCAATTTGATTTAAAATTACGTATAAAATCCTTCCCACGTGGCTATTATTCATCTAAAGGTGATTTCTTTGATGTTGAATTTGAGTATTTAAAACCATTAACTTTTAATTGTCAATAATATTTTTTTTTTATGGAAGTCAATAATATTAATTAAAGGTATTGTATCAAGTAGGCGATTTATTCGTTATAGAAAAAATGATATAGAGCATTTATATTTATTTGTTCCTTATTAATTTAATTTAACAATGATTTTTTTGGTGCTAGAATATGATTGATTGTATTAAAATCATGAATTACACCGATATAGATAGTTGACCTCAGGATAATGTATTATAGGTTATGAATTTGATATTGATGATTAAATTGATCTCTATCATTTAAGGTTGAAATTGTTAATACAAAATCTCAAAAAAATTACACGTAAATCTCAAAAAACCATTTGGGTGAAGACTGATGAACTTGGGACATGTTAGAAACAAGACCAATCACATCTGCAAATAAAAAAAATCATGATGATGTTCATAAGTCTCCAAAAAATCAGTCTTCACCAACAAAAAATATTGTGAGATATTTCATTATGATGGAGAAATTTAATACAAGAATATAGCAACTAAAATATTCGGATCAAGCTCCCCATATATGATTCGCTGAGCCTCAACAAAAGAAAATCCAAAATGATGAATATATAGAACCATTATCATCAACAAGTGCTACTCGAGTTTGGAACATGAAATTCAGCTTAAATGCATGATTGGTGGGACGAAAAGTACATTTCTGTCACTTAAAACCATATCAAGAGCATTATGTTGGCATGTTTTTGAATAGGAGGCGTCTCCCACAAACGAACGACCCGGACCTTTATCTTCCATGTAGTCTTAGATCTGTCAATTGTGCCTACAACATCAATAAATTGATCCATGATCTAGCGAATTTCTGTCCAAAAAACGAATTTGGAAAAATTCGTGAAAAAACATTAATAAAAAATATTTGTTGAGATCTACACAAATGCTTTGCAATTTTCACCTTCTTTGATAAGATATTAAAGTGAGGTATAAAATATAAATTGAAAAGTGTTCAAAGAGTACGAAATAAGTGAATAAATAAAGAAACAATAATTACAAATATAAGTTAGTGTTACAGAGGAAGAAGAATTCATAGTCTGCAAAAAAAAAAAAAAAAAGAGGAATATGTAATACCCCATAAAATTTCGAGGATTAAAGAATGATTTATTTAGAATTTCGAGGATTAAAGAATGATTTATTCCGGGGCTAGGAATTAAAACTTTACAAGGAATGTAGGAAAAGCATGAAAGTTAAGAGAAACCGGAAAGGAACCGGGAAATTTTTCGATGTTTACAATAAAATAAAAGATGAAGGAAAGAAGTAAAATATATTTTTTGAATGAATTCAGGACCTAAGAGATTAGAAACCTAAAATAAATAGGAGTAGGAACTATTTTTGGTATTCAATTTGGGACTTAAAAGAAAATAAAATTTAATTGGAAGGAGGAGGGATTAAGTTGGAGATATTTTTCAACCTTCTCTTAGGTATTATTATTATGATTAATAATTTATTTATTTAATTAATATTAGTTTCAGATTTTTTTTATTAATACTTAAATATATTAATTAGTAAGTAAAAGAGAGGAAAAGAAATTAAAAAGGAAAAAGGGGAGAGGGATAGAGCCACGGACACAAGAAGCAAGAAGAAAGAAAGAGAAGGAAAGGAGAGAGGGGGAGAAGAGAGAGAGAGAGAGAGATAGGGCTTGGAGGTGGGAGGAGATCCGACGGGAATCTCGCCAGAATCCGGTGAGCCGGAGATCATCCTCGTCTCAATCTCTCGAGTTAAGGTTGGTACAATGCCCGATTCTCTCCAAGTTCCCATTTTCTTCCTTTTTGGAATGGAGTTGACAATCCGAGTTTGGGGGGATTCGAGGGTAGAATAATGTTTCTAAAGTGTTCTTGAACACTCATCAGGGTTAGGATTCGAGGCTAGATCTTTAGATTTGATCGGATTCGAAGTTGGAAGATTTTGGGGTTTATAAAACCCATTTCTCCTAATTTCGAACAATCAACGATTCGGCGACGAATCGGAGTTCGATTTGAGTTGTAGGACTTCCTAAATGTAGTATATATGTAGGAGAACAAGACCCATGAAATGTGGAATCGAAGCCGGATCGGAAAATGGTTGAAAAGGGGGCCGACACCAGCCACAGCACAGCAAAAACGTCGTTGTGCTGCGAGCTGGCGCTGCAGCGCCCAAACTGGCGCTGCTGCACCCACTTGCTGGTTGCCTAAGCGCTACCAAGGCAGTGCCAGAATGGCCGCTACAGCGCCAGGTCCCTGCCTGGCTTGCCCCAAGCCCACTTTAAAGGCGAATTGAGACCTCCGAACCCCCTCTCTTCAATCCTAAGCACCCTAGAGCACTCCTAAACATCTTTTTGAGGATTAAATCACTCTAAGTACCATCTTATTTCTCAAGGATGGAAACTTGCCGAACAAAGTAGGTCTAACTTCGTGAATTGCAACCTTACCCCTTCACAACCTTTAGGAAACCTTAAGTGGCATAAATTGGAGGTATATTGAGGTTTACAAACTAGATTTCTTAGAACCCAAGTAGGATAAATTGGAGGTATTTTGAGGTTTAGAAACTAGATTTCTTAGAACCCAAGTAGGAACACAAGTTGAATTAAAGTGCTTAGACCTTCCTAGAATTTGGATCCCTTCCAACCAAGCTAGATAAGCTTCCTTAGATGCAAATACAAGTAGATAGAAGTCTAGTACTCAAATCCAAGAATGTGAAACACTCAAGTAGAGTGTTATATGCGAGTAAGTCAAGTGTCCGAGGAAGGATACACATAAGTCGGCATAGAGAAGTCCAATAAGACCAAGAGCTTGACTCTGTGGCAACCATGGACTACACGTGAGAGTAATGGAGAGATAAATAACAAGTTAAGCTAAGTAATAACCTTAATGAAGTAAATTTTGTTCTTATAGGAACAACGGTACGCAATAGAGTGCAATAGGAACTCCGAGGAGACTAAAGTTACAGGAGAGGATTGCATGGAAGGTTGGCCAAGGTGAGGGTTCTTCCATCTCTGGTCCTAGGGTTGTATGCTTGTGTGGATTACATGAGTTTGTACATTCTCTGCTTGTCTGGTATGAGTTAGCTAAAGGTAAAGAATGTTAAAAGAATAAAGGAACGAGAAAATAGGTTGTGGAAAGTAGCTTAGATAGGAAGACATAGGAGTAGAGAGTAATTGTTTGCTATGATTAGTGTGTTACAAGTCCAACTCATACATTCCGGAGGCATGATGAGCATTTTATTAAATCTTTTCCACGACAGTGGCAAGAGTCCTTGTACAGAAGGACTAAATTTTTATTTTGAAAACTCGTCACGACGGTGACTTAAATTATAATCATGCAAAGGGAGTTATTGGTGGGTTTCGGATTTGGTTATGCTAGCGATGTGGGACATCGACTAGAACAACGTCAGATGGCACTTGAGACCTCAGTTTTATAATCACCATGACGATGGTCATTGCCCTATCCTGGCAATAGGGTCAGAAAAGTTTTATATTGCCATGACGATAGGTTGAGGCTCAGAGAGTGCATCTGGACGGGTATATGAGTTATATCCAGTTGAGGATACTTGTACATATTAATAAGGAGAGGAATTGTTGATCCTTCGGGAAAGATACAAAGAATCCTATTAATGTGTGAGACTAAGATAAGGAGACACGGGAGGAACCTACGGCTGAACCGTGAGCCTGATCTTGCAGAAGAGAAATCATCCTGTTGAGATGGTCCAGGCTGTATTAGTGGCCAGGCTTTGAAACGTCGTGTCATGCCCGCCATTGTGGCCTGGTTGGGTAATGGACGAGTGGACTCAAGCTATTGCCCCACAGTAAGGGGTCAGTACGTGCCACGTGGTGGCTATGCGTCAGTTGTTTGATAGATAGAAGTTGATTTTGTTTGGTTAATAGAATTGTCACGAGGTGACCAGTACCCTAGTGAATGGGTTATGTTTTGCCACTTGGTGGCCAGCAACCCGAGTGCACGGGTTCGAAGTTGGAAAACCACGTAGTGGCTAGTAGACCAGTTGTTTATGCATGTGGTTGTGTATGACTCCCAATCCCAGCGCCATGGTACCCGCCTTGCGTCGGGGATGGGAAAGTCCTCACTGAGTTGCGTGGTTAAGACTCACACCTCATTTTTACTACACAGAGACAGGTTAAGTACAGGTGGAAGAAGTCTCGGTGGAACGAGGGTTGAGAAACACTTTCCAAGACCCACAACTTGTTCATATGGGTGAATGCATTGTAATTGTAATTTAATTTACTTTATCGTCGTATCATAAAATAAAGGGTAGACGTACCCAATTAGATTGTATTACTAAATCTAGAACTATCAGCTTCACACATCTTAAAGATCAGGATTAATTATACTGTGATACAGGGAAAATTTGTTTTCAAAATATATTTATATACATATATCTGTTGCATGTGAATAGGATAGGCAGCATCTTTGGATGTGTAGCTAGTACACAGGTTATAAATGCGCTAGAATGTGTGATTATTGCAGGTGTTAAATGAGACGATGCGTCTGCTCTGTTAGCGGCGCGTTGTGTGCTATGGTATAGGCACAAGTTGTTTGATTATCATATGGAATGAAAGTATAATAGAAATATGCAGTGAATTGTAGTTCAGGCTAGGAATGGTTTGTAAATGGAAAGAAAAGACATGCTTGGCGTGTAGAAAAGAAAGTAAGCCCATTGGGCGATTGAAATGGGAAGTTTACAGACAAGAATAAACAGGGCCAGGGGCCATGAGATCGACAGGAAGATGACCACGTCAATGGGTCACGACTGTGCGGTATGCTATGGCTGAAGGAAGTGAGTTGTCCTTTCTAGAAAGTAAACAGAAAAGAGGTGGTGTATTGCACAGTATAGAAGTAGAAGTCTACGGACTAGAAAATCAGGATACGGTATATGGAAGGGCAAAGTAGCCAAACCATATGCCGTAGAGATAGATGTTAAGAAGTAGAGGCATATGTAAACGTGTAGAACGTGACCAGAACTGCTAGTTCCTTAAGCGAACAAGGCGGAAAATAAGGGATTAATCCCAACCAAACTCTCTTGTGTTGCTTAAGGAAGAGCATAAAGAATAGGATATTGATCACATGAGAAATTTTTGTAAAAATCTTTTTGGTCTTTCCAGATGAGAGATTCTGAAAGACCCTCAAACTTTTTTTTTAAAATACTAGGGATAACCATTGGAAGGAAAATTTTGATGAAAAAAAATTCTTTCTCAATTTGTGTCATTCAAATTGGTTAAACCCTAACCATTTATGAAAACCCTAACCATTCTTTCTAAGAAATAAACTTGAATTAATTTTTAAAACCCACAGGGTGCCTAAGAAAATTAACTCCTGTGACCAATACCCTACCAAAGAATAGTCCTTTTACAGGTAAGCTGTATAAGGATGGTAGATGTAGTTGAGAAATCACTCGCTCGGAGTGATTAAAGTTAAGTAGACATCGAAAAGCACTAGAGAGTGCTAAAGTGCCAAGGGAGTATACCGGTAAACCTAAGGGTTACCAATTAAGGTGTCATAGGGTGATTATGGACCCGAAAGTATTAGACCGAAGCAAGTCTAGAAGTGGGAATGGGCGCAGACCTTTGGGTACCGTCCAGAGATAAGAAAATGAGTTCTATTGCAGTAGATAGCTCTCGAACGAGACAACGTAAGAGATAAACCCGAAGGGGACTCGTGAAGGCCCCCGAGGGGAGAGAAAGTAGACAGGGATAAGTAGTCCCATAAGGGGGGAAGAGCGGAAGCCTATAGGACCCCATAGGATAAGAGTCAAGTAGGAGGTGGAGAACCAACTACTACCGTAAGTGTATGTATAGTACATAGATTGTAGTGGACATAGCTAGGTAAGCTAGTTCCACAGGTTAGTGAACCGTAATCCGTTAGTCTGAAGCCCGTGTATGGGTGGAGACTGAGTGGACCAACCAAACGTATAAATGGCCATGTGGGTGCCATAAAAGGAAAATTTACTGTAAGAACGGTTAATCGAAAAGGAGAATTTAGTGAGTAACAAGTATTGAGAAATACTCGAAGAAAGAGTACCATGTAGGTACGAAATGGAAAAGAAGAGAGTGAATACGGGAACGGAGTCGGGTAAGCATCTGGGGATGCAAGCCAAAATGATAAATCAGGTATGCTACCATTGAGGGCGATTGGAACCCAACAGGTAACACACTTGCAAGAGGCGGTATATGTTCGTGAACATATGATGCACCTTAAGAATGGAAAGAGCCAAACCGTGGGAGCGGACCACGTTTGGTCAAGGGGAGTAGAGCATGTCCGGAAAGGTTCATGCTGGAGTTAACAAATCAAGTATTCCAAGTAGGGATACAGGATCTAAGTGAGTTAAGGAGTCTGAGTGGGTCAAGTTGGGGTAAAAGCCAACGGAAACCCAACGAGTAGAGTTAGCATAGGATGTGCAACCCTAAGTGGACTAACCTGAGGATGGTATAGATCCACAGTCATAGTCGTGTTAAGCGAGGCCTTCGGATATGAAGACCGAACTGAGCCTAAGGCAGAGTAATGATGTCACGACCACCGTTCGGGGAGCACGCGACCGGCACAGATTGAAGGTGGGACCCCCGGTCTGTAAGCCTACTATCCTGGAACTTAACTAATCATGCATGAATAAGATATCAATATGAAAATTATATTTCTTACAAATCATAAATAAACCTTTATATATGCGCATGATCCTGCCTCTAGACAAATGGAGCTGACCTCTAAGTTCTTACTTAGACTTGTACACTTATAAAATAAAATAAAATTCAAATCGACATAACACCCACATAAACAGAATGTGGGCCTTGAGAACTGACGCCTTGCTAATCCGAGACCTGTCACTTGTTCTGAACCTGTCTCTGAAAACATTAGCAAACGAGGGGTGAGTCATACGACTCAGTGAGAGACTAACCCATACTAGGCGTAGTAGCGGGCACCACTACGATAGGGAAAGGGTGACAACCACATACTTATGCAGAATGTCTCGTATACACCATGAAACTTATAATGTGATCAAATTCACCATTCGCAATCCAATCTATAGTATAGATGCCAAGCACAAATAATCATTCAAAATTTCTCAACTACATATCAAAGACTTCTATCAAACCCATTCACGAATCAAATTAATAGATAGTTCAAAATCAAATAGCATAGTCAAACACATCAAGTCTGGAATAAAAAAGTCAACAAAGATCAAATAAAACATATTACAGTCATTCACATACCCTTGTGAGTGTTAATCACAGTGTCACACATAAACAATTCCTTAGGAACACAAAATCAAATTCTGACAGAGTTCATATCATAAAACCAATAGCACGTTATCCAAATCAATATTTCACAAATATCAACAATCAAAGAAAACAAATATTTGAATGTAATGTTGGCCGCAGAGGGTTGAAGTTGCTTGGGCACCATTTAGTGAAGGAAGGTTGTTGAGAATAATATAATTTTAAAAGAATTAGTTTACAAAG
Organism: Senna tora; assembly: GCA_014851425.1. Lineage (NCBI taxonomy): Eukaryota > Viridiplantae > Streptophyta > Magnoliopsida > Fabales > Fabaceae > Senna > Senna tora. The sequence continues at coordinate 12,846,188 of CM026261.1, read as the reverse complement.
CCGGTGTCCAAGGTTTTCCAAGTAATAAAGAGCATGAATCCTCGACTTGGTTTTCAAAAGGATAAGAAATGCAGTATGTAAAGAAGGGGGTTCATACAGTAAAAAAAAAATATGTGACCAACATTACCTATTCACACAAATTCCTTCCCACGAGCAAACAAGGGGTGAGGTTCAACTAGGTTCCTTCCCTCCTCCTTTGTTTACCTATGAGTTCTTAAAAATTGGTTGGTTAAGTGGTTCAACTAGGTTCCTTCCCACCACCTTCACAATTTTACAATTCTAACGGCGCATGGTTCAACCTCTTTCCTTTCCATGCCCGCCTTAGTACCTTAACAGAAGGTTAGTCCCATGGTTCAACCTTGTTCCTTCCCATGGACTACCTCATGCCACTTCACACATGGTGTATGGTTCAGCCTTGTTCCTTCCCATACACCACTTTATAACACACTAAATCACTCAAATCAAGCAAAAAGACAATTCCTTCATAAAGGCACCAACATGCCGGCAAAATCAATCAAAAGGGAAATACAACACCATCTTAATCATTCTATCAAGACTCTTGTTCATACACAACATATATCAAGTCCACTATGTCCTTCAACCCTTGAAAATCACAATCACAATCATAATCTCAACATAAATGGGTCCACACCCAATCTCAATCAAATCTAAAACGCAACAACATGCCTCATTGGCCAATTCATAATGGTTCAAATCACATAGAAAATCTCATTACTAGGTCAATTTAGATTCAATCCTAATTCATATTAAGTGCATGATTACTGTGATATCCGAGATATTTAATTTAATTATTATCATTATTATTTAATTTATTTTTCTTTTTGAAAGAAAAATAAATTAAATTAAAGAGTTAAAGTAAGATGAAGAAGAGAAAAATAGGAAATTTTATGGTTTTAAAAGAGGACCTAAAATAAAAGGGAAATTAGAAGGATGGGAGGAATTAGGAATTTACAACTAATATTTATTTTATTTTATTTTGTTTAAATTACTAATTAAAAGGGGGGCCAAACCGTGACCCCCCTTCCAACCAAAGCTATAAACCGAGAAAGAAAAAAAAATAGAACGCAGAAGCAACGAGAAAACGAAGGCACCCGAGAGCTTGAGAAGGAGAGAAGGCAAGGTGACGGACGGCGGCTTCTGGCTGGATTCTCGCCTAAAAATGTGTTTTGATGCCCGTGATGGTGACCGAGACTCTCCTTCAACACCCAACAAGCTTCACATCCGATTGGAATAAGGTTGGAAGCCCCCAAATCTCTCAAACCCCAATTTCTCCAATTTTAGGGATTTTGGGAATTCTTAGATTGCTTCTAATTGGGAAATTCCAGGGTTAAATTCGAACTTAGTAGGTGTTATTGAATGCTTAGTGAGGTTCAGAATCGAAGCTAAATCGTAGGAATTGACCGGTTGTGGAAATTAGGAAAAATGAGCTAGAAATTATGCTAAATTCGAATTTTGCTGGTTTGATGCATGAAAAGGCTTGGATTGGAGTAGTATAGGTGTTATAGTTGCTGGAAATATAAAAGGGAATAAAGCCCGAGTATTTACCGTCTCAACCGGAGCCAAATCCGGTGAAAAAAAGGCGATATACCAAGCCACCGTATAGTAAGGAGCTGTGCTGTGGGCTGGACACCTCGGTCTAGTCCGTGGTGGACACCTAAGACCAGCTAAATTGGTTCCAAGGCTCTATTTATACCCGATTATATTTTTACATATAATTAAAGAGGTAGTGGTTGAACTCTTACTCGGCAAATAAGGGGAAACGGTTGAACGAGTGAGCTAAAGCCTCTCTTGAACCATAAAGAAATTCTTTTATTAGTTAAATACTCTCATGAATACATGAAGTGAATTTTAGATAAATGGGAATCTCTAACCTAAGCTCTTAAAGGTTCTAAATGGCTTGGATAGATGAAAGTCGAGTATGAAATAATTCTAGACTTTCTGAAAAGGGGCAAATAAGAAGACGGAACGAACTAAGTATCTAGTTCTTGGATAGGTCTAGAGGGTACATAAGCATTAGCATGACACGTACATGGTAGATGCTTCTTTACACGTTTCTAAATTGCTTAAGTACATGTGTATAGGGCACCACAGAGTAATTGGAGCTTCAGGCACTCCGAAGACTGATCAGGATGGCCAACGAGGTATGGGGCTCTCCCATCCCTGCCCCACAGGGTTGGATGACTACATGAAAATGTGGTTTGCTCTATTTTGTGCAATTGTTATATGAAATATATTTATCTGAATGAATTTGTGTTACACGTGTATGATTAGCATGTAAGCAGTCAATGTGCAACAGTATATGTGCTTATATGATTATTCTCAAGTGTATATGTGCTATTGTGGCTCACTGAGCGTTATATGTTACCGTGGGTAAGACTGAGTCAGAATTTCATATGTGAGGGTTCATTAATAATAGAAACTAATTAAATTGATCATCGTTGTAAAGATCTTGACCGTATGGTACATTGAAGAAACTGAACCTAGGTTGTTAAGTGTGATGAGAGTGTTGCATAATTGAAAAGGGGGAAACTAGGCCTAACTAATAAACACGTATAATATTCAATTAGTTATTCATAGAGCGTCTTTCAAAGTTAAACATATTAATTGAGCTTGTTTAGGTTAGTCCGGGTAGATCGAGTCGGTCATCCTGGTCGGACAAAGAAGATTTTGTCATTAGTAAGCATGCCACATAGTGGCCATTACCTTGGTTTAACCGAGGTCAGACAAGTTGCCGGCTATTACTCTAAGCGTGCCTTGGAGTCAGAAAGTTCCTAGTGTGATCAACTAGGTTCGAACAAGAGATGCCTTCGGGCCAATAGTTCTCTTAGCATAATGCGGGAGACAGAAATTGATTGCCTACGAGTATAGATATGTGTGACTTATGAAAACATATGATATATATATATTGTGATTTATGTACGTGCGGAGTAATAAATATGTTGGGAGCATGAATTGGGATTTTAATTGTGAATATGATATATATTGACTGTCTGATCATATTAAAGGTCGCAATATAAATCTGTTTCATGCGCATGTGGTTACGGTTGCTCCGTTCCCCCAACTGTAGTGGTACCCGCTACTACGCCAGGGATGGGAGAGCTCCTCACTGAGTCTGTTCGACTCACCCCCCATGTTTATATGTTTCAGATACAAGTGGTTCAGGCGTCGGGAACGTGTCCACTTCTTCCCAAGGAGGCGGACAGATCTGAAGACCGCACGCTTAGCTCGCGTCGGTAGTTACTTTAGATTGTGTAAATATGTCGCGATGTATATATATATGAATCCTTTTTGGGTGTAGCTTTTGTACACATACCAGATATATATGTCCTACTATAGTTTTGTCGGCTTCATACAGGTTAAAGTTAGGTATATATATCATGTTTATATATATATGACTTCCGCATGTGAATAGGATAGATCACACGTATTGAGGTGTGTGATCAATATGTAAATTATATATATGTATGGTTGAATACCTGTTTGTATGAAAATATGACTTCTGCATGTGACTAGGATAGATCGCACGCATTGAGGCGTGTGATCAATATGTATACTATATGCAAGTGTGTGATTGAATATATGTATAACTGGATATAGGGCTTCTGCATATGAATAGGATAGATCACCCGCACTGAAGCGCGTGATCAATATGTAAACTATATGTATGTGTGAGTGAATATGTGTATATATATAGACTGAAGCGGCGTTGAGCGAGCCATGGATTGCGAACTACTTAGGTCACCGGAAATGGATGACCATATGTATTATATATTGTTTGTATTAGAAATGGGTAGTTATAAACATGTGAAAATGTCAATCAGAGATTAGAGGCTTACGGGATAGGAGAAATCCTATTTCCCGTGCCGGTCACGGACGTCCGATAGGGGGTCGTGACAATTACAATCACACAAGTAATCACAACACATAGTTTAATCATCCCTTTGTAATACCCGAGGGGTATTTTTAGATTCAGGTTAATTGTGTATAGTAAGACTTAGCATGGTCATCATTTGGAGTTGGAAAGTAAGGACAAAATAAATAAATAAATGAACAATAGAAATAAATAATAATTTTGTGTATACATATAGATAAATAAAATTAAATAGGAATTAATGGGATAATATGAAATTGATAAAATTGTGAAAATTGAAGTTAAGCATTTTGGCTAAAGAAAATAAAAATAAATTTTTTTAAAGTGAAATAAAATTTTTGGAAATAATTAAGATTTTAATAGTTTTAGAGTTGAGAATTTAAGAAATTAAAATAAATATGAAAATTAGGTAGAAAAACTATAATTTTGTTCAAAGCTTATATTTTAAATTTGAGAATTTTTCGAAAATAAAAATTATACTGGGTAGGAAATTTTCATCTGCAAGACACTCAATGACAGATATTTTTAGTAGGCTTATGATTAGCAAAAAAATTTTTAAGTTTTCCTATTCTTACCTACAAATAAATATAGTTAAGAGAATCCAATCAAAACTCTATTTCACCATACTCCAAAAGTTGCCAATTGCCCAAAATTACCCTTAAATCTCCTACCCAATTCATAAAACACTTTGTCTCACTTCCAGGAGCACAACTACTTCTCCTTTCTTATGTGCTAGGTCAAGGAAGAAAGTGATGAATCCTCCACTTCTCCTTCATTTTCTTGCTTCCTCCTACCAAGTAAAGACTCTTACAAGCCTCCACCACCATTGTTGAGCCTCAAGGAGCTTGGGCAACTTCCCCAAACTTCCATTTTCGAATTTCCTTAAGGTAAGCTCCAAAAATCATGCCTCCACCTCTTAAATCATGATTTTCTTGTTGTAATGAGTTGCTAATGGATAGTATATAAACCTAGGACTCTTTTGGAATATAGAAAACACCCCAATAAGGATTTCTTTGGAGGATTTCAACCTAGGGTTTATGTTGGACGAATTTTTGAGAAAATTTTTGGAATTTTTGATTTCTTTGAAATTGTTGATATGTATGAACTCTAAATGATATGTTTATGCATTTTGGATAATTTGGAAGAATGCCCAATGATTGGGATGGTGATTTATGAATTTTGTAGAAATGAGTAAAATTTCTATATTTGGCAAAAATTTTCCATTGATGGAGCTAGATGGTGTGCAAACTTTTGAATATGATTTCTTAAAGTAAAATTTATTTTGAACTAAAATCAACTCCCAAATGATGACCATAGCTTAGGTAGTGGAATTTAGGCATTGACATGTGTAGAAGTAGAAAATTGGTTAATATGGAGTTTATGGAAAATTTGCTACACACATGTGTAGATAAGTAGTTTAATTGGTATGGTTCTATTTGTTAGGACTCAAGTACTTCCTTGGAGGCAAGAGTGCTCAAGGGTTACTAGGTAAAGCGGCCAAGGTGAGGGACCCTTCCATCCTAGCCCCAAGGGTTGTATGAAAACCTTGATTTCTGGGCTTGCTTATACGTGAATGTTTGTAAATATTTAATTTTATGCTTGCTAGTAATACTCTGTCATTAAGTTGGCGATTGTTGGAATTTTGTACAATGAATTGTTTGTGATTGTTAAAGTGGAAATATGGTGGATCAAGTACATATGGGTGACGATGAAGAATTCCGCACACATATGTGCTTGACCTGAGAATTATAGCAATAACATGTATGGTACCAAGGGTAAGGGCTTTCCGTCGGGTCAGGTTTGGAAAGTGCCTTAATGTTGGCATTTCGTCGGGTCAGGTTCAAAATTGCCTTCATGTATATATACACTTGTGGATACTCTGTTGAGCCGGTCCGGAGTATGCCACCATTACTAGTTGGTTAATCCGTTGAGTTGGTCCGGATTGAACCAAGCGGGCTTCCCGAGACGATGGTCCGGAAAGTGCCGATGCAGATGGACACCTCGGCGGGTTGGTGCCGGGGTGCGCCACCGAACACAACATTGCGTGGAGACGGTCCCGGAATGGGTCGTGTGCCTATGCCTATCGTTGTAAGATACCGAGCATATAGATACTCAACATTAGTGTAAACCCTCAATGTCCTTGGTATGCACTATGACTAGATTTCCTTTTCTTCAAACATGCCATGACGATGGCCGGTATCCTCACGTGACGCCAAGACAAAGTTATTTTCATAAAAAGAAGGTCATGACGTCGATTGTTGTCTTGACGTGGCATTAAGGAAAACCTTGTTTTTAAATTACTATATTTCAAATCCAACCGACCATGACGATGGGTTAAGTCTTATAATGCATCGGGATAGATAGGGAGGACCGACACGTCACAGCGGCAACAAGGTAACCAAAGGTACGTAAGTTTGGCGGGTGAACCGCACTTGAATGTTAATCTATGTGTTCGGTGCTTCTCGATACACGTATGTCAGTTTGCATGATTAATGTATGTTGTGGTACGGTTAAAGTAGAGTTTGTACATGTTCTATTGTTTGAGAACAATTATATAATTATCAAAGATGAATTGAAGTGTATGCGTATGTGAATGTGGTTTCTCCCCTTCCCGGTCGTAGTGGTACCCTCTACTACGTCTAGGATGGTAGAGTCACTCACTGAGTCGTTGACTCACCCTCTAGTGGTTTACTTTTTCAGATACAGGTACCGGTCAGGCTTCCACGTCGGCTCAGTGAAGGCGACGTTTTGCTAGCACTCACATTCTGTCTCCGTGGGTGGCTTTGATTTTATTTTGGATATTGTAATGAATTGATTACACTTTTTGGTTATTATACTCTAGACTTGTCAGCTCCACATACTTAAAGACAAGATTATTTTGGGGACTTATTATAATTATGTATATGAATTTGCATGTGAATAGGATATGTCACACACTGGAGTGTGTGGTAACGTATATGATAGATATATATATTATGTGTGTTTGAATATACATATAAACTGAAGCAGCACTTGGCTGTGGATTGCAGGTGTATGATAGGCCACACCGGAGATGTGAACCATATATATTGATAATGTGTGTATGCGAATGGGAATGATAGTTAAATGAAATAGGTGTTAAGGCTAACTGACTCAGGGTTAGGCCCTCTGTCTGTGCCGGTCACGTGCCTTCGGGTGGGGGTCGTGACACCCTTTTTGGGGCTAAGATAAGAAAGTCCCTCACCTTGGCGGCTTCAGTTAGCATTCCCTTTGAGCACTCTGGTCTCCAAGGAAGTACTTGAACCCTATCACATTCAACCAATTCAATTGATATCAAATTTCATACAATTTTCTAGTTTCTTTACTTATGACTTCTTACATTTATCTAACCCCCAAGTTCATTTACTTGGTCTATGGTCATCATTTGGTGTTCTCTTTTAGTTCAACTCAATTAATGCATAAATAAACAAGTTTAAAAACTTGTTCACTCTCCAACCTCCATCAATGGAGAATTTGCCAAGTATGAAAAGTTCTCATTTTCACCAAATGTTCACATATCATTATTGCAATCATTGGGCATTCTTAAAAATCATTTAGAATACCTAAATAATTCATTTGAAATCCATACATGCCATCAAGTTTAAGAAAATTTAAAAATTCCATAAATTTTGCCAAAATTCGTAGGTTAGGAACCCCAGGGTAGAAATCTCCATAGATCTCAATATTTGGGTGATCTCTATGTTAAAAAATGATCTTAAGGTGATATATTATTGATAGGTAGCTCATTCCCATCAAGAAACCTATGATTTAAGAGGTGAAAACAAGATTTTGATGCTTACCTTTGGGGAAGTCCGAATTTGGTAACCCATGGAGGTTGCCCAAGCTTGTTAATGCTTAACAATTGTGGAGGGAGCTTGATGAGGCATGGAATTGGTGGGAGGAAGCAAGAAACATGGTGGAAAGTGACGGAGTTCTTCACTTGTTGCTTGCCCTAAGAGAGCTTTAGAGGAAGAGAAGAGAAGAAGAAGATGAAGAAAATGAGGAAGAGTGGCATGGTGGATGCAGGAAGAAAAAATGTGTCATATATTGGATTTGAAAATTAAGGGTGATTTTGGACATGAGACAAATTTTGGGGTATGGTGAAATAGAGTTTTGACTGGATTTTCTTAACTATATTTATTTTTAGGTAAGAATAGGAAAATTTTGAATTTTTTTGCTAATCATAAGCCTATTAAAAATATCTGTTTCGAAAAATTCTCAAATTTAAACTATAAACTTTGAATAATTCATATGACCACTTTTAAACAAAATTATAATTTGACTTTCAAATTTTCATATTTATTTTAATTTCTTAAATTATCAACTCTAAAACTATTAAAATCTTAATTATATCCCAAAAACTTTATTTCACTCTAAAAAAATTTATTTATATTTTCTTTAGCCAAAATGTTTCACTTCGATTTTCACAATTTTATCAATATCATATTATTCCTCAATTACTATTTAATTTAATTTATTTATATGTATACACAAAATTATTATTTATTTATATTTGGTATAGCTATACACATACAAACTCCGCTTGTGAGTTCTCCTAAATTGTTCATCCAATTTTACCTTGAAAACACCAAAAAAGCAATTTCAGATCTCTCCATATCTCAACCCATCCAAAATAATTAAGTTTTATAGGATCTATCCTACCCTTTCTTTAGAACCCTATCCCAATTACCTATTCTACCCCAACGAATCCTAGCTGTTCTTCTAATCCTGTGTAATCATCTACTGTGCTTCATATCTTATCAACCCAAGATCCTTATCCTGCTTCATGCTTGTAGCAATCATTCGTTTGTGTGAAACCTAATTGGAGCTAATAAGGAGTTTATCTTATCATTTTTGGAGGGATTTTATCAGCGTGATAAAACCGTGGCTACGTCCTGTACCCTAGTACTCCTATTTATCCTATGTAATTAATCCCCCAGCTATAGCGATTTCCTCTTCCAAGACAGATTTATTATCTTACTTCCCTTTCAATTACATGAACATTTATTGCTCTATTCAGTCATTGGTGGTAACAATGAGCTATCTTCTGTTTTAATCAAAGTTTAACACTATAAGGGTGTAGCTTTGTAGCGCATGATCTCTGCCTCTGGGATTTTTTTGGACATCTCCTCTATTCACGTTTCCCTGTGGAGATTACTGGGCGTAGCATCCAATCGGAGTAAAGTTAAGCTCTTGTTAATAATCTTCATCACTATATTGTTATAAAATTTATTTTCTTTAGCCACTCATCTGCTACTCATGGCATTAATTACGGTCTGTTTTGCTTTGGGAGTGGGCTGTATCTAATTATTAACTCAAGGTGTGCAATCTTCTAGCCTTAGTCTTTAGCTTAGCTTGCTATAGTTTGTAGAATGCGAGGAGTCCCTTCTTTAAAACATACTGTATTTATACACCCTTCTATGAGAAGGAAAAGGCATAGAGCATCTGAATACACTCTCATTACCCCCAAAGATAAGAAACAGAAATCCCAAATGGCACAAAACAACCGTGAAATTGGGTGGCTTGACTCAAATGAATCAGAGTTTAGTGATGCTGAAGAAGTCAGAAACCCAGAGAATCCCATCACTCGACCACCTCTGGAACCTAGACCAGCGAGAGCTCCTATTGCTTCCATTGAGCCAGACTACATTGATGCAAATATGAACTTCTGGGAAAAGTGTCTTATTGCTGTGCTGATCGACACGTGCACCTTTAAGGTAGTTCGACTTCAGAGTATTATTGATCACTTCTGGATGCTGCGGGGCCCAGTTAAGGTGGTCAGTGGTCACCACAACCGTTTTTTGATCCATTTTCAAGTTACGGCTGACTTGCAACAAATCTTGAGTGAAGGTCCTTGGTCTATTCAGGGGGCCTTCTCATAGTATTCCCTTGGGAACGTAATGTGGTCCTAAGACAGATTGTTGTCTCTGAAGTTTCTGTTTAGTTTCAGTTATGGGATGTCCCCCTTGAATACCAAACCCCTCTAGTAGCCCACCAAATTGGGTCCTTTATAGGTGTTGTTCGTGAAGTCGATCGAACACCTATCTTCCCAAGAAATCTACGTTTCTTACGAGTCATAGTCAGAGTTCCTATTAATCACCCTTTACTAATGGGGGTGATCTTAACTATCGAAGATGGGGAACAACTTTGCTGTGGTTGTGGCTGAGTTGGTCATATATCGGAAGAATGTGATTGGTCTATGGAGCAAACGGATTCTGCGCTTGAAGCTCAATGCCAATGGATACAACACAGGTTCGGCAATGAGTTTGGCCTCACGGTGAACAGAGCCTACTTTGTCCCTGAAGCTAGTCGATTCCGCAACATTCCCCACCGACGAACCACCTTTGTTAGAGCTTTGTGGACTTGTAACGGCTATGTCTATAGACCCAGGCGATTTGATCCTATCGATTTTGAATTCGATCCTTGGGCTCCAATGGATGAACATGGTAATATGAATCCAGAGCACACCCACCAAACTGTAACGGATGAAGATCCTTTTCAAGAAGAGTCTCTCCCTGATGAAGCAATGGATACTCAACCTGATTTTGTGCAAGGACAAACGGAGGATATCAATGGCAACAGTCAAGACTTGCTTATCAATGCAGATGATCCAGCTTCTCTTGAGCCTGAATGGATCCAACTAGTGGAGAAATACTGCAATAATACTCCTACCATTCGTCATCCTCTTCCAGGAATTAGAATCAATGAACCAATTCAGAGCGAGGAGGATCAAAATAACGAACTAAAATGGATCGAATATGCTCCAGGAGATTTTGGCCTTGCTACTGGTTGGCCTACTGCGGACTCGGACCAAACAGAGGGTTCTTCTAATTCCAAGAACTAGCAACTGATGGTTGAAGAAATAGAAACTCAATGGCGCGACAATATGGAGATTCCTCATGATGTTCCCACCTCTGCATGACTCAGGTTCTCACTTTGAAGTGGGGGAATCCAGCCACACTAGACCTCTAGTCCCTTTGGCTCAACAATTTGATCGTGAGGAAATGACAGCTGGCACTCTTACTCAAATGCCGCATTCCCATCAAATGCCGCATTCCTCTTCAAATTGTTATCAATGCTCATCCTCAGCAGGGCCTCGACCGTAACCACTTGCTCCTTATTGATCAAGCTCATCTTGAAAGTCATAGTGTACAAAGGGACAACCAAATGGTGTCCTCTGACTTCATACCTACCCAGGACAACAATAGGCTACCTCCTCATCTCTCCATGACTCTTACCTAGAGAGGTGATCAATTTCAGCTGATTCAAGGTTATGAGGAAGACCTCTCTGGTGACAACTCCTCCCAGAAAGCTCTTAATCTGACTGAGGAGGAACTGAACGCTTTAACAGAACAATCCTTCTCTACTGCGTACTATTCTGAAGATTTTACTACTGATGGCGGATCAGAAGAACATGCATCTATCTACTTGAACATAGAAGATGGTGAAGGATTGGTTAAGAAGAGGAAGCCTTATACAACTCAAGAGGCGCAACAGCTAATAAAAAAGAAAGCTAAGGTTTCCCATGTGGACATCACGGTTTGTCGTCCTCATACTAAACCTGATCCTAAAAGTGCTAAGAGAGTTCGTGATATTGAGAATGCTGAAGCAGAGATAAGCCATGAACCCCCTTTAAAGAAGCGAAAGGAACTGTGTCCAACCGAAGTGGACAACACTGAACCTGCCATTTCTCAAGATCAAATTACTAATGCAACTCACCTGCTTAAATCCATCTTTAAGGGCCTTAGGGAGGTTGTCCCAAATCAACCTCCCAAGTCGCCATGAGTTTCTTATGTTGGAACTGTAGAGGTGTGAGAGGACCCTCTACAGTTAGAAGATTGAAATCCCTCTGTAGGAAGTATGATCCTGATGTACTCTTTTTGCAAGAAACCAACTGTACCCGGGATAAATGAACAAAATGGAATAAAATTGGGGATTTCGCTTACTGTTTTGTCGTTGACGCTATTGGTTCTAAAGGGGGTTTGGCTATATGGTGGAAATCTCATATTAATCAATCGATTATTTCTGCAACCCAAAATTGGATTCACACTACAATAACTCTCCCCACTAAGGAAGAAATTTACTTCACAGGGGTTTATGGTCCTCCTAAACTTCAAGATAGGAAGTATCTATGGGATTTCTTAAGTAGTTTGAACATCACAAATAGGCCTTGGATGATTGCAGGGGATTTTGACCAAATTGTTGTTACTAATGAAAAAATGCACAAGAATGCAGATATTAGAGGAGGACAAGACTTATCAAATTGTATCAATTTGTTAAATCTAGTAGATCTCCCAACTCATGGTAATTGGTTCGCCTAGACCAATAATAGAAGTCATGATGATGCAGTTTGGGAAAGAATTGACAAGACCTTAACAAATATTAAATTGTTGCAGACATTCTCTACTTGTTGGGTTGAGGTCCTCCCTATTGCTGCCTCTGACCATTCTCCATTGGTAATTCACCTTCTTCAGGAAGCATCAAGAAGCCCAAGAACTTTCAGTTTGAAATAATGTGGTTAAAACATCCCCATATCCATGATACGGTTAGAAACTTATGGCGGCACCCACTTAGCGGTTCTACAGCTTCACAGGTAACATCAAGGATTGCAAATACTGTTAAAGGTCTAACTGTTTGGATTAAGAATGAGTTTGGTGCCATCAGGACCCTTATAAATGCTGTAGAAAAAAATCTTCACGATATACAGAAGAACATCTCTAATCCTACTGACAGGACCTTGGAATTTACTCTCAAAAAGAAACTGGAATTCCTTCTGAATTGCGAAGAAGTGATGTGGGCTCAAAGAGCTCAACAATCATGGCTCATCAAAGGGGACAAGAATACCAGATTTTTCCATACTATGGTGAATGCCAAAAGAAATAGAACTCTTATCTGTGCCATCGTTGAAAATTTTGGTTCCTACATTACGAATCATAGTCAAATAACACAAGAAGCTATGAATTATTTTACTGATCTCTATTCCTCTAGCAGCAACATGTCTCCTTCTCCAAGACAGGATTTCATAAAAGATTATGGGATTCCCACTTTATCGCATCAACATTTGCAAACCTTATCCCAAACTTTCAATAAAATGGAAATTAAAACTGCTCTGTTTTAGATGAATGGTTCAAAAGCTCCAAGTCCTGATGGGATGCCCCCTATTTTCTTCCAACACTTCTGGGATATTGTAGGTAACGATCTAATTGGAATGGTGAGCTCCTTTTTAAATAGAGGACACTTACTTTGAAGCTTAAATAAAACAAATGTTGTCCTCATTCCCAAGACAGATGATGCAACTACGTTTAAAGATTATCGTCCTATAAGCCTTTGTAATACAGTTTACAAAGTCATCTCTAAAACTATGACAAATAGGCTACAAGGGATCATGAAAGACATTATTCTCCCTTACCAGAATGCCTTTGTAAAGGATAGATCCATCCATGACAATTTAATCCTTGCCAATGAAGTGCTTCACTACATTAAGGGTTGTAGGAAGACAAAGAAATCGTGGGCGGCCCTCAAAGTGGATCTTCATAAAGCCTACGATAAAATATCTTCGGATTTCCTAAGGGATGTGCTGAAATATATGAATTTCCCTCCTATGTGGTGTCAGCTTATTATGGAATGTGTTTCAACCACTACTCTGCGTATAAAAATCAATGGGGATTATACAGATTGGTTTAACCCTTCGGCAGGTTTGAGACAAGGCGATCCCTTATCCCCATATCTTTTTGTTTTATGCACTAATGTTTTGTCTAGTTATCTTAAATAGGCTCAAAATCTTCATTTAATTCAAGGCCCGAAAATCTGCAAACAAGCTTCTCCCCTGAATAATCTTCTGTATGCCGATGACCTTCTCCTTTTCTTCAAAGCAGATCCCATATCATTTTCAAGTATTGATAGTATTATGCATTTCTTTGGGGAAGCCTCAGGTCTCTTCATGAACAGTGGAAAATCAGAGATCAAGTTTAGTCCTAATACGACTGACAATGATAAAAACCGATTGAATGGGATTCTTAATTGCACTATAGTGGATAATATTGGAAAATATTTGGGAGGATATATTGATGGTGCTAACCCTGACAGAAAAAATGCCTCCGTTATTATTTCTCACCTGCAACAAAAATTGTTTGGTTGGAAAGCCTCTATGTTGTCCCAAGCTGCTAGGTACACTCATTCATTCGGTTCTGGCTTCCATTCCTCTATACTTATTCCATTTTACGAGTCTCATAGAGAAGGAATCTAAAACGTGTGATTCTCTCATGACTAACTTTTTCTGGGGTAGTTGGGGTGATAAGCGTGCGCCTCATCTCATTTCCTAGAATAAAATCTGTCAAAAGAAGGAAGACGATGGTCTGGGGTTAAGAAACTCCAAGTCCCTCAACCAAGCTCTTCTAGCCAAACAAGTGTGGAGAATCATTGACAACCCTCAATGCCTTATGAGTCAGTTGATCCGGAGTAAATATTTCTCTACTTCTAATCCCACTGAGTTCAAGAAATCTTATAAAACTTCCCCTCTTTGGAGAAGAATTCAGAAAAATGCCAAGATCGTTACTGACCATCTTAAATGGAGAGTTGGAAATGGGGAAAGTATCCAGTTGTCTGATAGCAAATGGCTCCAACCTGACCACCCTTCTCTAGGCTTTGTCAAAGTTAGTCAACTCATCATAGCTAAAAGGTTCTGGGATAATGATGAGCTTTCTACTCTCTATAATCAAGACAAAGCCAAGCAAATCTTACACATTAATGTTTCTTACACTAATCAATCAGACAAGTTGATTTGGTGCCTTTCCAAACATGGTAAGCATGAGGTTCGTTTAGCTTATAAGGCTCTCTCCTCTGTTAATACTTCTATTACGAGAAGTTATGTCGTTTGGAAGGATTATTGGCATCTTCATCTGCCTTATAAGATTCTTCTCTTTTGGTGGAAGTTGCTTCATAATGGTCTTCCTCTTAGGCAAAATCTCATTGCTAGGGGGTATCGCATTGATGGTCACTGTCCTTTTGGTTGTGATATATTGGTGTCCGAACAACACCTTTTTAAAGATTGCCAATTTGCTAAAATGGTTTGGTATGGCTCTAATCTCAAGATTAGGACAGACAGTATTACTCATAATTCTATTATTGATTGGATTAATTCTTGTTTAATCCAAGCCATTCAAAACAAGGACTCCAACCTGGTTAACATGGTACAAGATGCCATTTCTATAATCTGGAGTATTTATACTCAGAGAAATAATGTCATCTTTCAAAATGCCAATAAGGATCCTATGGAAGCCATCTATCGTGCTCAGAATATCAAGCAGAACATTTCCTTATCGCTTGACCTAGCTAAGAATAGTCATTTCTTCTCCCTCCAAGATAATTTAAGGAAGAGTCCTTTAAGCCACTATGATGATAGAAATTTAGGGGCATGACTAAGATTTTCTGTAGATGGAAGAAGGATAACAGAAATAGGTTGAAAAAAGTCCTTATGTTTATAAAACAGGATAATAATATTCACCCTATTATAATGCTTGTTGTTAAGAATCACCAAGACTGGTTTACTACTGTGGCACAGTGTATTCGCCGTTGGCTACAACTTCATTCTTCTCACCCTTCCAACATTGTCCTGCAAATCCCGAATCGCCTCCTCGTTCTACAACTTCAGAAATTATCTCCTCCTAATCACACATATGCCTATATTCTAGAAGACATATGGTTTCTTCTTTCTAATAGTTGTAATGTTATTTTTCATTGTAATCTTCAGGTTAGTTTCCCTCTTCAGTTTATTGATGATAGGAATGTAGGTTGGTACTTCCTGAACCCTTTGAGATTTGTTTTCCAGTTGCAAAAAAAAATTATTATTTATTTCTATTGTTCATTTATTTATTTTGTCCTTACATTTCAACTCCAAATGATGACCATTCTAAGTCTTACTATATATTTGACTTGATTCCAAAAATACCTCTCGGGTATTACAAACTTTCACCCTTAAGAAATTCGGTCCCCGAATTTCAGTTCTAGTTACCAACTTAAATCTTTAAACAAGGACAGACACTTCTGACATATCTCGGCCTTGACTCCCATGGGTTCCACCCTCAACGGAACTCTTTCGTCAAGCACTTAATCCATTCCCTTCAAGGACTTAGAACTCTACATGCATTCAAACATAGAATTGACTATTATCGTCTATCCATTCCCTTGTGTCGTAACCTAACAATTACTCTTACCATAGTTATCCTTTGCTGAATCATACATTTTGAACTATCTTCTTACGTAAGCACAACAGGGTTAAATCTATTGATCGTAATATTACTTTTCTTATCGATCCCTAAAGTTTATTGTTGAGATTGTCTATCTCAACCGCAAGGTATTTCATTCTATTACTTAGGCAAGTAGAGGGGTAGACATGGACACTATACTACCACTTCACCGATATTTCCACAAATCCTATGTTCTACCCATTACCACTAAATTGTTAGACAAAGTTACCTCTAATCTGTCACGTTCTCTTCTATGGCAACAATAAACAATGACACTACAACTCTCTTGCCTCTATCTCATTGTCAGATGTAAATCTAGATACTTAAGACGTTTAAAGCTTGTATAGCCAAGACTTGAATACACACCACTATTGTGCGAACACGATGTTCGCATCTAGCAATTCTATCCACCAAGGAACCCAAACTAAGGCCTAGGATTGAGCTCTATCCCAAATCCTATCATTGCGTGAAGGCTTTCCCTTTCCTCTATTTTACTTATCTCATTCTTAAGCTATGGAATCAGTTTTGTTCCTTAAAACTACCCAATGAGGTTCTCCAAAATGCTAGTGTAGTAAGGTTTAAACAACTTCCCTTAATGAAAAGGTTACACATGCCCGTCGGCGTGCCAACAAGCATTGATATAGCTCACGACCCCTCCTAAAGGGAGTCCAATGCGATTTATCGAAGTCCTTGTGTGTTCACACCTAGCAAATAAATTTGTTTCATATACACCTTGTCTCGGTGCTCTAACCACTTTTATCGGTACTCTTAATCCGTTTTTTTAGGATGATCACATCATTCCCATTTTGCTCCCTATCCTTGTTCAACTCCAAGGCTCAAAAAGCCATGGTGTCAACCCGACTCTTAATCCACCTTTACCATTTTCCCATGCTAACGGCAAGGGATCCTATGTTTAGGACATATGTCCCCCTCTTTCTAGACCTCTAATAGTTTTAGGGTACCAACTCCTTTAAGACACTTAGTACCTTTTCATTACTCCGTCTCGACTTTACCCTAAGGTTTCCACAATCATCACAAAGGAACCCCCAATGAAACCCTATGAATGTGCGAACCTTGACTCCCCTATCGAACAAAGACACACTACCCTAAATATGCCTACGTGGCAATCCTAGTGAACCTGATTACACTCCGTACATCCAAATGCTACGACCATTTATATAACCAAGTCCAACAGATCACTCCATTTTGAATCTATCTATAAAATCCGATATCCCTCTAGAGGCATGCCTGTGGAAGAACTCCTATGACTCGGCCAACCATAACCTAGGGCCTCGCTTGACATCTCGTGGAGACTACAAATCTTAACAACACTAAGATTCTCCTAACAAGGTTGTATTGTGTTAAGCTAACCTTTCTTGGCCAGTTCCCGTTGGCTCTACCCCAATCTTGTCCACTAAGTCCCTTAACTTGTTTAGATATACGTTTCTCCTTGAAACACATGATCTTGCGATGTCAAATGCCAATTTCGCTAACCATGCACTTACCCCTGAAATCAAATGGGAACCACTCACATGATTCGATCTCTCATGTAATCGAAGCACCACATACGCCTCATGGCCATATGCCTTTCCTTATAAGCATGTAACCCATCGGGTTTCGACCGTCCTAACGGTGGTATACCCTTGTCATGCGCCTTGGCTTGCACCTCACAAAGGTGTGCACCCAAAGCATGCACTTGAATTCATACACCTTTTCTTCATCTCATGCCTATACGATAACCTTTTTGTGTGCTCCTTGACCACACACTAGTGTCTAACGCTCATGCATTAGCTTTACCGATCCTATGGCTGGTCTTGCCCCC
Organism: Senna tora; assembly: GCA_014851425.1. NCBI lineage: Eukaryota > Viridiplantae > Streptophyta > Magnoliopsida > Fabales > Fabaceae > Senna > Senna tora. Next base: position 12,828,211 of record CM026261.1, on the reverse strand, counting down.
ACGGGCACCCTCACGGTTGTTTAGTCATATGGCTTACCTCCTTGGTCATAACCCACCCGAAGGGTTCTAGACCCAAGGATTTTAAGGCTCAACTAGATCGTAGGGCTAGCTTACTTAGCTAGACCCATCACACAGCATATGTTATCACATCTTAGTTGTATGATTCTTACTATCTACTTGACCCATGCAATACGAGATTCTATAGGTTCTGATTCTTTCCCCCTTATGTAATCGCTTCTTTCGAACAAGACCCTCCCACAGGGCAACCATGAGCCCCTTAGGGTGGTACCTCTTAATCAAACCTATTGAGAGTTATCCCTCATAATAGCACTCATTGTCTCGAAATCCTTTGGGTGATGCCTTGAGGCTCACACCCAATATCATGCCTAGGTCCACCCCATCCTAGTACCATCGAATCATAAAGGGTTTCATGACCTTTGACATGCATAAAGTAAAGATCCCACACATACCCTTAACATTTTATCACAACACTGCATCATCCAAACAAATTTTAAGGTATCAACAAATGCAAATAGCAAATCACTTAGTAGGGATGTTGGCCACCTGGTTTAAATCTCTTGGGCACCTTAATTCTTATAAAAGAATTGAAAGAAAATTTGCTCTTGAAAATTGTTTTCACAACTGATGCCCAAGGTTTTGTTGGTATCCAAGGTGTTGAATAAGTAATATAATGCGTTTGGAATAAACATTTTAGAAAATCTTCTCTTTAAAAGTCACCTTGGGTTTTCTAGAAAAGAATGAGAAAATATTTCAAGATTTTGATAAATGAAAGATAATGATTTCCAAAAATAAAAAATTTCCATGTGACCAACTCGCTTTCTCAAATCAATCTTCCCTAATCAAACAAGGGAGTTCGGTTAGACTTGCCTTTACTCCTTGGTTGTCTAGGCGAAATCGTGGTATGTGGGTCGGACGCATGATGGAACCGAGTTCCTCCCATCCCTTCCCGCATACTACGCCTTTTGACGGGCACATGGTTACATCATGTTTTCTTTTCCACATGCCCTTGTATGAAACACTTCACAAGCATACGGTGTATGGTTCAACTACATTTCCTACCCATACACCATTTCACACCTGTTCATCATGTCAATCATACACAAATCCACAACATTCTGCCTAACAGTTGTCATGTTAACTTATATCAAAATTCCATACTTGTCTACAGAACCATCACATCATAATTCCTGTTTCAATTCAAAGAAAACAAAACAATTTGTTCAGCCTAGTCATATTAAACCACTATGACCCACAAACATGGTCAATTTCCTAAAAACAGCCTTACATTATAGCCCATTACTTCACATTCATCCAATGACATACAACACAAAAAAAAAACATTCAAGTACATTGTAACATACACATTCACACGTACTTGAACAGACTGAGGTGGAGAGCCCCCTCCCTCATGGGTGGCTTCACTTTCGAAATTAAGGGCACTAACAAAGGTTCGAGGGTCATTACCATCCCTACCTTGCGTTCTTGTACCTATCGGCATCCTAGCATCACACAAGAATTACACTTCAAAGAGGATTTCACAAGCTATCCTATGATCAAATGGATAACACGAAGGAATTCTTGACACAACATTCTAAGCACTCTCACAAGTGTCCGCCTAGATCACCGTTATGTCCGGATTTATAAAGATGGCCAGAATGACACCCGAGAGTACTATTATCTCCATAAACCTAGAGGGAAACCTAGACCTCTGATACCATCTTTGTCACAACCCCGTTCGGGGAGCACGTGACCGGCACAGACCGAAGGTGGGACCCCCGGTCTGTAAGCCTACTATCCTGGAACTTAACTAATCATGCATGAATAAGATATCAATATGAAAATTATAATTCTTACAAATCATAAATAAACCTTTATATATGCGCATGATCCTGCTCTAGACAAATGGAGCTGACTCTAAGTTCTTACTTAGACTTATACACTTATAAAATAAAATAAAAGTCAAATCGACATAACACCCACATGAACAAAATGTGGGCCTTGAGAACTGACGCCTTGCTAATCCGAAACCTGTCACTTGTTCTAAACCTGTCTCTGCAAACATTAGCAAACGAGGGGTGAGTCATACGACTCAGTGAGAGACTAACCCATCCTAGGCGTAGTAGCGAGCGCCACTACGACAGGGAAAGGGTGACAACCACATACTTATGCAGAATGTCTTGTATACACCATGAAACATATAATGTGATCAAAATTCACCATTCGCAATCCAATCTATAGCATAGATGGCAAGCACAAATAATCATTCAAAATATCTCAACTACATATCAAAGACTTCCATCAAACCCATTCATGAATCAAATTAACAGATAGTCCAAAATCAAATAGCATAGTCAAACACATCAAGTCTGAAATAAAATAGTCAACAAAGATCAAATAAAACATAGTACAAACATTCACATACCCTTGGGAGTGTTAATCACAGTGTCACAAATAACCAATTCCTTACGAACACAAATTCAAATTTTGACAGATTTCATATCATAATACTAATAGCACGTCATCCAAATCAATATTTCAAAAAAATCAACAATCGAAGAAAACAAATATTTGAATGTAATGTTGGCCGCATTGGGTTGAGAATAATATAATTTTAAAAGAATTAGTTTACAAAGCCGGTGTCCAAGGTTTTCCAAGTAATAAAGAGCATGAATCCTCGAGTTGGTTTTCAAAAGGATAAGAAATGCAGTATGTAAAGAAGGGGGTTCATATAGTAAAAAAAACTATGTGACCAACATTATCTATTCACACAAATTCCTTCCCACAAGCAAACAAGGGGTGAGGTTCAACTAGGTTCCTTCCCTCCTCCTTTGTTTACCTATGAGTTCTTAGAAAATGGGTTGGTTAAGTGGTTCAACTAGGTTCCTTCCCACCACCTCCCCAATTTTACAATTCTAACGGCGCATGGTTCAACCCCTTTCCTTCCGATGCCCGCCTTAGTACCTTAAGAAAAGGTTAGTCCCATGGTTCAACCTTGTTCCTTCCCATGGACTACCTCATGCCACTTCATACATGGTGTATGGTTCAACCATGTTCCTTCCCATACAACACTTTATAACACACTAAATCACTCAAATCAAGCAAAAAGACAATTCCTTCATAAATGCACCAACATACCGACAAAATCAATCAAAAGGGAAATACAACACCATCTCAATCATTCTATCAAGACTCTTGTTCATACACAACATATATCAAGTCCACTATGTCCTTCAACCCTTGATAATCACAATCACAATCGTAATCTCAACATAAATGGATCCACACCCAATCTCAATCAAATCTAAAACGCCACAACATGCCTCATTGGCCAATTCATAATGGTTCAAATCAAATAGAAAATCTCATTACTAGGTCAATTTAGATTCAATCCTAATTCATATTAAGTGCATGATTACAATCACACAATTAATTACAACACATAATTTAATCATCCCTTTTTGGGGATAAGATAAGAAAGTCCCTCACCTTGGCCGCTTCACTGAGCATTCCCTTTGAGCACTTTAGTCTCCAAGGAAGTACTTGAACCCTATCACATACAACCAATTCAATCGATATCAAATTTCATACAATTTTCTAGTTTCTTTACTTATGAATTCTTACATTTATCCAACCCCCAAGTTCATTAACTTGGCCTATGGTTATCATTTGGTGTTCTCTTTTAGTTCAACTCAATTAATGCATATACAAACAAGTTTAAAAACTTGTTCACTCTCCAACCTCCATCAATGGAGAATTTGCCAAGTATGAAAGGTTCTCATTTTCACAAAATGTTCACATATCATTATTGCAATCATTGGGCATTCTTACAAAAATCATTTATAATACCTAAATAATTCATTTGAAATCCATACATGCCATCAAGTTTAAGAAAATTTATAAATTCCACAAATTTTGCCAAAATTCGTAGTTTAGGAACCCTAGGGTAGAAATCTCCATAGATCTCAATATTTGGGTAATCTCTATGTTCAAAAATGATCCTAAGGTGATATATTATTGATAGGTAGCTCATTCCCATCAAGAAACCTATGATTTAAGAGGTGAAAAGAAGATTTTGATGCTTACCTTTGGGGAAGTCCGAATTTAGAAACCCATGGAGGTTGCCCAAGCTTTTTAATGCTTAACAATGGTGGAGGGAGCTTGATGAGGCATGGAATTGGTGGGAGGAAACAAGAAACATGGTGGAAAGTGAAGGATTTCTTCACTTGTTGCTTGCCCTAAGAGAGCTTTAGAGGAAGAGAAGAGAAGAAGAAGATTAAGAAAATGAGGAAGAGTGGCATGGTGGATGCAAGAAGAAAAAACGTGTCATATTGGATTTGAAAATTAAGGGTGATTTTGGACAGTTGACAACTTTTGGGGTATGGTGAAATAGAGTTTTGATTGGATTTTCGTAACTATATTTATTTGAAGGTAAGAATAGGAAAATTTTGAAATTTTTGGCTAATCATAAGCCTATTAAAAATATCTGTTATTGAGTGTCTTGCAGTTAAAAATTTCCTACCCAGTATAATTTTTATTTTCGAAAAATTCTCAAATTTAAACTATAAACTTTGAAAAATTCATATGACTACTTCTAAACAAAATTATAATTTGACTATCAAATTTTCATATTTATTTTAATTTCTTAAATTCTCAACTCTAAAACTATTAAAATCTTAATTATATCCCAAAAAATTTATTTCACTCTAAAAAAATTTATTTTTATTTTCTTTAGCCAAAATGTTTCACTTCAATTTTCACAATTTTATCAATATCATATTATTCCTCAATTCCTATTTAATTTTATTTATCTATATGTATACACAAAATTATTATTTATTTCTATTGTTCATTTATTTATTTTTTCCTTACATTTCAACTCCAAATGATGATCATTCTAAGTCTTACTATATATTTGACTTGATTCCAAAAATACCTCTCAGGTATTACAAATGAGTATGATGGTAAGGAGGAAACTGATGAGTTTCCATTATAAAGAGAAATGACTACAAGTAGTAGTCAGAAAAGAGTCTAAGTCCGTCAGACATAGGATGTCGACAGGGAGTAACCTGAAGTGGTTATGGAAACCACTAAGGGTAAGTGTAGAAGTCCGGAAAAGAAATGGAAACACGAGTCATAAATGAAAGGTCCTTTACCGTTTAGTGGGGAAACGATAAATGTAATACATAGTTGTGCTAGTGCCATGGAATTTAGCTTCGTTGGACACGAGTAGGGTAAACCGAGTCGGTAGTGAGTGTAACAACCTCGAAAGGGTTGGGTACACTAATGACACAAAGTATAAACACCTACGTAGGGTGTAAGCCGTGTAATAAGTCTAGATGTAGAGTAGAGGGTGTAGTAAGATGTAAACAGACTTTTCTGGAGAAGTCGTTTACAAAGAATATATCGAGGGAATACCAGCATAAAGGGTAGCTGCTTGGTGGTAGAGGACACTTAGGTACAAGGACTCCGATGTAAGGGAGTACTTCGTCAGTTAGAGTATATAGAAATAGGACCTAATGTGCTATGCAAATAGCTAGTGTCTTGGCGTGTTTCAAGACGGATATAAGAGGTCACTACGAAGGTAGCTAGTCCGACAAGCAGATTGAGTCAAGGTAAGCCTCACTAGAGAAGGCAATTGTTAACTCCTCGGAGAACTAAATTGGAGCATGGCATGTGGTACGTGCCAGACACTCCATTGCAAAATTAGTAAGCACAAACTAAATAGAAACTAGGAATGTTAGGTATCCTCGGGGAAGGATTCGACGACAAATGGAGTCTGTCGGTTAACATCTCGCGGAGGGGTGGTTAACTACGAAACTTGGAATGCAAACGATTACAGAAAGCATATGTAGAAACCAGATGGAGTCCTTGAGTCTCTAAGCAAGAAAGATGAACCGTAGGGTTAAACGGTAAAACTTCCACATTGAGAGGAACCATAGATGAAATTGAGCCAAGGGAGGGCAATAAGCCAACAACCCCACGAAGGAGATGAAATTCGGGGACCGAATTTCTTAAGGCGGGAAGAATGTAATACCCCGGAAAATTTCAAGGATTAAAGAATGACATATTTAGAATTTTGAAGATTTAAGAATGATTTATTCCGGGGCTAGGAATTAAAACTTTACAAGGAATGTAGGAAAAGCATGAAAGTTAAGAGAAACCAGAAAGGAACCGGGAAATTTTTCGAAGTTCAAAATAAAAAAAAAGATGAAGGAAAGAAGCAAAATATTTTTTTTAAATGAATTCAAGACCTAAGAGATTAGAAACCTAAAATAAATAGGAGTAGGAACTATTTTTGGTATTCAATTTGGGACTTAAAAGAAAATAAAATTTAATTGGAAGGAGGAGGGATTAAGTTGGAGATATTTTTCAACCTTCTGTTTGGTATTATTATTATGATTATAATTTATTATTTATTTAATATTAGTTTCAGATTTTTTTATTAATACTAAAATATATTAATTAGTAAGTGTAATTGTCATTTTTGGCTTAGACAATTGTAATTTGAAATTAGGACGGCAAGGGATCTTAACCTTGGGGGACTTTTCCTTAGGTGATGCCCCTAGGTGCCTACGTACCCTTCGGGAGGGATCAAAGTCCACGTAGTTCGTCATGGTGTTGTCTATCAGAGCCGTTAGGCAAGGCTATTACCTGTATTGGGCCGTGTGCGGCTAAGACGTGCCTAAGGTACTTCGGGCGGGCGAGCCGCTCTTAGGAGGTTGCCTTAGTGGGAGAGAGTTATGGTCTCTGAGGGCTGTTGGAAGATCTGTAAACGGTGTGCTCCAAGGAGGAGGTGAGCTGGTCGGAGGGTCGCCGGAATGGGGGGCCAATGACGGGGCATAAGGTGCTGAAAGTACTTGCGAGGGGTATTTGAGGGTTCTCAAGTACCGAGAGAGTGTGGGATATCGGAGGTGATGTGCGATAATCCTACAAGTTGTATGTAATTCAGTTGAGACTAGGTTGCTTGCTTAGTCCTTCGAGTGAGGGTTTATTTATACTTACCTGTGGGGAGAATGTGCTCGACCCACGACCTCGTGGGAGGTGGGTCATCCCACGAGTCTTGTGGAGATCCCACGTCTGGTTGAGGGGAGGCTCCGTGTGGTGACGTGGGTGAAGGCCACGTAACAGATGGATGAGTGGTGTCGCGTTTCTCCAACGGGTGCTGGGGTCGTGCTTCTAGAACGTCAGCGCTGCGTGTCCCTAGGTGGAATATTCCGTAGTTACATAAGTCCCCCAAGTCTACGGTCGTCGGGCGCCCGTGGACTTAAGTTTCTTTGCCTATAAGACACTTAGGAATTTTTGTTGCCTTTACTTGTGGGATAGCTCGTCCACTTGGAGTCGCGGGTATGGGAACTGGCCGTCCGATTCTCGAAGTTGGCTCTCTCATATTGCTCCGTAGAAAAGGAGATGTCTTGAAGAGGACACGCGTCTCGTTTTGCATGGCTGGCCGCTTGGCTTCCTCAGTAAGTTTTCGAGCCATCTCTGCAGGAAGTATGCGACTTACCGCGGTAGAGTCATCATTGCTCAGAGGGGTATTTCCTGAAATGCCCTTCGAGGGCTGGTGGGAGAAATCCAAAGGTTAGGGGTCGTTTGGTCATTCCCTTTGGTTTCGAAGTCGCTTCGTTTTCGCGCCTCTTAGGCTGCGACGCGCCTGCTGGGCCTCCTTTATACGTTGAGAGCGGGAGATTTCCCATTATTCTGCGTATCTTCTCCTTCCCAATCCTTATACCTTGTGATCTTCAATTTCCTTTCTCTTCGACAAATGGCTTCTGCTAGTGCCGCCGCTTCCGTGTGCTCTTCCCGGGATCCGGATTTTGAGTTGTCCCTCCTGTTGGTGGCCATGGAAGGAGTCAGGGAGAGAGTAGATGTTCTCATTATGTCGCGGGACTCCGCGGATCTCCGGGAGATTCTCTCGGGGGAGGATGGAGTACTGGCAACTCCTCCTCCGTTTGCTTCCGTGGGTTGGTACTTTGCAGAGCTAGAACTGGACTCGACGGTGAACGTGTCGGCGGTGGATGCTGGCGAGATGTCGAGGGTGCTGCCGGGGGCCGGCATCCAAAAGGTGTGGGAGGAACGTTTCGCTCCTTCTCTCCCAAAGGGCTATAAGATAAGGCCAATGGGGGAGGGGGAAACGATTCTCTGGAGCGATGGTGTCGGCTTCGTCCTTCCCCTCTGCGTTGCCTACAACGCCGCTTTTATTCCTCCGTTCTCTGGTTTTGTCGAGGCCATGCTCAACCTACTGAATGTTTGTCCTGCGCAATTAAACCAGAATGCTTGGTCAATACTCAGTGTTTTCGATAGGTTCTGTCGGTCACACAGGTTGGAGGTTCTCCCCAGTGTGTTTTTGTCTCTCTACCAAGTCTGTGAGGCGCATGGATGGGTGTGTTTCCAGTCGTGTGTCAACGGCTTCACAATCACCGACCTTCCGGGTAACAACCACGCTTGGAGGTCATATTTCTTCAAGGTGGTTCCCAAGAAAGGCTTCTGTCCGCCTTGGGTCCGTCCGTCCGACTGGCGCCCGCGTTTTCCGCTCAAGTGGTCTAATCATGTTTTCCAGATTCGGTACGACCAGGAGGAGTACGAGGAGACAGCCTTTTAATTTCTGAAGGGGGTCATGGTGTCGGGCACAGCTCTGGGTAAGTCAGTGTTGGTGAATTTGTATCCCTTCTTGTTGTCTTCTTACCATGCCGTGAATGTTTTCTTCTCGCAGGGCTGACTTTAGGCAGGATCCAAGGGAGGCTGAATCCTCCGCTAAGTTCTTAGAGCCGGAAGCGCGAGCGGTCAGAGTTGGTGACTGCCGTCGTTCCACCTGCGGGGGCGGATGAGGGTGCCGAGGCGGGCGGAGACCATACGGGAAAGGTGTCGTGGCTCCGAATTACGTGGGTGACTCCAGCTTGACTCGTCTCAACCGTAGGAAGGTTCCTTATACCCTTGTACCCCCCGAAGAGATGCCCGTCCTACTTCTAGGTGAGGGTATCTCTTTTAGAGGAAAATTGATCCCGTTTGAGGCGGAGCGGGTCATCTTGGCTCGTCAACATTATCCTCTTGATTATGAGGATGATTATGCTTTAGAGCGTATGACCACGGAGACCATGTGGTTGCTAAGCCGTCTGGCGGGCTTCGCGTATCAACGGGAGCTTGAGGGGGTAGGACGCTTTTCCCTTAGTTTTGTTGTACTTCGTTGGATGTGGCTGATCCTCTTGTAATCCTTGTGTAGGAGGTTATCGAGGAGCTATTGGAGGAGAATACTCAGCTGGCGGTGCGGTTGGAGGAGTTGGAGGGCGAGCTTCAGGAGGTCAAGGCTAGTGCCCTACGGGTCCGTCGTCAGGACTTTCTGCGCTTTGCGAATTATGGGATGCAGAACAGCATAGCCCATCTGGAGGACTTGATGGGCATCTCTGTTCCTCCGAATGTTAGGGCCAGTATGCAACCTTCCTGGGAGAATATCGGCGGGGAGTTCTGCGTTCGCGCTCGAGGGGATTCTCCTTTGAGGATCGAGGATTATGAGGTGCCTCCAAATCCTCGAAGGGATCCACCACGGCCGGACGGGTCCCCACGATTATCAGAGGATGCTTAATTTTAGACCGCTGTTTTTGTGGTTTTGTAATTTTGGGGCGATAGTACCCTTGTAAATTTGGGCCGATAGTCCCCTTATGTGAATATAAAGAAATTTTGAGGACGAGAGTTGGTCAATCGTATTGCATTTCGTATTCTTTTAAGCACATAGAGTAATTGTCTCAGGACTGAGACGAGTTAGTAGTACATTTGCCTTGGGACTTAGACAAGGTAAGAGGCATTCGTCTTGGGACTAAGACGTAGTGAAGTGCCTGCGAGCTTGGCCTTTGGACTAAGGCGCAAAGAAACATTATTGACTAAGACATAGCCAAATATTTCTTAAGGCTGCTGGCATTCCAAGTGTTTGGGACGTGTTCGCCTGTTAGGTGTGCTAACTTCTATACGTTGTGCGAGGCAATGCTAATAACCCTGTACGGGCCTTCCCAATTAGGGGCGAGCTTGCCATGTAGGCGGTCGCGCTTATTGTTTATTGTTGTACGCATGACCAAGTCACCTCTTTCAAATTTACGGGGTCGGACGCCCCGGTTGTATTATTGCGCTAGCAGCTATTTGTACGCAATGTTTCTGAGTGCCGCCGCTTCCCTTCGTTCTTCGATCGCGTCGAGGCTGACCAATAGGCTCTCTGGATTTGAATCAGAGTAGTTGAGCACCCGATCTGGGGAACTCTGATGTCGGCTGGAACGATCGCTTCCTGCCCGTACGTCAAAGCAAAAGAGGTTTCTCCTGTGGCCGTGTGTACTGTGGTTCTATATGACCACAAGACCAATGGGAGCTCATCCACCCAACCTTCTTTGGTACGGTTTTCTCTGTCCTTCGAGGATGATACGGTTTTCTCTTTCCGTTTGCCCATTGGTCCCCGGGTATTCGACTGAAGTGGTTCTGTGGTTGATGCTCCATTCTTTGCAGAAATCCTCAAACTTCTCACTGACGAATTGTCATCCGTTTTCGGTGATCAACGTGTTCGGGGGACCGAAGCGAGTGATGATGTTTTACCAGAGCAAGATTTGAACGTTCTGGGTTCCAATAGTGGCCAGGGGTTCGGCTTCGAACCACTTGGTGAAGTAGTCGACTGCCACGATGAGGAATTTTCTCTGGAGCATACCCTGAGGGAGGGGCCTAGGATATCCATGCCCCAAGTGTCGAAGGGCCATGGGGAGTCGATGGGCTTTAGCTCGCCCGGTGGCTGGTGTATAAACGCAGCGTGGCGCTGGCATTGGTTGCAATGGGCAACTAGAGCTTCTGAATCAGCTCTCATTGTTGGCCAATAAAATCTGTAGCCGTCTACGTAGACTAGCCATGGGGATTTTCTAGCTGTAGCTCAATTGACTCGTCGTGATTTGAAGCCGGGGCGTCCCCCTGAAGGCGTTCTGATAGAGTCATTTCGGCGACGAAGTCTGCGAAGGCTTGGGCTTTGATCGCCCGACGGGGCTCGTATTGAATGTCGAACTCGGAAAGTTCGTCCGCCCAGTTTGTAATTCGCCCTGCCAAGTCTGGCTTTTGTAGTTTTTGCCGCAGGGGTTGGTCTGCTCGGACCATGATTGTGTGTTGTTGGAAGTAGGGTCGAAGTCTTCTGGCCGAGTGGACAAGAACAAGAACGAGCTTCTCCACCCGTTGGTACCGAAGTTAGGCTCCCTGCAAGGCATGGCTTATGTAATAGACTGGGAACTGTTCGACTCCTTCCTCCCTTATTAGTATTGAGCTCACAACATGGTTGGTGGTAGCTAGGTAAAGTACGAGAGTTTCTCCTTTGATCACCTTGGCTAACACCGGAGGCCTAGCTAAGTAGGCTTTGAGGTCCTACAAGGACTTCTCGCGTTGCTCCGTCCATTGAAACACTGGTGCTATTTTTAGAATTTTGTAGCAGGCAAGGCATCGGTCGGCCATCCTTGATAGGAATCTGTTGAGGGTCGCCTACCTTCCGTTCAGCCTCTGTACTTCTTTCACTATTCGTGGTGGTTCCATGTTGAGAATCGCTACGCATTTCTCGGGGTTGGCTTCGATTCCTCGCTGTGTGATCATAAATCCCAGGAATTTTCCAGCCGATACGCCAAAAACGCATTCCGTTGGATTTAACTTCAATTGATGTGCCCGCAAGACCAAGAAGAGCTTTTTGAGATGTGCCAGGTGTTGTTCGAGCTCCATGGATTTGACTACCATGTCGTCGACGTAGACCTTGAGGTTTCGACCTATTTGTTCTCGGAAGATGATGTCCATCATCCTCTGATAGGTGGCCCCTGCGTTCTTCAGTCCGAAAGGCATGACCCTGTAGCAGTAGACGCCTTTATCTGTGATGAAGGAGGTCTTTTCCTGGTCCTTTGGGTTCATCTGTATCTGGTTGTACTCAGAGAAGGCGTCCAAGAAACTCAGCATCCGGTGCCCGACCGTCCCATCGACCAGTTTGTCTATATTTGGTAGCAGGTAAGCGTCCTTTGGGCAGGCTTTTTTCAGATTGGTAAAATCTACGCACATTCGCCATTTCCCATTCGCTTTTTTTACCATCACCACGTTCGAGAGCCACTCGGGTTACTGCGATTCGCGTATGAAGCCGAAGTCGAGGAGCTTTTGAACCTCTTCATTGAATGGCATATGAGCACAGGATCTATCACTGGCATGTCTGTGGCGCTCTAGGAGAATACATCCCGGTATTGAGTGAGCAATTCCTGGAACTTCTTTCGGGCAGTCAGGTCGAGGAGAGTTCCCACGCGGACTTCTCTCTCGTTCGCCTGGTCTATTCAGATGCTCACGAGGTCTTCCGTAGGCTGTGGTCTGGCTCCGGGGATTTCATCTCGCACGTCCACTATCTCAGGGGGGTTCACGGCGTGGTCCTCACCTTTGCTAGTAGTGGGTCCGTCGGTCACACAACACTCGTAGGCTTCTAGATTTGCCCGTATTTCTGCGATCCCGGTTGGCGTAGGAAACTTCATCACCATATGCGTTGAGGATACGATGACTCGAAACTTGTTCAGGGTCGGTCGACCTAGAATTGCGTTGTATGCTGATGGTGTCGTCGATATGGCGAACCTCACTTGGGTGTGGACGACCTTGGGTTGGACACCCAGGGCGAGCCATGTCATGAGGGTTCCATGTGTCTTAACGGCCTGACCGGAGAAGTCGACAAGAGTTTCTTCGTTCGGTGCTAGTTGATCCTCCTGGTGGGCCATTTCTTCCAAAGTTTTGGTTAAGAGTACGTCAGTGACAGCCCCGGGGTCTATTAGCACACGTCTGACATCAAACCCTGAGATATTGGTCATGATGACCAGCGACTTATTCATCTCGATCGTGCCGTCAGCACCGTTGAAGATTACGAGCTGCGTCTTATGTCGCTTGTAATGGTCGCTTGGAGCGTCACCCGGTCGGTCGTGCATGGACTTCGACGAATCGCTAGTGTCTTGTACCTGTATTGAAGATCAAAACAAAAACAAGTACGGGTTTCTGAGCGTTAGGTGTATACTCCTACTCCCCGAAAAAGAAATGTCGTTTAGCGGCAGAGTGCACAAGGCATTGTGGTCTGAATAAGACCGCGGTGGGCGCCACTATAACTGTCATTTTTGGCTCAGACAATTGTAATTTGAAATTTGGACCGTAAGGGGTCTTAACCTCGGGGGACTTACCCTTTAGGTGTTGCACCTAGGTGCCAACGTACCCTTCGGGAGGGATCAAAGTCCACGTAGTTCGTCATGGTGATGTCTATCAGAGCCATTAGGTAAGGTTGTTACCTGTATTAGGCCGTGTGCGGCTAAGACGTGCCTAAGGTACTCCAGGCGGGCGAGCCGCTCTTAGGAGGTTGCCTTAGTGGGAGAGAGCTGTGGTCTCTGAGGGCTGCTGGAAGCCCTGTAAACGGTGTGCTCCAAGGAGGAGGTGAGTTGGTCGGAGGATGACCGGAATGGGGGGCCAATGATGGGGCACAAGGTGCTGAAAGTACTTGTGAGGGGTATCTGAGGGTGCTCAGGTACCGAGAGAGTGTGGGATATCGGGTGTAATGTGCGATAATCCTTCAAGTTGTATGTAATTCTGCTGAGACTAGATTGCTTTCTTAGTCCCCCCGAGTGAGGGTCTATTTATACTTGCGTGTGGGGAGATCGTGCTCGAACCACGACCTCGTGGGACGTGGGTCATCCCACGAGTCTTGTGGAGATCCCACATCTGGTTGAGGGGAGGCTCCGTGTGGTGACATGGGCGAAGGCCACGTAACAGATGGATGAGTGGTGCCGCGTGTCTCCAGCGGGTGTTGGGGCTATGCTTCTAGAACGTCATTGCCACGTGTCCCTAGGTGGAAAATTCCGTAGTTACAGTAAGTAAAATAGAGGAAAAGAAAATAAAAAGGAAAAAGGGGAGACGGAGAGAGCCACAGACACAAGAAGCAAGAAGAAAGAAAGAGAAGGAAAGGAGAGAAAGGGAGAAGAGAGAGAGAGAGAGAGTTAGGGGATGGAGGTGGGGGAGATTCGGCGGGAATCTCGCCAGAATCCGGTGAGCCAGAGTTGAAGGTGGAGCCTGAGATCATCCTCGTCATCTTCCTCGTCTCAATCTCTCGAGTTAAGGTTGGTACAACGCTCGATTCTCTCCAAGTTCCCATTTTCTTCATTTTTCCTCATTTTTGGAATTGAGTTGAGAATTCGAGTTTGGGCGGATACGAAGGTATAATAATGTTTCTAAAGTGTTCTTGAACACTCATCGGAGTTAGGATTCGAGGCTAGATTGTTAGATTTGACCATATTCGAAGTTGGAAGAGTTTGGGGTTTATAAAACCCTTTTTTCCCAATTTGGAACAATCAACGATTCGGAGACGAATCGGAGTTGGATTTGTGTTGTAGGACTTCCGAAATGTAGTATATATGTAGGAGAACAAGACCCGTGAAAAGTGGAATCGAAGCCGGATCGGAAAATGGCTGAAAAGGGGGCCGAAACTAGCCACAACACAGCAAAAATGTTGTTGTGCTGCGAGCTGGCGCTGCAGCACCCACTTGCTGGATGGCTAAGGGTTACCAAGGCAGCACCTTGGCGGCAGAACCAGCATGGGCGCTGCAGTGCCAGGTCCCTGCCTGGCTTGCCCCAAACCCACTTTAAGGGCGAATTGAGACCTCCAAAACCCCTCTCTTCAATCCTAAGCAACCTAGAACACTCCTAAACATGTTTTTGAGGATTAAATCACTCTAAGTACCTTCTTGTTTCTCAAGGATGGAAACTTGCGGAACAAGTTAGGTCTAACTTTGTGAATTGCAACCTTACCCCTTCACAACCTTTAGGAAACCTTAAGTGGGATAAATTGGAGGTATATTGAGCTTTAGAAACTAGATTTCTTAGAACCCAAGTAGGATAAATTAGAGGTATATTGAGGTTTAGAAACTAGATTTCTTAGAACCCAAGTAGGAACACAGGTTGAATTAAAGTGCTTAGACCTTCCTAGAATTTGGATCCCTTCCAACCAAGCTAGATAAGCTTCCTTAGATGCAAATACAAGTAGATAGAGGTCTAGTACTCAAATCCAAGAATGTGAAACACTCAAGTAGAGTGTTATATGCGAGCAAGTCATGTGTCCGAGGAAGGATACACATAAGTGGGGATAGAGAAGTCCAATAAGACCAAGAGCTTGACTTTGTGGCAACCATGGACTACACGTGAGAGTAATGGAGAGATAAATAACAAGTTAAGCTAAGTAATAACCTTAATGAAGTAAATGTTGTTCTTATAGGAACAACGGTACGCAATAGAGTGCAATAGAAACTCCGAGGAGACTAAAGTTACAGGAGAGGATTGCATGGAAGGTTGGCCAAGGTGAGAGTTCTTCCATCTCTGCTCCTGGGGTTGTATGCTTGTGTGGATTACATGAATATGTACACTCTCTGCTTGTCTTGTATGAGTTAGCTTGAGGTATAGAATGTTAAAAGAATAAAGGAACTAGAAAAAAGGTTATGGAAAGTAGCTTAGATAGGAAGACATAGGAGTAGAGAGTAATTGTTTGCTATGATTGGTGTGTTACAAATCCAACTCATACACTCCGGAGGCATGATGAGCATTTTATTAAATATTTTCCACGACAGTGGCAGGAGTCCTTGTACGGAAGGACTAAATTTTTATTTTGAAAACTCGTCACGACGGTGAGTTAAATTATAATCATGCAAAGGGAGTTATTGGTGGGTTTCGGATTTGGTTATCTTAGCGATGTGAGACTAGAACAACATCAGATGGTACTTGAGACCTCAATTTTATAATCACCATGACGATGGTCACTGCCCTATCCTGGCAATAGGGTCAGAAAGGTTTTATATTGCTATGACGATAGCTTGAGGCTCAGAGAGTGCATCTGGGCGGGTATATGAGTCATATCCTGTTAAGGATACTCGTCCATATTAATAAGGAGAAGAATTGTTGATCCTTTGGGAAAGATACAAAGAATCCTATTAATATGTGACACATCGACTAGAATAACGTCAGATGGCACTTGAGACCTCAGTTTTGTAATCACCATGACGATGGTTATTGCCCTATCCTGGTAATAGGTTCAGAAAGGATTTATATTGCTATGACGATAGCTTGAGGCTCAGAGAGTGCATCTGGACGGGTATATGAGTTATATCCTGTTCAGGATACTTGTACATCTTAATAAGGAGTGGAATTGTTGATCCTTCGGGAAAGATACAAATATTAATGTGTGAGACTAAGATAAGTTGACACGGGAGGAACCTACGGGTGAACCGTGAGCCTGATCTTGCAGAAGAGAAATCATCCTGTTGAGATGGTCCAGCGTGTATCAGTGACCAGGCTTTGAGATGTCGTCTCGTGCCCGCCATTGTGGCCTAGTTGGGTATTGGACGAGTGGGCTCAAGCTATTTCCCCACAGCAAGGGTTCAGTACGTGCCACGTGGTGGCTATGCGTCAGTTGTTTGATAGATAGAAGTTGATTGTGTTTCGTTAACAGAATTGTCACGAGGTGACCAGTACCCAAGTGAATGGGTTAAGTACGTTTTGCCACTTGGTGGCCAGCAACCCGAGTGCATGGGTTCAAAGTAGGAAAGCCACGCAGTGGCTAGTAGATGCCCAGAGTTGGGGAGATTAAGTAAATGTATGTTAGCATCTATGTGTATGTACAAATTGTTTGTGTTTGCATATAATTGCTGATTGTGCAACATAGTGGTAACGTACAGGATTACATCACCACACGTCTTGTTTGATTCAGACGTGCTGAAACATGAGAAGACCGATAAGTAAAAGCCGGCACTATATGTTACATGTTTACTTGCTGATTGATGACGTGGAATAAACTGCTGCATGTTTACAGTTATTAAATGCATGTGAGTGTTTGGGTGAAATTTTTGTTGTTGTGTGGTCGCCAAGTGTAATATCCGAGATATTAATTTTATTATTATTATCATTATTATTAATTTATTTTTTAATTGGGAAAGAAAAATAAATTAAATTAGATAGTAGAAATAAAATGTAGAAGAGAGAAGAAATAGAAAATAAAAATTTTACCTATTTTCTAAAGAATGGAAATTTATTTAGGACTTAAAAGAAAGGAAAAATTAAAAGGATGGGAAGAGAAATGGGATTTAACAATAATTAATAATTTAATTTATATTTTTTTTATTTAGAAAAGGGGGATGAAACCGTGAGTTTCATTTTAATGAAAATATATATATATATATATATATATATATATATATATATAATAAGATATATATGGGGGGCCAACCGTGACCCCCCATTCACTAAAGCAACACACATATAATAAATAAAATACAACATATATTAAAATAATCGGGGGCCAAATCGTGACTCCCCATCCAATTCATTTAACACATACATAAAAAAAATAAGAGAAAGCAGCAACAAAACATGAAGCAAGCAGAAGCATAACGCGAGAAGCAAACCGGAAAGGAGAGGGAGGATGAGCTCGACGTTCTCTGGATGGAAACTCACCGGAGACACGGCTCTGCCGCCGGAGACAGCCACCGGACCTCTCTTTCAACACTCACAAGCCTTCTAGCCGATTGATTCAAGGTGAGAAAGCCCCAAATTCCCAAAACCCCAAATTCTCCAATTTTGGGTATTTTAGGAATTCTTAAATTCCCTCCAATCGGGGCATTCTGGGGTTAAATTTGAGCTTAGTGGTTGTTATTGAAGGCTTAGTGAGGTTCAAAATCGAAGTTAAACCGTAGGATTTGACCGGGTATGGAAATTAGGAAAATTGGGTTTGGAAATTGCTTTAAAATTCGAAATTGATAGTTTGATGCATGATTAGGCTTGGATTGGAGTAGTATAAGTGTTGTAATTGCTGGAAATAGACAAGGGAATAAAACTCGAGTATTTACCGTCTCAACTGGAACCCAATCCGGTGAAAAAGAGGCGAAATACTAAGCCACCGTATAGTAAGGAGCTGTGCGGTGGGTTGGACACCTTGGTCTAGTCCATGGTGGACACCTAAGACCCATTAAATTGGTTCCAAGGCTCTATTATACTCAATTATATTTTTATATATAATTAAGAGGTCATAGTTAAGCTTTTACTCGGCGAATAAGGGAGACGGTGAAATGAGTGAGCTAAAGCCTCTTTTGAGCCGTGAATTTAATTCTTTTATTAGTTAAATACCCATATGAACACATGAAGTGAACTTTAGACAAGTGGGAATCTCTAACCTAAGCAATTAGAGATTCTAAATGGCTCGAAAGTGTGAAAGTCGAATATGAGTCATTCTGGAAAATATCTAGAGGGTGCATGACCATTAGCATGACATGTGCATGGTAGATGCTTAATTACGCATTTCTAAATTGCTTAAGTACATGTGTATAGGGCACCACAGAGTGATTGGAGCTTCAAGCACTCCGAGGACTGATTAGGAGGGCCAACGATGTGAGGGGCTCTCCCATCCCTGCCCCACAGGGTTGGATGACTACGTGGAAATGTGGTCTGCTCTATTTTGTGTAATTATTATATGAATTTATTTATATGAATAAATT
Organism: Senna tora; assembly: GCA_014851425.1. Classification (NCBI taxonomy): domain Eukaryota; kingdom Viridiplantae; phylum Streptophyta; class Magnoliopsida; order Fabales; family Fabaceae; genus Senna; species Senna tora. Next base: position 12,809,660 of record CM026261.1, on the reverse strand, counting down.
TGTGCTACACGTGTATGATTGGCAAGTAAGCAGTCAACGTGCAATAGTGTATGTTCTTATATGATTAGTTTCAAGTATATATGTGCTATTGTGGCTCATTGAGCCTTATATGTTACCGTGCGTAGGATTGTGTCGTGATTTCATATGTGAGAGTTCAGTTTCATTAGAAACCAATCATATTGATCGTCACTTAAAGATCTCATTTGTATGGTTTGTTGAGGAAAACTGAACCTAGGTTGTTGAACATGAGTGAGAGTGCCGCATAAATTGAAAAGGGGGAAACTAGGCCTAATTAATAACCACGTATAATATTCAGAAGTTTATCTTAGGGCGTCTTTCAAGGTTAAACATGTTAGTTGAACTTGTTTAGGTTGGTCCGGGTAGATCGAGTTGGTCATCCTGGTCGGACAGACAGGATTTTGTTAACAGTAAGTATGCCACATAATGGCCATTACCTTGGTTTAAGCGAGGTCAGACAAGTTGCCGGCTATTACTCTAAGCATGTCTTGGAGTTAAAAGTTCCTAGTATGATCAACTAGGTTCGAACAAGAAATTGCCTTCGGGCCAGTATTTCTCTTAGCGTAATGCGGGAGACAGAAAGTGAATGCTTACGAGCTTAACTATGTGTTACTTATGAAAATATATGATATATATGTTGTTGTTGTGATTTATGTACGTGCGGAGTAATAAATATGTTAGGAGCATGAATTAGGATTTTAATTGTGAATATGATATATTGACTGTCTGATCACATTAAAGATCACAATATAAATCCATTTCATGCGTATGTGGTTGTGCTTGCTCCCTTTCCCCAACTGTAGTGGTACCCGCTGCTATGCCAGGGATGGGGGAGCTCCTCATTGAGTCTTTTCAACTCACCCCATGTTTACACGTTTCAGATACAAGTGGTTCAGGCGTCGGGAACGTGTTCATTTCTTCCCAAGGAGGAGGACAATTCTGAAGACCGCACGCATAGTCCGTGTGGGTAGCGTATTTTGGTTTATGCAAATAAATCAGGATGTATATGTATATATTATTCCTTTTTCAATGTAGCTTTTGTACATATACAACTGTTGTATATATATGTGGATCTCCAGTATTGTTGGCTTCATGCAGATTAAAGTTAGGGTGATGGGAATATAGGCTATGATATAATATATATCATGTATATACGTATATGACTTCTGCATGCGACTAGGATAGGTCACACGCATTGAGGCGTATGATCAATACGTAAATTATATGTATGTATGATTAAATACTTGTTTGTGTGAAACTATGGCTTCCGCATGTGAATAGGATAGATCACACACATTGAGGCGTGTGATCAATATGTAAACTATATGCAAGCGTGTGATTAAATATATGTATGACTGTATACAGGACTCCTGCATGTGAATAGGATAGATCACCCGCCCTGAAGCGCGTGATCAATATGTATGCTACATGTACGTGTGAGTATGCGTGGATTGCACGCTACTTAGGTCACCGGCATTGAGCGAGCCGTGGATTGCACGCTACTTAGGTCACCGGAAATGGAGGACCATATGTATTAAATATTGTTTGTATTAGCAATGGGTAGTTATGAACATGTGAAAATGTCAATCAGGGATTAGAGGCTTATGGCATAGGAGAAATCCTACTTCCCGTGCCGGTCACGGACGTCCGATAGGGGGTCGTGACACCAAGAATGTATGCTAATTAACAGTAACCAGTTATTTATGCATGTGGTTGTGTATGACTCCCAATCCCAGCGCCATGGTAGCCGCCTTGCATCGGGGATGGGAGAGTCCTCACTGAGTCGCGTGGTTAAGACTCACACCTCATTTTTACTACACAGAGACAGGTTAAGTACAGGTGGAAGAAGTCTCGGTGGAACGAGGGTTGAGCAACACTTTTCAAGACCCACAACTTCATCATGTGAGTGAATGCATTGTAATTGTAATTTAATTTAATTTAATTTATCGTTCTATCATAAAGTAAATGGTAGACGTACCCAATTAGATTGTATTACTATATCTAGAACTATCAGCTTCACACACCTTACAGATCAGGATTAATTATACTACGATACAGGGAAAATTTGTTTTCAAAAAATATATATATATACATATATCTGTTGCATGTGAATAGGATAGGCACCATTTTCGGATGTGTAGCCAGTACACAGGTTATATATTATGTGTGTTTTCCTATATCTATATCCTGAAGCGGCACTGGCCGTGGATTTGCTTGCCTAGGATAGGCCAACATTTCGATGTAGCCATGATATTATAATGCATGTGGATGTATTTTCAATAATAGATATTTTGTCAATTAGGTGATAAGGCTTACAGGCACAGGGATATTCCCTGTGTCTGTGCCGGTCACGGTCCTCTAAATGGGGGTCGTGACAAAATAGATATTTATAGTGCCTTTTGAAAAGAAGTGGGAATATTGAGATTGGAATCATCTAATTAATGCGTCAGAATAAATTATAGCATATATCATGGACTTTTTAATGCTAATTTTAATCAGATATGAAAATGTATCAATTCCTCATTAATTGCAAATGTTAATATCAATTTAAATTTTTATGACTGAGTAAATCAGAATATATTGCATTAGACAATGCCATGTATGCGTATCTTATATTACATGACGACTAATCTGGCTCTTAGGTGGTATATTAAACGACATGTGGATTTATTTCCATAAATTAAATATTTTGTGGTATGAGGTGTTGATTGAGCAAAGGATGCCTTAATCCTATGTGGCAAGAATTGGAGCTAGGTATGTTACTATTTATATATATATAGATTACATAAATAAGTTGTTAAAACAAAACCTCCTTAAAAAAACAAAATAATATCCTATAGTCATGGAACTTTCAGAAAAGACTTGATAAAAAAAGTTCTTCTTGATAGACTTATGAATTATAAATAAATAAATAAAAAATTCACATGATATAAATTTAATTTTTAAATATAGAATATGTACCAACTATGATAAAAAATTTAAGATGTTAAAATTATATTACTTTCATATCTATTTTAAGAACCTGCGCCCCTCTGAAGGAATGACAATTTTTTTCATCAGACAGGAATCCCTATGGAAACTACCCCAATTGGGGTCCAAATGCGAAATTTTTTTCCTGCATGGATGAAATAGGTTTAGGAATGGGGACAAGACCATATCCCCGCCCCTATGATATCTTTTTTTTCATCACTTATAAATTATTAATGACCTTCGTTACTCATTAAATTAATTTAAATAAATATTGTGATATCTTTTTTCATACTTTTAAATTAGTTTCCTGCCCTCACAATTCTAAATTTATATATTTGACTATGGTTTTTAAATGTATCTTCCCAAATATTATTGTCAAGTTCTACAATTTTAATTTAATGATATATTTGTGTTATTTCATGTTGATTTTTTAAATTCCATTTTTTAACAAAATTTATTTAATTCCTTATACATTCTTAATGTAATGATTATTAATTATTTTTTATATGTAACATCCCAAAAATGGAAACTCAACTTTGACCAAAAAGTCAAAGTGTTGACTTTTTCTAAGTTGTTGACTTTTGTGTTGACTTTTCTTTAACTTGTTTGACTTTTTGATTTTTAAGTGTTTGGATGTGTTTGCCTTTGTTTTTGTTTGTAATTAAGTTTACGAAACCCTAACTAGAGGTCAAGAGACCCAAAAACCAGAGAAAAATGACCAGAGGAACCCTAACCCTAACCCTAGGGACTAAATTGAAAAGAATAAGTTAGTTTTAACCCTTTTCTTTAATGAGGGAAATAGGGCAGAAAAGACCTATTTGACCCTAGAAAGATATCTTAGGACACTCTAGAGATACCCTAAGACCTGAATAAGGGACCCCAACCTCAAGAAGAGTCCTAAAAAGATACATTTTTTTCCAGTGAAAACTCAGGACTAAAATGAAAGAACTGAAAAATTAGAGCTTTGGCCCTTTAGCTTACTTAAGGCCTAAGGAAGCCCAATTTAACCACTTACAGACACCCTAAACTATCCTACAAAGTGCCAGCCATGAAATTAAATGAAAAACAAACACAATTAGGTGAGTTACATATTTTAAAAATCGCAATAAATAGGGAACTTATAACAAATTAATCCCTTTTAGTGCCTTTAAGCACTTCTAACCGAATCTATTGTTTTTAAAGCCAATTAACGGCCCAATCAAGGTAGTTACCACATCCAGAAATTTAAGTAAGCAAAATACAAGGTCAAAATTAAGTGAATTGAGTCTGGAAACCGAGGCTATATAAGGTACATCTCAATTAAACATCACCCACTAATACACCTAGATTAGAACCTACCCGAGGCTTAAGGGCCTAATTGCCCACCCAAACGACCCCTTAAGCTACTAGCAGAGCCCTATTATGTGTCCTAACACTAACCCACGAGCCCCAGCCAGCCAACACCTCATCCCACTAATCATTGCGATTTGACATGGGTTAAGTGCTATATAAGGAAGGAAACCGAGAGGGAGAGGTCATTAGCAGGCAGAGAGAGCTGGGGGTTTGAGAATTAGCAGTTGGAGGCAGAGAGAGAAGCTGAAAATCCACCCACACCCACACACCAGAATTCTGCTGTGTTTGCATCAGTTTGCCCAAGCTGTTCAGAGGTCCAAATCCGTGCTTCTTCTTCTGGAAATCAAGGTAACGTAGTGTTACCCTTCCTTCTCCATCACTGAGCCAAGAGCATCCACCAGAAACGGTGGAATAAGCCTCTATGACTCATTTTCCCGAGGCTGCCACAGAATGCCCTGTTTCGGGCAGTGAATCTTCCATGAGGCATATCTCCTTCATCTGTTATCCAATTTGAGCGTGTGAGTAGTCATTAGAAAGATAAAAAAATAATATTTAGAATCCTCTCAATTAATACTTGATTAGAGGCTTTGGTACAGGGTTTTAGAGCCTCGAAAGATTGTGAATGTTCTGCTAGAAATTATGTTTTATAATGTTGTACTGTATATTTGCTCAACTTGTTATCTCTGGTGTTCTGAGTCTTGAATTGAGTAGAAATGGTTAGGAAAAGGTATTTAGGACCTCTAGGTGGAATGAACTTGCTGTGATCACTCAGAAAGCTATGTGTTCAAAGTGATGGTTCTCAACATTTAAACTAAAACTTTCTGCTTCACTGAAAAACGGCACTTGTTTGCTCACTTTTGCCATTTTTCTATAAAGTTTTCTGTTTTCCTTGTTAATATGCTGAAAATGGTAGCTGGTAAGTTTTAAAGCATTGGGAGAATGCAGTAATGGGATGAAAACAGAAAGGAAATTTTTCAGTGATGTAGCAAGAGTAAAGCATGTGGTAGGGATGAACTTTTTGAAACAAAATGGTTGGTAAACCATCCTTGAATCACTGCTGGGAGGTGGGTGTATGCTTTCCCATGTATTTTTCTGTTTCTCCACAGTAGCTGCATGCTGAAATTGACCTACCTATAGCTAGATTGTTGTTTTAAAACTCATTAAAACTAAGAAAGAATTAAATTCTGATATTTGGGAGAAAAGCTCAAGTCTTTTTCAAAGTGAGGAGTCAAAGTCTGTAATTTCTGTTAACAGTGCATCTTGCGAGTGTTCTAGCTGTCATAACCTAGGAAATGCTTGCTGGAAGTCCAAATTAATTAGAGAAAGCCTAGGTATGCCAAAAATGGAAATTTGTAATGCATACATGCTAGTGTGGCTGTGAGCTTTGGTGCTTTTTCTGAAATTTTCTAGTGTGGGAACCTGCTAAGTTGTTAGTCACCTTGTGAATGCTCTAGAACTCTTGTTTGATCTGGTTTAGGCACCCTAAGTAACTAGAGGAACCAAAAGAAAAGGAAATGACAAAAGGAAGGAAAATATGTGCAAAAACAGTAGCTCTGTGCTAATGTGGCTGCACCAACTTGCTGTGCAAGTCACAAGTAGCCTAAATATGCTTGGGAGACACTAGGATGGGCTGGTGAGGGCCTAAAACAAAAAAGGAGAGGTAGTAGGGACTAAACTGAATGAATTTTTCTGTTTTTGCCCTTTTTCAGAATCTGTGTAAACTGAGCTATCTATGGTAAAATTTCTATACTTTCTGGTTTTGTATGTTAGTATGGACCTATGTGTTGGCAGGGAGGTGGTCAGAGTGGCCTCTAACCCCATTCTATGCTCAATTTGATTTTTGGGAAAATTTATGTGTTTTGCTGCAAAAGTATGTCTTCTGGTTGCTATTTTTCTGGTTGCAAGTCCCAATTAGCTTTTAGGTACTTGATGCATCCTGGTTTTGGCTTGAAACAACCTAGAACAGAATTTGGGTCTCAATAGGGACTAATTTGTAAGAAAAACATGATAAAAACTGAAAAGTCCTATTTCTACCCATATTCTAGTTCAATTCTGTTGGGATTTTCTAGATGTGTGTAGTAGGTCCTAGTTGACTCTTTGGATGGCTGAGTAATGTCTAAATACATGAAATTAAACCTGAATTTCCTTATTTAAAGAAATAGACTCTTTTGAAAATATTTCTGAATTTAAGGGTCCAAATGCAATTGTCTTTATTGGAAAATTGATTTAGGCTGTTATGTATGCTTTAATGATGCTTGTGGTGAAATTTCTTGACCTTTGGATGATTAGATTGATGGTTATACCTGTTACTTGTGATGGAAGTTATATTTGACAATATGACTGACTTCTAGTTGACTTTTGTTGACCCGTGGTTGAATTTATTGATTTTATCAGACTATTTAAGTGTGTGGCATCCAAATCATGAAACTGACTTTTAGCATGCATCTGTGAAACTAGAATGCCTAGAAGGGCAAAGTTTTAAGCATGCACCTGTATGTTGATGTACATATGCCCCTATAGGGGTACAATGGTAAATTTGACCTGGAGAGGCAGTTGTTGTGTTTTGATGCCCTGGAGAGGCAATTGATTTGACAACTGTGTAAACATTACCTGTGAATAAAAGTTATATTGAATAATTTGATCTATATGAGGAGGACACACTAGGCTGGGTAGGAATGCGTCCGGGACGTAGCTGCCTAGCAACTAGTGAGGAAATAATCCAGTCCGGGACTGGTGATCCTAAGGTTCTAACTTTGTGCGCACACTGGGGGACGCCTTGGGATGTTAGGTAATTACCTGTTAGCCTTATTTCAGCAGGCTTTCCATAGTGGTAAATGGTAAGTCGGTATTGTCCTGTTTCATTAGATTGTTTTGAATTGATGGTAATGGTTTAACCAGTTGTAACAGGTCCTGGAGAGACTTGACGGTTGCATGTAGAGGTAAACATGAACCTGTTTTAAAAGACTGGCATGGCTGAAAATTGCATGTAGTGGTAAATATGCATGTTTTTAAAGTGAAAATGATTTGTCATCCGTTTACAGCTTTCAGCAAGGCCATATATCTCTGAATTTATATAAATGGAAATATCTTGTGATTGATGTATTGATTTCTCTCTGAAATGGAAATATCTTGTAATCAATGTGCATTTTGTTTAAATTATCTGTTGATTGGGAAGGAAGTATTTTTCTGTATTCTTAGGAATGCAGCTGAACCACTAATTAGTCTTTATAAAACTGGTAATCTATGTTACTGGGATTTTATATCTCACTACGTTAGTGTGTTCAGATGCCCAGGTACATACTGTTGCTGGAGATTGAGGTAGAGCTCCTGGAGGTACCCCTTCTGGGATACTTCCAAATCCTAAAGGCGGTTAACATCCTTTTCTTCTTCCCTTCGGCTGAGAATGCCCCAGGGACTTAGAAAAGGGTGAGATGGACAGGTAGCAGGAGCTGACTCACATTTTGGCAGTGACCCTGATGTCACTCTAGTATAGGTTTAGTACTGACTATTTTGGGCCTGCGAGCCACTAACTTTAATACTTATGTATGTATATATGTATGTCGGTATGGATTATATGTTGTAAACTTAGGTTTGAACTGCTTAGGTAATATGCAGAGGTATAGTACCTCATTTCCACTTAACCTATTTGTATGTGTATTTTGGGAGAGCGCGAGAGTATCAAACATGTAACTTCTAGTTTCTTAGGTTAAAATAACCAATCGAGAGTAAACGATCCTTGGGGAAACACTTAACTTCATGAAAGGAAAAAGAAAAAATTAGTTCGAGATTTTAAAAAGTTAAGTAAATAACCTAATTCCGCAACTAAAATTAGTAAAGAAACTAGGACGTTACATTATACATAATTGATAATTGGTATGATTTAATTTGATTAGTTTGTTTAATATGAAAAAAAAAAAGTAAATTTGTCAAAATGTCTCAAGATCATTTAATTTTCTTGTTTCTAAAACGTAACTATTTTTTTTATGGATAATTATTAAATTTTATATATTTCGGGCCACATGTTAATGATATTAATAATATTGCATTTTATTTGACCATAATGTATTTTAATTCTAAATTTTAAGGATTTTATAATATGTGATGTTAGTTGAAATCGAAAATTCAAATTTAGAATATGGTATGAATTTAGAAGTTGACTTGCTAGTTAATTATCCAAATTAATATGAATTTCAAAAAGAGAAAATTCCAAAAGCAATTTTTAAGGTAACTTAATAAGGGTCAATTAATTATTAATTAGACTGATAAAATGATTTGTTAAGATTTGCCTAGGTGAATCATAGTGGATCTTAGTAGAATCCACTTAGATGCCACCATGTCAAGAGTGGAGAGCACTCAAATAGCTTATGTGTCGGTGTGAGGCTTCTTGCATATTCTTTTATTATATAGTAACTAGTTTTTGGCCCGGGCACATGCACGAAATTTTTTTAAAGTTGGCATGATAGTAATGTAACAAAGTATATAGAATTCAAAATTATTAATAAAGAAATAACATATTTGTATCTACTTAGATGGAAATACAAAGGGTAGCGTATATTCAATAAAAAAATGCATTAAAATTTAATGATGATTATTATCTTAATGAAGTAAACCATAAACGTAATTGTAGTGATATAGAGGATTTATATTCATTTGTTCCTTATTAATTTGATTGATCAATGATTTTTTGGTGCTACAATCTGATTGATTGTATTTATTGGATATGAATTTGATATTGATGACTAAATACATTTCTATCATTTAAGATTGAAATTGTAAATACAAAATCTAAAAAAAAAACGTAAATTTCACCAGCTTTCATTAGTAGGTTTTTATTTGCACACATTTTTTCTTGAGAGTTAAGACACTAAATTAGAAGAATCTATCTTTAAAAAATTAAATTAGCAATTCAATTTAATTTAAAATTACGCATAAGATCCTTCCCACGTGGCTATTCTTCATCTAAAGTATGGATAACCATGGGTAGGGTTTGGGTAGGATACTATATTTCGCGTCCCCGGACCCAAACTTAGCGGGTACCAAAGTCAATTCACATATCCGGACTCTACGAATAGTCGAATCCCCATACCCGGACTCAAACCCATAAAACTTTTAAAATAAATTATTATTTTATTAATATAAAATTTATGTATATCAACTATTCATTAAAACCAAAAAATAAATAAATTGTAATACTCGAGAATATTTTAACTAGCATTATTAGTTAAATTAAATCAATTAATTTAAAAGAGGAAAATGAGATGAAAAAAAATACACTAGCCTAACACTTATTAGGTTGTAAATATAAAATTTTTAAATCCTAATATTTCTATTTTGCTTTTTTATTTATTAATAAATCAGACTTATTTTCTTTTGATATGTATATATTAATTTATTATATAAATATATATATATATATATATATATATATATATATATATATATATATTAGATAAAGAAGGACAAAAGAGAAAAGAAAGAGAGCAGAGAGAGGCGTGAGATTGACGAGAGAAAGAGAGACGCACGGAAAGGGAAGGTAACGCGAGAGAGAGAGAGAGAGGACTAAAGCACGGACACGGAGGAAGGCCGGAGCTGGACGGAGAGGACGCGTGGGGTGGCCGGACGTGCGAGCCGGAGCCGGAAAACGCCGTCTTGTGGCTGGAGGAGAGAGAGAGCTCGGGTTAGAGAGAGAAAGCAAAGGGAGAGAGCTTTCTCGCTGGAAAATGCCGTCTCTTATTGTCTGCTCTCTTGAAGCACGAGTCTTATTTGATTCCGGCTCCACTCATTCCTATGTGTCATATGCATTTGCCTCTAAATTCAACAAAAGTCCATCTAGAATGGAAGAAACAATACTGGTCTCTACACCAATGGGAGAATCGGTACAAGTAGAGTATGTGCACAAGTCTTGCATTGTGGAGGTCGATGGTCATGAGACTGTGGTAGACCTTCGGTTGTTGTGTATGGTTGATCTTGATGTGATCGTCGGAATGGATTGGTTGTCTTCCTGCCATGCGGTTGTAGACTGCAGGGCTAAATGCTTGAAATTTAATATGCCAAACGAGGAGCCTTTTGTGATACGGGGTGATGGAGCTGCACCGTATCCAAGCTTGATATCGGCTTTGGAGGCATCCAAGTTACTTGCGAAGGGATGCAAAGGGTATTTGGCATTCGTCCAAGATACTATGAAAGAAGTACTTTCACCGACTCAAGTACCGGTAGTGCGAGAGTTCTTGGATGTATTTCCAGAAGAATTGTCGGGGTTGCCGCCCGATTGTGAGGTTGAATATGAAATTGAGCTGCAACCTGGCATCCAGCCTATCTCCACACCACCTTACCGTATGGCTCCGAAAGAGCTGAAGGAGCTACATACACAATTGCAAGAGTTTCTTGACAAGGGTTTTATAAGACCCAGCTTCTCTCCTTGGGGTGCACCGGTCCTTTTTGTAAAGAAGAAGGACGGATCTTTGCGGTTGTGTATTGATTACCGAAAGTTAAACAAGGTGATGATTCGCAACCAATATCCACTTTCGAGGATAGATGACCTATTTGATTAGTTGCAGGGTGCGAAGCGGTTTTCTAAGATTGATTTGCGATCTGGGTATCACCAATTAAAGATTTGGGAATCGGATATACCCAAGACCGCATTCTGGACCCGATACGGACATTACGAGTTCTTGGTGATGTCTTTCGGATTAACTAATGATCCTGCAACGTTCATGGACATGATGAACAGGGTCTTTAAAACATTTCTGGACCGATTTGTCATTGTCTTCATTGATGACATATTGGTTTATTCAAAGAATTCTGAGGAACATGCTGAACACTTGAGACTAGTCTTATAGAGGTTGAGAGAGGAAAAATTGTATGCCAAGTTCTCTAAGTGTGAATTATGGCTTGACAGAGTTGCCTTCTTGTGTCACGTGGTATCATCAGAGGGAATCCACGTTGATCCAAGTAAGGTAGAGGCAGTGAAGAATTGGTCCCAGCCTACCTCTGTTACTGAAATTCGCAGTTTCTTGGGTTTGACGGGATATTATAGAAGATTTGTGCAGGACTTCTCTAAAGTTGCTGCACCTATGACTAGATTGACTCAGAAGGGAGTGAAGTTTATATGGGATGACAAGTGTGAGCAGAGTTTTCAGAAGCTGAAAGACAGTCTCACCACCGCTCCGGTGCTGGCATTACCTGAAGGCGCAGGAGTGTATGTAGTATACTGTGATGCGTCGAGGATCGGGTTAGGGTGTGTCTTGATGCAACATGGCAAGGTGATTGCGTATGCATCGCGACAACTGAGGAAGCATGAGAAGAACTACCCGACTCACGACCTCAAAATGGCAGCTGTAGTATTCGCTTTGAAAATATGGAGACATTACTTATATGGTGAGACTTGTGAAATTTATACAGACCACAAAAGCCTCAAAAACATTTTCGAGCAGAAAGACTTGAACTTGAGACAACGTCGATGGTTGGAGTTGTTGAAAGACTACGACTGCATGATCTTGTATCATCCAGGAAAGGCTAATGTGGCAACCCATGCTCTGAGTCGGAAATCCATGGGCAGTCTTGCTCATATAAGTGAAGAAAGGAGACCGTTAATTAGAGAACTGCACGAGCTAGAGCAAATGGGAAATCAGTTTGAGATTGGAAGTTCTAACTCACTTTTAGCCCATTTGCAAGCTAAGTCCTCTTTGGTAGAAGAGGTGAAGGCTAGATAAGATGAGGATACCGACCTCAAGCAAATCAGGGATACCGTAACTAAAGGGAAAGGGGACGACGTCGGATTCTCGATAGATGATTTTGGGATACTTCGGTTGGAGGGACGGTTGTGTGTCCCTATGGTTGATAACTTGAAGGAAAGAATTCTTGAAGAAGCACACCGTACAGCGTATACAATCCATCTGGGAGCTAATAAATTGTATCATGACCTAAAACAGTTGTATTGGTGGAATGGCATGAAGAAGGATGTCGCAAACTATGTAGCCAGGTGTTTAGTGTGTCAGCAAGTCAAGGCTGAACACCAGAAACCCGCCGGAACATTACAACAGATAGAGATACCTGAGTGGAAATGGGAGAGGATAACGATGGATTTTGTAACAGGATTGCCAAGATCACAACGGGGATTTAATTTGGTTTGGGTAATAGTGGATCGCATGACTAAGTCCGCACACTTTCTGCCAGTTAAGACCACTTACGGAGTGAGTCAATATGCATAGATTTACCTATCAGAAATCGTTAGATTGCATGGTGTGCCAGTGTCCATAATATTTGATAGAGGCCCACAGTTCACTTCTAGGTTTTGGAAGTCATTACAGGAAGGGTTGGGAACTAGAGTTGATCTGAGTACTGCCTTCCACCCACAAACCGACGGGCAATCAGAAAGAACCATTCAGATTCTTGAGGACATGCTTCGGGCGTGTATTATGGATTTCGGCGGAAGTTGGGAAAAGTATTTACCCTTGGCTGAGTTTGCGTACAATAACAGTTATCAAGCAAGTATTCCAATGGCACCCTTCGAGGCTCTGTACGGCTGTAGATGCAGATCCCCGATTGGGTGGTTCGAGGACGGAGAAGCTAGCCTAGTCGGCCCGGAATTGTTACAAGATGCCTTACAGAAAGTAAAGTGTATAAGGGAGAGGTTGCTGACGGCTCAGAGTAGGCAAAAGTCTTATGCAGACAATCGAAGAAGAGAACCGGAGTTTGCCGTTGGTGATCAGGTATTCTTGAGAATATCACCGATGAGAGGCGTAATGCGGTTCGGTAAGAAGGGGAAGTTGAGTCCTCGGTATATCGGACCGTTTGATATCTTAGAACGAGTTGGGAATGTAGCGTATCGGTTGGAATTGCCTACGGAATTAGAGGGGGTACACCCTGTCTTTCATGTATCGATGCTTCGGAAGTATCTTCCCGATCCCTCGCACGTGATTCAATCGCAAGACGTGCAACTAACCGAAAATATGACGTATGAAGAGGAGCCAGTGGAAATCTTAGATCGGCAGTTGAAGAAACTCCGAACGAAAAAGATTCCATTGGTTAAAGTTCTGTGGAGAAACCACTCGACCGAAGAAGCTACATGGGAGGTCGAGGGTGAGATGCGCAGGACGTATCCTCATCTATTTCGAGACTAAGGTTAGTATTTTGTTTGAAATTCAGGGACCGAATTTCTTAAGGGGGGAAGATTGTAATACCCGAGAATATTTTAACTAGCATCATTAGTTAAATTAAATCAATTAATTTAAAAGAGGAAAATGAGATGAAAAAAAAATACACTAGCCTAACACTTATTATGTTGTAAATATAAAATTTTTAAATCCTAATATTTCTATTTTTCTTTTTATTTATTAATAAATCAGACTTATTTTATTTTGATATGTATATATTAATTTATTATATAAATATATATATATATATATATATATATATATATATATATATATATTAGATAAAGAAGGATAAAAGAGAAAAGAAAGAGAGCAGAGAGAGGCATGAGATTGACGAGAGAAAGAGAGACGCACGGAAAGGGAAGGTAACGAGAGAGAGAGAGAGAGGGCTGAAGCACGGACACGGAGGAAGGCCGGAGCTGGACGGAGAGGATGCGTGGGGTGGCCGGACGTGCGAGCCGGAGCCGGAAAACGCTGTCTTGTGGCTGGAGGAGAGAGAGAGCTCGGGTTAGAGAGAGAAAGCAAAGGGAGAGAGCTTTCTCGTCGGAAAACCCCGTCTCTTCACCGGGGAAGGTAGCTGGGAGTCTCCTCTACTCCATATCGTCCTTCTAACCGGTTGAATCGAGGTGAGAAGTCCCGAAACTCTCAAACCCCAATTTTATCAATTTTAGGGATTTTTGGAAAGACCCCAATTGATTCAATCTGAGTGCTCTGGGTCCTAAATTGAACTATATGCATGTTAGGAAGTGAGTTGGAAGCTTAGGAACCGGAACTAAATTTATGGGATTTATCCGGGTTGGAAAACTAGTAGGAAAAGTATGATTGGAAATGTTAAGGGTGTTGTGGAATGATTTGGGGTGCATTGAAAGGTTCAATGATAATTATATAATTGTTAAAAATTATTGGAATGTACGAGGGATCAAAACCCGAGTAATTCCCGTCTCACCTGGAACCCCGTTCGGGGAAAAAGAGACAATTTTCTAATTTTAGGCGTATTCGGGTATGTGTTTTCACGTGTAGGTGAAGTGTTCAAGGTTAGTTTGATAAATGCAAAGCTTGGACAAGTAGGATTTATGATTCTCTTGAGCCATAAATTCAAGACTTGGGTAATGGAAGTTCATATGGACACATAGAGGTGGAATTGGGTAACCTTGCATTCCCAAGTCAAAGCTTCCGAATAGTGTGATCAAGAAAGGGCTGAACACGAATAGAAGCATGCTAGGTGTTCCGAAAACTAGTTGAGGGCATTCCAAGCCAACAACTAGTCTATGGAATAAATTAGAAAGAACATGAGCATTAGCGTTACATGTACACTATAGTGGTTGAAATTGCAAGTTTCTGAATCTCTCAAGTATATGTGTATAGGGCACCATACTGTGAGTGGACTTTCGGGCGCACCGAGAGCCGATCAGAGGGGCGAACCAGGTGAGGGGTTTTCCTATCCTTGTCCTATAGGGTTGATTGCGGATATGGATATATGGTTTGCCTTCTTGCCTATTTGTAGGAATTACATGTTAGATAACATGCTATTGTTATTCCTAAATTACAGTATATGTGAAAACGTGCTATGTGTGTATGTGAATTGTAAAAGCAATGGTGGCTCCAGGAGCCTTATATGGAAAGAAGGTCCTCACGACCTAGATGATATCGGGGGTAGGATCGAGTCAATTTTATTTGTGAGGGTCTTGTGGTACTAAAAACAAACCTCATCGATCATTACCTGAAAAGTGTGGTTTGTATGTAAATCCTTAAAGGAAATAAACATAGGTGACTTTGTTTTGAATCAAGAGTCCGAACTAGAAACCACTTGGAAATCTAGGTTGCCTAACCAGAAGTAAAATGAACAAGTAGTGGTCCATAGGGGTCATTTATTGTACAACGCGGGAACCGAGTCTATCACGGGTGGTCCGAGTAGACTGAGTCTCTTGTTTTGAGTCAAACTCACATAAATACAAAGTATATGAGTACACCAGATTGTGGCTATTGCCTTGGGTAAACCGAGGTCAAATGAGTCGCCGGCTATGCTCCAAGTGAAGTCTTGGGGTCAGACTATTGTTCCAAGTATAGTCTTGGGACCAGGGGTTCCTAGAATGATCAACTAGGTTCCCATATTGCTCACGTCAGATATTGCCTTCGTCCCCGAACCCAATGACTTTGTACCCGGACCCATACCCAGACTCACAGGGTAAAAATTCAGGGTACTCATTGGGTATGAGTATTTTGACAATCCCTAATCTAAAGGTGATTTCTTTGATGTTGAATTTGAGTATTTATAACCATTAACTTTTAAGGCAAAAAAAAAAAACCCATTAACTTTTGATTGTCAATCATATTAATTAATGGTATTTTATCAAGTAGGCGAATATTAGAAAGAATAAATTATTTTAGTTAAATTTTTAAGAGTGTAAATTAGAACATTCAGCATAGTTACGGCCTAAAATTAAAAGTTGAATTTAATTTATTCATTATATAAAAAATGATATATAGGATTTATATATATTTGTTCCTTATTAATTTGATTGATCAATTTTTGTGGGTGCTACAATATGATTGGTTGTATTAAAATAATGAATTACACAGATATACATAGTTGACCTCGGGATATTGTAATTATAGGATATGAATTTGATATTGATGATTAAATTGATTTCTATCATTTAAGGTTGAAACTGTTAAAACAAAATCTAAAAAAAAATCAATTAAATTTCATCAGCTTTTATTAGTAGGAGTTTGACAACTAACCTTTTATATCTTCTACGGGGAACATAAATTGACAATATCCATTACAAATTTGTCTATATATGTATATTGTTGACCAAATTCAATTGCCTCCATCACGGCCATGATTGTATGGTAAATAGTACGATCCAAATTATTAAGATTCATTAAAGATTCTAAATATATTCCGAGATGAAACAAATATATAAATAAAAACAAATAAGATAATTGTTGTCAACACAATTTAAGGGCACGGCTGACAATATCTTACTATGATAATTGCCATTGTCCAAAACTTTCACTTGACATTAACATAGAAGTCAACATTACACGCTCCATCGTAAGCATATGCACGGTTCATATTAGCGATTTAAAAAAGTATATACCATTATGATTATTGGACACAAAATTTACAATTTGATCAGCATAAAGTGATCTCCATCTTGGTCTTGCTGAAAAAACGATATTTGTTGATATATGACATAGGACTGATGTTAAAATGTCAAGAAAAAGACTTACGTCTTCAATGTCAACAGTAACGCGCTTGTTCTTCGAGTCATATTGGGTGAACACTGATGAACTTGGGACATGTTATAAACGCGACCAATCACATCTGCAAATCAAAAAATCATGTTGATGTTCATAAGTCTCCAAAAAATCGGTCTTCACCAACAAAATATATTGTGAGAGATTTTATTATGATGGAGAAAGTTAATATAAGAATATACCAACTAATATATTCGGGTTAAGCTCCCCAGATATGATTCGCTGAGCCTGAACAAAAGAAAATCCAAAATGATGAATACAACCATCATCATCAGCAAGTACTACTCGAGTTTGGAACATGAAATTCAGCTTAAACGCATGACTGGTGGGACGAAAAGAGCTACTTGCAGATACAACCTTGAATTGAGACATAATATATACATCTCCCTCCTTCAAAATATTCCTAAATTTGCTTGAAAAAACACTCTTAATCGAAATATTTATCTTAGATCCATGTCATTATTAGTTTAATGTCAATTTTTTTTTTTATTGTTTTGTATAAGAAATCCGAAAAAAAAATTGTTAAATGTTGAATACAAAAGAATAATATGGGAAAAATACATTTATGTCACATAAAAGCATTTTCAGAGCATTATGTTGGCATGTTTTCAGATAGGGAGGCGTCTCCCACAAACGCACGACCCGAATCTTTATCTTTCATGTAGTCTTAGATCTGTCAATTGCGCCTACAACATCAATAAATTGATCCATGATCCAGCGAAATTCTGTCCAAAAAACAAAATTGGAAAAATTCATGAAAAAAAAATAATAAGCATTTGTTCAGATCTGTACAAATGCTTTGCAATTTTCACCTTCTTTGATAAGATATTACAATGAGGTATAAAATTTAAATTGAAAAGTGTTCAAAGACAGACTGATAAATAATAGAAGCAAGTAGATGTAGACAGAACTTTTCAGAATACGAATTAAGTGAATAAAGAAAGAAATAATACTTACAAATATAAATTAGTGTTACAGAGGAAGAAGAATTCACCGTGTACAAAAAAAATGAGGAATAAATAGTTATAGTGCCTTTTTTTAAAAAAATGGGAATATTGAGATTGGAATCATCTAATTAATGCGTCAGAATAAATTACAGAATATATCATGGACTATTTAATGATGATTTTAATAAGATATGAGGAGGTATCAATTCCTCATTAATTGTAAATGTTTAAATCAATTTAAATTTTTATGACTTAATAAATCAGAATATATTGCATTAGACAATGTCACATATGCGTATCTTATATTACATGGCGACTAATCTGGCTCTTAGGTGGTATATTAAACGACATGTGGATTTATTTCCTCAAATTAAAAGTTTGTATTATGAAGTGTTGATTGAGCAAAGAATGTTTTAATCCTATGTGGCAAGAATTGGAGCTAGGGATGTTACTATATATATATATATATATATATATATATATATATATATATATATATATTTGAGTATTTAAAACCATTAACTTTTAATTGTCAATCATATTAATTGTCACGACCCCTTATCGGACGTCCATGACCGGCACGGGAGGTAGGATTTCTCCTATCCCGCAAGCCTCTAATCCCTGATTGACATTTTTATATGTGCATAACTACCCATTTCTAATACAAATAATATACAATATTTATGGCCATCCATATCCGGTGACCTAAGTAGCGTGCAATCCACGGCTCACTCAACGCCGCTTCAGTCTATACATATACACATAATCACTCACACATACGTATAGTATACATATTGATCACGTGCTTCAGGGCGGGTGATCTATCCTATTCACATGCAGATGTCTAGTATATAGTCATACATATATCCAATCACACGCTTGCATATAGTTTACATATTGATCACACGCCTCAATGCGTTTGATCTATCCTATTCACATGCGGAAGCCATATTCTCATGCAATCTGGTATTCAACCACACATATATATAATTTACATATTGATCACACGCTTCAATGAGTGTGATCTATCCTATTCACATGCGGAAGTCATATATATGTGTACACATGATATATATCATATCATAGCCTATATTCCCAACACCAAGACCTAACTTTAATCTGTATGAAGCCGACAAAACTAGAGTAGGACATATATATACCGCAGTTGTATATGTACAAAAGCTATATCCAAAAAGGAGTAATATATACATATACATCCTAATTTATTTACATAAACCAAAATACACTACCCACGTGGACTATGCGTGCCGTCTTCAGAGTTGTCCGCCTCCTTGAGAAGAAGTGGACGCGTTCCCGACGCCTGAACCACCTGTATCTGAAACATGTAAACAGGGGGGGTGAGTCGAACAGACTCAGTGAGGAGCTCCCCCATCCCTGGCGTAGCAGCGGCTACCACTACAGCTGGGGGAAGGGAGCTACCACAACCACATACTCATGAAATGGATTTATATTGTGACCTTTAGCATGATCAGGCAATCAATGTATCATATTCAGAAGTAAAATCCTAATTCATGCTCTTAACATATTTATTAACCCGCATGTAAATCAATCTCAACATACCTCATTTGGTTTCACAGTTAACACATACTTATGCACGTAGGCACTCACTTTTTGTCTCCCGCATTACGCTAAGAGAAATACTGGCCCGAAGGCAATATCATGTACAAACCTGGTTGATCACACCAGGATCTTTCTGACTCCAAGGAACGCTTAGAGTAATAGCCGGAAACTTGTCTAACCTCGGTTAAACCAAGGCAATGGCCACTATGTAGCATGCTTACTGTTAACTGAATCCTGTCTGTCCGACTAGGATAACAGACTCGATCTACCCGAACTATCCTAAACAAGTTCAACTAACATATTTAACCTGGAAAAACACCCTATTAATAACTAACTGAATATTACACGTGTGTATTAGTTAGTCCTAGTTTCCCCCTTTTCAATTATGCAACCCTCTCCCTCACATTCAACAACCTAGGTTCAGTTTTCCTCAACAAACCATACGAACAAGGTCTTAACGGTGACGATCGATGTGATTGGTTTTTAATATTACTGAACTCCTCACATATGACATTATGACTCAATCCTATCCACGGTAACATGTAAGGCTCAGTGAGCCACAATAGCACATATACACCTTGAGATTAATCATATGAGCACATATACTATTGCACGTTGACTGCTTACTTGCACATCATACACATGTAACACAAAGTTATTCATATAAATAAATTTCATATAACAATTACACAAATAGAGCAAACCATATATCCACGTAGTCATCCAATCCTGTGGGGCAGGGATGGGAGAGCCCCTCACCTCATTGGCCCTCCTAATCAGTCCTCAGAGTGCCTGGACCTCCAATTACCTTGTGGTGTCCTATACACATATATTTAAGAACTTTAGAAACGTGTAACTAAGCATCTAACATGCACGTGCCATGCTAATGTTCATGCACCCTCTAGATATTTCCAAGAACTAACTATTTTGTTCATTACGTCGTCTTATTTACTCTTTCTGAAAGTCCAGAATGTCTCATATTCGACTTTCTCACTTTCGAGCCATTTAGAACCTCTAATTGCTTAGGTTAGAGATTCCCATTTGTCTAAATTTCATTTTACGTGTTCATAAGATTATTTAGCTAATAAAAGAATTAAATTCATGGCTCCAAAAGAGGCTTTCGCTTACTCATTCCACCGTCTCCCTTATTCACCGAGTAAAAGCTTAATTATTACCTCTTTAATTATATATAAAAATATAATTGGGTATAATTAGAGCCTTGGAACCAATTTAGCGGGTCTTAGGTGTCCACTACGGACTAGACCAAAGTGTCCAACCCACAACACAGCTCCTTACTGTACAGTGGCTTAGTATTTCGCCTCTTTTTCAATGGATTGGGTTCCGGTTGAGACGGTAAATACTCGGGGCTTTATTCCCTTGTCTATTTCCAGCAATTACAAGACTTATACTACTCCAATCCAAGCCTAAACATGCATCAAACTATCAATTTCGAATTTTAGAGCAATTTCCTAACCCAATTTCCATGATTTCCATACCCGGTCAAATCCTACGGTTTAACTTCGATTCTGAACCTCACTAAGCTTCCAATAACATCCACTAAGCTCAAATTTAACCCCGGAATGTCCTGATTGGAAGAAATTGAAGAATTCCTAAAATACCCAAAATTGGAGAAATTGGGGTTTTGGGAGTTTGGGGCTTTCTTACTTGATTTCAATCGGATAGGAAGCTTGGTGGTGATGAAAGATGAGGTCCGGTCACCTTCTCCGGCGCCGGCGCACGTTCTTTGTCGAGAAACCAGCCAAACCGCCGTCCGTCACCTCCCTTCTCCCTTCCTCGCGCGTGCCTTGGTCGGTGTGTTTTGTGCCTCTGTTTCACGCTGCTTCCTTTCCTTTTTTTTATTTATTATATGTGTTGCTTTGGTGAATGGGGGGTCACGGTTGGCCCCCCATATATATCTTTTTATTATATTATTTTTTTCTTTTAGTTTTATGTTTTGCTGGTGGCGTGCCCCCCCCCTAAAAAAATAATAAAATTAATATATTAATACTACTCCAATCCAAGCCTAAACATGCATCAAACTATCAAT
This sequence comes from Senna tora, assembly GCA_014851425.1. Lineage (NCBI taxonomy): Eukaryota > Viridiplantae > Streptophyta > Magnoliopsida > Fabales > Fabaceae > Senna > Senna tora. The sequence continues at coordinate 12,788,346 of CM026261.1, read as the reverse complement.
TTCGAATTTTAGAGCAATTTCCTAACCCAATTTCCATGATTTCCAAACCCGGTTAAATCCTACGGTTTAACTTCGATTCTGAACCTCACTAAGCTTCCAATAACATCCACTAAGCTCAAATTTAACCCCGGAATGTCCTGATTGGAAGAAATTGAAGAATTCCTAAAATACCCAAAATTGGAGAAATTGGGGTTTTGGGAGTTTGGGACTTTCTTACTTGATTTCAATCGGATAGGAAGCTTGGTGGTGATGAAAGATGAGGTCCGGTCACCTTCTCCGGCGCCGGCGCACGTTCTTTGTCGAGAAACCAGCCAAACCGCCGTCCGTCACCTCCCTTCTCCCTTCCTCGCGCGTGCCTTGGTCCGTGTGTTTTGTGCCTCTGTTTCACGTTGCTTCCTTTCCTTTTTTTTATTTATTATATGTGTTGCTTTGGTGAATGGGGGGTCACGGTTGGCCCCCCATATATATCTTTTTATTATATTATTTTTTTTCTTTTAGTTTTATGTTTTGCTGGTGGCGTGCCCCCCCTAAAAAAATAATAAAATTAATATATTAATATATTACTTATTGTTAAATTTCCCTTTTTACTTCCACCTTTCTAAATCCCCTTTCACTTAGATCCTAAAAGAAATTCTTAAAATCCCATTTCTTTTCCCATCCTTTTAAATTTTCCTTTCTCTTAAGTCCTAAATAAATTTCCATTCTTTAGAAAATAGGTAAAATTTTAATTTTCTATTTCTTCTCTCTCCTACATTTTATTTCAACTTTCTAATTTAATTTATTTTTTTCCCAAAGAAAAATAAATTAATAATAATGATAATAACAATAAAATTAATATCTCGGATATTACATTAATTAAAGGTATTGTATCAAGTAGGCAATTTATTCGTTATAGAAAAAATGATATAGAGAATTTATATTTATTTGTTCCTTATTAATTTGATTGATCAATATTTTTTTTGGTACTACAATCTGATTGATTGTATTAAAATCATGAATTATACTGATATACATAGTTGACCTCGGGATAATGTAATTATTGGATATGAATTTAATATGGATGACTAAATTGATTTCTATCATTTAAGATTGAAATTGTAAATACAAAATCTAAAAAAAAAAATCACGTAAATTTCATCACCCTTCATTAGTAGGTTTTATTCGAACACATTTATGTTATCAATCAAATTTTTGTTAAAAAATAACAATATAATTAATGGTAAACTTTTTTTCTTGAGAGTTAGGACACTAAATTAGAAGAATCTGTATCTATCAAAAATTAAATTAGTAATTCAATTTAATTTAAAGTTACGCATAAGATCCTTGTCATGTGGCTATTCTTCATCTAAATTCTATAGGTGATTTCTTTGATGTTAAATTTGAGTATTTAAAACCATTAACTTTTAATTGTCAATCATATTAATTAATGGTATTTTATCAAGTGGACCATTTATTCCTTCATATGCAAGTCATAAGGAATAAATTGTTTTAGTTAAAAAGTGTAAATTAGAACATTCCGCATATTTAAAGCCTCAAATTAATAGTTGAATTGAATTTACTCATTATAGAAAAATGATATCTAGGATTTATATTTATTTGTTCCTTATTAATTTGATTGATCAATTTATTTTTTTTGGTACTACAATCTGATTGATTATATTAAAATAATGAATTACACAGATATACATAGTTGACCTCGGGATATTGTAATTATAGGATATGAATTTGATATTGATGATTAAATTGATTTCTATCATTTAAGGTTGAAATTGTTAATACAAAATCACAAAAAAATCACGTAAATTTCATCAGCTTTTATTACATAATTGGAATACAATAACAACAGGTCCTTGAGAACCTTTGGACACAAAATTTACAATTTGATCAGCATACGACCCCCATAAAGAGATCCCCATCTTGGTCTTTCTGAAAAAAAAGGTATTTGTTAATATATGACATATACTGATGTTAAAATCTCAAAAAAAAGGGCTTACGTAGCGCCTTTAGTAATACCTCGGAAAATTTTTAGGATTAAAGAATGATTTATTTAAAATTTTGAGGATTAAAGAATTATTTACTCCGGGGCTAGGAATTAAAACCTTAAAAAAAATATATTGAAAAAGTATGAAATTTAAATAATAAAAAAAAAAAGAAACCGGAAAGGAAATTTTATTTTCAAAAATTGTAATAGCCAAGAAAATTTTTTGAAGCTTAAAATAAAATAAAAGGGGAGAAAAAAGAAGTAGAAAATTATTTTTGGGATTTAATTCGGGACTTAAGAAATAGAAAACCTGAATTAAATAGGGAAAGGGAGTAAATTAAAAACACATATGAGTTATTATTTTTTTAATTATTAATTAATTTATTTTTAATTACATCTATTTATTATCTATATATTTAATTATAATAATTATTTTAATTATAATTATTTATTTCTTTAAAAAAAGGGGGAGGTGGACGTGGGCTTAGGTAAATAAAAGAAAGAGAAGACAAAAGAAAGAAAGAGAGAAACAGAGTAGTGCGTGAGAGGAAGAGAGGGAAAGAAGACGTGAGATAGAGAGAGAGAGGGAGCACGAGAGGAAGAAGGGGAAGGAGGTTTCGCCAGAATTTTGTCGGAAAAGTGACCGGAGAAGAGCTAGCTGACGCCGGGAAAGGTCACCGGAGCTCGGTTACAACATCTTCCACACCTCCCACCAATCGAATCAAGGTTGGTAATCCCAATTTCATTCGAAACCCTCAATTTTTCCATTTTTAGGGATTTCTTCGATTGACCTTCGATTGAGTTATTTCGAGGGTAGATTGAGACCTAGAAAGTGTTCTTGAACACTTAGTTGGGGTAGGAATCAAGATTATATTCTTGGATTTGCCCAAATTCGAATTTGGAAGGATTTGGGGTTGAAATTATAATTATTTCCAAATTGGGGAAAATTGTTGATAATTAGGATTGAGCTTGGATTTGAGTAAATAAGCTTGGATTGATATTATTGAAATTATAATTATTTCCAAATTGGGGAAAATTGTTGATAATTAGGATTGAGCTTGAATTTGAGTAAATAGGCTTGGATTGATATTATTAAAATTATATGGTTGAAATATTAGCTGAACAAGACCCGTGAAGAGTTGGCCCGAGGTTTCTAAGGTTGAACCTTGACGTTAACGTGCCGGGTCCCTGCTCGGTTTGCCCAAATACACTTTAAGGGTGGAGTTGAGGGCTCCAGGCCTCTTCTTTTCAATCTTAAACACCCTAAAATAATTCTAAATATGCTATCAAGCATTAAGAATTAATTTAGGTACTTTCTAGTTTCTCAAGAGTGGAAGCTTGCGGAACAATGAAATCCAATTCTAAAATTTCAACCTTCTTCCCTCCTAAATATTTAGGAAATCTTAAGTAGGATGAATTGGAGGTATATTGAGGTTTAGAAACTGGATTTTCTAGAACCCAAGTAGAAACACAAGTTGAACTAAAATGCTTAGACCTTCCTAGAATTTGGATTCCTTCCAACCAAGCTAGATAAGCTTCCTTAGATGCGAATACAAGTTAGATAGAGGTCTAATACTCAAACCCAAGTATGTGAAATACTCAAGTAAAGTGTTATATGCGAGTAATTCAAGTGTCCGAGGAAGGATAAACATAAGTCGGTATAGAGAAGTCCAATAAGACCATGAGCTTGACTCTGTGGCAACCATGGACTATACGTGAGAGTAATGGAGAGATAAATAACAAGTTAAGCTAAGTAATAACCTTAATGAAGTAAATGTTGTTCTTATAGGAACGACGGCACTCGATTGAGTGCAACAGGAACTCCGAGGAAACTTAAGTTACAGGAGAGGATTGCATGGAAGGTTGGCCAAGGTGAGGGTTCTTCCATCTCTGCTCCTAGGGTTGTATGCTTATGTGGATTACATGAGTATGTATATTCTCTGCTTGTCTGGTATGTGTTAGCTAGAGATATAGAGTGTTAAAAGAATAAAGGAACTAGAAAATAGGTTGTGGAAAGTAGCTTAGATAGGAAGACATAGGAGTAGAGAGTGATCGTTTGCTATGATTGGTGTGTTACAAATCCAACTCATACACTCCGAAGCCATGATGAGTATTTTATTAAATCTTTTCCACGACGGTGGCAAGAGTCCTTGTACGGAAGGATTAAACTTTATTTTGAAAACTCGTCACAACGGTGACTTAAATTATAATCATGCAAAGGGAGTTATTGGTGGGTTTCGGATTTGGTTATGCTAGCGATGTGAGACATCGACTAGAACAACGTCAGATGACATTTGAGACCTCAGTTTTTATAATTACCATGACGATGGTCATTGCCCTATCTTGGCAATAGGGTCTGAAAGGTTTTATATTGCTATGACGATAGCTTGAGGCTCAGAGAGCGCATCTGGACGGGTATATGAGTTATATCTTGTTGAGGAAACTTGTACATATTAATAAGGACAGGAATTGTTGATCCTTCAGGAAAGATACAAAGAATCCTATTAATATGTGAGAATAAGGTAAGGAGACACAGGAGGAACCTACGGGTGAACCGTGAGCCTAACCTAGTAAAAGAGAAATCATCCTGTGGAGTTGGTCCAGGTTGTGTCAGTGGCCATGCTTCAAGACGTCGTGCCGTGCCCGCCATGTGGCCTGGTTGGGTAATGGACGAGTGGGCTCAAGCTATTGCTCCGCAGTTAGGGGTCAGGACGTGCCACTTCGTGGCTATGCGTTAGTTGTTTGATAGATAGATATTGATTGTGTTTGATTAATAGAATTGTCACGAGGTGACCAGTACCCAAGTGAATGTGTTAAGTATTGTTTGATTAACAGAATTGTCACGAGGTGACCAGTACCCAAGTGAATGGGTTAAGTATGTTTTGCCACGTGGTGGCCAGCAACCCGAGTGCATGGGTTCGAAGTGGGAAAGCCACGTAGTGGCTAGTAGATACCCCAGAGTTGGGGAGATTAAGTAGATGTATGTTTAGCATATGTGTGTATGGACAAATTGCCTGTGTTTGCATATAATTGCTGATTGTGCAGCGTAGTGGTAACGTACAGGATTACGTCACCACACGTCTTGTTTGATTCAGATATGCTGAAACGTGAGAAAACCGGTAAGTAAAAGCCGGCACTATATGTTACATGTTTACTTGCTGATTGATGACGCGGATTAAACTGCTGCATGTTTACAATTATTAAATGCATGTGAGTGTTTGGGTGAAATTTCAGTTGTTGTGTGGTCGCCAAGAATGTATGCTAATTAAATGTAACCAATTTTTTTTGCATGTGGTTGCGTATGACTCCCAATCCCAGCGCCATGGTACCCGCCTTGCGCCGGGGATGGGAGAGTTCTCACTGAGTCGCGTGCTTAAGACTCACACCTCATTTTTACTACACAGAGACAGGTTAAGTACAGGTGGAAGAAGTCTCGGTGGAACGAGGGACAAGCAAAACTTTCCAAGACCCACAACTTGTTCATGTGGGTGAATAAATTGTAATTGTAGTTTAATTTACTTTATCATCTAGCATAAAGTAAAGGGTAGACGTACCCAATTAGATTGTATTATTAAATCCAGAACTGTCAGCTTCACACACCTTAAAGATCAGGATTTATTTTACTGCGTTACAGGGAAAATTTGTTTTCAAAATGTATATATATGCATATATCTGTTGCATTTGAATAGGATAGGCAGCATCTTCGGATGTGTAGCCAGTACACAGGTTATATATATTATGTGTGTTTTCTTATATCTATATCCTGAAGCAGCACTGGCCGTGGATTTGCTTGCCTAGGATAGGCCACCATTTCGATGTAGCCATGGTATTATACTGCATGTGGATGTATTTTCAATAATAGATATTCTGTCAATTAGGTGATAAGGCTTACAGGCATAAGGGCATTCCTTGTGTCTGTGCCGGTCACGGTCCTCTAAACGGGGGTCGTGATATCTTCAATGTCAACAGTAACGCGCTTGTTCTTCGAGTCATTGGGTGAAGACTGATGAACTTGGGACATGTTATAAGCGCGAACAATCACATCTACATATCAAAAAATCATGATGATATTGATAAGTCTCCAAAAAATCAGTCTTCACTTAAAAAAAATATTGTGAGAGATTTTATTATGATGGAGAAAGTTAATATAAGAATATACCAACTAATATATTCGGATTAAGCTCCCCAGATATGATTCCCTGAGCCTCAACAAAAGAAAATCCAAAGTGATGAATAGAACCATCATCATCAGCAAGTGCTACTCGAGTTTGGAACATCAAATTCATCTTAAATGCGTGCCTGGTGGGACGAAAAGTGCTACTAGCAGATACAAAAGAATAATTTGAGAAAAATACATTTCTATCACATAAAATCATTTCAAGAGCATTATGTTGCCATGCTTTCAGATAGGGAGGCGTCTCCCACAAACGCACGACCCGAACCTTTATCTTCCATGCAGTCTTAGATCTGTCAATTGCGCCTACAGCATCAATAAATTGATCCAGATCCAGCGAATTTTTGTCCAAAAAACGAATTTGGAAAAGTTCGTGAAAAAAATTAATAAAAAACATTTGTTGAGATCTACACAAATGTTTTGCAGTTTTCACCTTCTTTGATACGATATTACAGTGAGGTATAAAATATAAATTGAAAAGTGTTCAAAGACATACTGGTAAATACAGAAGCAAGTAGATGTAGACCAAACTCTTCAGAGTACGAAAAAAGTTAATAAAGAAAGAAACAATACTTACAAATATAAGTTAGTGGTACAGAGGAAGAAGAATTCACCGTCTACAAATTTTAAAAAAAATGAGGAATAGATATTTATAGTTTCTTTTGAAAAGAAGTGGGAATATTGAGATTAGAATCACCTAATTAATGTTGATTTTAATCAGATATGAAAATGTATCAATTCCTCATTAATTGCAAATATTAAAGTCAATTTAAATTTTTATGATTGAGTAAATCAGAATATATTGCATTAGACAATGCCGCGTATGCGTATCTTATATTACATGGCGACTAATCTGGCTCATAGGTGGTATATTAAACGACATGTGAATTTATTTTCTCAAATTTAAAATTTTGTTGTATGAGGTGTTGATTGAGCAAAGGATCCCTTAATCCTATGTGGCAAGAATTGGAGCTAGGTATGTTACTATTTATATATAGAGAGAGAGAGAGAGAGATATAGATAGTAATAGATAGATACATAGATAACTTAATAAGGGTCAATTAATTATTTTTAAATATGTAAAAATTATGTTCTTTTTTTATTAGTAAAACTACATTATTTTACTTTAAACATAAGAAAAAATTATTATTTATAAAATATAATAAATAATGTATATGCGTTTGGAAAATATAAAAAAAAATTTTAAAATATTAAACTAATAATATTGAACTGCAAATATTTAAATTTTTTTTAATAAATTATAACTTAAGTAATAAAATTAACATTGTCAATCTTTTATCTGAAGTTAGAATTTGAGCTCATCATATATTTCAATTAAAAATTTATGTAATTTCATGATTTTGTTGCTTAATTAAAAAGCAAAAAATGATATATATATATATATATATATATATATATATATATAATAATAATAATAATAATAATAATAATTAACACTTACTTAAAGAAATAAAAATTTCGATCTTTTTGAGACATGTGACATCATATTTTTTTTATAATTTTTTAAAAATATTATTTAAAAATAAGATTTTGAATTAGAAATTTAAGAAGTTATTGTCACGACCCCCGTTTAGAGGACCGTGACCGGCACAGACACAGGGATTTCCCCTCTGCCTGTAAGCCTTATCACCTAATTGATAGAATATCTATTATTGAAAATACATTCACATACATTATAATACTATGGCTACACCGAAATGGTGGCCTATCCTAGGCAAGCAAATCCACGGCCAGTGCCGCTTCAGGATATAGATATAGGAAAAACACATAATATATACTAGACTTGTAGTCGTATTTTGTATCTTTGAATGAATTTGTGATTTACTTCATATTTTGAGTCTTTGACTTTTTATTTTGTTTTTTCAAATTAATTTGTGATTTGCTTTACGATACAGATTAATTCAGCGTATATGGAAAGATTGCGGGAAGCATATTCTAATTTGAAGCGAATACATCACAGCCTGTCAACTTCATGACATAGATATATGATTTAAAACGTTTCCTATTTTTCTTTATTTGAAGGCACATACGGTAATATAAAGGCGCGTAGGCTGAAATATTTGATTAAGAGAGTCAAGATTATAAATTATTTTTTAAAATGAAAGTAACATAAAAAAATGAGAAATATATGTGTGTGTATAAATAAGTGATTTTATCTATTTAAAATCTCAACAAGTAACATCCTAAAAATATGTTAAATGGCACTCTAGAGATTCAAAAGGCGATGCTATGATAAATTGACAAGTGTTACTTAAAAATTTGTTGTCATATTTTTAAAAATATAAACGTTTGACAAATAATACTTTTTTTACCTAAATGAATAAAATGTTTTTTATTTTAAATTTTTACCATTAAAATTGATTTTCTAAATTAAAGTAAAAAAAGTCAATATTAAAATCATATAAATCTTAAAAAATCAAAAGTTGTGGTATATTATTCTCTTTATATTATCCAAATTTTTAAAAATATACTAAGTATTATAAGAATATTATTAATAATTTTCATTATTTGAAATTATTTGTAACTATAAATAATTGAGTGTTTTATTTTTAAAACATTGATGGAATAATTATTATTGTAACTGTCGTTTTTGGTTTAGACAATTGTGATTTGGAATTAAGGACCGCAAGTGGTCTTTTCCTTGGGGGACTTGTCCTTAGGTGATGCACCTAGGTGCCTACGTACCCTTCGGAAGGGATCAAAGTCCACGTAGTTCGTCATGGTGACGTCTATAGGAGCCGTTAGGCGAGGTAGTTACCTGTATTGGGCTGTGTGCGACTAAGACGTGTCTAAGGTACTCCGGGCAGGCGAGCCACTCTTAGGAGGTTGCCTTAGTGGGAGAGAGCTCGGGTCTCTAAGGGCTGCTGGAAGCCCTATCGGTGGTATGCTCCAAGGGCGGAGATGAGCTTGCCGATGGTCGGACCTGACGAAGCCTACGGCGGAGCTCGAGATGTGTGAAGGATGGGTGTGAGGTATCTGAAGGTATTCAGGCTACCTACTAGAATGGCATAAATAATAAGTTATTTGGCATGTAATGTTTTTTTAAATATAACATAAAATTAATATTATTATATTTTAAAATAATAAAATAATAAATATTTGATAATTTTTAAAATAAAAATAAAATAATTATTATATTTTAAAATAATAAATTTAATTATGAGAAGTTATTTGTTTCACCCCTAACTACTCACTATGCATATTTACTTTCTCTCTCCCACTCCCACATCCCTCCATCAATTTTTGTATTAAATAAATTATTAAATATCTATTTTGGGAGACCATTGACGGGGAGAGTCCACAGCCATATAAATATAGAGATAACCTGTGTACTGGCTACACATCCAAAGATGCTTCCTATCCTTTTCACATGCAACATATATATGTGTATATATATATATATATAAATATATTTTGAAAACAAATTTTCCCTGTTTCGCAGTATAATTAATCCTGATCTTTAAGTTGTGTGAAGCTGACAGTTCTAGATTTAGTAATACAATCTAATTGGGTATGTCTAACCTTTACTTTATGATACAACGATAAAGTAAATTAAATTACAATTACAATTTATTCACCCACATGAACAAGTTGTGGGTCTTGGAAAGTGTTGCTCAACCCTCGTTCCACCGAGACTTCTTCCACCTGTACTTAACCTGTTTCTGTGTAAAAAAAATGTGGTGTGAGTCTTAACCACGCGACTCAGTGAGGACTCTCCCATCCCCGGCGCAAGGTGGGTACCATAGCGCTGAGTTTGGGAGTCATACACAACCACATGCAAAAACAACTAGTTACTGTTACTTAGCATACGTTCTTGGTGATCACACCACAACAGAAATTTCACGCAAACACTCACATGCATTTAACAGACATAAGCATGCAACAGTTTGTTCCACGTCATCAATCAGCAAGTAACATGTAACATATAGTGCCGGCTTTTACTTGCCGGTCTTCTCACATTTAGCATGTTTGAATCAACCAAGACGTTGTGATGATGTAATCCTGTACGTCGCCACTATACTGCACAATCAGCAATTATATTCAAACATAGACAAGTTGTACCTAGACACAGATAATATAGCATACATCTACTTAATCTCCCCAACTCTAGGGTATATACTAGCCACTACGTGGCTTTCCCACTTCAAACCGGTGCACTCGGGTTGCTGGCCACCAAGTGGCGAAACATGCTTAACCCATTCACTTGGGTACTGGTCACCTCGTGACAATTCTGTTAACCAAACACAATCAACTTCTATCTATCAAACAACTGACGCATAACCACCACGTGGCACGTCCTGACTCCTTGTTGCGGGGCAATAGCTTGAGCCCACTCATCCATTACCCAACCACGCCACAATGGCGGGCACGGCTCGACGTCTCAAAGCCTGACCACTGATACACCCTGGACCATCTCAACAGGATGATTTCTCTTCTGCAAGATCAGGCTCACGGTTCACCTGTAGGTTCCTCCGGTTTCTCCTTATCTTGGTCTCACATATTAATAGGATTCTTTGTATCTTTCCCGAAGGATCAACAATTCCTCTCCTTATTAATATGTACAAGTATCCTCAACAGGATATAACTCATATACCCATCCAGACGCACTCTCTGAGCCTCAAGCAATCGTCATAGCAATATAAGTCCTTTTTTACCCTATTACTAGTGTCACGACCCCAAATCGAGAGTACGTGACCGGCACGGGAATAGATTTTTATCTCTAAACCCGTAAGCCTTAACCTGTAAACATGACTATAACTACCCTGCTATACAATCAATATATATATCATACTAGTGGCCACACCTCACTGGTGGCCTAATTAACCTGCAATCCACGGTTCGCTCAATACCGCTTCAGCTCAACTCAGTGTATAGATATATATATCAGCACTCATAAGGTAAATATTAATATCATATTGACTGTACGTCTCAATATGTACGTTCTATCCTATTCACATGCAGCAAGCACACATAATATATATATCCATATCATATTGACCGTACGCCTCAATGCGTACGATCTAGGCTATTCACATGCAGAAGTTTATATACTTAAACATATATCCGAGTTTATCCCCAACTGGCCCTGTCTTTAAATACATGTGAAGCCGACAAGTCTAGAGTGAACGTACGTCAAAAGCTGTAAATATTTACAACACTTACAACTTTAAAATATGTACAACAAAAGAAATCAAAATAACCAAAAGGTCATCACCCACGCGAACAAGTGCATAAGGATGGTTTAATGTCTGTATCACTGTCCGGACGTCGATGCCTGCCTGATCCCTGTATCTGAAACATTGAAGCAGAGGGTGTGAGTCAAACAGACTCAATGAGAAGCTTCCCATCCTCGGCGTAGCGGCGGGTACCACTACAGCTGCGGAAAGGGAAACACCCACAATCACATGCGCATGAGAGTCCAGTTTATCAAATTTTATATTACGATCAGGCAATATTAATATAACCTTAAATTCAAAGATAAACCTACGGATCATGCTTTTCCATCATGCTTCTCATAATCAAGTAAACACTCTTAACATATCATTTGAAAACTGTAAATCACTTAACTGACCCTAGTGCCAGGCTAGGGCAATGGCCTGAACGGGCAATTTATTTTAAATCTTTAACGAACCCTAGTGCTAGGCTAGGGCAATGGCATCTACGGGCAAAGCTTTTAGTCTTTTACTGACCCTAGTGCCAGGCTAGGGCAATGGTCTCAACGGGCAAATCTTTTAGTCTTTTACTGACCGTAGTAGCAGGCTTGGGCAGTGGCCACAACGGGCAAATCTTTTAGTCTTTTACTGACCCTATTGCCAGGCTAGGGGAATGGCCTCAACGGGCAAATGCTTTAACTTGTTTCACTTCCCAAGCTTTCAGCTCGGATCCTGACTCTATCTACCCATTACTATCTTAAAGTGACTTTACCTAGGAAGTGTGAACATCCCTATGACTCACTAATCAATTAAGAGATCATATTAATCCTCATATTGTTCTCGAACCCTTGGTTTATATCATAACCTAGCTCTAAGGTCTTCCCTAAGTTCAATTACCATAAAACGTCAACGTTCACTAACAATTTCTATACGATTTCATTAATGAGTTTCTAATTAATAGGGTGAACCAAACCTTGGACTCAATCAACAACTTACCCCTTTGCTTGTACAGTTCGGCGTACCTCATGCCATCACATGGATACCCTTCAGTACCTCTTTACCTGTAGTCAAACACACATATACAAATACTTTCATGGATGACAGTTTAGGAACAACAATAACATGTTAACCACTAAACAATTCTTACAAACAGGTAACTAGGCAAACCACATATCCACATCCTCAATCAACCCTGTAGGGCAAAGATGGGAAACCCCTCACCTGGACGGCTCCCTTGTGCTTGTCCTGGAGTAACTCCCGCTCCGGACGAGTCGTGGTTTCCTAACGAATGTATCAAAGTGGTTAATATCTCAAACTATATCCAATTCATATGCATACTTCATGCTCGTGCCTAAAATACATCTAGACGTCGCCAAGAACCGAGTCCTTGGTCATATCCGTCTTCCCTCTCTTCTATGAGAGTCTCAAGTGCCTCGCACTTGGTTTCATACAACTATCTTTCTCCTTGAGTTCCTTTTGGGGCCTTGGATTTGAGTTACTAAACCTCAACGTGCTTCTAAGCTATCCTACTTAAGGTTTCCTAAAGGCTATGTAGAAGGAATTTAGAATTTCAAGAAGTTGGACTTAGCTTATTCCGTTCTTTTCTTGAAGGATAAGAAGACATTTGAAATGATTTTGATGCCTAAAAACATGATTGGGGGTGTCCTAAGATGTTTAGGATTGAAAGTAGGAGGTTCGGACAACTCGGATTGGCTTAAAAATGAATTTTGGGCATGCTGGGCAGAGACCTGGCGCTGTGGCGCCAAGCTGCTGCCTAGCAGCTCTTTGCATACCCGAGAGCTGGCTCTGCATTGCCGGTTTGGGCGCTGCAGTGCTTGCTCGCAGCACAACAATTCGTTTGCTGTGCTGTGGGCTAGTTTGAGCCCGTTTCGGCCCCCTTCCAACCTTGGCTTCGACTCCGCTCCTCACGGGTTTTGTTCACCTACATTCCAACGACATAAATCCAACCCTAACTACTCAAATCCAAGCCCGATTCCAAATTTATCAACGAATCCCCAAATTGGGAATATTTAGAATTTTCAACCCCAAACCCTTTCAAATTCGAATTCAGCTAAACCCGAGGGTATAGCCTCAATTATTACGCCAACTAAGTGTTCAAGAACACTTTCTAGGTCTCAACCTACCCTCGAAACAACCCAATCGAATGTGGATCAAAGAAATCCCTAAAAATGAAGAAATTGGGGTTTTTGAATGAAATTGGGGTTACCATCCTTTGATTCGATTAGTGGAAGGTGTAGGAGACGTCATACCCGAGCTCTGGTGAATTATACGGTGTCGGCTAGCTCTCCCCGGTCACTTTTCCGGCGAACCCCAACCTCTTCTCCTTCTTCTCCTTCCTCACGCCACTTCTCTCTCTCTCTAGTGATCTCTCTCTCGTGCTCTCTCTCTCCTTCTCTTACTCCCTTCAACTCTTTCTTCCTTTCTTTCTTTTCTAATGCACGCACCCCTCCCCTTTTTAAATAATTAATTAAAATAACAAAAAAATAAAATAATTAAATAATAGCACTAATAATAATTATTATAATAAAGAAGAGGTGGAAAAATATCCCCAATTAAATCCTCCTCTTTCCAATTAAATTTTTATTTTCTCTTATATCCCAAATTAGATACCCAAAAATATTCCCTTCTCTCTTTTCCCCATTTAATACAGGTTTCCAATTCCTTAGGTCCTGAATTAAGTCCAAAAATTATTTTCTACTTGTTTTCTATCCCTTTAATTTCATTTTAAACTTTGAAAAAATTTCTCGGGTATTACAACTAGGATAGGGCAATGACCATCGTCATGGTGACTATAAAACTGAGGTCTCAAGTGCCATATGACGTTGTTCTAGTCGATGTCTCACATATTAATAGGATTCTTTGTATCTTTCCCGAAGGATCAACAATTCTTCTCCTTATTAATATAGACGAGTATCCTTAACAGGATATAACTCATATGCCCGTCCAGATGCACTCTCTGAGCCTCAAGCTATCGTCATAGCAATATAAATCCTTTCTGACCCTATTACTAGGATAGGGCAATGACCATCGTCATGGTGATTATAAAACTGAGGTCTCAAGTGCCATCTGACGTTGTTCTAGTCGATGTCTCACATCGCTAGCATAACCAAATCTGAAACCCACCAATAACTCCCTTTGCATGAGATGAAAGAGCCCTCACCTTGGCCAACCTTCCATGCAATCCTCTCATGTGACTTTAGTCTCCTCGGAGTTCCTGTTGCACTCTTTTGCGTGCCGTTGTTCCTATAAGAATAACATTTACATCATTAAGATTATTACTTAGCTTAACTTGTTATTTATCTCTCCATTACTCTCACGTGTAGTTCGTTGTTGCCACAGAGATAAGAAAATGAGTGATATTGCGGTAGATAGCTCTCGAGCAAGATAACGTGAGAGATAAATCCCAAAGGGACTCGTGGAAGCCCGAGGGGAGAGAAAGTAGACAGGGATAAGTAGTCCCAAAAGGGGGGAAGAGCGAAAGCCTATAGGACCCCATATGATAATAGGCAAGTAGGAGATGGAGAACCAACTACTACCGTAAGTGTTTGTATAGTACACAGATTGTAGTGGACATAGCTAGGTAAGCTAGTTCCACAGGTGGGTGAACCGTAAATCCGCTAGTCTGAAGCCCGTGTATGGGAGGAGACTAAGTGGACAAACCAAACATATAAATGGCCATGTGGGTGCCATAAAAGAGAAAAAAAATTTACCGTAAGGACGGTTAATCGAGAAGGAGAATTTAGTGAGTAACGAGTATTGAGAAATACTCGAAGGAAGAGTACCACGTAGGTATGAAATTGAAAAGAAGAGAATGAATACGAGAACAGTGTTGGGTAAGCATCTGGGGATGCAAGCCAAAATGATAAAATAGGGTATGCTACCGTTGGGGGCGATTGGAACCCAACGACTAACACACTTGCAAAAGGCTGTATATGTTAGTGAACATATGCCACACCGTAAGAAAGGAAAGAGTCAAACTGTGGGAGCGGATCCCATTTGGTCAAGGGAAGTAGAGCATGTCCGGAAAGGTTCATGTTGGAATTAACGATCAAGTATTCCAAGTAGGAATACAAGATTTAAGTGAGTTGAGGAGTGAAAAGTGGGCCAAGTTGGGGTAAAAGCCAACGAAAATTCAATGAGTAGAGTTAGCATAGGATGTGCAAATCTAAGTGGATTAACCTGAGGATGGTATATCCACAGTCATAGTCGTGTTAAGCGAGGTCTTTGGATGTGAAGAACGAACTGAGCCTGAGGCAGAGTAATGAGTATGATGGTAAGGAGGAGACTGATGAGTTTCCATTATAAACAGAAATGACTACGAGTAGTAGTCAGAGAAGAGTCTAAGTCAGTCAGACATAGAATGTCGACAGGGAGTAACCTGAAGTGGTTATGGAAATCACAAAGGGTAAGTGTAGACGTCCGGAAAAGAAAGGGAAACACGAGTCACAAATGTAAGATCCTTTACCGTTTGGTGGATAAATGGTAAGTGTAATACATAGTTGTGCTAGTGCCATGGCATTTAGCTTCGTTAGGACACGAGTAGGGTAAGCCGAGTCGGTAGTGAGTGTAACAACCTCGAAAGGGTTGGGTACACTGATGGAACAAAGTATAAACACCTACGTAGGGTGTATGCCGTGTAAGCGGTAAGTCTAGATGTAGAGTAGAGGGTGTAGTAAGAGGTAAACGGACTTTTCTGGAGAAGTCGTTTACAAAGAATATATCGGGGGAATACCAGCAGAAGGGTAGCTGCTTGGTAGTAGAGGATACTAAGGTACGAGGACTCCGATGTAGGGGAGTGCTTCATCAGTTAGAGTTTATAGAAATAGAGCCTAGTGTGCTATGCAAATAGCTAGTGTCTTGGTGTGTTTCAAGACAGATATTAGAAGTCACTACGAAGGTAGCTAGTCAGACAAGTAGATTGAGTCAAGGTAAGTCTCACTAGAGAAGGCAATAGTTAACTCCTCGGAGGACTAAATTGGAGCATGGCATGTGGTGTGTGCCAGACACTCCATTGCGAAATTAGTAGGACAAAGTGAATTGAAACTAGAAAAGTTAGGTATCCTCGGGGAAGGATACGACGACAGATGGAGTCTGTTGGTTAACACCTCGCGGAGAGGTGGTTAACTACGAAACTAGGAATACAAACGATCACAGAAAGAAGATGTAGAGACCAGATAGAGACCTTGAGTCTCTAGGAAAGAAAGATGAACCATAGGGTAAAATGGTAAAACTTCCACATTGAGGGAAACTATAGATGAAATTGTGCCAAGAGAGGGCAATAAGCCAACAACCCCATGAAGGAGATGAAATTCGGGGACCGAATTTCTTAAGGGAGGAAGAATGTAATACCCCGGAAAATTTCGAGGATTTAAAGAATGATTTATTTAAAATTTCGAGGATTTAAGAATGATTTATTCCGGGGCTAGGAATTAAAACCTTAGAAAGAATATAGAAAAAAAAAAGAGGTATGAAAGTTAAGGGAAACCGGAAAGGAACCGAAATTTTTTCGAAATTTCAAGTAAAATAAAAGATGAAAGAAAGAAGTGAAATATTTTTTTAGAATAAATTCAGGACCTACGGAATTAGAAACCTAAAATAAATTGGAGTGGGAACTAAATCAAAATATTATTAGTTATTATTTGTTTAATTATTTTTTTATTTATTTTATTTATATTACTTTCAGATTTTTTTTATCATTTAAATATATTGATTACTAAATAAAAGAAAGGAAAAGAAAATAGAAAAGGAAAAAAAGAGAGAGGGAGAGGCCACGGGAAGAAAGGAGAAGAAACAAGAAAAGAAAGAGAAGGAAAGGAGAGAGAGGGAGAAGAGAGAGAGAGAGAGCTAGGGCTTGGAGATGGGAGAAATCTGGCGAGCCGAAGTTGGAGGAGGAGACGGAGATCATCCTCGTCACTTCCTCGTCTCAATCTCTCGAGTTAAGGTTGGTACAACACCTGATTCTCTCCAAGTTCCCATTTTGTTCATTTTTCTTCATTTTTGGAATTAAGTTGAGAATCCGAGTTTGGGCAGGTTCGAGGGTAGAATAATGTTTCTAAAGTGTTCTTGAACACTCATCGGGCTTAGGATTTGAGGCTAGATCGTTGAATTTGGCCGGATTCGAAGTTGGAAGAGTTTGGGGTTTATAAAACCCTTCTCAATTTCGAACAATCAACGATTCGGCGACGAATAGGAGTTGGATTTGAGTTTTAGGACTTCCTAAATATAGTATATATGTAGGAGAACAAGACCTGTTAAAAGTGGAATCAAAGACGGATCGGAAGATGGCCGAAAAGGCGGCCAAAACCAGCCACAGCACGGCAAAAATGGTGTTGTGCTGCGAGTTGGCACTGCAGCGCCCACTTGCTGGTTGGCCAAGGGCTACCAAGGCAGCACCTTGGCGCCGCAGTGCCAGAATGGGAACTGCATCGCCCGGTCCCTGCCTGGCTTGCCCCAAGCCCATTTTTAGGGCGAACTGAGACCTCCAAACCCCCTCTCTTCAATCCTAAACACCCTAGAACACTCCTAAACATGCTTTTGAGAATTAATTCACTGTTTGAGGATTAAATCACTCCAAGTACCCCGTTGTTTCTCAAGGATGGAAACTTGCGGAACAAATTAGGTCTAACGTTGTGAATTGCAACCTTATCCCTTAACAACCTTTAGGAAACCTGAAGTAGGATAAATTGGAGGTATGCTGAGGTTTAGAAACTAGATTTCTTGGAACCCAAGTAGGATAAATTGGAGGTATATTGAGGTTTAGGAATAAGATTTCTAAAACCCAAGTAGGAACACAAGTTGAATCAAAATGTTTAAACCTTCCTAAAATTAGGATTTCTTCCAATTAAGCTAGATAACCTTCCTTAGATGCGAATACAAGTTAGATAGAGGTCTAATACTCAAATCCAAGTATGTTAAACACTCAAGTAGAGTGTTATATACGAGTAAGTCAAGTGTCCGAGGAAGGATACGTATAAGTCGGGATAGAGAAGTTCAATAAGACCAGGAGCTTGATTCTGTGGCAACCATGGACTACATGTGAGAGTAATGGAGAGATAAATAACAAGTTAAGCTAAGTAATAACCTTAATGAAGTAAATGTTGTTCTTATAGGAATAACGGCACACGATTGAGTGCAACAGGAACTCCGAGGAGACTTATGTTACAGGAGAGGATTGCATTGAAGGTTGGCCAAGGTGAGGGTTCTTCCATCTCTGCTCCTAGGGTTGTATGCTTATGTGGATTACATGAGTATGTATATTCTCTGCTTGTCTGGTATTTGTTAGCTAGAGATATAAAATGCTAAAAGAATGAAAGAATTAGAAAATAGGTTGTGGAAAGTGGCTTGGATAGGAAGACATAGGAGTATAGTGTAATTGTTTGCTATGATTGGTGTGTTACAAATCTAACTCATACACTCCGGAGGCATGATGAGTATTTTATTAAATCTTTTCCACGACGGTGGCAAGAGTCCTTGTACGGAAGTACTAAGCTTTTATTTTGAAAACTTGTCATGACGGTGACTTAAATTATAATCATGCAAAGGGAGTTATTGGTGGGTTTCGAATTTAATTATGCTAGTGATGTGAGACATCGACTAGAACAACGTCAGATGACACTTGAGACCTCAGTTTTATAATCACCATGACGATGGTCATTGCCCTATCCTGGCAATAGGGTCAGAAAGGTTTTATATTGCTATGACGATGGCTTGAGGCTCAGAGAGTGCATCTGGATGGGTATATGAGTTATATCCTGTTGAGGATACTTGTACATATTAATAAGGAGAAGAATTGTTGATCCTTCAGGAAAGATACAAAGAATGCTATTAATATGTGAGACTAAGGTAAGGAGACACGGGAGGAACCTACGGGTGAACCGTGAGCCTAACCTAGTAAAAGGGAAACCATCCTGTGGAGTTGGTCCAGGGTGTGTTAGTGGCCATGCTTCGAGATGTCGTGCCGTGCCCGCCATGTGGCCTGGTTGGGTAATGGACGAGTAGGCTCAAGCTATTGCCCCGCAGTGAGGGGTCAGGACGTGCCACGTGGTGGCTATGCGTTAGTTGTTTGATAGATAGAAGTTGATTGTGTTTGATTAACAGAATTGTCACGAGCTGACCAATACCCAAGTGAATGGGTTAAGTATGTTTTGCCAAGTGGTGGCCAGTAGCCCGAGTGCACGGGTTTGAAGTAGAAAAGCCACGTAGTGGCTAGTAGATACCCCAGGGTTGGGGAGATTAAGTAGATGTATGTTTAGCATCTGTGTGTATGTATAAATTGTCTGTGGTTGCATATAACTGTTGATTGTGCAGCGTAGTGGTAATGTACAGAACTGCGTCACCACGCGTCTTGTTGATTCAAACATGCTGAACATGACAAGACCAGTAGGTAAAAGCCGGCACTATGTGTTACATGTTACTTGCTGATTGATGACGTGGAATAATCTGCTGCATGCTTATATCTGTTGAATGCATGTGAGTGTTTGGGTGAAATTTTGTTATTGTGTGATCACCAAGAATGCATGCTAACTCACAGTAATTAGTTGTTTGTGCATGTGGTTGTGTATGACTCCCAATCCCAGAGCCATGGTACCCGCCTTGTGCCGGGGATGGGAGAGTTCTCACTGAGTCGCGTGGTTAAGACTCACACCTCATTTTGACTTCACAGAGACAGGTTAAGTACAGGTGGAAGAAGTCTCGGTGGAACGAGGGTTGAGCAACACTTTCCAAGACCCACAACTTGTTCATGTGGGTGAATAAATTGGAATTGTAATTTAATTTACTTTATCATTGTATTATAAAGTAAAGGGTAGACGTACCCAATTATACTGTATCACTAAATCTAGAACTATCAGCTTCACACACCTTAAGGATCATGATCCGTTAGATTGCGTTGCATGGAAAACTAGTTTTCAAAATATATATATATATATACATATATCTATTGCATGTGAATAGGATAGGCAGCATCTTTGGATGTGTAGCTAGTACACAGGTTATATATTATGTGTGTTTTCCTCTATCTATATCCTGAAGCGGCACTGGCCGTGGATTTGCATGCCTAGGATAGGCCACCATTCCGGTGTAGACATGGTATTATAATGCATGTGAATATATTTTTCATTAATAGCTATTCTGTCAATTAGGTGATAAGGCTTACAAGCATAGGGATATTCCCTGTGTCTGTGCCGATCACGGTCCTCTAAACGGGGGTTGTGACCGCTTCGACTCCGCACCTCACAGGATTTGTTCACCTACATTCCAAAGACATAAATCCAACCCTAACTACTCAAATCCAAGCCTGATTCCAAATTTATCAACGGATCCCCAAATTGGGAATATTTAGAATTTTCAACCCCAAACCCTTTCAAATTTGAATTCAGCTAAACCCGAGGATATAGCCTCGATTCTTACCCGAACTAAGTGTTCAAGAACACTTCCTAGGTCTCAATCTACCCTCGAAACAACCCAATCGAAGGTGGATTGAAGAAACCCCAAAAATTGAAGAAATTGGGGTTACCAACCTTTGATTCGATTGGTGGAAGGTGTAGGAGACGTCGTACCCGAGCTCTGGTGACTTCTCCGGCGTCGTCTAGCTCTCCCCGATCACTTTTCCGGTGACCCCAACCTCTTCTCCTTCTTCTCCTTCCTCACGCCACTTCTCTCTCTCTCTCTCTAGTGCTCTCCCTTTCGTGCTCTCTCTCTTCTTCTCTTACTCCCTTCAACTCTTTCTTCCTTTCTTTCTTTTCTAATGCACGCACCCCTCCCCTTTTTAAATAATTAATTAAAATAATAAAAAAATAAAATAATTAAATAATAACACTAATAATAATTATTATAATAAAGAAGAGGTGGAAAAATATCCCCAATTAAATCCTCCTCTTTCCAATTAAATTTTTATTTTTTCTTATATTCCAAATTAGATACCCAAAAATATTCCCTACTCCCTTTTCCCCATTTGATTAAGGTTTCCAATTCCTTAGGTCGTGAATTAAGTCCAAAAATTATTTTCTACTTCTTTTCTTTCCCTTTCATTTCATTTTAAACTTCGAAAATATTTCCCGGGTATTACAATCTTCCCCGAATTTCAATTTACATACTAACCTTAGTCTTGAAATATGTGAGGATATGTCATGCACATCTCAGCCTCAACTTGCCACGTTGCTTGCTCAACCGAATGGTTTCGCCACAAGACTTTCACCAATGGTATCTCCTTCGATCTTAGATTCTTCAGCTGGTGATCTATGATTTCCACTGGTATCTCCTCATAAGTTAGACCCTTGGCTAGTTGTAGTTCCTGGGGTTATATTACATGAGAGAGATCTGGCAGGTACTTGCGAAGCATAGACACGTGAAACACCGAATGAACTCCTTCCAACTATGCTGGCAATTCTAGACGGTAGGCAACATTTCCCACACGCTCTAGAATCTCAAACGGTTCGATGTATCTTGGACTTAGCTTGCCTTTCTTGCCAAATCTCATCACGCCCCTCATCGATGAAATCTTTAAGAAAACCTGCTCACCCACCGCAAACTCCAACTCTCTTCTCCGGTTGTCGGCATATGAATTCTGTCTACTCTAAGCCGTGGCAACCCTTTCTCTAATGGACTTTATCTTGTCCAAAGCATCCTGAACAAGTTCTGGACCAACTAACTTGGCCTCCCCGACCTCGAACCACCCAATCGGGGACCTGCACTTCCGACCGTACAAAGCCTCGAAGGGTGCCATCTGAATATTGTATTGGTAACTGTTGTTATAGGCAAACTCCGTTAACGGCAGGTATTTCTCCCACCTTCCTCTGAAATCCATAACACATGCCTTAAGCATGTCCTCTAAAATCTGAATGGT
The DNA here is from genome assembly GCA_014851425.1 of Senna tora. Lineage (NCBI taxonomy): Eukaryota > Viridiplantae > Streptophyta > Magnoliopsida > Fabales > Fabaceae > Senna > Senna tora. The sequence continues at coordinate 12,766,153 of CM026261.1, read as the reverse complement.
CATCTCAGATTGCTCGTCTGTCTGGGGATAAAATGTTGTATTTAGATCAACCCTTGTCGAAAATGCCTCCTGCAATGCTCTCCAGAATCGAGAGGTAAACTGTGGCCCCCTGTCAGAGATAATCGACACCGGTACTCCGTGCAACCTCACTATCTCTGATAGGTACAACTGGGCATACTGACCCACTCCGTAAGTGGTCTTAACAGGCAGGAAATGTGCGGACTTGGTCATCCGACCAACGATTACCCAAACTGAATTCAATCCCCTCTATGACCGCGGCAATCCTGTCACAAAATCCATAGTAATTATCTCCCACTTCCATTCAGGAATTTCTATCTGTTGAAGTGTTTCAACGGGCTTTTGGTGTTCAGCCTTAACTTGCTGACACACTAGACATCTAGATACGTAGTCTGCCACATCTTTCTTCATACCATTCCACCAGTACAATTCTCTCAATCTTGATACTTCTTATTAATACTCGGATGGATTGTGTACACTGTCTTGTGTGCCTCATTAAGGTTTCTTTCCATCAAAGCATCCACCATAGGTACACACAGTCGTCCCTCCAACCAGAGTATGCCACTGTCATCTATGGAGAATCGGACGTCGTCCTTCTCCCCTTTAACCATTGTATCTCTGATCTGTTTGAGGTCGGCGTCTTGATATTGCGTGGATTTAACTTCTTCAATTAGAGCTGACTTAGCTTGAATGTGGGCTGGAAATAGATTGGGATCTCAAATTTCAAACTGAGTTCTAAACTGTTCCAGCTCATGTATTTCCCGGATTAACGGCCTTCGTACTTCACTGATATGGGCTAAGCTACCCATTGACTTTCGGCTCAGAGCGTCTGCCACCACATTCGCCTTACCGGGATGGTACAAAATCATGCAGTCATAGTCTTTAAACAACCCCATCCACCTGCGTTGTCTCATATTCAGATCTTTCTGCTCGAAAATGTACTTGAGGCTCTTGTGGTCAGTGTATACCTCACACGTTTCGCCATAACGGTAGTGCCTCGAAATCTTCAAGGCAAATACCACCTCTGCCATTTCAAGATAGTGAGTTGGGTAGTTCTTTTCGTGCTTCCGGAGTTACCTAGACGCATAAGCAATCACCTTGCCATGCTGCATAAGAACACACCCTAACCCAACTGGTGAAGCATCACAATAAACCACATACCCTCCGGTGCCCTCAGGAAGAGCCAACACCGATGCTGTGGTGAGAGTTTCCTTTATCTTTTGAAAACTCTCTTCACACTTGTTATCCCACACAAACTTTACCCCTTTATGAGTTAACTTCGTAAGAGGTGCAGCAACCTTTGAAAAGTCCTGCACAAACCTTCTATAATATCCAGCCAAACCTAGAAAACTGCGAATCTCCGTGACTGAGGTAGGCTGGGACCAATTCTTCACTGCTTCCACCTTCCTCGGATCAACATGGATTCTCGCTGATGATACCACGTGACCAAGGAATACAACTCTATCAAGCCAAAACTCGCATTTTGAAAACTTAACATACAATTTCTCTTCCCTTAGCTTCTGTAATGGCAGCCTCAAATGCTCTGCATGTTCCTCAGCATTCTTGTAATAGACTAGAATGTCATCAAGAAATACAATAACAAACCGATCTAGGAATGGCTTTAAAACCCGATTCATCATGTCCATAAAAGCTGCTGGTGCATTAGTTAGCCCGAACGACATGACTAGAAACTCATAATGGTCGTATCGGGTTCGAAAAGTAGTCTTGGGCACATCTTCATTTGTAATCTTCAGCTGATGATACCCTGATCGCATATCGATCTTTTAAAATCTCTTCGCACCCTGCAACTAGTCGAACAGGTCATCGATTCTTGGAAGTGGATATTGATTGCAGACCGTTAACTTATTGAACTTTAGGTAATCGATACACAATCTTAAAGTTCTATCCTTCTTCTTCACGAATAGAACTGGTGCACCCCAAGGTGAAAAACTGGGTCTGATGAAACCAATATCAAGTAATTCCTGTAACTGCGTGTGTAGCTCCTTCAACTCCTTCGGAGCCATTCTGTAGGGTGGTGTGGAAATCGGCTAAGTATCTGGTAAAAGCTCGATCTCAAATTCAATCTCCCGATCAGGCGGCAAACCAGGCAAGTCATCAGGAAATACATCAAGAAACTCTCAAACCACTGGTACCTGATTCGCGGAAAGAACTTCTTTCGTGGTATCTCTCACAAAAGCCAGATATCCTTTACACCCTTTCTCGAGTAGCTTGGAAGCTTTCATTGCTGAAATTAGACTTGGATATGGTGCAACACCATCACCCCCGCACCACAAATGGCGCTTCATTCAGCACGTTGAATTTCAAACACTTCGCCCTGCAGTCAACTACTGCATGGCAAGATGCCAACCAATCCATACCTAGAATAACATCCATGTCTACCATGTATAGTAGTCGTAGGTCCACAACTGTTTCATGACCCTCGACCACAACCACACATGACTCATAGACGTACTTGACTTGGACCGATTCACCCATCAGAGTAGAGACCGTTTCTGTCTCCTTCAATCTAGTTGGGCTCCTCTCAAATTTCTGTGCAAATGCATGTGAGATGTAGGAATGTGTTGAACCAGAATCAAATAATACAAGGGCCTGGAGAGAGCATCCTGAAAGTGTACCTGTCACAACTGCATTTGAGGCATGTGCATCCAGACGAGACAAAGCAAACACCCGTGTCTGTCCTCCTCCTGATGCACCTGGACCTCTACCTCCTGCTCCTGCTCCTCTACCTTTGCCCGCACCTGAAGTGTTAACCTGGGGTGGTACAATTCAAACTGGTGGGGCTGCAATTGGAGTACTACCCGAAGTAGGATTTCTCTTGACACTCGTATTACTCTTCCTCTACGTACATTCCTCAGCGATATGCCTGAACTGACCACAGTTGTAACAACCTCCCTTCATGACTTTGCACTCTCTAAAATGAAATCTTCCACAGTTCCACACTGTGGTTTCTAGTTACCGCCCTGTCTACCGCCTTGGAACCTCTGCTCACCTTGGGTCTTACTCCTCCCAGAGCTTGTGGTGGTAATAGCAGACTGCCCACCAATTTGCCCTGCATAATTTGGAACTATACCAGAATTTCCAGCGGTCTTTTGCTTCTTCTTCCATCCTAGTCCATCACTACCTGTCAGTAACTTGTTCATGGGATTCGCCGACGTCCCAAACTTCTTCATATTTTCAATTACCTTGGCACAATCAGAAACCTGGGCTAGAGTCTCAAACTGACCACATTGCAGCAGTAGAACTACAAACAATGGCTCTACCAACCCGTGGATAAACCTCTTGATCAACTCCCTCTCATCGGGAACCAATTCTGGAGCATATTGAGCTAGCTTCATGAACTGCAGCTCAAACTCAGTCACTGACATATTTGGCGTCATCTACAAATCTTCAAACGGTTGACGCTTAGATACCTCTTTCCTTCAGATAGAAACCGACCCAGGAATTCCCTCTGAAAATCTTCCCACGTCATAGGAGCAACTCTCCTTGTATATCTCTTCTGCACTAATTCAAACCAAACCCGTGCAGTGCCTCTCAATTCAAACGAGGTATGTTCCACCATCTCTCCTCCTGGACACCTCAGTAACTGCCCAATTCTGATTATATCACGGGGGAAATGTTGATGGTCCTCCTTGGTTTCGGTTTCGCAAAAGGTAGGCGGATTCAGCTTCAGGAATTTATTAATTGAGAATTCTCTCGGAACTCCACTCGGTCCCCGGGGCACATCCCTTTGTTGCCATTCCCTTCTTGGTTCTTCCTCCCTTTCCTCAACCATTTCAGTTTCCTGTTCAGCCGATATTACTTGCTCTTCTTCCTCGCCGACAACTAACCGGAGGACTTCTTGTTGAATTTGGTGGGTCATTTCAGCTCTCAACTCCGGAAATCCCACAGTCAGCATCTTAGCCACTGTGGGAGCACCCGTGTCAACCTGTGGCTTTGGGGTTTGTTGCATGTGCACTTCTCTTTCTTGTGCCCTACCACGACCACGAGTACGACCTCTAGTATAGCCTCTGGGAGGTACTCTCTCCTCCCGAACGAATTCCTCGTCAGTACGTGCAGCGACTCTACCGCCCCTACTAGCTTGCCTTGTAGTCGGCGGCATCCCTGTACTGCACATAAACGTCACCTGATAAGCATTTGCATAATCTATCATAGATTAAGATGGAATGAAAGAAAGGCTGACTCAATTTATCTTGGGTACTCCCATAAGTGCCTGTTTATTCCAACGTTGTGCCCGGGTTTCACAACGAAGGTTAAACCGACACCCGATCATACCAATGACTTCACATGACTTAAAGAATAACCAGGCTCTGATACCAAGTTTGTCACGACGCCAAATCGGGAGTACGTGACCGGCACGAGAATATATTTTTACCTCTAAACCCGTAAGCCTTGTCCTGTAAACATGACTATAATTACCCTGCTATACAATCAATATATATATCATACTAGTGGCCACACCTCACTGGTGGCCTAATTAACCTGCAATCCACAATTCGCTCAATACCACTTCAGCTCAACTTAATGTATAGATATATATCAGCACTCATAAGGTAAATATTAATATCATATTGACCGTACGTCTCAATACGTACGTTCTATCCTATTCACATGCAGCAAGCACACATAATATATATATCCATATGATATTGACCGTACGCCTCAATGCGTACGATCTATCCATTTCACATGTAGAAATTTATATACTTAAACATATATCCTAGTTTATCCCCAACTGGCCCTGTCTTTAAATACATGTGAAGCAGACAAGTCTAGAGTGAACGTACGTCAAAAGCTGTAAATATTTACAACACTTAAAACTTTAAAATATGTACAACAAAAGAAATCAAAATAACCAAAAGGTCGTCACCCACGCGAACAAGTGCGTAAGGATGGTCTGATGTCCGAATCACTGTCCGGACGTCGATGCCTGCCCAATCCCTGTATCTGAAACATTGAAGCAGAGGGAGTGAGTCAAACAGACTCAGTGAGAAGCTTCCCATCCTCGGCGTAGCGGCGGGTACCACTACTGCTACGGAAAGGGACACACCCACAATCACATGTGCATGAGAGTCCAGTTTATCAAATTTTATATTACGATCAGGCAATATTAATATAACATTAAATTCAAAGATAAACCTACGGATCATGCTTCTCATAATAAAGCAAACACTTTTAACATATCATTTGAAGACTGTAAATCACTTAACTGACCTTAGTGCCAGGCTAGGGCAATGGCCTCAACGGGCAATTTTTTTTAAATCTTTAACGGACCCTAGTGCCAGGCTAGGGCAATGGCGTCAACGGGCAAAGCTTTTAGTCTTTTACTGACCCTGGGCAATGGCCTCAAGGGGCAAATCTTTTAGTCTTTTACTGACCCTAGTACTAGGCTAGGGCAATGGCCACAACGGGCAAATCTTTTAGTCTTTTACTGATCCTAGTGCCAGGCTAGGGCAATGGCCTCAACAGGCAAATCTTCTAGTCTTTTACTGACCCTATTGCCAGGCTAGGGCAATGGCCTCAATGGGCAAATGCTTTAACTTGTTTTACTTCCCAAGCTTTTAGCTCGGATCCTGACTCTATCTACCCATTACTATCCTAAACTGACTTTACCTAGGTAGTGTGAACATCCCTACGACTCACTAATCAATGAAGAGATCGTTAATCCTCATATTGTTCTCGAACCCTTGGTTTATATCATAACCTAGCTCTAAGGTCTTCCCTAAGTTCAATTACCATAAAACGTCGATGTTCACTAACAATTTCTATACGATTTCTTTAATGAGTTTCTAATTAATAGGTGAACCAAACCTTGGACTCAATCAACAACTTACCCCTTTGCTTGTACAGTTTCGCGTACCTCATGTCATCACATGGATACCCTTCAGTATGTCTTTACCTGTAGTCAAACACACATATACAAATACTTTCATGGATGACAGTTTAGGAACAACAATAGCATGTTAACCACTAAACAATTCTTACAAATAGGCAGGTAGGCAAACCACATATCCACATCCTCAATCAACCCTGTAGGGCAAAGATGGGAAACCCCTCACCTAGACGGCTACCTTGTGCTTGTCCTGGAGTAACTCCCGCTCCGGACGAGTTGTGGTTTCCTAACGAATGTATTCAAGTGGTTAATATCTCAAGTATATGCAATTCATATGCATACTTCATGATCGTGCCTAAAATACATCTAGACGTCACCAAGAACCGAGTCCTTGGTCATATCCATTTTCCCTCTCTTCTATGAGAGTCTCAAGTGCCTCGCACTTGGTTTCATACAACTATCGTTCTCCTTCAGTTCCTTTTGGGGCCTTGGATTTGAGTTACTAAACCTCAACGTGCTTCTAAGCTATCCTACTTAAGGTTTCCTAAAGGCTATGTAGAAGGAATTTAGAATTTCAAGAAGTTGGACATAGCTTATTCTGTAAGTTTCTATTCTTGAAGGATAAGAAGACATTTGAAATGATTTTGATCCTTAAAAACATGATTGGGGTGTCCTAAGATGTTTAGGATTAAAATAGGAGGTTGGGACACCACATATTGTCTTAAAAATGAATTTTGGGCATGCTGGGCAGAGACCTGGCGCTGTGGCGCCAAGCTGCTGCCTAGCAGCTCTTTGCATACCCGAGAGCTGGCTCTGCATTGCCAGTTTGGGCGCTGCAGTTCTTGCTCGCAGCACAACAATTCGTTTGCTGTGCTGTGGGCTGGTTTGGGCCCGTTTCGGCCCCCTTCGAACCTTGGCTTCGACTCCGCGCCTCACGGGTTTTGTTCACCTACATTCGAACGACATAAATCGAACCCTAACTACTCAAATCCAAGCCCGATTCCAAATTTTTCAACGAATCCCGAAGTTGGGAATATATAGAATTTTCAACCCCAAACCCTTTCAAATTCGAATTCAGCTAAACCCGAGGGTATAGCCTCAATCTTACCCCAACTAAGTGTTCAAGAACACTTTCTAGGTCTCAACCTACCCTCGAAACAACCCAATCGAAGGTGGATCGAAGAAATCCCTAAAAATGAAGAAATTGGGGTTAGCAACCTTTGATTCGATTAGTGGAAGGTGTAGGAGACGTCGTACCCGAGCTCCGGTGAATTCTACAGCATCGGCTAGCTCTCCCCGGTCACTTTTCTGGCGAACCCCCAACCTCTTCTCCTTCCTCACGCCACTTCTCTCTCTCTCTAGTGCTCTCTCTCTCGTGCTCTCTCTCTCTGCTTCTCTTACTCCCTTCAACTCTTTCTTCCTTTCTTTCTTTTCTAATGCACGCACCCCTCCCCTTTTTAAATAATTAATTAAAATAATAAAAAAATAAAATAATTAAATAATAGCACTAATAATAATTATTATAATGAAGAAGAGGTGGAAAAATATCCCCAATTAAATCCTCATCTTTCCAATTAAATTTTTATTTTCTCCTATATCCCAAATTAGATACCCAAAAATATTCCCTACTCTCTTTTCCCCATTTAATACAGGTTTCCAATTCCTTAGGTCCTGAATTAAGTCCAAAAATTATTTTCTACTTGTGTTCTTTCCCTTTCATTTCATTTAAACTTCGAAAAAATTTCCCGAGTATTACAACCAGGATAGGGCAATGACCATCGTCATGGTGATTATAAAACTGAGGTCTCAAGTGCCATATGACGTTGTTCTAGTCGATGTCTCACATATTAATAGGATTCTTTGTATCTTTCCCGAAGGATCAACAATTCTCCTTATTAATATAGACGAGTATCCTTAATAGGATATAACTCATATACCCGTCCAGATGCACTCTCTGAGCCTCAAGCTATCGTCATATCAATATAAATCCTTTCTGACCCTATTACCAGGATAGGGCAATGACCATCATCATGGTGATTATAAACCTGAGGTCTCAAGTGCCATCTGACGTTGTTCTAGTCGATCTCTCACATCGCTAGCATAACCAAATTTGAAACCCACCAATAACTCCCTTTGCATGAGATGAAAGAGCCCTCACCTTGGCCAACCTTCCATGCAATCCTCTCCTGTGACTTTAGTCTCCTCGAAGTTTCTGTTGCACTCTTTTGCATGCCGTTGTTCCTATAAGAACAACATTTACATCATTAAGATTATTACTTAGCTTAACTTGTTATTTATCTCTCCATTACTCTCACGTGTAGTTCGTGGTTGCCACAGAGTCAAGCTCTTGGTCTGATCGGACTTCTCTATCCCGACTTATGCATGTCCTTCCTCGGACACTTGATTTACTCGCATATAACACTCTACTTGAGTGTTTAACATACTTGGATTTGAGTATTAGACCTCTATCTAACTTGTATTCGCATCTAAGGAAGCTTATCTAGCTTGGTTGGAAGGAATTCTAATTTTAGGAAGGTCTAAGCATTTTAATTCAACTTGGGTTCTAAGAAATCTAGTTTCTAGACCTCAATATACCTCCAATTTATCCTACTTGGGTTCTAAGAAATCTAGTTTCTAAAGCTCAATATACCTCCAATTTATCCCACTTAAGGTTTCCTAAAGGTTGTGAAGGGATAAGGTCGCAATTCGCGAAGTTAGACCTAATTTGTTCCTCAAGTTTCCATCCTTGAGAAACAAGAGGGTACTTGGAGTGATTTAAGTCCTCAAAAACATGTTTAGGAGGGTTCTAGGGTGTTTAAGATTGAAGAGAGGAGATTTAAAAAACTCTCAACGTCACCCTTAAAGTGCATTTGGGCAACCCGAGCAGGCACCCGATACGTTAACGTCAAGGTTCAACCTTAGTAACCTCGGGCCAGCTCTTCACGGATCTTGTTCAGCTAATATTCCAACCATATAATTTTAATAACACCAATCCAAGCCTATTTACTCAAATCCAAGCTCAATCCTAATTATCAACATTTCCCCCCAATTTGGAAATAGTTTATAATTTCAACCCCAAAATCCTTCCAACTAGGTTTCAGTCAACCCTCGAAACAACTAAATCGAAGGTCAATCGAAGAAATCCCTAAAAATGGAAAAATTGAGGGTTTCGAATGAAATTGGGGTTACCAACCTTGATTCGATTGGTGGGAGTTGTGGAAGATGTTGGAGTCGAGCTCTGGTGGTCATGGCCGGCGTCGGACGACTCTCTCCGACGAGTTTTCCGGCGAGTTCCCCTTCTCCTTTCTCCCTTCTCCTTTCCTTTAGTACTTTTCCTTCTTCCTCCCTCTCTCCCCGCGTCTCTCTCACTTTCTCTTCTTCTTTCTTTCTTTCTTTTTATTCTTTTCTTATAAACCCACGTGCCCCCCTCTCTCTTTTTCTTTTTTCTTTTTTTTTTCTATTCTTCTTCTTTTCTATCTAACCTACACTACGCACCCCGCCCCAATTTTATATAAAATAAAATAATTAATTGATAAAATAGCTAATAAATAAATAAATAAATGTAATTAATAATTAAATAAATAATAACTAATATGTATTTTAAATTACTTTCTTTCCCTATTTAATTCAGGGATTCCAATTTCTTAGTAACTGAATTAAATCCCAAAAATTATTTTCTACTTCTTTTCTTTCCCTTTTATTTTATTTTTGACTTCGAAAAACTTTCTCGGGTATTATAATCTTGACAAAAACAATTTCCTTTCCGGTTTCTTTAAACTTTCATACTTTTTCTATATTCATTTTTAAAGTTTTAATTCCTAGCCTCGAAATAAATCATTCTTTAATCCTCGAAATTTTTAAATAAGTCATTCTTTAATCCTAGAAATTTTCCGGGGTATTACAGTTATGATAAGGATTTAAAAGTTGACTTGCACTAATTAAAGGATTTGATTTTATACCTTTAATTTAAGTGATTGAATATTTAATTAATAATTTGTTTCTATGTGGATCCTATGTGGCGCCAATTAGGATACATGTGGCATGAATGCAAAGATTATAAAAGATGATTTGGCAAAGAAGAGGTTCTATGCCTCTTCTTTATCTATTTTATACAGATTTAAAAATAAGATTTTGAATGAGAAATTTAAGAGGTTATGATAAGGATTAAAAGTTGACTTGCACTAATTAAGGGATTTGATTTTATACCTTTAATTTAAGTAATTGATTATTTAATTAATAATTTGTTTCTATGTGGAGCCTATGTGGATCCAATGTGGCGCTAATTAGGATACATGTGGCAGGAATGCAAAGATTATAAAAGATGATTTGGCAAGAAAGGTTCAATGCCTCTTCTTTTATATATTTATATAGAATATAGATATATAGATATAGGTATAGATATATCTAGATAAAAATATATATTTTCAACTTAATTCAAATAGGAATTATTATTTATTTAAAGATAATATTATTTTTTATAAAGTATTCTTATTTCGTAATTGATTAAAATCTGAAACATGAATAGTCTAATCTGAATCCCGATTAAATTCCCTAGGTCCTCTGATCTTCCTTGCGTCACATTCGACTTCTCGCTGGAATAATAACAATTTAGCCCTAGCGAAAATTGCATTTTCGCCCCAGCTGAAAAATCCATTTTGGCCCCATCCCTTCGGTAATGACTTTTCAAGTTAGTCCTATCAATCTTCTTCAAATTGCTTCCTATACCCTAAACTCTAAACCCTAAATCCTAAACCCTAAAACCCTAAACCCTAGTCCCCTAAATCCTAGACCCTAAACCCTAAACCCTAGACCCTAAACCCTAGACCCTAAACCCTAAAACCTAGACCCTAAACCCTAGATAGACCCTAAACTCTAGACCCAAAACCCTAAACCCTAGACCCTTAATCCTAAACCCTAATCCCTAGACCCTAAACCATAAAACCTACACCCTAAACCCTAAACCCTAAGACCTAAACCCTAAACCCTAAACCTTAAACCCAAAAACTCTAAATCCTAAATCCTAGACTCTAGACATTAAACCCTATACCCTAAACCCTATACCCCAAATCCTAAACCCTAAACCCTAAACCCTAATTGTAAACCCTAAACCCTAAACCCTTAACCCTTAACCCTTAACCCCAAACCCTAAACCCTAAACCTTAAGCCCAAAACCTTAAACCCTAAACCTTGGACCCTAAACCCAAAAACCCTAAACCCTAGACCCTAGACCCTTGACCTTGAACCCTAACCCTAAACCCTAACCCTAATCCCTAAATCCTAGACCCTAAAACTCTAAACCCAAAACCCTAGACCCTAAACCAGAGACCCTAGACCCTGACATAAACCCTAAACCCAAAATACAAAACCCTAAACCCAAAACCCTAACCCTAGATCCTAAACCCTAAACACTAAAACCTAGACCCCAAACCCTAAAACTTAGACCCTAAACCATAAACCCTAAACACTAGACCATAAAACCCTAAACCTTAATCTTTAGACCCTAAATCCAAACCCAAACCCCAAACCTTAATCCCTAACCTAGACCCCTAGACCCTAAACCCTAAACCCTAAGCCATAAACCTAAACCCTAAACCTAGACCCTAAACCCTAAACCTAAGCCCCAGACCCTAAACCCTAGAGACCGAGCCCTAACCCTAATTGCTAAATCTAATCCCAAAACCCCAAAGCCTAACCCTAGACCATAAACCCTAAACCCTAGAACCTAAACTTTAAACCCTAACCCTAAACCTTATGCCCTAAACCCAAAACCCAAAACCCAAAACCCTAAACCCTAAACCCCCAAACCCTAAACTTTAAACCCTAAACCCGAAACCCTAGACCCTAGACCCTAAACCCTAAACCCTTTTAACCCTAACCTCTAAACCCTAGACCCTAGACCCTAAAACCTAAACCCTAAACCTTAGACCCCAAACCCTAACCCTAGAACCTAAATCCTTAGACCCAAACCCCAAACCCTAGACCCTAAATCACTAGACACTAAACTCTAAAACTAAACCCTAGACCCTACACCCTAAACCGTAAACCCTAGACCCTAGACGCTAAACCCTAGACCCTAAACTGTAAACCCTAAATCCTAGACCTTAAACAATAACCGTAATCCCCTAAAACCTAAACACTAAACCCTAAACCTTGAACACTAAACCCGAAACCCTAAACACTAGACCCTAAATCCTAAACCCTAAACCATAGACCTTAGAAACTAAACCCTAAACCCTAAACCCTAAATCCTCGACCTTAAAACCCTAGACCAGAAAACATTAGACCCGAAACCCTAATCCCTAAACCCTTAACCCTAATCTTTAAACCCTAGACCCTAAACCCGAGACCCTAAACCCGAGACCCTAATCGTAAACCTTAGACCCTAAACCCCAAACCTAAATTCTAAACCCTAAACCCTAGACCCCAAACACTAAAAACTAATTCTTAAACCTTAAACCCTAAAACCCTAAATCCTAACCCTAACATTAAACCCTAAAACCCTATAACCCTAGGCCTTAGAGCCTAAACCTAGACTCCAGACCGTAGAGCCTAAACCCTAAAACCTAGACCCTAAACCATAAAAACCTAACCCTATACCGAAAACCCTAAACTCTAAACCCTAAATCCTAAACCCTAAACCGAATACCTAAAACCCTAAACCCTAGACCCTAAACCCTAAACCTAGACCCTAAACCCTAAAACCCTAAATCTTAATCCCTAAACCCCTAAGCCCAAAACCCAAAACTCTAAAACCCAAAACCCAAATCCAAACCCCAAACCCTAAACCCTAAACCCTAGACCTAGAGCCTAAACCCCATACCTTAACACCTAAACCCAAGAACTGAAACCCTAAACCCTAAATCCTAAACCCCTAAACCCCAAACCCTATACCCTAAACCCTAGACCCGAAAACCCATATACCCTAAACCCTAAACTCGAAACCCAATACCCTAACCCTAAACCAGAAATTCTAAACCCTAAACCTAAACCCTAAACCCTAAGCCTTAAACACTAAACCCTAAACCCTAAACCCTAGACCCTAGATCGTACATCGTAAACCCTAAACCTAAACCCCAAACCTCTAAACCCTAGACTCGAAATCTTATACCTGAAACCCTAAACCCTAAACCCTAAACCCTGAATCTTGAACCCTAAACCCTAAACCCTGAATCCTAAACCCTAACCCTAAACCCTAAATCCTAAAGCCTAAGCCCTAAACCCTAAACCCTAGTCCCTAGACCCTAAACCCGGAACCCTAAATGATAAAGCCAAAAACCCTAAACCCTAAAACTTAAACCCTAAATCCTAAACCGTAATTCCTACACCCTAAACTCAAAATCCTAAACCCTAAACCCTAAACCCTAAATCCTAGACCCTAACCCTAAACCCTAGACCCTAAATGTTAAAACCCTAAACCCAAAACCCAAAACCTAAACCCTAAACCCTAAAACGTAAACCCTAAACCCTATAGAACTTATACCGTATAACCAAAACCCTAAAACCCTAAACCTAAACCCCAAACCCCAAACCCTAGACCACTACAAGAAAAAACAGGATTAGCTAGGGAAAATCCCTAGCTAATCCGTAGCTAATCCCTAGCTAATCGCCTTAGCTAGGGATTAGCTACGGATTAGCTTCGGCAACCGTCCCTAGCTAAAAAATGGACGCTAATTGCTAGGGGATTTCTGCCGTAGCTAATCCGTAGCTAATCCGTAGCTAATTTTGAATGAGAAAATGAAGAAGTTCGTAGCTAATTCCTAGACATATAGCCGTAGCTAACCGTAGCTAATCCCTAGCTAAATTCCCTAGCTAATCCTAGCTAAACCGTAGCTATCCATAGCCAATTCCCTAGCTAAACCGTAGCTAATTCCTAGCTAAATTCCCTAGCTAAACCGTAGTTGATCCCTAGCTAAATTCCTAGCTAATCCGCAGCTAATCCGTAGCTAATTTCCCTAACTAATCCCTAGCTAATCCGTAGCTAATTTCCCTAGCTACTAAAACTATTTATAGCTAATATCCGAAGCTCTTTTTACCTTGCCTGATATTCAAATTGTCTAACAATTAGAGTAATAGTTAGTTTATATATATATATATATATATATATAAATATAAAAAAAAACTAGTTAAAAACTAATGAGAGAACTTACTGGAGATAAGGTTCCACTTCGGTGCCATTACAAGCACATATGTCTCCGCAATTTTAAGTTCTTTATCAGTCAAGCATTCTTATGACTTCTTCCAATGGGGCGGCACGGATGTCGAAAAATAGAGAGACATTCATCCCTTGATGCTTCCCCACCATCATCATTCCGTGGGAACTTTAGTGCGCCTTGTTTCTAAGTGTGATCAAAATACATGGAAGTGAAATTAGAAATTTCTTCTAATATATATGCTTCAGAAATAGATCCCTCGACCCTTGCCTTATTCCGCACCTTTCTTTTCAGGTACAACATGCATCTCTCAATGGGTACATCCATCTATACTGTACAGGCCCTCCAACCTTAGCTTCATAAGGTAAGTGCATAACGAGATGTTCCATTACATCAAAGAACGATGGTGGAAAAATCTTCTCTAACTTGCAAATCTTGTCAATGATAGAAACTTCAAGATTCTCCATAAGAGAAGCACAGATCTCAGTTGCACAAATCATTCTAAAGAAGTAGCTAAGTTCTGATATTGCTCCCCCAATAGGCCTCGGTAATACATCACAAAAATGCTATAGGAATTAACCGGTGCATAAAAATATCACAATCGTGACTCTTCATTCCATATATCTTCCCTTCAGTAATATTAACAGAACGCGTAATGTTTGCTGCATAACCATCTGGAAATTTCAACTGTTTATCCACTCACAGGACCATTCTCTTCAGATTCGCATTCAATACATAGGTTGCCTTCGGTTTTATCACCTTACCATTATCATGTATCAGCTCTAATGAAGGGGCGTTTACAATACAATTTCAATTCTCTCTTGCAGCTGCATTATCTTTGGTCTTGCCTTTGATACCATAACTGTGTTGAAAAAGATTATCAAACACATTCTTCTCTACATGCATGACATCCAGGTTATGTCGTATCAAATTAGTTGACCAATATGGTAAATCCCAAATATGCTCTTCTCACCCAGTTGTGATCTTTAGCGAACCCAGTTTGGTTTGCGTACCTGACTTCAAGCCAAATTTTACAGGCTTAAGTCTTGCCACTCTGTTGAAGATATCCTCCCCACTTAATCGTTCTGGAGGAACGACTTCTCAATTGTTGACTTCTTAAAAGAGTTCCGGTCGCGGCGAAATCGATGTTCTAATGGCAAATATTGACGGTGGCAATCAAACCAGCAACATTTACTTCCATTCGGCAATGAAAATGACTTACTATGCTTCATGCAATATGGACAAGCAAGTTTACCGTGCGTGCTCCACCCACTCAACATTCCATAAGCGGGAAAATCACTTATTGTCCACAACAAAGCTGCTTTCATATTGAAATCTGCTTTCTGGAGACATCAAAAGTGTTCGCCCCGTCTTCCCATAACATCTTCAACTCATCTATGAGGGGTTCAAGGTAGACATCCAAGCTCTTACCAGGTGACTTTGGTCCTGGTATCACTAGACTAAGGAATATGACTTCTCTCCTCATACACATACTTGGGGGAAGATTATACGGAGTGACAAAAACAGGCCAGCACGAGTATGGCGTGGTTGAACCATTGAATGGATTGAAACCATCTGTGCAAAGACCAAGCCTCACATTCCGAGGTTGTTGAGCAAATGTTGGATGCACGGAGTTAAATTTTTTCCATGCTTCAGCATCAGATGGATGCGTAATTACAGATTCATCATGGCGCACTCCGTCTGCATGCCAACTCAAAAATTTGGCAGTGTTCTTTGACATATACAAACGCTGGAGCCTTGGAGTGATGGGGAAATACCGTAGAATTGAGTATGGTACATCTTTATTCCGTGAACGTCCATCCTTCGGCTTGTACCGTTGATGTCCACAATTTGAGCAAACTCTCTTGTCACTATTTCTTTGTAATATAGCATGCAATGATTAGGGCAAGCGTCAATCTTCTCATATTTCAATCCTAGTTCATTAACCATTAACCTTGACCTATAAAAATTTTTAGGTAGTTTTTCTGACTCGGAAGCATACTTTTTAATAATGACAAGCATTCTGTCAAAGCAACTCTGACTCATGTTAAACTCAGACTTCAGATTAAGGAGTTGGCTAACAGCGGACAGTTTTGTGTGGTTATAACATCCATCCCATAAAGGTTCGTCGGCATCCTCCAACAACTCATAGAACTTTGAGCTGATGGATTAGGCTTCTTCTTCCCTACATCAAAATTAGGATCTAATCGACCACGCGCATCCACAACCATATCTACATAGGGTTTCTAGTATCTTTTCATCATCAGCATCATTAAAGCTGATCCTTCACCACCCCATGCATTCTCGCCATGAATTGTCCAATTTAAATAACCCTCCACAGTCCTTATAGTATGATGTCTTTCTATCGTGTATTCATCTTTTTCGAACACAATTCTTACATCTCCACATGGACAAAGACTTCGACCTAATGAATCCTTTGATTGGGAATTCGTTGACAGTTTCAAAAATCGTCAAATCCATCCATGAATTCTTCACTTACGCGGCTAGAGGGCTCCTTTTGTTCTTAAAAATCCAACTCCGATCGGTCTCATTTTCTGAAATTTTGTTTTTTTTGCAAGCTTATAGATTGCAAAAAAAATGCATAAGTAGGCTATGATACCTTAATTCTTAACAAGAGACATTGAACTAGTGATGTTCAAATCATATTTAAATAAACTTTTCAAAAAAAAAATTTCAAAAAAATGAAGAAACAAGCATAAACTTTTCATTTCAATAACAAAAATTGAAAGGGAGTGAGAGAGAGAGATGGTGTACCTCAAGGATGAACTTTTTGGATGGTGCAAGAAGTCTCAAATCCTCTTCACTTTCTCCTAATATGGTCTCCTAATATGGAAAACAATAAATTATTACTAAATCCATTAGAAATCTCATATTATTTTTGTCTTTTTGCTTCCTGGCCTATTAAATTACTAAATCCACTTATATATCTACATCTCGTTATATCTACATCTCGTTACTTTATTAAATTATATAGCATAGCAAACAACTCGTTTACTGTGTGAAAGTTTGAAATTTTGATTTCTTTAAATCAGAGCCGGAATGAAAAAAAAAAGTCAGACGCATGATAAAATGATATGCATAATTGAATTATTAAATAAATTCAAATGAATTAATTAATTTGAATGAGGAAATATTAAAATTAAATGGTAATGTTTATATGTGAAAATTGAAAAGCAATGAATGTGAGTATTAAAAAGCGCATGGCATAAGAGTAAAGATGGAAGGCTTAGCCCCACTTGGATCCAAACAATGTAATTGTTAAAAAAAGTGGCTCATGACCCTTGTACTAAGGTAACCTGACCCAAACTTGCTCATTACGTGTGTATCATCACTAAAGAATGTAGGACCACAAACTTTAAATAATGCTATGAAAGAGGTTAAAAAAACAAGAAAAGAAGTGTCCTTGGAGGTTTCAGTGACATTCCAATTCCAAGCCTTGAAGATAATGTGGTTTCCTTATTGACCTTCTATAAACAATTCCTTTTTATTTTCTAACTTAATTTTGTTCCAACTTCCAAGATGAGAGAGAATTGAGAATGCCTCATTTATTAACTCTACTTATGTTTGAGCCAGCTAGAAATATCTGTACTTCCATTTTTTATTTTCTTATTTTTTTTCTATCATACCAGACGATATTACTTAGTCTTATTCTTACGAACAGAAAACTTGTTTTTTAAAATTTGAACTCAACTTCTAGATCAATGACAACAACCTTACCCTTTTTGTGTTTTGCTGAACTAATCTTTTGGGATTGGAAAAGAGAGAAGTGGTTGTAAGGTGGCCTACCACTTAAGGTAGAAAAGCTTATAATTGCTCCATGTGTGTGTATGTGTCAAATTAAACCCATAGTTGTTGTTCTACTTGTACACTAGAAGCATAACTTTTTATGCCATTTCATTTGTAATTTTTGTATGCTTACTTTTACACTCAAAAGGTTTCTCTTTCCCTTAATAGTGTGTGTGTGAGAGGACCACTTGTTGTTATCAACTTGCATCAGATAGAATTAGGAACAGAATCCAGAGGCACTCAAGCACAATATCAAAACCGTATATACAACTCTCAAATTACTATTATTGCATGGAAAGAATTATTAATCAAGAATATTCCTGAATTCACGCAAACAGATTGATGAAAAATTAATTAGGAGATGCCTAGAAACAATAAAGGAGAAAGTTGGATACTTTGTTCCAACAGTGTTCTGGCCTAACTCTAAGTGATTTTTTTTTAAAAAAAGACCACCCAATCCGACTTGTGAGGTATATTAGTTAAAATTAAAAATGGAGCTAAGACTAATTAAAGTAATTGTTATCAAGAAAAAAAAGGACTACCTGAAATTTGGTGATATAATGTGAGAGGTAAACAAGTTGAAAATATATAAAAAAGAAAATTGATTTGAAGTTAAGGATGAAATTAGAATTGGGAAAAACAAGAGAATCTAGAAAAATGGTAATATAGCGTATAGCGTTATGTCTTATGTGTGGGAGGAATTGAAGAGAAGGAATTAAGAAACATATGTGGAGAACCAGAGCCGCTTGCTAATTTTGCTATACATATATGATTCTCACTCCATCTATCACCCATTTTTTTGGAACCCCAACCCCCACAGTTACTTCCAAACTCAACTATGAAGTTCAATTAACAACACTAGCAATGAAAATAAAACTGTTGATAGAATGAACCATACATGTTAGTTGCGTAAAGTGATTGGTATGACAAAGTCACCACCTAAGGAAGGACATATTGTATGACAAAGTCACCACCTAAGGAAGGACATATTGTTTTTGTTCATGAGATTGGTATGAAGGAGGAATTAAAAAGAAAAAAAAAGAAAACTGGTCCAAGAAAGTGGGTGTGGAAACATTATGTAAAAGGAAAAACAAGATACCCAATTACAGAATAAAAGGAAAGCAGAAAGAGAACGTGAACATTGCTGGCTCACCGTGTCTCTAATTCAAAGTGAAACCTGAGCATTAGAAAAATTAAGATAAAAAAAAACGACTTACAAGTGGTGTTTCCAGCAGCTACGTAAGCCCTTGCCGCGAGGGACTGACAGTTCACGACACTAATCAGTTGCGCACGCCGTCGTCGGTTGCTTTTCTTTCCTTCGGCTCGCCTCGCGGTTGCTCTTCTCCTTAGGCGGTGTGGGTTTGTGATTTCGAAGAGTAGGTTTGGAAAAAGAGTGTCTGATTTGAGGATTTGGGGGGAGAATCGCGATTTGGGGAAAAGAGTGTCTGATTTTTTATTGATTAATTTTAAATTAAATAAAAGCCCATGCAACAATAAATCCAAAAGAAGCTTTGCCATAATGGATAAAGTTACTCTTTCTATTGAGTAGCCCCGTGTTCGAATCCCCCAAATAAAACTTTTTATAAAAAGTTTTCATTTTGCAAAACACTATCTCAGGGAATCAAACACGGGCACAAACGTCCAAAGAAATCGACTGCTACAACTATAGCTAGATCATAAATTTATGTTCTACTTGCATTAAGAAATATTAGTTTATGTAAAATAAAACTTTTGCTACGGAAAATTCCGTAGCTAATCCGTAGCTATGTTGCATTTATTTTTTTAAAATTAGAATTTGCTACGGAAAAGTAGTAGCTAATCCGTAGCTAACATGAAATTTTTTTGGCAAAGTTAGCTACCACAAAATTCCGTAGCTAACACAATTAGCTACGGCATTTAATTAGCTACGGAAGGTGCCCTAGCTATTCCGTAGCTAATTTTCTTTTTTATATAATTAGCTAGGGATTTAATTTCCCTAGCTAATCCGTAGCTAAATTAGCTAGGGAATATTTCCCTAGCTAATTTCCGTAGCTAAATCTGTTTTTTTTTGTAGTGGACCCTACACCCTAAACCCTAACCCAAAACAAAAAATTCTAAACCCTAAACCCTAAACCCTAATTCATAAACCCAAAATCCTAAACCCTAATCCCCCTAGACCCTGGACCCTAAACCCTCAACTCTAAACCCTAGACCCTAAACCTTAAACCCAAGCCCATAACCCTAAACCCTAGACTCTAGATTGTAAACCGTAATCCGTAAACCATAAACCCCAAAACCCTAAACCCTAGACTCTAAACCCTAAACTCTAAAGCCTAGGCCCTAAACCCAAATCCTAAGCCCTAATCCCTAAACCCTAAACCCTAAACCTTAATTCATAAAGCCTATGCCTAGACCCTAAACCCTATATTTTAACCGCTAAACACTAAACCGTAGACCCTAAACCCTAGACCCTAAACCCTAAACCCTAAACACTAATCCCTAAACCCTAAACCCTAGTCCCTAAGCCCTAAACCGTAAACCCTAAGCTCTAAGCCCTAAACCCTAGACCCTAGACCCTAAACGCTAAGGCCTAAACCCTAAACCCTAGACCCTAGACCCTGAACCTTAAATGATAAACCCAAAACCCTAAACCCTAAACCCTAAAACTTAAACCGTAATCCCTACACCCTAAACTCAAAACCCTAAACCTAAACCCTAAATCGTAGACCTTAAACCCTAAACTCTAGACCCTAAATGTTTAAACCCTAAACCCAAAACCCAAAACCAAAAAACCTAAACCCTAAAATGTAAACCCTAAACCCTTAGACCCTATACCATATACCAAAAGCCCTAAAACCTAAACACTAAACCCTAGACCCTCGACCCTAGTCCCTAAACCCTAAACCCAAAACCAAAAATTCTAAACCCTAATTCATAAACCCAAAATCCTAAACCCTAGACCCTAAACCCTAGACTCTAAACCCTAAACCCTAAACCCTAAACCCTAAATCCTATACCCTAAACCTTGAACCCTAAGCCCTAACCCTAAACCCTAGACCCTAGACCATAAACCGTAATCCTAAACCGTAAACCCCAAAACTCTAAACCCTAGACTCTAAACCCTAGACTATAAACCCTACACTCTAAACCCTAGGCCCTAAACCCTAAACACTAAACCCTAAACCCTAAACCCTAATTCATAAAGCCTAAACCCTAGACCCTAAATCGTAAACCCTAAACCATAAACCATAAACCCTAGACCTAAACCCTAAGCCCTAAACCCTAGACCTTAGACCCTAA
This sequence comes from Senna tora, assembly GCA_014851425.1. NCBI lineage: Eukaryota > Viridiplantae > Streptophyta > Magnoliopsida > Fabales > Fabaceae > Senna > Senna tora. Next base: position 12,745,048 of record CM026261.1, on the reverse strand, counting down.
ACCCTAGACACTAAACCCTAAGACCTAAGCCCTAAACCCTAGACCCTAAACCCGAACCTTAAATGAGAATCCCAAAAACCCTAACCCTAAACACTAGACCCTAAACCCTAAACCCTAAGCCCTAAACGGTAAACCCTAGACCCTAAACCCTAAACCCTAAGCCCTAAACCCTAGACCTTAGACCCTAAACCCTAAACCCTAGACCCTAAACCTTAAACCCTAAGGACAAAGCCCTTAACACTAGACCTAGACCCTAAACCCCGAACCTTAAATGAGAAACCCAAAAACCCTAAACCATAAACCCTAAACTTAAACCCTAAACCCTAAGCCATAATCCCTACACCATAAACTCAAAACCCTAAACCCTAAACCCTAAATCATAGACCCTAAACCAGACCCTAAATATTAAAACCCTAAACCCAAAACCCAAAAACCTAACCCTACACCTCAAAACGTAAACCCAAAACCCTATAGAACCTATACCCTATACCCAAAACCCTAAAATTCTTAAACCTAAACCCTAAACCCTAGACCCTAGACCCTAGGCTCTAGGCCCTAAACCCTAAACCCAACACCAAAAATTCTAAACCCTAAACCCTAATCCCTAAACTCTAGACCCTAAACACTAAACCCTAGACCCTAGACCCTAAATCCTAAACCCTAATCCCTAAACCCTAGACCCTAAACCATAAACCCTAAGCCCATAACACAAAAGCCTAAACCCTAGACCCTACCGTAAATTGTAAACCCCAAAACACTAAACCCTAGACTCTAAACCCTAACTCTAAACCCTAGACCCTAAACCCTAATCCCTAAACCCTAAACCCTAAACCCTAATTCATAAAGCCATGCCCTAGACCCTAAACCCTAAACTCTAAATTTTAAATGCTAAACTCTAAACCCTAAACCCTAGACCGACCCTATACCTTAGACCCTAAACCCTAAACCATAAACCCTAGACCCTAAGCCCTAAACTGTAAACCATAAGCCCTAAACCCGACCCTAGACCCTAAACCCTAAACTCTAAATCGTAAGCCCTAAACCCTAAACCTTAGAACCTAAACCCTAAGCCCTAATCCCTAAACCATAAACCCTAAGCCCTAAATCCTAAACCCTAAACCTTAAACCCTAAACCCTAAACCCTAGGCTCTAAACCCTAATACTAAACCCTAATCCCTAAACCCTAGACCCTAAATCTTAGACCCTAAACCCTAAACCCTAAGCCCTAAACCCTAAACTCTAAATCCTAAACCTTAAACCCTAAGCCCATAACCCTAAACCCCAAACCCTAGACCCTAGATCGTAAATCGTAGTCCATAAACTGTAAACCCCAAAACTCTAAACCCTAGACTCTAAACCCTAAACTCTAAAGCCTAGGCCCTAAACCCTAGACCCTAAACCCTAAACCCTAGACCCTATACCCTAAATCCTATACCCTAAACCCTAGACCCTAGACCCTAGACTCTAAACCCTAAACCTAAACCCTAGACCCTAGACCCTAAACCCTAAACACGAAATCATAAACCCAAGATGCTAAATCCTAAACCCTAAAACCCAAAACCCCAAACCCTAAACCCTAGACCTAAGACCTTAGACCGTAGACCATAGACCCTAACTGTAAACCCTAAAACCTAATCACTAGACCCTAAACGCTGAACCTGAAACCCTCAACTATACACCCTAAATCCTAGATCTTAAACTCTAAACCCTAGACCCTAAACGTTATAACCCTAAACCAAAAACCAAAAACTTTAAACCCTAAACCCAAGACCCTAGACCCAAAACCCTAAACCCTAAACCCCAAACCCTAAACAGTAGACCATAAATCCTAAACCGTAAACCGTAAACCCTAGACCCTAGAACCTAAACCCTAGACCCTAAACCCTAAACCTTAAACCCTAAACCCTAAACCCCAGACCCTAATCCCTAAACCCTAAACCCTAAACCCTAGACCCTAAACACTAGATTCTAACACTTAAACCCTAAACCCTAAATCCAAAACCCTAAATCCTAGACCTTAAACCCTAAACCCTAGACCCTATACGTTAAAACCCTAAACCCATAACCTTAAACTTTAAACCCAAAACCCAAGACCTTATACCCTAAACCCCAAACCCTAAACCCTAAACCCTAAACCCTAAACACTAAACCCAAAACCCTAAACACTAGACCATAAATCCTAAACCCCAAACCCTAGACCCTAGAACCTAAACCCTAGACCCTAGACCCTAAACCTTAAAGCCTTAACCCTAACCCTAGACCCTAACACCTAAACCCCAAACCCTAAACCCCAAACCCTAAAACCTAAACCCTAGACCCTAGACCCTAACCCTAATCCCTAAACACTAAATCCTAAACCCAAGGCCTTAGACCCTAGACCCTAAACCCTAAACAATAAATCCTAAACCCAAAAACTCTAAACCCTAGAACCTAAACCTTAAACTCTAAAACCCAAAACCCAAAACCCTAGAACCAACACCCTAGACCCTAAACCCTAAACCCTAAACCCTAACCCTAAACTCTAGACCCTAATCGTAAAACCCTAAACCCTAAACCCAAACCCTAAATCCTAGACCGTAAACCCTAAGCCCTAGACCCTAAACGTTAAAACCCTAAACCCAAAACCCCAAACCCTAACGTTAACCGCTAAACCCAAGACCCTAGACCCTAAACCCTAAACCCTAAATTCTAAACCCTAAACCCTAAACACTAAACCATAAACCCAAAACCCAAACCCAAACCCTAAACACTAGTCCATAAATCCTAAAACCTAAACCCTAGAACCTAGAACCTAAACCCTAGACCCTAAAATCTAAACCCTAAACCCTAGACCCTAGACCCTAAACCCTAGAACCTAAGCCCTTGACCCTAACACCTAAACTCAAAACCCGATACCCTAGACCCTAGACCCTAAAGCTTAAACACTAAATCCTAGACCCAATACCTTAGACACTAGACCCTAAACCCTAAACACTAAATCCTAAACCCAAAACTCTTAATGCTAAACCCTAAACCCTAAACCCAAGACCCTAGACCCTAAATCGTAAACCCTAAACCCTAAACTCTAGACCCTAGACCTGAGACCCTAAACGCTAAACACTAAATCCTAAACCCAAGAGCTTAGACCCTAGACCCTAAACCCTAAACACTAAATCCTAAACCCAAAAACTCTAAACCCAAACCTTAAAACCAAAACCTTAAACCCTAAACCTAAAACCCTAAACCCAACCCTTAGACCCTAAACCCTAAACCCTAAACCCGATACTCGAAACCCTAAACACTAGACCCTAAACGTAAACCCTAAACCCTAAACCCTAAACCCAAAATCGTAAATCCTAGACCTTCAACCCAAACCCTAGACCCTAAACATTAATAACCTAAACCCAAAATCCAAAACCCTAAAACCTAAACCCTAAACACTAACCCTAAATCATAAACCCATACCCTATACCCTAAATCCAAAACCCAAATCCCAAAACCCTAAACCCTACACCCTAGACCCTAAACCTAAAACCCAAAACCCAAAACTCTAAACAAAAAACACTAAACCCTAAACCCTAAACCCTAAAGCCTAAATCATAAACCTAGACCCTAGACCATAAACCCTAAACCCTAAATTCTAAACCCTAAACTCTAAACCCTAAACCCTAAACACTAAACCTTACACCCTAGACCCTAGATCGTACACCCTAAACCCTTAACCCTAGGCCCTAAACCGTAAAACATAAACCCTAAACCCTAATCTCTAAGCCCTAAACCCTAAACCCTAGACCCTAACCTTAAACCCTAAACTCTAAACGGTAAGCCCTAAACCCTAATCGTAGACCTAGGCCTTCAACCCAACATCCCTAAACCCTAGACACTAAACCCTAAACCCGAAGCCCTAAACCCTAAATCCTAAACCCGAATCCCTAAACCCTAGACCTTAAACCCAAAACTCTAAGCCCTAAACCCTAAACCCTAAACCCTAAGCCCTAAATCCAAAACACTAAACCTTAGACCGTAGATCGTAAACCGTAAACCGTAAACCCTAAGCCCAAAACCATAAATCCTAACCTTAATCCCTAAACCTTAGACCCAAAACCCTAAACCTTAAACACTAAGCCATAAACCCTAAACCTTAAACCATAAACCCTAAGCCCTAAGCCCTAAGCCCTAAGCCCGAACCGTAAACTCTAAACCCTAGACCATGGACCCGAAACCCTAAACTCTAAACCGTAAGCCTTAAACACTTAACCCCAAACCCTAGACCTAGACCTTAGACCATAAACCCAACAACCTTAAACACTAAAGCCTAAACCCTAGACCCTAGACCGAAACCCTAAAGTGTAAATCGTAAGCCCTAAACCCTTAACCCTAGACCCTAGATCTTAAACTCAATAACCCTAAACACTAAACCCTAAACCCTAGACCATAAACCCTAAACCCTAGGCCCTAAACCCTAAACCCTAATCGCTAAACCCTAGACCCCAAACCCTAGACCCCAAACCTTAAACCTTAAACCTTAAACCCTAAACCGTAAACCGTAAACTGTAACCCTAAACCTTAAAACCCAAAACCCCAAACCCTAAACCCTAGACCTAAGACCCTAGATCGTAGACCTAGACCGTAAACCCTAAAACCTAATCACTAAACCCTAAACCTTGAACCCGAAACCCTAAACTATAGACCCTAAATCGTAAACCCTAAACCCTAAACCAAAAACCCTAAATCCTAGACCTTAAACTCTAAACCCTAACCCTAAACGTTAAAACCCTAAACCCAAAACCATAAACTTGAAACCCTAAACCCAAGACCTTAGACCCTAAACCCTAAACCCTAAAACGTAAACCCTAAACCCCAAACCCTAACCACTAGACCAAAATCCTAAACTGTAACCCTAGACCCTAGAACTTAAACCTTAGACCCTAAACGCTAAACCTTAAACCCTAAACCCTAAACCCCAGACCCTAATCCCTAAACCCTAACCCTAGACCCTAAACAATTGATCCTAACACCTAAACCCTAAACCATAAATCCAAAACCCTAACTCCTAGACCTTAAACCCTAAACCCTAGACCCTATATGTTAAAACCTTAAACCCAAAACCTTAAACTGTAAACCCAAAACCCAAGACCTTAGACCCTAAACCCCAAACCCTAAACCCTAAACTCGAAACCCTAAACCTTAAACCCTAAACACTAAACCCGAAACCCTAAACCCTAGACCATAAATCCTAAACCCTAGACCCTAACACCTAAACCTTAAACCCCAAACCCTAAAACCTAAACCCTAAACCCTAGACACTACACCCCTAAACCCTAGACCCTAATCCCTAAACACTAAATCCTAAACCCAAAACTCTAAACCCTAGACCCTAAACCTTAAAACCTAAACCCAAAACCCAAAACCCTAGAACCAACACCCTAGACCCTAAACCCTAAACCATAAACCTAAACCCTAAACCCTAAACTCTAGACCCTAAATCGTAAACCCTAAACCAAAAACCCTAAATCCTAGATCGGAAACCCTAAGCCATAGACCCTAAACATTAAAACCCTAAACTCAAAACCCTAAACTTTAAACGCTAAACCCAAGACCTTAGACCTTAAACCCTAAACCCTAAACGTAAACCCTAAACCCTAAACACTAAGCCCTAAACCCAAAACCCAAAACCCTAAACACTAGTCCATAAATCCTAAACCCTAAACCCTAGAACATAGAACCTAAACCTTAGACCTTAAACCCTAAACCCTAAACCTTAAAATCTAAACCCTAAACCCTAGACTCTAAACCCTAAACCCTAAACTCAAGACCCTAGAACCTAAGCCCTTGACCCTAACACCTAAACTCTGAACCCAAAACCCTAGACCCTAAAGCTTAAACACTAAATCCTAAACCCAAGACCTTAGACCCTAGACCCTAAACCCTAAACAAAATCCTAAACCCAAAAACTCTAAATGCTAAACCCTAAACCCTAAACCCAAGACCCTAGACCCTAAATCGTAAACCCTAAACCCTAAACCCTAGACCTTAGACCTGAGACCCTAAACGCTAAACACTAAATCCTAAACCCAAGAGCTTAGACCCTAGACCCTAAACCCTAAACACTAAATCATAAACGCAAAAACTCTAAACCCTAAACCCTAAACCTAAAACCCTAAACCCAACACCTTAGACCCTATACCCTAAACCCTAAAACCTAAACCCAAAACCCGAAACCCTAAACACTAGACCATAAATCAAAAACCCTAAACCCTAAACCCAAAACCGTAAATCCTAGACCTTAAACCCAAAACCCTAGACCCTAAACGTTAAAACCTAAGCCCAAAATCCAAAACTCTAAAACCTAAACCCTAAACACTAAACCCTAAATCATAAACCCTATACCCTAAACCCAAAACCCAAATCCCAAAACCCTAAACTCTAGACCCTAGACCCTAGACCCTAAACCCTAAACCCTAAACCCTTAACCTAACCCTAACCCTAAATCATAAACCCTAGACCCTAAACCCTAAATTCTAAACCCTAAACTCTAAACCCTAACCCTAGACCCTAAACCCTAAACCCTAAACCTTAAACCTAGACCCTATACCGTACAAACTAAACCCTTAACCCTAAGCCCTAAACTGTAAATGATAAACCCTAAACCCTAATCCCTAAGCCCTAAACCCTAACCCTAAACCCTAGACCCTAAACCCTAAACTTTAAATGGTATGCCCTAAACCCTAAACCCTAGACCCTATACCTTCAACCCAACATCCCTAAACCCAAGACACTAAACACTAAATCCGAAGCCCTAAACCCTAAATCCTGAACCCGAATCTCTAAACCCTAGACCCTAAACCCAAAACCCTAAGCCCTAAACCCTAAACCATAAACCCTAAGCCTTAAACCCAAAACTAAACCCTAGACCCTAGACCGTAAACCGCAATCCATAAACCGTAAACCACAAAACTCCAAACCCTAGACCGTAAATCCTAAACCCTAAACCCTAACCCCAAACCCTAAATCCTAAACCCCAATCCCTAAACCTAAGACCCAAAACCCTAACCCTAAACCCTAAGCCATAAACCCTAAACCTTAAACCATAAACCCTAAGCCCTAAGCCCCGAACCCTAAACCCTAAACCCTAGACCATAGACTCGAAACCCTAAACTCTAAACCGTAAGCCTTAAACCCTTAACCCTAACCCTAGACCCTAGACCTTATACCATAAACCCCACAACCTTAAACACTAAAGCCTAAACCCTAGACCCGACACCCTAAACTGTAAACCATAAGCCCTAAGCCCTAAACCCAAGACCCTAGACCCTAGACCTTAAACCCAACAACCCTAAACACTAAAGCCTAAACCCTAGACCCTAAACCCTAGACCCTAGGCCCTAAACCCTAAATCCTAAACCCTAAGCCCTAAACCTAGACCCTAAACCCTAAACCGTAAATCGTAAACCCTAAACCCTAAACCCTAAAACCCAGACCCCAAACCTTAAACCTTAGACACAAACCTTAAACCTTAAACCCTAAACCGTAAATTGTAAACCCTAAACCCTAAACCCTGACCCTGAATGCTAAACCCAAAACCCTAAACTATAAATCCTAGACCCTAACCCTAAACCCTAAGCCTTAAACCCTAAATGCTAGACCCTAAAACCTAAACACTAAATGCTAAACCCAAATACCCTAAACCCTAAAACTAAAACCTAAACTAGACCCTAGACTGTAAACCCTAAACCCTAAACCCTAAACCCTAAACCTAACTAAACCTAACCCTAAACCCTAAACCCTAAACCCTAACCCTAAACCCTAAACCCTAAACCTAACCTTACAACCTACACCAAACCCTAAACCCTACAACCTAAACCCTAATAATAAACTTAAACCTAGACCTTAAACCCGAAACCCTAAACTTAAACACTAAACCCTAACCTTAAACTTGAAACCCTAAACACTAGACTCTAAATCCTAAACCCGAAACCCTAAATAGCCCTAAACACTAAGCCCACGGACTTTTGTATTCGTGGGAATTCCCATGGATAGGTCCGTGGGTAATTATAGCCACGGAGTACACACGGACCGTTTTCGTGGCTAATTTGCCACGGAATTTTCAGTGGGTAATTTGCCACAGAGTTTTTGCCACGGAATATTTCCGTTGGTAAATTTAAAAATTTTGTCCACTGCCATATGTATTCTTTCTGCTCATATTTTATTACCAAAAACCATCCCTGCTGCAAATCAATATTTTATATATATAACCCAAATGTCCACATAAAGGTACTCATACAAATTAAGTTAACTAAACATAAAAGTTCTCATACAAATTATTAACTAATGTGCAATATAAAAGAAATTAGATTATCTAAAGTGTTCACAAAATAGATAAATATTTAGTTCACTCTGAAGCATCTCATCATCTGCTCTTGTTGATTACGGAAGAAATAATTAGTTTCTTCAACTCATCTTGTCCTTCTATAATTCTTCTCTAACTTTTTATTGCAGCATTTGTCTCCTCATTGGCCTTTGCCACGCGTCGTTCTATCTCTTGTTCAATTTCTTGATGAAACCAAGATGATGATGAGTAGCTGTAGATTTCCCACTTGAACTACAACATATTTCTGGCATTTCGATCCCCCCCAAAATACGACCTTTCTTATTTACACCACCAACAACCTCCAACCACATAGTATTTTCTTCTTCCGGAAGGATATCATCATTCGTGGAATCAGCGGAAGCATTAGAGGATCTAGTTGATGTGATTCTATATATTCAGGCTGTAAATATACAATCAACAAGAAAAATATTACAATGGGCATATACATAACATAATGAAACTAAAATTTTATCCAATCATCAAGAAAAAAAGATCATACTTACAAATACATCATCTTTCTTCATCAACAAATTCACCCTAGACCCTAAACCCTAAACCATAAAACCTAAACCCTAAACCCTAAATCTAGACCCTAAATCGTAAACCCTAAACCCTAACCCTAAATCCTAGATCGGAAAACCTAAGCCATAGACCCTAAACATTAAAACCCTAAACTCAAACCCTAAACTTTAAACGCTAAACCCAAGACCTTAGACCTTAAACCTAAACCCTAAAACGTAAACCTGAACCCTAAACACTAAACCCTAAACCCAAACCCGAAACCCTAACACTATCCATAAATCCTAAACCCTAAACCCTAGAACCTAGAACCTAAACCCTAGACCTTAAACCCTAAACCCTAAACCTTAAAATCAAAACCCTAAACCCTAAACCCTAGAACCTAGCCCTTGACCCTAACACCTAAACTCTATACCCGAAACCCTAGACCCTAGACCCTAAAGCTTAAACACTAAATCCTAAATCCTAACCCAAGACCTTAGACCCTAGACCCTAAACCCTAAACACTAAATCCTAAACCAAAACTCTAAATACTAAACCCTAATCCTAAACCCGACCATAGACCCTAAATCATAAACCCTAAACCCTACACCCTAGACCTGAGACCCAAAACACTAACACTAAATCCTAAACCCAAGAGCTTAGACCTTAGACCCTAAACCCTAAACACTAAATCTAAACCCAAAAACTCTAAACCCAAACCCTAAAACCAAAACCCTAATCCCTAAACCTAAACCCTAAACCCACCTTAGACACTACACCCTAAACCCTAAAACCTAAACCCGAAACCCGAAACCCGAAATCCTAAACACTAGACCATAAATCGAAACCTAACCTAAAACCTAAACCAAAACCGTAAATCCTAGACCTAAACCCAAACCCTAGACCCTAAACGTTAAAAACCTAAGCCCAAAATCCAAAACCCTAAAACCTAAACCCTAAACACTAAACCCTAAATCATAAACCCTATACCTAAACCCAAAACCCAATCCCAAAACCCTAAACCCTAGACCCTAGACCCTAGACCCTAGACCTAAACCCTAAAACCCTTAACCCTAAACCCTAAATTCTAAACCCTAAACTCTAAACCCTAAACCCTAAACCCTAGACCCTAAACCCTAAACCCTAAACCCTAAACCTTAAACCCTAGACCCTATACCGTACACACTAAACCCTTAACCCTAAGCCCTAAACCGTAAACCATAAACCCTAACCCTAATCCCTAAGCCCTAAACCCTAAACCCTAAACCCTAACTCTAAATGGTAAGCCCTAAACCCTAAACCCTAGACCCTAGACCTTCAACACACATCCCTAAACCCTAGACACTAAACCCTAAACCCGAAGCCCTATACCCTAAATCCTAACTTGAATCCCTAACCCTAGACCCTAAACCCAAAACCCTATGCCCTAAACCCTAAACCCTAAACCCTAAGCCAAACCCAAAACACTAAAACCCTAGACCCTAGACCGTAAACCGCAATCCATAAAGCGTAAACCCCAAAACTCCAAACCCTAGACCGTAAACCCTAAACCCTAAGCCCCAAACCCTAAATCCTAAACCCTAATCCCTAAACCATAGACCCAAACCCTAAACCCTAACCCTAAGCCATAAACCCTAAACCTCAAACCATAAACCCTAAGCCATAAGCCTCGAACCCTAAACCTTAAACCCTAGACCATAGACTCGAAACCCTAAACTCTAAACCGTAAGCCTTAAACCCTAACCCTAAACCCTAGACCCTATACCATAAGCCCAACAACCTTAAACACTAAAGCCTAAACCCTAGACCCTAGACCCGAACCCTAAACTGTAAACCGTAAGCCCTAAACGCTAAACCCTAGACCCTAGACGTTAAACCCAACAACCCTAAACACTAAAGCCTAAACCCTAGAACCTAAACCCTAGACCCTAGGCCCTAAACCCTAAATCCTAAACCCTAATCCCTAAACCCTACACCTTAAACCCTAAATCGTAATCGTAAACCCTAAACCCTAAACCTAAACCCAGACCCAAACCTAAACCTTAGACCCGAAACCTTAAACCTTAAACCCTAAACTGTAAACTATAAACCCTAACCCTGAATCCTGAATGCTGAACCCTAAACCCTAATCTATAAATCCTAGACCCTAACCCTAACCCTAAGCCTTAAACCCTAAATGCTAACCCTAAAACCTAAACACTAAATGTTAAACCCAATACCCTAAACCCTAAAACCTAAACCTAGACCCTAGACCCTAGACTGTAAACCCTAAACCCTATAACCTAAACCCTAAACCCTAACCCTAAAGCCAAAAGCCTAAACCTTGAACCCTAAACCCTAAACCCTAAAACCTTAAACCCTAAACCTTAAACTCTACACCCTAAATCCTCAACCTAAACCCTAAAACTTAAACCCTAGACCTTAAACCCGAAACCCTAAAACCTAAACAGTAAACCCTAACCTTAAACTCGAAACCCTAAACACTAGACTCTGAATCCTAAACCCGAACCCTAAACCTAAGCCCTAAACCCTCGACCCTAAACCTTAGATCCTAAACCCTAAACCAGGAAACCCTAAACCGTAATCCCTAAACCCTAAACCCAAACCTTAAATCCTAAACTTTAAACCCTAGGCCTAAAACCCAAAACCATAGACCCTAAATGATAAAACCCTAAACCTTAACCCAAAACCCTAAACCCTAAAACCTAAACCCTAAACTCTAAACCGTAAATCAAAACCCTAAACCCTAGACCCTAAACCCTAAAACACTAAACCCTAAACCCTAAACACTATACCCTAGACCTTAAACCCTAAACCTGAAACCCAAAACCCGAACCCTGAACCTAAAGCCCTAAAACCTAAACCCTCAACCCTACACCCTAACCATAAACCCTAGACCCTAAACCCTAAACCCTAAATCTTAAACCCTAAACCCTAAACTCTAGACCCTAAACCCTAAACCCTAAACCTTATATCACTACAACAAATAATGGATTTAGCCACGGACAATTCCGTGGCTAAATCAAGGGAATTCCATGGTAAATGTATTTACCCACGGAATTCGCCACGGACTTGGTCCGTGGCTAAAATGGCGTTGGTAAAGATTTGCCCACGACTTTTGTATCCGTGGGGAATTCCCCATGGACAGGTCCGTGGGTAATTATAGCCACGGAGTACACACAGACCGTTTTCGTGGCTAATTTGCCACGGAATTTTCTGTGGGTAATTTGCCACAGAGTTTTTGCCACGGAATATTTCCGTTGGTAATTTAAAATTTTGTCCACCTGCCATATGTATTCTTTTTGCTCATATTTTTATTACCAAAAACCTCCTTGCTGCAAATCAATATATTTTATATATAACCCAAATGTCACATAAAGGTACTCATACAAATTAAGTTAACTAAACATAAAAGTTCTCATACAAATTATTAACTAATGCAATATAAAAAGAAATTATGTAAAGTGTTCACAAAATAGATAAATATTTAGTTCACTCTGAAGCATCATCATCTTGCTCTTGTTGATTACGGGAAGAAATAATTAGTTTCTTCAACTCATTTATGTCCTTCTTGTAATTCTCTTCTAACTTTTTTATTGCAGCATTTGACTCCTCATTGGCCTTTGCCACGCGTCGTTCTATCTCTTGTTCAATTTCTTGATGAAACCAAGATGATGAGAGTAGCTGTAGATTTCCCACTTGAACTACAACATATTTCTGGCGTTTCTGATCCCCCGCCAAAATACGACCTTTCTTATTTACACCACCAACAACCTCCAACCACATAGTATTTTCTTCTTCCGGAAGGATATCATCATTCGTGAATCAGCTGAAGCATTAGAGGATCTAGTTGATGTATTCTATTATATTCAGCTGTAAATACAATCAACAAGAAAAATATTACAATGGTCGTATACATAACATAATTGAAACTAAAATTTTATCCAATCATCAAGAAAAAAAGATCATACTTACAAATACATCAGCGGATCTTTTATCAACAAATTCACCAGTTTCCTTTTCTTATGAGTTTTCAGAAAAAGCTCAGGTAACGACGTTCTTTTCCTGTAGCTACCATATATAGGGAATAAAAACAACATTAAGAAAAATAAAATAAAGAAATAAATGACAAATTGAACAACATCTTGAACATAATCCTTCTATATAAATAAGCTAACCATCAAAACCTTATACGAAAATACCTTTTACACCTGCAGCTCTAGTATGTACATAAATGTCATAATCAAACTTAAAATATCATAAATTAATTAGGGAATGATCATCAGCAAATAGGTATGCATCTCCTCATTTTCATTATTATACTCACTATACTTTTCTTTTTCAACAAATAGCATCAGCAGTTCACTTTTAAAATAAAAATGATAAGAATTGACCATGAAAATACCTATAAAAAAATTAAAACATGCAAAATATATTTGAATGTTACCATTACCATTCTCCTCTTATGCTCTGAAATAGTAATGGATCCACAAGTATGTAATGAACGCCTTTTGTTGAAGCTCGATTTTGTTTATTTTGAAGTTGCTTTTTTTGATATTCCTTAGTTAACCAAATGTTTCCCAACTCATGCAAGCATCCTCAGGCATCCAGCAGGCCTCTGACCTTCCTTCCAAGCCAATCAAACTTCTTTCATTAATCCGAAACGCTCATCAGCCTTAAAGTTCCAACAGGCCTTGATCCTATCTTCATATTTGTGGAAGCCACTTGAAGTTTTTCTATGCAAATTGTACGACATCAGTAAAAAGAAAACTACAGTTAAAAGAAAGAAAATAGAGATCAAGACTTTGAAATTAACTGCCCATTCATCGAACCAAAGGTTCCTAATTTGTTCTGGAACCTGACTCCAACATGATGTGGTTCTTCAATTTTGGAAGTAATTACTTTCTTATAACCTAATTGGTTGAACAGAAGGATGAAATCTGCCTATTTCAACAAGTGATTAAAATTTGAAGATAATTATTTCTATCATAAGACGCAAACAATCTAACTTACGATTGCCCACATGGTTGTATCCAAAGCTTCCCATCAGTAGGGTCTCTTGCTCGAGGTATAATCGCGGATGAGTCAACACTAGTAGAATCATTTCTCCCTTGTTGCTGAGACGGATTAGTAGGGACCTCTGCTGAAGTTCTTCCACAGGTTCTTGTGGTTGACCAGTAGAAGTTGATGATGAGGGCTGTGGAATAAGGGTGGTGAACACAACGGTGTATAAGGCAGGTTCTCGATCTAACCCCACCTCGACCTCTTCCTCATCCTGTTCTTCCACTTGACATCTGCATGACAATCCAACTAGATAGATTGAGTAAACAAACAGTATGAAATTATAAGGCATTCAAAAATTATATTGTAAAGAATACCAAATTCAAATAACATGAAACAATCTGACATTCAAACACAAAAATAGTATAAAGTAATCTACCAACATCACAAAATATTTTCTACAAATCATTAAGTGACCACAAAACCCATTAAGAGTCAAAAAAAAGAAAAAAGAAAAAAAGATCATTCATCTTCAGTATCATCTTCATAAACTAAATCTTCGTCCTCTTCTTCAGTAACATCATCCCATCCAAAAGCCTCCAAAGGATCTTCTTCAAGATCTTCATGATAATCGGTACATCATGAACTTCTCGTATACAGCTTCCCTATCAAGGAAATTCTGAATATCATTGTCAATAGTTGCAGATACAATTTCATTTCTTTCAACTTCCTGATATGCATCACCGTCATCTTGTGTGCTAGGCATCAATATGCTCCTCACTTTTGTTCTAATGAGCAACTAGAAAGGTGTGGAGTCACTCCTATTTATAGGAGGATGAGAGAGCTCCCATCATTGACGCAAGCAATGTGGGACTTGGAACATGAACAAAATATCATGCTTCCATCATGATCATCTATCCCACTTTGGGCCACGAGTACGGGCTCGTGTGACCTCCGATGAGAGTCATTTTCGTTTCGTTCTCTTCGTCTCTATGCAAGCTTTCCAACGGATACTCACTTGACCTGATCGGACTCCAGCATGGGCGGATATTTAGTCCCGAAGACCCCATATCCAACATACCCCACTCGCACATGGTGGGAGGCCCATGACTATCCTTATCACAAAGGAATTCTCTATTTCTCTTTCTCTCGTCTTCTTTCATACTCCGTCTCAGTCGTGACCGCTTGGCACGATTTGTGGGAGCCTTATACTAGAAGCCTGTTAGGGCCCAGCTATAAGTGATGCTACAACCCAAGTGCCTGATGATGTGACCACATGTCTCACCGAAAAATAGTGCCATGGGTTCCCTAGACGTGTTCATATACATGGCTAGTCCAATCCCTCTAAGACTACAATATGACTAGAGGACTTCAGCCACACCAGTTGCGATAGGTATCCACATCCATGAGAACCTCAAAGGGATCACATAATGGGTCGACCTCAGGATACTATCACACATGCATATGTCAACACAATCTTCCTTTCGACCTCTTATTAGTTCAATCAAAGATAGCTGCTTTCCTGACAGTCTTCCATCGGGCCGTATTTTCCATAGCCTCTTGGAAAGGTATCAAAGTAGCATGCACTACCTCATCTCTTCATGACAGAGTCAAAGTGCATAAGGGTACCCTTTGAAAGGATTGATGCATCCTTCAGGGACTCACACAGCATTGAATCAGGGATTCATTCCGATGCTTCCCTTGTTCGTCTTAAAGCACATGCGGTATGAAACGCACGTTGTGGTGTTCTCGAGTGTATGTCGATTTTGATCCTCAATCACTTACACCACACAGACCTTAGTCCAGACTCACTTAGAATCTGACCTGAGTTGCTACCACACTTCGCTCGCTTCACATAGCGCCAAGTGGAGCACTCACGTCTGGCTACAAGCATTATGAATAGCGGGAATTCATAATTCGATCATAAGACCTCATCATCTTAGCGGATCTCATCCTAGTACACTTACTAGGGCGACTTATCAATTCTCAGTGGTGTTTTCTTGTCCAACACCCGGCGCTTTTCAGCTGCCTCTAGATATTCACACTATATCCCATTTTGGTGTTCAAGGAAAAGGCAGCCAAGTCTCATCTTGGCCCACCCACCTGCGTGTCCAAGGCGGTTGCTCGTGTGAGAGAGCCAACCTCCAAAGCCTGTACGACATACTTTATATGTTGTGTAATAAGTACTTCTATCAAGAAATAAAACTTTCACAAAGCTTGTCCTCATGACATAAACTATGTTAAATCACCCTGGTTCTAAGCAATCCTGTGTATCTAAAACACTAGTTTTACGGCTTATCTCTATACAGCCAACCCACCAATGCGGGTCCGTGAGGGTATAGAGCCAATGCTCTATCACAGGTCATACTGTGAGGACCCTCTCTCCGGTCACTTGATGCTTAGACTGACATGACAGAGTAGTTAACTACTGTGTAACGATGTCTCATACAAAGTTGTGTTGCGTTCTCTTGTGGTGCTTAGGCTTTCTTTGGTGTAAACCATAGCTGTTTGACTTGATGAGATCAATGTCACTAGGTCAACAATCTGTCTGTGATCTATAAGTGACTTTAGATCTTCCAATCCAAACTGTTCTGTACTGCTGATGATCATGCAATGAACTCCATGTCCCCAGTGGACAGAGAAATGCATAATCCTTACTTGCCTCTTTGCAAGATGGTTCCAGTGCTTAGCAAAGCATACCAAGACGTGGATGTCCTCTCATCCAAGTCTCTTACCCAATCGACATCAATGTGTGGTCCGCTGTTTGCGAGTCACTAATATGATGAAAACAACCGATTGTCACAGCGCCCTACAAGTACCTCAAAACACTCTAAAAAATGTGTTTGGCCAAGGTTTGACTGATAACGGTTCACAAATCCGACTACAAAAAAACATGTTTGGAGCGAGTACAATCCTAATTGTACTTCAAGCTACCAACCACATGTATCAAAATACTATCCAATGACTCCATCTCTGACTTAGTCTAAAGACATGTAGCAAGACTCAAACTCTTGCCTCTTGCTACTAGCACATCACACAAGTGGTCCTCTCAAATGGGATCCGCCAAGAATCTCTTCTTCATAGGATTCTTATGACATAGTGAGTGAATTCTTGGAGCATTCTCCATGAATCTTGACTCCCACTATCTAAACCATTTCCTTTATCTTAAAAGATGAAAGGATAGCCATGCTTAAGTGGCTAAAGCAGCCTCTGTGTTATTTCTAGCTAGCTATATGTCCTCTACATAGGGCATGAGGGTAATGAAATACTCTCAACTTTCTTGAAATGGACTAAGTGGTCAATTACCACGAGTCTAGATGAATATGTGAGATCTTGACAGATCCTCGGAATCAGCATACTCTGCGCTCCTGGCCTTTTGCCATGCGACCTATATGCTTGTGCACATAGATCCCTTCACCTAGTTTACCATTCAATAAAGTGATCTTGACATCCTAATCGATGTACTCCCAGACTTAAACTGGTGACCAAAGGTAGAATCATACTCTAACCACACAACAAACAAGAAGGTTTCGTCACAGTCGATACCTTCTTGTTGTGTGTACTTCTTCACTGCTTAATGTGCCTAGTAGTGGTCGATTGACCAATCTGTCTCCTTAACTTTTGAGAGCACACTTGTTCTCAAAATGCTTTGTGACGCGGGTAGATTCACCAAGTATTATACTTGGTATGTCCTTATAGACTTAGTCTTTCTTCTTCCATCGTTTTAGTCCACATTTTTCTAGTAGGGCCGGAGAGAGCCTTGATAGCTATCTAAGGCTCTACTTATTAATTTTGGTACTCCTCTAGTACTCCTCTTGGATTGTGCTTCGTGGAAGATATGCTCCTCTTAAGCATTACTCCCATTGGACTCAACAAATGGAGATGCGTCTATACGCTCCTCTCAACATGTTGAAGATCCGCCTCCATTCAACAAAGATGCACATCCGAAAATCCATCTCCCTTGCTCTAGAAAAGTTTGTCTTAAGGACAATTATATCCTTAGACTCAAATTATGTGACCAGAATGTCTTCATTCTCGCTAATGAAGTCGTATCCTTTGAGTGACCAAGCTATCTTACCAAGACACGCTACTTGCCTCTAGGGTCAAGCTTCCCATACTCATAGGAAGGATCAAGTATGTTGTATACCCTCATCGTCTCAACATACTCTAATCAGGTCTTTTACCTAACTAGAACTCATAAGGAGTCACTCACATAATTTGAAAGGGCATATGGTTAAGTACGAAAGTGACTGTTGGCAAAGCATCTCCCCAATAGGAACGTTCACCTAAGTCATTATCAACTTAACCAACTCCAAGAGCAACTCATTTTGCTGTAGAGTGTGTGGAATAGTTAGTTGTTTAACTATCATTGGAAATTTCATCACATAACTGTGAGAAATTACTAGGCCACTTACCTTGCCCGCTTATTGGACTGCTGATGTCCGAGTGGACTAATTTGATGAAAGCCGGTTTTTTGATTTCATGACTGAATGGTTCTCAAGTTGCTTTGTCTGTAAGGCAACATTTACAAACTAGCATTTGGAATTTGTCCTCACAAATTCTCCTTTGCTAATACGTAATTGCGTCCCACACGCATTTGCCAAATAGGTGCAACCACAGAGGAAGACACAGCAAAACAACTAGTTGAATTACGGGAATGTAATTCAAAATGTATAACAACACAACCATTGTCGTAAAATCAGAACTAACACTAAGGAGTCATGATGAACATGTAGATCACATTATATATTAAGTTCTTTCACGGAAAAACAACTAATAATGTGTTCCGTTCGGTATCTAGAACACAAAACATATATAAAGATAAAGAGTGGCCACTACGCAACTTCGTTTTTTAGCTGCCCAACCTCTTAACTTTAATAATGCTTTGTTCCCACGAGGATACTTCTGCTCCCATTGGGCAGAGGACGAAACTCTATGAACCAATGTTCATGGGTGAGAGGAAATCATTGCTGCAAACAATTTTTGCGCATAGTGCCTTATGGATTGGCACAAGCAACATCTGACCTTGGCCAAAATCTCCTTTCCTTTCTTGCTTTTCCTTTGAACTGAGGCTACTTTACCTTACACTTACCCTTTCTCTTCCTAGCACCACATCTCTTGGACCCATTGTCATTGTTCTTGGATCCTAGAGCTCTAAGTAACTTTAGCCACTTCGGCTACGTGCTCGATAGATTTTGCAGCCTTATGCCACCAATCTTGAGCACTAGGTGTGTTTTAATATCATCAAGAAATTGATGGTATTAGTGAAGGTCAGAATGACCTACATGCTCTCCCAATAGGAGGGAAGAGATCTGGCAACAGGTTGAACTCACAGTTTACCAGTGGGGAGTCTTCAAGCTTTCTCATACTCTCAAATCATGTTTGATTTTTCCCATAATTGTGTCATCATGCTCTTGTCAGAGCGCATTTTGGAAGCATCAAACTTGACTGTAAGCTGCCTCAGTTTGGTGGCCACAGTGTCACCAAACCGGTCTCTCTAATGTGATCTAGACTTACAAATTTTGTAGTTACACTATCAGTCAATCCTAAACGCTAACACTAATTACACAGCCCTTTATTACACAACACACAAGTCTTGAAAATTGTAATCAACACAAGACGAGTGTAGATATAGTCAGTCTCTACATTCGAGAAGTGGGGTCAACCACTCTCATCACACAGAGAGCCTATATATGTACACCTTTCTCTGCTTGACTCAAAAATGTTCATAGAATAGTCACATACTATTCAAAATCCCTTTTGGATTCCCACTATGTAAGCGATCAAGAAGAACATCGAGTCGCCACAGGCACGACCTCGAACTTCCACTTGATTACAACGCTTACGATCATTTTAATAGTCACTTACTATTTAAATTCTCACGTGGATAAGCATTTACATCGAGTTATGGGTTTGCCACATGCTGCCCCTAGCTCCCACTCGAGTAAAACACTTAAGGTAATTTAAACGATCACAAATCGCTTAAATCTTCTCTCTCGTTGTGTATGTGAATGAGTCAAGAGATGGTCATATCCACTCTTTAGACTCCAATTCACCTTAATTTCTCCCCATATTTGGATTCATCTTGCTAAAACGAGAAAAACGACTCAAAAATTGTCAAAAACGGAGCTAAAACAAAGAAATTATGCGCCACAGAAAATTCCGCGACGCTGGTCAACTGTCAGTGTTGACCAGTCAACAGTCAACCGTTG